>CM033031.1:6567500-7167500 GCA_019207045.1 Branchiostoma floridae x Branchiostoma belcheri
GGCGGTGTGTGGTGCTTTGGTGCGATCGGGTCGTCTTTCCCGGCCGATATCTGGCCGCAACTCCGCTTTTATAGGCAGTCGTTTTGCTGTGGTGAAGAGGCTGGCTTCAGCGCTATCATATGTACCAGAGACAGCCCCCAGCGACTTCGGTAAGGGACGAAAATGTGCTGCGCATATGGTGTGTTTTTAGTGGGAGGGGGGGGGGGCGTGATAAATATCAATCATTTTGATATGTCAAGCACACTCCACGTTAGGCCATGATTTGACTATATGGTTTTCATAACACTTGTAGCATCGTGTCTGAACATTTGCCATTACAGTTCACAGAAGAAAATTTCAAGCCCTAATTCGAACTTGGTTTGATGCTATTTTAGTTATTCAGCGTGCAAAATACACACTTGCACACTTGCACATTGCAACCACTTTTGGCTTGGTGCAACTTACTTCTAAATTCAGGTTGCACAGGGTACAACTTAGATTTTGAGCCCAGAACTCGTTTTGTTGTCAATTTACTTGGAAGAAATAAATGGACTGAGGCAGCTCCTTTTCATATCAGCCAAAATGTTGTTGTTGTTGTTGTTGTTGTTGTCCCTGCTTAACGTCTATTTCTTCGCTAGACGTGAGCTCCAGGTACTATTTCCATCTAGGTGCTTCTCATGTGATTGTTGCTCCTTGGTGCTTGAACTCTGGTGCTTTGCACATTCGTGTATAGTAAGTTGGTGACCTATTAGTCCTCCCCGGCAAATCTCCCTGTGTCTTCTATATACTTTGAGAATGCCTTGTACATCTTTTTGTTTGTTTCTTCTCCCAGATCTTCTCTCATCCCTGCTAGCGTCACTATGTCCAGCCTTCTCTCTTTCTCCCGTGTACTGAGTTCTTGGTATATGTTGTCCACCTCGTTATACATTCTGTGTCTGCTGCTCTCATACCTTGGGCAGTAGTACAGGAAGTGCTCTGTGCTTTCTCTTTCCCCACATGCTTCACAGTTGGGTGACTCTGTGTCGTCTATCCAGTTTCTGTAGGCGTTGAGTGAGGTGTGCCCACTCACCAGCTGGTTTATTGCAATTTGGGTTGACCTCAGTCCCAGTACTTTGCATTTTTTCTTCATTTGTACATTTATCTTCTGCATGTGTTTGCTGGTGGTATGTAGCTCACTTCTTCTTTTCCATCTTTCTTCTGCTTGTTTTTCTATGTGTTTGAGGGCTTGTTGTCTTGTCCACACAAAAATGTCTATTATGTATGTATGTACAGTGTAACACTGTATGTATGTATTGTCCTTTTTTTCCAGAAATTAGTGAATTGTAGGTGGTGCAACTTGAAATTCAGTTGTGCAACCTATTTTTGCCTCGGGTTGCACACTGTGCAACCTGGCTCAGAAAAGTATTTTGCACACTGCTTACTTGCAGACGGATGCATGTGATGTCACTGATAACAGTAATACTACTCAAAGTCACACATTTCCTGTTGCAAAGCTCAGACCTTTTGACATGTACAAGCAACTAGAGCAAAATACACATTAAAGGGACAATTACATGCAAGTAACCTCCTTGGTACAAGACACAAAGTGCAAGAGACCTGGAGCTGATATATATTATGCAAGTGGCATATTCAAATACAACAAAAACAACAACATGTGATTTTTAAACAGGTGAGACGACAAAGATGAATCTGTTCCAGTCCATTAACAGCGCCATGGACGTCGCTCTGGCCAACGACCCCACCGCAGGTCTGTCTCTTCTTATGAACTCAGTCACTCACTATTCTGAATATTCATATGCAAGGTCGAGCGTAGTCTGTGTAACACAAACTCTGCTGTCCAGGGCTGTAACTGGCCCCTCCCTGTGCGTTGGGCGTGCTGCTATAAGCGAGATTTAATCAGGCTAGGTCGAGCAGGATTTTAGAACGCCAGAGGTAGTCAGAAACTACAAGGTGTTTGAACATTTTGCCCTTTGTTATGATCCCTCTTGTTATGACTTATCTACTTTGGTAAAATTGTAAACATTGTTTAAAAAAACAAGACTATATGGGCTGAGCAAAACTATGATAAATGTATTTATTTATTGATTGATTGATTCATTTATTCTGCTGCAGTCATCTTTGGAGAGGATGTAGCTTTTGGCGGGGTCTTCAGATGTACTATAGGACTGGCAGACAAGTATGGTGAGTGTTTGTTTGTTTTGCTTGTTTGTTGGCATAACTGGCAAAGTTGCCGCAAACCACCTTGAGGCAAAACACTCCAGTACTGTATGTTATACATTTGTACATACAAGTTCGGGCACAATTTTGCAACCGCCATGACACATGAGTCAGGGGTAGGAGGAACCCCTTGCATCCATGGTCGGAAGACCTCCTAGGAGACAGAAACTCCAAAACAACAAACCTGCATCTGCTGGGGCCGTCTCACGCGTTGCATATTGATACAGTTGCCCCTGTAGGACATATTGCGCCAGTGGACGAGAGGGTGGAGAACGCACACCCCTCCTTCACCTTAAAAAATGCAGGCCAGGTAGACGGGTCGCCTTAAAGTTTAAACCCACCCTGTCTGCCTACCATTGTCTTCCGAGACAGACGGATGCCAACAACAACAACATACAAACATGTTTTACCATTACACCCCATCCCAAGCCCAAGCTAGGTATTCATTTCACCTGTAGGCAGAACTTCTTCTTCTTCTTTAATTTGAGGCTCATCATGTTGAGGATTCTGCAGCCTGTTTTTGGCTGATACGAGACGGAGGTTCGTCAGGCCTCCATCCAGGTGATTTGTAGTGAATCAACAAATCCAGACAGAAGGATTTGCTCCATCGCACGTGTGGTGGTTTCTTAAACGTGCATGAGGTATGGCTCTCCCCAAACACCGGACCTCCATTTAACGTCCTATCCAAGGGACGGCGCTAGCCGAAGCTAGGTACTCATTTTCACCTGAGCAAAGTGAAGAAAGCCGTGTAAAGTGCCTTTCCCACTGGCACAAGATAGGTGACATAGTAGGATTCAAACTAGAGACTTCTCGGTCCCGAGCCAAACACACTGCCACTGCGCCACGCGATCATGATCAAACTTGCAAGGAGTTGAATTAGTTAGGCAGCTACCCAGCTATTTGCACATATATTGACCTACAGACTGTGCTGATGAGTTAGGCATTGTTCAGTATTCCTTGGAAGGAAGAATGGAGTTAGGTGAGTTAGGCGGAAATGGGCAATGTCAAGCAGCACTAGTACTTTGTCAGTTTGTGCCTATTTATGACATTGGAAGGTTTTTTAGTGTCAGAAAAAAATAGATAAAGATGTTTTGAAATAATTTTGTTTTGGGGAGTGAAGATTTTGAATTGACAGAGTCAGACCATACACATGTATTGAAAAGTTTTTCTCCTTTCAAATTCAAGTGTTTGCCTTGGCTGTCCTGAAAACCTGCAAGATCTGTTGTGTCTGAGCGCATAAGTGTCTGAAGTAAGAATAACCTGATCAGAGTGCAGTAACGTCAATGCCAGACCACATACAGGCTAACACTGATCTCTGAAAACCCTGTTGTTCGGCCAGACCATCTAAATTTGTTGTTTAATGGACATGTATGATATTTACCTCAGTTCACCATAAAACTAGAGGTTCAAGGTTCAAGGTTTATTGAAAATGAAACTCATCGCAGCCTGAAAGGCTGAATTGCAAGGTTCATACAAGGTTTTAAATAGTATTACAGGTAAAACCAATCATCTACTAATCATCTACACATGATAACATTCTATTAAACTGTTGCAGTACAAGGTGAATTTTAAAAAGACAAATACGAGATTACAAGTAGTTAAAAGCTATTTAAAACAGTTTTACAGGAGTCAGTTTCACGCAATAAAGCACATTCAAGAAGTTTTTGTATTGTACAGCTTCAGAGCTCTAGGCATAAATGACAGCTCATGTCTCTTTGTTCGACTACGTTAAAGGCGCCCAGAGCAGTTTTTAGTTCATTAAAATTGGGGATATTCTGGATGAGACAATCGGTACGGTATTGACATTTACTTCACCATTCTAGCACATTTGTGTCATTATTTCGTACTTTCAGCGTTTAAAAGGACGCACAAACATGCCGCAAACGGACCCCTTTGATTTATTATATCCTACAATAAATCAGCACAGTATCGAGCCACTAACGGTTTCCCGTGGGTACTTTTCGGAGATTTTCGAACGCATGAGGTCATCGAGCGAATTGAATCTGATTCGCCCGTTCGCAAATCGAAACTTTATTCGAACAAGTGACGACATTTCCGGAAGCGTTCGGGATTCATTTGTCATGTTCGCGTGCGTTCCGAAAATTTGAAATAATGGCACGTGTAGCGCTCAGATTTTCAATAAGTTCTCACCACCCAACGACGTCTCATCTTTGCTCAATAAATGTCGATATGCAATGAGATAGTGTTATTTAACCTTACTGTGTGTAAAAATGTCTTGAAAGTTAAA
The DNA here is from genome assembly GCA_019207045.1 of Branchiostoma floridae x Branchiostoma belcheri. Taxonomy (NCBI): domain Eukaryota; kingdom Metazoa; phylum Chordata; class Leptocardii; order Amphioxiformes; family Branchiostomatidae; genus Branchiostoma; species Branchiostoma floridae x Branchiostoma belcheri. The sequence continues at coordinate 6,571,945 of CM033031.1, forward strand.
TTTCAAAAGACTCAAAAACTGCTCTGGGCGCCTTTAAGACTGCTATGCTCAGTCATTGTGAACCACTCCAATGTTTTGGGTTAATGTTATACTGACTGGATTTTGATGACAGGTGTCTGTTCAACTTGAAAAGTGTTGGGTTATAAAACATTAATCTCCAAGCAGATCCTACAAGTACAATGGCATAAGATAGACTTTTAGTACATGTACCAAACTGGCCAAGGAGTGTAGTCAGCCAAAAGGTGTACATTTGCCATGTAGAGAAACACACTCCTAGTCCTAAGTCGGCTTCACTCCTCTGGCAGCTTTTGATACTATCTTATATGCTACCGTAGGATCTGCTTGGAGATTAATAAAACATATACCCAACAGGGATTCAATCATGATCAGGAGGAAGCATAAAGATACATTTTTAGGTGGGAAGCTTTTGATTTGGAACTTCCTCCTGAGATGCGGAGTATGGAAGAAGAAAGGGGTTCAAAGAGTCCATCGTTTTCCCAGCTTCCTTGGCAACAATAGAAAGAGTTTAGGGACCAGGTTTATGCTATGGAGTATTGTGCCAACTGCCAACAGTTTATTTCAATTCAGGGAGTGAATAAAGTCAGATTCCAGCCCCCAGACTCTATTTTCACTCCTGATTACCATCATATTCATTCTTTTAAATTCTCAGACCCAAGAAGATTGACATGGCATGGCCTTACAATAAGGTCAAAGAAAATAATTGTGTTTCCTGTTACCCGACTGACCCTAGCAAAAACCTGCCAACTCTAGATCTTTTTATAGTCTACTGCTGGCAAGAGACATACAATTTTTGATCCAACATTTTGAGGGATGAAATTCAAAGCAGACTTTCTGTACCGGTATTTCACACTCTTTTAGCAGATTACAGCTTTAAATAAATGCAAAAATGTGTAATAAACTGTAAAGATTGCACACCTTTCATCAGTTTATTGATAGACCTGCACTTGTAGTACTTCATGTCTGTTGAATATTTCAGTGTCCTGATTCATATCAGTTTTACACTTTAGATGTTGGATCACTTCTTTAAAAGGAAGAAAAGAGAATCTCGAACGTCTGATCTGAACCTCGTTTTGTCAGAACCATTATAAGAAACACAATTTTGATTTTCCCAGACCTAAGTTCCATGGCTTGCCAGGAGCCCAAGCGCTCACTTGGGTTCTTATCCAAATGTCAGGATAGATCTGGTACACTGCACACACCCACCTGCTGAGTATGATTGTTTTGTACTTTGTGTAATAGTTGTTGCCATACATTGTATCACATACAATTGTCGTGCAATAAAGTTCCTCTTCACTGTCTGATGAGGGGTGTGATACAAGAAATTCAAATTCTCCATACGTTGATGTAGGTTAGACGTCCAGGTAATAAGATATGCCAAAAAGCAGAACTTTACTCAAGCAACTGGATATAATTTTGGAAACGGTCATACGTTTCAGAATCTGGGCATGTCTGATGAGGGGTGGAACCAGGGTTGTAGCCAGTGCCCGTCCTTCGACGGAATTTTGCATCTGAGGACAGAAAATGGTTTTGCCCATTCCGTCCTCTGTGAGGGACAAAAATTCAAGATACATCAAAAACTGTCTCCCTTGTGTTATTTTTCACCAAGACAGATGCTGTTGAACAGCTTAGTCTGCCAGCAAAATTTACACCTAAAAATGCAAGAAACAGCATCTCAGAGGGTCTACATGTAGATTTCTAAATTTCACCCCCTAGGGACGTTGCGCCTTCAGTGCAACGTCTTGTGCCTTGGGTGCCCAAAAGCATTCAAAATCGAGGGGACGGAAAATGATTTTAGGCTGGCTACAACCCTTGGTGTAACACAAGAAACTCTAATTCTTCATATCTTTGTGAACTTGCTGTCATTGGATAGGTCCTGATCAAAGAAACAGAATGGTTTTTATTTGAACTACATCGGACATACCGTTACTTATTATTTTTTAAAGGCAACTGCCAACATGTTAGTCGGAACTTCTGAGAGAATCGTTATAACCTGCAATCAATTACAAATGTATTTGCAGGAAAATGTTCAGATTGAAACTTACAATTTTGCAGGCTAGAAAAAGCTGAATGATAGCTGATTGAATTTTAGTGCTTAGGTTAGATATTATCAGTCGTTCCAAATATGAGTAATTTTTATAAAAACTCACACCCAACATTACAGGGCAAGGATAACGGGAGGGGGCCATACTTCGACATGTGTTCTACGTGTTGTGTACATGCATTTTTTATTGTACATCTGACCCGCTACCCATCAGAACTAAAGTTTAATCGATTGGTAGTCGTATAACCGTGATTAAAGCTACATGGATACAGGTTTCATTTAATGATAACGATCCGCGCTGCGGTTTGGGAGCGCACTTAACGTACCGTACGTATTTGACTTACATTCTAGTGGAACGTTCCAGCACAAAAAGGGGGTCCAAAGTTCGACATAATAACCTTTAAGCCTTTTCGGGGTATAAGAAGTTATTTCATGTACTAAAAAATTAGACTAAAAGTTCACAATACTGTTTGTCTGTCGCAAACATGTACTTTTTCTTACATTGCACGACTTGCTCCAATGCGGAGAGATGAAATAAAACAAGGGGATTTCAAACACATTTCTTCCAGAACATTATGGCCAGGTATCAAACAGCTATTTAATACTTGTCCATGATTTCTATCAACAGAACTACGTATACGGCTCCTTAAATGTTCACTGTCAGCCAGCACAGACTTACATCAAGGTGTTAACGCAACTAGATTTCACAGTCGACACCGCCGGCCGGTCCTCACGCCATTTTGTCTGCACGTAAACACGATCCACGTGATCCCGGCCCAGGGGAGATTGCTCGAGCGAAACCCGTTCTGTGGTTCTACTTGAACATTAATCGCATATGCTTTATATCTCTCAGAGCATAGCCTTTTAGTGGATCTGTAACAATGCAATTTATCATCCGGAAATTCACGACCAACTGCTGAAGCGCCAGGCCCAACACGGAGAGGATGTAAGTGATATTTGCAGGTCAAAGGGTCACTTGAAGAGCCTAAGGCTACAGCACCCTGGGAATTTTGTCGCACACTGCAAGCGATTAGATTTCATACACAAAAATTGTTTTGCACCAAGCATCAACTTACGTAATTTTGACGACATTTATTTCATTAGTCTGTGTAACGCAAACTCCGCTATCCGGAGCTTGTAGGTTCTATTTACAGTTGGTAAATGCATTTATTTGCATGAAGGAAAGTGATGACGAAGATGAACACCTTCCCGGCGTCTATAGGTTTATATGATGATAATAATAACAATGATATCGGGTATATTTGTAGCCAGTAGGTACCTATTGTGTTGATTCCCGTACGTGGTCAATCTTCTTCCTATTATAGGAATATCAACGAGAATATCTTAAGTTCTGATGAATGATTTTAGCGAGGATCATTTTAAGTCCTTAAAAGGTAAGCCTTTCAACCAGTTGCCAAACAACGAAAACAACGGCACATCAAGAGGATGAGTAATATTGAATTGAATCTCATGTCGTCTTTTGGAAATCTTTGTAACAATCTAACTGTGAACCTTGATAAGTAACTAATCTAAAGATACAAGACCCAAACAAATGACCCAGCTTAGAAGCTTGGTTTAAGGGTCAATAAAAGTTGTTATGGAGGGGAAAATGACGCATTTTCCAACAAGGAAAAAAACCCACATAGATGTTTGAAAATTGTTCTAAATAAAGAGATAATTTTACCAGTACTTTTCCAATTTTTCCATCCAATATTGTTTGAACAATTTAGAACTCTCGTGACTGAAATATTCTTTTCCTCAAAATAGTTCTTTCAAATTTTCAAAGTTATTTCAAATATTATCACTCTCGGTGACTTCGAATAGGCTCTAAACTGTGCCTAGCTCTCGAGATCTTCCTGGACTTCCACATCGTCATCGCCTGTTTCATAGTATAGTGACAGCCATGTCGGAGGCTTCCGCTGTCTGGACTGTGTCTGTAAACAACAGCAAAATGTAAGCGTCATTGAGTTTATTTGAATTGTTGTAGAATACAACAAAATCAAACATTATATTGAAATTATATGTAATTGAGTCGACTAGATAACCGTGATTTTATGTTTCATATCTGTTTTGAGTGCAAACGGTATTCATTCAAACCATAACATGTGCTTAAATGCTAAATGCGGCATTAGTCCGTTTACCTACCACTGTTTTACTGGATGAGCCAGGATCATCGACAGGCTGCCGTTGATTCTCCTTCTCCTCTCCATTCTCCCGCCTCTTCTTCTTTTGTGCCTGTAGCTTGCCCTCTTCTCTCTTTCTCTTTCTGGCTTCCTTCTCTTCCAATTTCCTTTTAGCTTCAGCTTGTCTCTCTTCCCTCTTTCGCGTTTTTTCTAACTCTTTCTGTTTTTTCTCTTCTCGCTTTTTGTTGAGCTCAGTCTTTCGTTTCTCTTTGCGTTCCTCTTTTTCTTTCTTCTCTGTTTCCTTTTGTCTGATTTCAGTTATAATTTCGTCATGAGTCAGAACCCTTCCCGTGAGCCTTTTCCTTGATTTGCGGCCAGACGACTTGGGTGTTGTGACGGGGAGGAGAATGTCTTGTAACTCTGGTGGTACAAGACGTTGTATCAGCGGACTCAGGAGCGGCTGGCATGTTGTGCAGGGTGTAAGACAGGTTGGGCAAGAAATGGAAGTGGCAGAGGCAGAAGTCGAGGGATGTGGTGGAGGAGTGACAGAGGCAGAAGTCGACGGCTGTGGTGGAGGAGTGACAGAGGCAGAAGTCGACGGCTGTGGTGGAGGAGTGGCAGAGGCAGAAGTCGACGGCTGTGGTGGAGGAGTGACAGAGGCAGAAGTCGACGGCTGTGGTGGAGGAGTGACAGAGGCAGAAGTCGACGGCTGTGGTGGAGGAGTGGCAGAGGCAGAAGTCGACGGATGTGGTGGAGGAGTGACAGAGGTAGAAGTCGACGGCTGTGGTGGAGGAGTGACAGAGGTAGAAGTCGACGGCTGTGGTGGAGGAGTGGCAGAGGCAGAAGTCGAGGGATGTGGTGGAGGAGTGGCAGAGGCAGAAGTCGACGGATGTGGTGGAGGAGTGACAGAGGTAGAAGTCGACGGCTGTGGTGGAGGAGTGGCAGAGGGAGAAGTCGAGGGATGTGGTGGAGGAGTGGCAGAGGCAGAAGTCGAGGGATGTGGTGGAGGAGTGGCAGAGGCAGAAGTCGAGGGATGTGGTGGAGGAGTGGCAGAGGCAGAAGTCGACGGCTGTGGTGGAGGAGTGGCAGAGGCAGAAGTCGAGGGATGTGGTGGAGGAGTGGCAGAGGCAGAAGTCGACGGCTGTGGTGGAGGAGTGGCAGAGGCAGAAGTCCACGGCTGTGATGGAGGAGTGGCAGAGGCAGAAGTCGAGGGATGTGGTGGAGGAGTGGCAGAAGAAAACTTCTCTCCAGGGATCGCCGACATCTTAACCCAACGGTCGTCAATTGCGTCTTCATTCAGTGGGAATATGCCACTCTTTTGGAAAGACGATTTTATCAATGATGGAGTGACTGTATGGTCGTATACAGTATTGAATATCTTCGCAAAATTCCGTTTTGTGACCTGAAAATGCGGGTTCACAGCCTGCATTACTTCTAGGGTGAGGGCCCACTTCGACTTGAGCGGTGCGAAGATGCCGACATCCAGGGGCTGTAGAAAGTGTGTACAGTGTGGTGGGAGACCGAGGATGACCACGTTGTTGGCAACGGCGGCTTCTAGGACTTTAAGTGTGAAGTGAGAATAATGCTGGTCAACGATCAAAACAATTGGGCGCTCTTTGTGGCAGTGAGATAGGAATACTTTCGTAAACCACCTTTCGAAGAGAAACTCGTCGATAAAACCCGAATCGGAGAACCCGTAAATGGCATTTGCGGGTCCACCCTCTGTGTAGGCGCCTCCCGGAAAGCCTTTGCTAAAGACTATCATTGGTGGCACCGTCTGCCCTGCCGCTGACACACACACCAGTGCCGACACGTGGTCTCGGCTTCCAACTCTCCGTGAAGGAGACCTCTTCTCTCCGCGGGGTACTATAACCTTAGATATTTTCGCTGAAAGATCCACGCCTGTTTCGTCAGCGTTATAGATTACATGTGGGTTTTTGTTTTTGGCATTCGCCTCTGTTAGTTTGTCTTCAAGCATCAAGAAATATTCGAAGATCACTCCTGGGGTGGCCATGAGCGCCCTCTCCTTGTCTAGCTGGTCAGGGGACCGGAGGCTGATGTCGGGATGGCGACGCTTGAAGCCTCGCCACCACTTCTTGCCCGGCCCAGCCTCCTTAAACCTCGGTGACTCTCCGCGGCCCTTAGCTCTTTTAATCTCAATTTGTTGCGCAAGGGCCTTTGTGACCCTTACGGTGAGAGGGAAGCCCCTGTCGGACATGTACTTGGCGTAGCCGACAAGGGCCTCCTCGTCCTCGGGTGTCAAGACTGACGGTCTTCCTTGCACCTCTCCATGGTGACCTTTTATGCGACCAATCAGGGTTGTTCGCGGAATTCCAAACTTTTTGGCCAGGCTGTAGACAGAGGCGCCATTGTTTGCTGCCTCCAGAGCAGCCTCCATGTCAGCCTGATGGTACTGTTGGCGTTTCCTTTTGGCCCCAGATGCCATCTAATAAAGAGATTGAATCGATATCGACTATGAACGACAGCAGTAATTTAGATCCCCCCTTCCACACCCATCATCAAACATTGAAGAAAAAAAGTTTCGTTTCTTTGTTTGTTTGTATTTATGGGAGTTTCATATCATATGTTCAGCACGACGAAAAATCACGATATGTCATCAACACTACTTATATTTATCCAAATATGGGCGGATATAAGCGTTTGTTTGCTTTAACCTTGCCGTGTTCGAATTCAATTTAAGCATTCGAAGGTACACACATTCATACCTAACTTCTATTTGGATATTCTCATACTACAATCGCATCTTTTGCTATCAAAGTATAACTTACATACGCTGAAACGTCAGAGTTGTATATACCTACCGCGACTTCATGCGGAAGAGCGCTAAACTGCAATCTCAGGCGGTGTGGTGCTGGTAGTGCTGGTAGTGTTGGGTTGCGTTCGATGATCACATGACTTCGAACACGTGATTCTCAAGATGGCGGAGGAGCGGTGGTGTGTACACAAGTAGCGTGACATTGTAGCCTCAATTAACCAAGTTCAAAGACTCAGACAAGACACAGGTTTGTTTCTTGGCAAGTTTAATAAACAACCTTTCTACATGCGGTGGCAATCTGTCATATCTCACATCTTAGACTGAATAATTCAACAGATATGAAGGCCACGGTCTCGATACGTTCTCTCGTCAACCTATGCGAACAGCGTCATTATCATAAAAATATCTTCAATTGCTAGCTGCTTGATGTATCATGTTCGGTACACTCTATGCATCAGTATTTTACTAAAGGAAGACTAGGGCCATCAATATTTGTTTTTGTCGTGTACATGCTGTCAAGCATGATAAAGTTATAGCAATTTTAAAAACCATGTCGGACTTTGGACCCCTGTCTAAGTATGGCCCCCTCCCGTTACATAGTATAGTATAGTATACTATATACATGTAGATACAGAGTACAGTATTGATTTATTGATTGATTGATATTGCCCATTGTTGTGCCAGGCAAGGACAGAGTGTTCAACACGCCCCTGTGTGAGCAGGGCATCGCCGGGTTTGGCATCGGCATGGCGGTGATGGGCGCTACAGCCATTGCTGAGATACAGTTCGCAGACTATATCTTCCCTGCATTTGATCAGGTAAGACCTATAGCGAAATGACGGTTGTATTTGTGACTATATGGTGTACAGCCATCGCTGAGATACAGTTCGCAGATTATATCTACCCTGCGTTTGATCAGGTAAGACTGATAGCAAAATTAATGTTACATTTGTGACTATAATATTATGGTGATACAGTTCGCAGACTATGTCTACCCTGCCTTCAATCAGGTAAGACTTAATAGCAAATTAATGTTGTATTTGTGACTATATGGTTATGGGTGCTACAGCCATCGCTGAGATACAGTTCGCAGATTATATCTTCCCTGCGTTCGATCAGGTAAGACTATATTAAAATTATTGTTGTATTTGTGACTATATGGTTATGGGCGCTACAGCCATCGCTGAGATACAGTTCGCAGATTATATCTTCCCTGCATTTGATCAGGTAAGACCTACAGAAAATTACTGTTTTGATTATGGTACTGGGAAACTTTACAGAACTTTCTTTCGAATTCTTGCCTGAGGGCTAACTTTAGGTAACGTGAAAGAGGACAAACAAATGAAAGGGGACAAAGAATAAAAATTTTGAAAATTGCTTGAATTTTTTCCTCACCCCCTAACCACCTACCAATTATTATAAGGATCCATCCACAACTTCTTGCATTATTCTGTCTACAAACACAAACAGCACAGAAAAGGTGAAGCTTCTTTGCAAAGGTTCAGATAATTGTCTTGTTCCTCAGATTGTGAACGAGGCGGCAAAGTATCGGTACCGATCCGGGAACCTGTTTGACTGTGGCAGGCTGACGATGCGTGCGCCGTGTGGCGCGGTCGGACACGGAGCGCTCTACCACTCTCAGAGCCCTGAGGCCTTCTTCGCTCACGTGCCTGGCATAAAGGTGAGGCGGATGGATTAAGGAATGATTAGGTAATTGGATGGATGGATGGATGGATGGATGGATGGATGGACATGTACATTATCAAATGAATAAGTGAAGAAGAGCTGTCGAACACACAAAAATTGTGACCATCGCTTGTTCAGAACACAAGACATCAAAACATGCGGTTCTGCTGCAGTGCCAGGGAAGACTGGTAGGGGCTCAAAATCTAATCATTTTCGTTGGATGTTTCGAAGAAGGGAGTGCATGTAAAGTAGAGTTTATATTCATTTCTACCAAGTGTTACAGTCAATCGTAAAACTGCCAGTGGCAGCTAGCCTCGTAGGATTTTAGAATACCACTGGGAGTTGAAAACTCCACCAAACAGATTTCTTTGTAGCAAAATGGACCTTATTTTTTGCAAACTGAATCAGGTTCAGGTTCAAACCTGGACCTGAACCGGACCTGGACCTGAACTTTCTTTACCGGTACCCACCCCTACTCAACACCAACATTGGATGTTTGGAAGAGAGGAGCGCATGTTGGTGCATGGTTGTCCCGACTCCAGAATGCCCCTCTGACGTCAGATTGCCCAGCTCCACCAAAACAGATTTCTTTGTAGCGAAATGGACCTTGTTTTTCGCATACTGAATCAGGTCCAGGTCTAGGTCTGGATCTGGATCTGGACCTGAACCAGACCTGGACCTGAATTTTCTGTACCAGTACCCACCCCTAGTTGTCCCGACTCCAGAATGCCCTTCTGACGTCAGTTTGCCCAGCCCCTGTTATCCCCCATGGCAGGTGTAGCTTTCCCACCCCCGTAAGGACAGGGTCTCGCCTGTATGGAAACCTACAGGAAAGGCAGGTATTGTCGACCCATTTAACATCGTTAGGCAACACCAGTTCATTTCCTGGCTTCTCTCTGGGCCTTCTGAAGTGAAAATCAAGCAGGAGGGTAGAAATAGCGTCCTGTTAGGACAAGTTGATAAACCAAGCAGGGCTGTCTCCAGCTTTATGTTTCTTTCTGTCTCACTTATTGTTTGGGAGCTAATATTGTTGATTTTCATTAATAAATCTGTCTTTATAAGCTTATGAAAATACACTGTCTTAATCTTATCATGAAACTCAGATTTTTTGGACAGGCAAGCTGAAATTTCCCTGTCATAACAAGTAAATTTCTGTCCAGGGACGGAGAGACAGGTTCTGGAGACAGCTCTGAAACTTGATAGCCTAAGCTGGTAACCACTTTAGATTGGGTACCAATTGGCTTCCATAGCAGGTTGAAGATTTATGGAGTTTATTGGAGTACAACTCTCAACGTCAGCTATTTACTAAGATTCTAAGTGACTCACTCGTCCTCGCCGCATATCAGACTTCGCTGAGTGACAGCTACTCTTCAAGGAGAGAACACGTACATTATACATGTAACTAAGATACATAGGATAATACATGTACATGTAATCAACAGACAGCAAACATTCATATAACATTAACAGTAGCATAAAACAATTTCAAAATAAAGATTGAATTGGATTGTATTTACCCCCTGAAACTGTGTGTATGAAGTAATAAGCCTGGCTTAGTGCAAAGTCTGTTCTCATGTTTATCTATTGCCAGTGTAGTGTTGTTGTTTTTGAAAGTTTGAATGAAAAGGAACAAATCAGATTGGCCTGGCCCTTTACATGTAGTTGGACTGATTAAATCGTTGCTCCATGTGCGTCACTGCCAATTTGAAAACAATACCACTTTGTGGTTGCTGATTACGTTTGCATTTCGTGCCGTGGCAGCCAGATATCCTCATTCAGCGGAGTTGCTATGGAGTAGTAAGAACTTGAACCTTATTGTGTAGAGTGTGGGTGTTTGGTACAGAGGTGTACTGTGTGTGGTAGATGTTTGTACATGTAACACAGGAAACGTGTGATGTACAATGTGTTTTACGTCAATGAGGAAGGCTAGACTTCCAGGTAACGAGAGACTCTAATACAAAAGTTGCTCAAGCAACTGGATAAGTTTCGAAAAACTTATGTAGTTGCTTTAGAAACATTTGTACTGAGTACAATGTGTTTTACATCCAAGTGTGAGACCTGTATACTTGACCTTCTTTCTGCTACCTATACAGGGCTGGAAATACTACCTGCATATGCAGGTTATTGCAGGTAAAATATTTGCTGCATTGACTGTTACACTGTTAAAGTATAGAAGAATAAATAGCAATGGTTCCTGAAAAATTTTAGTATGATCTATGCTTCATAAATTCAGAGTGGTGCAGGTAAAATTTGTCTGGTGCAGGTAATTTTCAGTGTTACCTGCACCAGTGCAGGTATGCAGAAAAAATTATTTCGAGCCCTGCTATATAACATTGGAGCATTGGTGCCAAGTGGCTACTTTAGCAGGGAAAAAGTTAATTTAAAAAGTCCTTCCTGCAGCAAACAGGGCATGGGGCACCCTTCATCTCCGGTTCTGTAGCCCTGGGCCACACAGCTTGGTTAAATCAGAGTTATACAATTTTAGGATGAGAAGATAATCAAATGCAAGATTTCGTCCCTCTTTGTCCTGTTGCTGGATTTTTAATATAGAACTGATATGAATTGAATATATTCAGGTGTAACCTTTTGCTTTCATGTTGCCCTTTTTCTTGATTATCTTTCAAGCTGTCAGACGAGAGCCAACAAAATAGATTGGTTCTGGATAAGGTTGAACTGTAATGTATATTAGTGTGGCCTAATGTGTTGGCAAAAATTATGTTCTGATGTAGACTGAAAATTTTGTGTGATAGAAAGTTGGCATGGATGGTGGTCTTTTAGCTACGGTTGTTGAGTTGGAATCCAAAGGTTTTAGGTTCATCTTCAAATCCCTTGCAGATCCCAAAGTTTTGGCATTGGGAAAGGCACTTAAAACCAATTTCCTAACTAAAATCAGGTGGAAATGAGTACCTAACTTTGCTAAGGGACATATCCTTGAATAGGATACAATGCCGATGCCATGTTTGAAGAATTAGACACACCTCAAGCTCATTAAAGAACCCACTGCACTTCTTGAAATAAAAGTAGAGGTTACTCTCGGTCAGAGTGAATGACCGCTACCAGTCTGGTGTAACGCGGCTTGTACTTACTATACAAAACTGGTGGGGGACATACAAAATGTATACCCCCCAAGGCGGTTTACCGCTTATGCGAACAAACAAAACAAATAGGAAACAAAAGTGACCACAACACCTTGACTGGACTTGTTTATTTACATGTTGGTATTTACTGTGTTCCCACGGTGCCCAAAATATAAGGAACAGCTATTATTAGATTTTGGAGTTCATTGACCTTAGCTTGTGGAAGGTGAAGGACATGATAGTAGTGTGCCAAAAAGCCGTTACTCATCAAGCAGCTGGATATGATTTTGGAAACGGTCAGACGTAGAATCCACTAGTGTCATTGATGAAACTAGTGGATGCTAGTTTAAACGTCTGACCGTTTCCAAAATCACATCCACTTGCTTGAATACGTGTTTTTTTTGTGTATCTTATTACCTGGATGTCTAACCTTCATCGACGACACAGTAGTGCCATTTTGGGGTCTGCACGGAGGGGGGGGGGGGTTGCTTGGGAATCTTTTTTTTTTCAGTTCAGTTCATCCTCTGAGAGGTGACAGTCACCAAGATTTCCACACAAAGTCCTGTCCAGCATGACAGAGCAAAACGCATCCACCGAAAATCCTGTGTCCTCCATGTGTAATTTCCTAAGTGTAAAGGAAGGGCGACCACACCTGCAACGCTCGTCTGGTTGCTACATGTATAGCAGGACCGCTTTAGTCATTTCTTCATATTGAAGAAATGTCCTCCATTCATTTCAATGTACATGTAGGTCAGACATCCAGGTAATAAGATTCGCCAAAAAGTAGTTACTGACAAGCAACTGGATATGGTTTTGGAAACTTTTCCAATGGCATTCTATCGGCATGCCAGAAACTCATCAAGTACTTTCTTGGAGATTGACCTTCCAGCTCAGTTGTACATGTATGTTATGCCTCCAGACTCAGTAACAACAAAATAACAAGTCCCTCTGGGACTGGCTGCTCCGTCCGATGACTTTGATACAGAACTTCAAAGCATTAAACTTCACTGCCACAGGAGTTCAAAGATGGTGGAAAAGTTTTTGAGATCCTAATAAGGTGTGGCATCACAAGACTACACAATGGGTAGATAATATTAGCTGCCAAGGTGGCCTTGTGAAAAAGAGAAGGTGAAGGTAGAGGTAGTTCCATAGTCTTTTTTGAGGTCATAGGGGCAGTTGGCTGTTATCCACTGTGTCTAGGGCACGGTATTGGGGGGTGGAGCCTACATCTCCTTCAACCACCTTTTACCTTTCCAACTGAAGTTAGGTAGACAGGAACTAGCTAACAGGTACCCATTTTTACCTGCCATATTATATATCTTTCCTAAGGACACAATGTATAGGAATACCAGGAATCAGACTTCATGTCCACTGGCCTATCCACTTGGCCATTTTGCTCCTGTAGTGGCCTTGTGTCAGGATTAGGAATTATTGTTAACCCTAGAGGTCTTGGTTAAAACCCTGACCGAGTCATCCCAAAGACTTTAAAAAATGGCACATACTAGCTATAGTGGCTACTGCTTTACGGAGAGAAAATAAAACAATTTTTTCCATTTGTGTGTGCCAGGTTGTGATCCCGCGTGGCCCCATCCAAGCCAAGGGTCTGCTGCTGGCCTGTATCAAGGATGACAACCCCTGCATCTTCCTGGAACCCAAGATCCTGTACCGGGCCGCAGGTAAGGTGTCTTAGTGGTTGTTTTCTTTCTTTTGAGTTAAGACTAGGTTTGTGTGGAATAACTGCAGGGTGTTTGGCTTAGAAGCCAGAGGTTCTGAGTTCAAATCCTGTCATGCCCCAATTTTGTGCTCTTTGGAAAGGCAATTTACACAGCTTTCCTCACTCCACCCAGGTGTAAAATTGGCAGGGCTTGAAATACTTTTTTCTACATACCTGCACTGGTGCAGGTAACATTGAAAATTACCTGCATCAAACAAACTTTACCTGCAACACTCTGAATTTAGGAAGTATGGATCATACTAGAATTTTTCAGGAACCATTGCTATTTTTTCTTTTATACTTAATAGGTGGTAAAAGTCAATGCAGCTAATAACAATCCACATACACCTACATCACAGGACATTTATGTATAAAACCCTTTACATGGACCTGTGCAAGTTAGGTGCAGGTAGACACCAGAAATGCCTGCACAGCTCCAATTTTACCTGCACTAACCTGCATATTCAGGTGGTATTTCGAGCCCTGATTGGGTACCTGACTTTGGCTGGGGAAGACAAGGCATTGGGAGTGGTTGGTTGGACTCCACTTCCCAATATCATGCTAATACATGTATAAACAAAATGTGAATTATGCTTTCCTCTAACACACATCATCATGATTTATACTGTTCGATTGCCAGTCTCAAAGTCCTTCTACAGCAACAGCTTCTTTCCTCAAACTGCCAAACTATGGAACTTTCCCAATTACAACTTTGAATGAATGAATGGTTTTATTGGCGCCAAAACAAGTGCGCACATACATGTACATATCATTGCAGCCATACAAGGCTGAATTGATGTATGACACATAAAACTCCCCACTTCCCCGTTTCGGGGGTAACCAGTCAGAGAATAGTGGGGACTTCGACACAGACAATGCAAACTTCAAACAAAGACTGCGGCGTCCCAGGTACAGCGGAGTAAGTGACAGCTGTTCTAAGGCTCTGTCGTAGCCAACTTTTTCCCTCCTGTACAATATTCCAGCCTTCAAAACCAATGTTCACCACCATCCATCGACTTACATTTGTAGTTCATTGCCCAGAAGTTGTCAAATAGCCTTGCTTTTAACAAACCCGTTAAAAACATGTTTTCAGAATTGATTTCTCTTTTCAGACCTCTGCTTTCATTTTCTCCAGGACCTCTGCACTTTTCAGATATACAATGTCATGTTCTGCATCTAACTGCCATCCTTTTTCTACTAAGTGCTGAATTCTAAACAGAATTTGACATTTCTTAAGTCTTTTGTATGACCCACCCAAGGTTTGGCCCTGTAACCTACTGAATATCAAAAGCAAAGTGAACACCTTGATATCCATCATTTTGATTCTTGTTAACATTCCAACTAAACTGTTGCAATGGCCAAGTGAGTAGAGCATTCCCCTTGCATTCGGTAGGTCAGGAGTTCAATCCTGGCCAAGTCATGCCAAGGACTCTATCCAGACAAGGTGGTAGGAGGAGTCGGTTAGGCTCTGCCCGTGATCTTAAACTTTAATTCAACATTCCAACGATTTCTGCCCCTGCACAGTTGAACACGTTCCTGTTGGGGATTTCACTTTTCTCACTCCACCCAGGTGTAAAATTGGTTACCTGACTTTTGTTGGGGAGTAGGTGGTAGAAGGAGTTGGTTGGGCTCTGCCCGGGATCTTTAACTCAACATTGTAACAATTTCTGCCCCTCCACAGTTGAGCATGTTCCCGTCGGGGATTTCATGTTGTCGCTGTCCTCCGCGGAGGTGGTGGTTAAGGGGAAGGACGTTACCATGGTAGCGTGGGGGAAGCAGGTTAAAGAACCCACCACCATGCGATGGTGCAAATCCTTCTCTCTAGGGTTGGTGATGATCATTCTCTACAAATCACCTAGACTCCAGGAAGAATAGTGACATATCAGTCACTAATGGAGATCTGTATCAAACCAAACCAAACATTTTCAAGAATTTCTGCCCCTCCACAGTGGAGCACGTTCCCGTCGGGGACTTCACGTTGCCACTGTCCTCCGCGGAGGTTGTCGTTGAGGGGAAGGACGTTACCATGGTAGCGTGGGGGACGCAGGTTAAAATCCCACCACCATTGGTGATTGTCATTCTCTACAAATCACCCAAACTCCAGGAGTGACATATCAGTCACTAATGGAGATCTGTATCAAACTAAACCAAACATTTCTGATATCTGCCCCTTCACAGTTGAACACGTTCCTGTTGGAGATTTTACTTTTCTCACTCCCGCCAGGTGTAAAATTGGTTACCTGACTTTTGTTGGGGAGTAGGTGGTAGAAGGAGTTGGTTGGGCTCTGCCCGTGATCTTTAACTCAACATTGTAACAATTTCTGCCCCTCCACAGTTGAGCATGTTCCCGTCGGGGATTTCATGTTGTCGCTGTCCTCCGCGGAGGTGGTGGTTAAGGGGAAGGACGTTACCATGGTAGCGTGGGGGAAGCAGGTTAAAGAACCCACCACCATGCGATGGTGCAAATCCTTCTCTCTATATAGGGTTGGTGATGATCATTCTCTACAAATCACCTAGACTCCAGGAAGAATAGTGACATATCAGTCACTAATGGAGATCTGTATCAAACCAAACCAAACATTTGCAACGATTTCTACCCCTCCACAGTTGAGCACGTTCCTGTCGGGGACTTCACGTTGCCTCTGTCATCAGCGGAGGTTGTCGTTGAGGGGAAGGACGTTACCATGGTAGCGTGGGGGACGCAGGTGCAGGTCCTGCGGGAGGTGTGCAACATGGCGCAGGAGAAGCTGGGCGTGTCCTGCGAGCTTATCGACCTCAGGACCATCATGCCTTGGGACTCCGAAACTGTCATCAAGGTAACCCCCGCTTTGGCTATTGGGTCAGTTAGTAAGTGAGCAATTGAGCTGGTATAGGGCAAAGAGATGCTGTTACAGTAACATTTCAACAATGTTTGACCTAAGAGAAGCTGGGCATGTCCTGCGAGCTTATCGACCTCAGGACCATCATGCCCTGGGACTCCGAAACTGTCATCAAGGTACGTTGATGTAGGTTAGACGTCCAGGTAATAAGATAGGCCAAAAAGTACAGCGGCGATCGCGTTATAGTTAACACCCGTCAGCGTCAGTGACGCGTCAGAAATCGTCAGTGACGCGTCAGAAATCGTCAGTGACTGGTCAGAAACCGTCAGACATCGTCAGACGCCCGTCAGAATTCGTCAGAGTCAAACGCTGACCAGTCAGCGTCAGCGTTAATGATATGTGTGAGATGGGGTCAGGTTTCATGTTTATTTTGTACCCCGACAAGACAATAGCAATTTTGTCACCTCCTAGTGTGCGAGTTTTCGTTGCGATGTTGCGGCAGGTCGTTGACCCCCGAAATACGCAGCTTACGTGGATATGCCACGCTTCTGGGAGGGGAAAGTTGTTAACTTAATAATTGCTCTTCTGAACAGCTTAAATACACACACAAACCTAAAAGGGGTTGGCAATGATTAGAGTATGAGTCATTCTTGTTGAAGATTAATTGCTAAAAAAAATTCAGTGTTGTCTACTCGAGCCGACTGTGGCCATATTGTTTAAATTTATCACGTTGTTATTTGGGCTCTAACCGCTCGACCGATCTGAGACTGGGAGGGACTTATATACGGACTTTCAGTGCTTTAGCGACTCATTTCTTAGATCGTTATTTTCTACGGGTTTCATTTGATAAATGTAAGAAAATGGCATCGTGGTCAATAATGACACCGGGGAAATCGTCTGACACGGCCGGGTACAATCGACATTTTTGATCATGCGAAATTTCCAGGTACGGGTGAAGAAAAGCCGGCCTGAGAAACCAATTGTTATATTCTTTAGCAGATAAATGACAGATTTTATCGAGATCGATTCTTGTCTTGCACTTGTCGGCAAATACCGATATTTTTTGTATTGCTTCAAAAACTCACACATCGACGGGAAACACGTGTAGTTTCCAATTTCCCGAGCCGAAACAGTCTGTGCGATTAGAAAAGCAGCTCACAAAACTGCGCTCTACGTAGTAGCTAAGTGAATACTCGTATATGATTGTAACGCAGTTTAAAAAGCTAGCAATGATATCCGATGTTACAAAACTGTGTCAGCGTTTTTATGTATCCACGGAACAAAGAAAATACGGCAAAATGTAAAGCACAGCGCATGCTAAAAAATATGTTGGACCCGAACGTACCTTACGTGTAAACAAACATGAATGCTAGCGGTACAACTTCTCTGCGGGTTCAAACTGCGATTGATTAAGCCGAAGATTTAACTAAAATTTGTGCACTGTAACTAAAATAGCGAGAACAGTTTGGGATCTGAATGAAACTGAACTATAGATTATACGATTTGATACATCGGCTTCTGATCGCGCGCGAAACAGCAGCTCCGAGGACGGCCACTACAAATGTACACTCTCCCACGATGCGCGATCTTCAATGATTGACAGATCGCGGTTGTTTGAAGATCGTGCCGCCCGCGCCGGACTGTCTGAAACTTTGCAGGACGCAAATTCAATCATTTTTGACAGCCAACCAGCAAAGAGGAAAACTGACAGCAAAAATAACTTGATACTTGTCTATAAATGAGGTTCTGTCGCCGGCGTTCGAAGAACCCCGAAACATGGCTCGCAAAAAATAAACGAAAGACTTGCAGTTCGAAATCTAATACCGGTAAGACCAAGGAGGTTACTTGGTAAGACGGAAAATTTGTGGCAACCAGGAACCGGGATAAATCTAAAAGAGGGAGGGCCCATGCAGAAATAAATGTTTTGTCCATCAGACGTGCCCGTCGAAACATTGAATGAGCCAACTGTCTCTTTCTGTCAAATTTATGCATGGTCAACATATCCGATGCTTTATTTAGTACATTACTTGTGCTCGCAATTATGAGGGTAACGAATTTCTGTTTAGGCTCTGGAAACTACAAGGGCGTGTTTCCCGTCGGCGTGCGAGTTTTCGCAGGTGATTACAGGGGATTGTTGTAAACAAAACAAAACATTATCGTGTTTGGCGATAAGTGGAAGACAAGAATTGATGCGGTAAAATCTCTTGTTATTAATTAATGTTTTGAGTAGAGTTACTACTATATGGTTCCTCAAGGCGGTTTTATTAAATCCTTAGAATTTTTGAGTCCATGGCA
Source organism: Branchiostoma floridae x Branchiostoma belcheri (assembly GCA_019207045.1). Lineage (NCBI taxonomy): Eukaryota > Metazoa > Chordata > Leptocardii > Amphioxiformes > Branchiostomatidae > Branchiostoma > Branchiostoma floridae x Branchiostoma belcheri. The sequence continues at coordinate 6,590,497 of CM033031.1, forward strand.
AACGTGTACAATCATCATCATCTGTGTACAATACATTTTACCGCCATGGTAAAGATCACCGTAATTACGATAAGTTGATTATTAATTAGACATCATTAGCTACTATTGTAGGCTAGGAATTTAGGTTTTCGTCCGCCGGCTTTTTCCTGGAAACACTGCTGCTCGTACCGTCAAGGGCGCAACTCAGCATGAAGACCTACCTGTTCCTGAGGGAGCTCTTGGGTCGGAACATCGCCATCGGACGTTCCTGCTCATCGGACAGTCGACCAGGGCATATTCCAACCATACGCCATGGCATATAATCAACCTTATGTGTTTTTGAATCTATTTATTAAGTGTGTTTTGTCTGATATCAGTTCAAAAGTTCTGTTGAATTCACTAACACTAGTTCTAGTTCTACTTTGTTTAACGGTAGCTAGGCTAGAAAAGTAGGATTCAGGTCACCATCCGCCGGCTTCCTTGGCACTTGTCGAGGTTGCAACTCAGCCAAGACCTACCTGTTCCTGGCGGAGCTCTCGGGACAGAACATCGCTGACGGGCAGTCGACCGACGAAACCATACTCCAGGGCATATATTCAACCTTATGTGTTTTTTAATCTATTTGTTGTGTTTTGTCTGCTATTAGTTCAAAAGTTCTGTTGGATTAACTAAACATTGGTTCTATTTCTAATATGGATAAAGGGATTCGGGTTTCCATCCGTTTAATAACTTCCTTGGCACAATGATGATCGTTGAGAAATCTTACGTGTGTGCAACTTATGTACGCTTCATCATAACATATAACGTTTAAAACCTGGAAGGTAAGTTTATACCAGGTTTTCCATCATCATTCTGCTGCTATCCGATCGAAAATCATCTATTCCGAGTGTTGGAAATACGGTAAGTACATTGCTAAATGCGCTAGAGTATGAAGAAACTCAATGCCTTAAGTCATCTCGAGTCGCTGTACGTGTGTGGTACCACATACAAAATGTTTCAGTATAAACCACAACTGAATCTGTCTAACAAAGAGAGAGACGCTTTGTGTGGAACATAACGATGTGGGTTTACGATACATGTCGTTCAAAAATATTCAAAATATATTCATCGACACTAAATATCGCTATCAAGTAGAATAAACCAAGAAAAAAAAATCAAACACGGCGGAAAAACATGCACCGTGCTGATTGTTCTTACAATAAATGAATGAAGACCTTTATTGCACATTTTTGCCACACCGGGCCGGCGGGCCCGGGCGGTACAGTACCGGCGGGCCCGTTCTTTGAGAATGCCGCCAAACCAAGGTCCTTGGTGAAACTCAAAGAAGCCGCGCCCCGGCCGCATGTGTCAATCAAATGAGCGGCGCGGTGGGAGGGTCCGGGTCAGACCCATTTTTGCTACAATTCTACCGGTATCTGAACATCTAATAAACATATTCACATGCACAAAACATCTATTGATTTTGATTACAACAATGCAGGCCTCATATTTTCACCCCAAACCCCAAAGATTGACAACATTTCCCACTTTCTAAACGCCACACAAAACTCTATCCTAAGCCGTGACGTCGTGATTACGACGTGTACACGCCGCCTGCGTGTGTCATACCAAGGACGTTACATCGTTACATCGTTGATCACTATAGAATCTTTGGTTATAATTAATAGGAAGCGAGGACGAAGTAGCTCTAAAATAGCCCCACCATTCCAGGTGTGTATTTGTCGAACGTTAATGGTGCAAAGATATTCCCATCAAAATGCGTAGGTTTTCCGCGTGCGTGCGAGCGGATGTTCCCGATCGCTGATCACAAATTCGGCGGCAAAATCTTCGATAAAAAACACACCAAAACCTCTTCAAAGCGGATTATTTGACAGAGAACTCCTTTTTTTCAGTGCTGTGCCGTTAAATTCTTTATATACACTGATATAAACATAGCCAAACACGTAGTTCCTGCAAGCTCGGCCTCGCGAGGAGCCGCCAATACCTTCGTTTCCCGCCAACAGTTGTGCAAATCTTGCCTACAGTAGCCAATCAGAGACACGTATGTGCTACGTCACGTGATATTTACATACTGTTACGCAATGCTGGGTCCGTCGTCCGTAATGTAGCAGCTAAACATGGCAAAGTTTTCAGTTGAAGTTTACGCCGTATTTAACTTAAAAATACCGGGCCTCGAACTTATATGATATTTTTACGTCTTGCACAATAATTATATAAAGGTAGCCCAGCCAAAAATGTATTTTTGTAGTCGATCATGGCCGGCAGCTCGCTTGTTTGATGGTTGTCTGCCGCTAGTTTCTGGCCGATGGGCGTGCTTTGCGTTGCCGAAAATAATATAACTGTTACATTGCCGCGTTCTTCGGGTTGACTTTTTGGATTGACCTTTATTTTATTAAAAGAAATAGGTATCCTGAGAATGTTTCTCCACCTCAGAACTTTTTTACTACACAGTGTCGTGAACATGATGTTGACAATTTTGCTCCGATTTTTTGCAAACGTAGCGTTACACTACCTCCCGGCCGGCGCTCGCTGAGCAGAGTTTTATCGAGGAACGCTACTTTCGTGATAAAATCTATTGCAACAACAATAATCAACAGGCAAATAAAGAGCTGATGAGCAAAATAAGTAATTGATAAAGTAAGAACAAACAACTCCACTCTTTAATAGCAAGCAGTACTTACTTAGTACGTAAATAATAATAGCAAGCAGTACCAGAAGAAAATTCGATCTACTGAAATGCAGGCAAGATCGCCGTCTCTTTCCGCTGTTCCGTTTTTGTATCGGCAAGTTACTGCGCAGCATGACGCAAATTAGTTCTCCTCCCACTAATCTGTGATGTTACCGCGGCCTGCATATGAATGGTTCGTCATTTGATAACGCTGACCAGTCAGAAATGCGGCAGTTTCCGTCAGTGACGCGTCAGAAAAATGCTGTGACGGAATAATGTCCGTCAGAAATCGTCAGTGACGCGTCAGAAATCGTCAGCGTCAGTGACGGGTGTTAACTATGGCGTGAACGCCGCTGTAGTTACTCAAGCAACTGAATATAAACCCTCTCCAAAAAGATCTCTTCAGTGTCACTGACAAGAACTACTGGATATTAGTTGAAACGTCTGACCATTTCCCAAACCATATCCAGTTGCTTGAGTAACTACTTTTTGGCGTGTCATCAAGGTAACCCCTGCTTTGCCTATTGGGTCAGTTAGTCCTCACTCATAGTGAGCAATTGAGTTGGTCTCAATTATAATGTTTCTGACCTAGGGAGAAGAGATGCTGTTACGGTTACAATGTAACCCGTAACCTTGGAGTGGCCTTCGGGTCTTACATTGAAATAACCTTCAGGTCTTGTTACGGGGTGACCACTAAGTAAAAAAAAGTTTGTGTTTATCATGGAAGCTCATCCGTGTTGGTAGTTATCATAGTATAATAAAATGCTAAAATTTCTGCCACGCCTCAAGCATGATAAAGAACCCACCACACTTATCAAACTTAATCAGTTTTTTTAGTACAGCTAGGATAAATTTCATTGAATTTTTCTTTTTTTTTCTTCCAGTCTGTGAATAAAACAGGCAGGCTCCTGGTGGCACATGAGGCACCTCTCACTGGGGGCTTCGCTGCTGAGGTAGCCTCGACTGTGCAGGTAAGTCTACCATTCTAATAATCAATCAATCAATCAGTTGACCAATCAGTCAATCAATGAATAAGTCAATCTGTTTATCAATCTTTTTATCAATCAATCAATTAATCATCCAGTCAATCAAGTGATCAACTAACCAGCCAATCAATCAATAAATCAAGATTATATTCTTGACATTTATTGGGGTAATACAACGTAGATGCTTATGTTTCTAACTTCAGTTTTTGGGAATGAGTCAATCAAGCAATGTATCTATCAATCAAACAATCAATCAATCAATCAACTAATCTATCAATCAGTCAATTAATCAATCAATCAATCAAACATGTTGTTTTTGTTTACGGAACTACTATAATTAAGGGCCATTTTTGTAAAATGTCATTTTGTTCTTTGATGCCTAACCTTCATAAAGGGACGTGCCTAACTGTTTCTGTTGTCTCCACCCTTTACTCCTGCATCAGAGCGAGTGTTTCCTGCACCTGGAGGCGCCAGTAGAGCGGGTCTGCGGGTACGACACGCCGTTCCCCCACATCTTCGAACCCTTCTACATGCCCGACAAGTGGCGGTGCTTCGAGGCCGTCAAAAAGCTCATCAACTATTAACTTAAAGTAGGTACAAAGCAATTTGTTTGTTAACTTGTATTCTAGTTACATGTTACACATGCATGTAGCCAACCATGGCCTCTTCAGACCATGATTTGGAGTTAGTCGTGTGCGAGGTCATCCGTGGTTGGGAGTTGGTCGTTGAAGTTACCGCGTTGAATGCCCAAGTGGACCAGAAATTTTTTAAGATTCAGGACCATTATACTTGGATGCGATCAGAGGAATGAACTGGATTTAGAATGGGATGGATTCTAGGCTACTCCCAGCCCAGCACCAACCTTGCTTAGGGAGTGATTAGGAGCAAAGAGGCAACCACTTGCTGGAACTACCGTATTTTCTTGTTTAAAGTACACACTCCAATCTGAGATACATCTGTGGGACTGAAATATAAAAAATCAAATTACAAATTACAAAATTCAAATTACAAAATGCGCATCCCTACTCCACTCATCTTGAACAAATTTTGACCAAGATAAATTCAAACTAGAGAGGCAACATTTTCGTGAAAATGCATAATGTTTCCCGGCGGTTTTAGCGGTCACTAGTCGGCCGCTAAATTTTCATTGTAGCAACTTTTTGATTTTGCGAATCCACCCCCGTCACCCCCCCTCCCTCTTCCCGCGGCACTGATTACTACTGCGGTACATTCACAAGCAAGCTCTGTTTCTTTACCAAAAAATGCAGAACAAAAAAGTCCGAAATGCGGCGTTTGATGTTGCGGTCGCAAAAGTATTCTTATATCAAATGTATGTTTCAAAAGTTTTAAGAAAAGACAACTGAAAAAGTGTACCTCTTCGGATTCGAAGCCAGGTCGATCCAGCAGCAAAAGCATACGTGTCAGATACTCTGACGATTCAGCCACTAGGCGTATAACTACATTCAGGGGCTTTTAACAGGTATACAGATGTATTGCAACACGTCCGTTCATAATTTCCAAGATTCCATGTCCAATTTTCTGAAAATGTTTTTGTGTGAAAAGTTAGTGATCTCGTTCGTTCCATAGCGGGCAACTTCTTCCTAGAGCGCCTGCTTGGTTTGCTTGAAGGCATGGCCGATTGGCTGACGCCCGAGATTTTCGCTGCCATAATGAAAACGATGCCGAGTTCCATTTTGTGTCCTGTGCGTTGATAGGTTCACTTCCGACGTATCCCCAAGAAAGTCAGATTTTAGCCAATCAAAAAGCTGGAAACGTAGACTTCATGTTATTATATATAATAAATCTTCCATTTTTTCTGAGTTTTGATTGGTCTGGTTGGAATATGCAAATATCTATAGAGATGCTATATGTTTCTCCTTCGGGAAACATAATTAATGATATTTTCTCTTCTTTCCTCCTAATGATTTTTATAACATCCAGGACTTCTATACAATATCCTTGCTTAAATTTGTAAAGATGCTGTTGTTCTCCGCATTGCATTGTCTCTGCAAAGTTGGCCATACTTTTCTAATCATCTGATTCTTTGCAATAGTCTCAAATTAAGTATGCACCCATTGTTTTGATAGTGTCTCAGCATCGGCTATCAGCTCTCCTTCAGACAAGCCCTGCTTACAGGCTGTGTAATTAAGAAGCAATTTGCTTGTTGAGATGCTATTGTTCCCCGGTGGCATTGTCTCTACAAATTTGACCATCCTTTTCCAACTTATCCGTGCAGTAACTTATTAGTTCAAATGAATATCTCTTGGTAGTGTCTCACCATCAGCTATCAGCTCTTCTTCAGACAAGCCCTGCTTCCAGGCTGTATAATTAAGAAGGATTATGCTTTGAGGACAGTGACATGTTCCGAAGCTTCAGGTCACTTGTATCTTTTCATCGCGAGAGCGAAATTTACGAGATGCGGTTCTTTTTCCGCACATCTGGCCGAACCCTGAGTGACCGCCGTCCGCAGGCTCCATCTGTGTTTGATGTGCTTGACATGTAGGTAGACCAGTAACCCCTGATTTTCACGGAGATGTTTCCGCCAGAATCTCTCCTCTCGCACAAGGGAGTGATAAGGGGAAAAATTGTGGTTCTTGGCTGGCTTCCATGCCTACTGCGGGTTCAGTGCAGGGGCAGCAGTGCGGCCACAAAACTTACAACTGTGTGGAAGTGAGAGACAGATCAACTGGAAAGAAAGTGAATGTTTGCTACGACTTGATTTGCACGATTGTCTGCAATGGTGGTCATCTGTCCACCGCATACATGTATATGACACTGTAAATGTTAACTTTCATCGCTTGACTACTGCACTACAGGATTGTTTCAACGGGAAATCTTAAGCACAGCCAAACGCTTCTTTCTCTTCCTACTTGGAAAGAAAGTTCTGATGAAGATAAATTAATGAATTTACAGTACCAACAAGTTTTTGTAGTTATTTTCATTTTTTTCAGAATCATTTTCTTGGGGCAATTGCGTTGGAAGAGATGTTACAGTAGTTTTCTACTAGATGAAATCCTGGTATGATTTTGATTATTTTGATTTCTCTATAAACTTTTAAAATGTCATAGTCCAATCTACATTTTCTAGTCTACTTCAGGATCGAAAGGTTGGGAGTTAAAATCTTGGCTGATGTCAGTCACCCGACATGCACCGTACTGGAAAGGGTTACAGTCCTTAAGACATGGCGTTAAACCATGGTACTGTTAAATACTGTTCCTTGTACTAGAGCTTAGGACATGGTGTTAAAGCATGGTGCTATGTACTGTTCCTTGTACTAGAGCTTAGGACACGGCGTTAAACCATGGTCCTGTTAAGTACTGTTCCTTGTACTAGAGCTTAGGACATGGCGTTAAACCATGGTCCTCTAAGTACTGTTCCTTATACTAGAGGTAGCCTAAGGTTAGCTTCTCGGTAAAATGTACCTATAAATACAGACTGTCTGTCTTCCCTGTCACGACCAGTGGGAGATTATATAGCTAGCTAAACTGTCTCTTACTTTCACCAAAAATAAAATGCCACATACGTATACATTTTGTACTTGGCCTTCCCGTGTGAACTCTGTGGTTTCCATGTGGTGTAAAAATGTAACCTTGGCAAAATGGTCCACTGCTGTCCTGTACCTAAGGTGAAGGTTTCGGGAACTTTTGTCTGTGTCTTAATGGTTCTAAATGCCAACTGCCATGTCTCAAACGACAGACAAGTCTATAAAAATAGAATTGATAAGCTGTGTAATTTCAGCTATTAGAAAAACTTGATCAGGACTCGAAATACCACCTGCATAATGCAGGTTAGTGCCAGCTCTTAGTGCAGGTAAAATTGGAGCAGTGCAGGTATTTCTGGTGTCTACCTGCACCTAACTGGCACTGGTCCATGTACTGAGTTTTATACAAAATGTCCTATTATGCAGGTGTATGTGGATTGTTATTAGCTGCATTGACTGATAGAGTCCATTCCAAGACACCATGCGGATGTTTGTTGTCATTGTTTAGAATTGATTTTAAAATTTTGTAATTATATGTCTAGGACATTTGATACTTCAGAAATATTTTAAACACTGTTTCAACTTTATAAATATTTCCCTGGTCCTGTAAAACTTTGGAAATATTCATGATGTGGAATTGGATACTTCTAATGGTTTCTAAATAATGATAACAGCATTCTACCATTATTTACCATTTTCTACCATTTTTTGTAAATGGTTCGGTGGGCTGGGAAGATAGCAATTCACACATCCTTGCAAAGTATGGTTGGGTGCCATGCAACAATGGCCCACCACAAAGGATCCACCAGTGACCAGCAGTATAATCTAAAAATATACAGATGCAACAATAGGGCTTACTTTTATGGGGGCAATAAACTAATTTTACCATTTGGCCAGGTTTACCATTTTTTGTAAACATTTGTAAATGTGAAATAATCACAGAGAGGTTTCACAATTATTCTACATGTAAATAAAGATATTTTTGTACAGTTACTTTCAAAATGTTTATAAAATATTCAAAGAAATTCAAATAAATGAGTATTTTCTTAGTCAATTTTTTGAAAATAATTTAATTATTGCGGTTCAGATATTCTTTTATTCAAAATAATTCAGATTAATTATAAATATCGCCTAAAAACCCTCATGGTGTCTTGGAATGCACTTGGAATACCACCTCTTATGTATAAAAGAAAAAAATAGCAATGGTTCCATAACAATTTTAGTATGATCCATACTTCCTAAATTCAGAGTGGTGCAGGTAAAATTTGTCTGGTGCAGGTAATTTCCAATGTACCTGCACCTGTGGGGGTATGCAGAAATAAGTATTTCGAGTCCTGTTGATGTGTCAAGTTACCTGACTAACCTTGGCGTAAACCTGCTGACCCTCGCCTTATCTATTGTGCCATCTCCTAGCAAGGGATTTACGGATCTGACATTTAAATGCTGAAAACATAGAATTGTTATCCAACATGTTCTTATTTCTCACTGGCAATAGAAAGAGTGATATACAAAACAGTCTTAAACAGTTTTGCATGAATCATCATTTTGGTAAATCGTACGATGTATATCACCGGGCCCTAAGGGAGAAGAGATACAGCTACAGTGAGCGTTGAAGTTCAGTACCCAGCAGTGGCCCATGTGGTCTTGCACTGAGCAAAAAAAAAGAAGAAAGTGTTCTTCCATAACACCAGACTTGGACTATGGCCAGTTCAACAACTGGAACCAATTTCAAGTTCAAAGTGATGATTCGAAAAATGTCCCCTATTATGTAACTTGTTTAGCTAACTTACAAGTATACCAACACAAGATGTTGTATATTAAGATCCCCTTCTTAACTCAAAGTGGTGACACTTATCTCATTTTCCTTAATGCTCCTCTTGGAAACCCTACAGACAGAATAACTGGCTGAATAGTCGACCCTCAGGTTGACATTTGGTCTTGACCCACTTTTGGCAGAATCTGTTGTCAGCTGAAATGATTTATCGCAAACTTGCACATCTGTCTTGTATATATGATGTTGTCAAGGGTCAGACTGGAAATTACACCACTTTCGTATTCAATAAAGACAGGTTTTAGCCAAGTGTGATGCTGACATGGTGTAAGGTACCGTATATTCTCGAATAAAGTACACACTTTTTTAACTTTTCAAAATTGAAAAGGTGCTACAAGATGTTGCCAAAGTTGGGGTGCGTACTTTATTTGAGGTTACTGCACAGATAAATGGTAAGAAAAGCCTGAAATAAAGCAAGGTGGAGCTACACTTCTAGTAATGTTTCAAAACATACACATTGTTGTTGTCTTGAAGTTGTCTAAACATGAAACAAAGAAATTGTCTTAACATGATTTACATATTAACAGTGGCATTTGCATACAATCCTTTTGAGTTAGTGACTTTGACTTGTACAACTGGTTTTGCCTGATTTCTTCTACCAGTTCTCAGTGATTTTTATAATTTGCAGCAGGCAATTCACAAGTTTATAGAGACAATGACAGTGTAAACCCAGGTTATTTTATGCAAAATGACCTGGGGAAAACATCTTAAATTCGAATTTATTTAGTTAAAGGTCTGTTCAAAACTGGTGGAGAAGGGGTGCGTACTTTATTTGAGTTTTTCCATTTTACCTTTCAGTCCCAAAGATCTGTCTAAGACTTGTCCAAAATCAGGGGTGCGTACTTCAATTGGGGTGCGTACTTTATTCGAGAATATACGGTGTTTTATGATAGGAAAAGAGGCAGTTTGTGACATTATATGATTTAGTACCCATTTTCTGATATTCCTTACAATATACAGGATGTATATATATTTGCCCAATTTGTACAGCTTCTTTGTATTAAAGATTTCCAGCATGGTTACAAATCTTTCATTTTATTGGAAACGGATGAGAACTGATGACATTTAGACATCTATAGTGTATATACTTTCTATACTGTATACTGTACATCTACACAGATGACAAGACATCTATACTGTAAAATTAATGCAGAAACTTTTGAGGTGGTTCAATGTTCGTGGTTTTCGCGGTGGTCGCTTGACCGCGAACTTAAAACCACCGCGAACATTTTTCCATGGCAGTATGCATGGTGCTACTGGGAACTAAAACCATCGCGAAAAGTTTTTTTTCAAATTAAAACCATTTACAGTAGTCAAGTCATTGGGTCTTGCACACAGTTTCTTCTGTTTACTTACATCATGATCAATCATGTCCAAATGGCGCATAGGGCCGCACCCATCTCTGTTTCAGTAGCCCTTGGACATTCAACTTTGTGCAATCACTACAGCAGGGGGGTAGTTGTGTGTTTTCATGTACCATACTCTTTCCCTAATGCTGAGTGCTAGGCAGAGAAAGCAGCATGAACCACTTTTAAAGTCTTTGGTATGACTCGATCGAACTCACAACCTACCAAATGCAAGGCGAACACTCTACCCACTGGGCTATTGCACCAGTTTAAATCAGTCATGACCTCTGTCTAAAATCATACTTTATTGTCTCCAACTATAGATCTTAGTTATCAAAGAATCAAATTGATTCAGCCTAATATGTCACAGTAGAGTTCATGATCCAGGACAATCACTGAAGGAGAAGACAGATGGTGATCAGAGTTGGACCAACTCCGATCGCGATCTATCCTAGGACAATCGGCGATTGGCCAAGTTTACATTGTTTGTTAACTTCAGTATGTTCCATCTGCGAAATGAAGGTCAAGGCAGCTAGCATCTGGACCATAAAGTCAAGGGTTCAAATCCCAGCCTATCAAATGACATCATGAACTCTGGTTAGCTCTCCATAAAAGAGTCTTCTCCTTTTTATTTGTATGTGTGCTAGACTATTCAAAGTTTAGGGATCAGGCACAATTTTGGTGCGTACTTTGTGCAGGGCTATCTCCAGCTTTTAATTACCTCCATGAAATGTAATGGAATGGAGGTTATATTTTACCCTGTGTTTGTGTGTCTGTCTGTGTGTGTGTGTGTGTGTGTAAACAAGATAACTCAAGAACGGTTGGATGGATTGGTTTCATACTTGGTGTGTTGGTAGGGTGTGATGAAATCTGAAAATGATAAGATTTTGGGCCCCCTAGCGGCTCCCCTTGGTACTGCAGCGCAACTTCCGGTTTTGTTATTTTGGTGTTCTGAACATGCTATGGTCACGATTTTTGAGTATTAGATAGCTCTTGTGCTCAGGAAGAAGTGACATAAGTTTGGGCCCCCTAGCGTCTAGTTTTGGGATAGCAGGGGCATTTTTGTCAAAAACTTCTGAAGAGGATAACTCAAGAAGGGAACAACAGATTTTCATGATTTTTGGTATGTAGGTACCTCAGACAATGTTGTACAAAATGAAATACTAATTATGCAACCTGTTATGGTACTGCAGCAGAACTTCCTGGTTTGATATCTCAAGTTCTGAACATGCTATGGCCATTATTTTTTAGTGGTAGATACCTGTAGCTCTTGATGCCGAGAGTAGGTGGTGTATGTTTGGGCCCCCTAGCGTCTTGTTTTGGAACTGCAGAGCAGGTTTAGTGTCAGACTTTAAAAGGGAATAACTCAAAAAGAGGTCAACGAATTGTTATGATTTTTGGTATGTGGATAGCTTAAGTGATGCTTCATATAATGACATATTAATTATGCAAATATTTATCTAATTTGCATAATTGATTATGAAATTTTATGAACATGCTCAGTTCCAGTATGGGACCATTGCAACATGTGACACCTGTAACTGAGAAGGAGAAGAATATTGATTGATATATATTATGCAAAATAAATACCTAATTTGCATAATTAATGAGAAAATGCTACAATTTTATTGTCGTAAATGACAGTAACTTCTTACTTGTAGCATTTGGAAGTTATGTACAGGTGAACATCGTTGAACATTAATTATGCAAATGAGGGTCTCATTTGCATAAATTATCAGAAAATGCGATAAAAGCCTTCTTTCTTAACATAGATTGTGTACGTCTGGTGTCTGGTAGAGGAGATGATCAACTGATACAATTCATGTAAATAAGAACCTTATTTGCATAATCAATGATAACCAATTAAAGCAGCAGTTGTAAAGAAAGGTAGGATTATTTGGCGAAGGTATGGGGTCGTGGAACTCTAGTTACTTATTGAACGCCCCTCGTATGTGACTTCAGTACTGCAGCAGAACTTCTGTTCTTTATATGATGTGACCTGGTATTGATTTCTTGGTGGCAGATAACTTTTGACGTAAGCCAAATGTTGGGGCCCCCTTAGCAGCTAGCTCTGGAACTGCAATGGAGCTTTTGTCAAAATCTTCCAAGGAGATAACTGAAGAAAGGCTTCAGTGCGGTTCATTGACATTGTTTACATCGCAATATACGTTCCATCTTCTAAATCCAATGTTAGAGGTGTGGCCTTACAAAGTGAGAATGACGAAGTTGGATCAGTACACAGACAAAGTATTTGTTTTATGTACATTACAGGGCTGACGTGATAGTTGATTGTCCTCATTGGCACACAGCATAAGAAGCCCTGAAACAAGACATTGTAAAAGTACTTACCTTTACTTCAATCTCAAAAACTCTTCTCCACCAGAAAGTCACAAGGGTATACTAGCTAAACATGGAAAGAAAACAGAGGGTCAACCACCTCAAACTCTCGGCACAGCTGATTCAAGTAAACAAACCTCACCTTTGACCCAGTTTCACTCCTGTAGCCATCCGCTGGACCCAACAACTCAGATCTATCACTACGCCATCAAAACTGGTCAACTGAAGAAATTTTGACCAAAATATGAAAGATAAGACCCTAGCTGTCACTTCTAGCAAAAAAAAACTCAAGGTTGGGCAAAAATTTCCAAAGAAAAGAAGGATTTTCAATGGTTTTAAGTAGGAACTATAATCGTCTTCCCATTTTTTGCTCCCTACCACGCAACTCAACTGTGACGTCAGCCCTACTGGTACAGAAGAACTACCAGAATGACAGTTTTCATAACTTAAAATCAAAGAGGGAAGGGTTCTAAGACACATCACAAAAGATTAAAGCTCTCTGACAATCCATAAGCATATGGGAGCCATTAATCAAACAGGTGTTTGGAAGGGCCAGGGCAGGCAGAAGGCAGGCATAACAGGCCTAGCTATAAGCACACTGCTTAAGCTACACCCAGAGAGTAGCAGCATTTTTTGGAGAATTTAGAGCAATACTGTCAAAATTTGACACAGCTCAATAAAGATGAAAAGGTATAGCTTCCAAATTCACAATGATCTTCATTTTACACACCACTTTTATTACATTTTGAGGCATTTTACAAGTTTGTCCCTCAAAAGTAGGTCAGAAGTAGGTCAATTCATTTCTCTACATTTCTCTTCAATTTAAGTCATCAAATTTGACTTTACCTTATGACCTGAGGTCCACTCATGGTTCTGAAACACACCTGAATGACACAGGTTCCTGGAATTTCCGTGGAAAGTTGGAAATTACAACATTTCCTGCCTTCATGCCTACTTCCTGGTCCTTCCTGGATCCAGCTCCCCCTCCCTGGGGGCATGGGGTCATTAATAACACACCCCCAGGATATGTCAGAAGTCCCTATAAACTTGAGGAGGTTTGCCCAAGAATCTCAGACTTCATCCTGACAGCGGATAGGAACCATTTCGAGCCATCATGCCACAGAGAAAGAAGAATAGTGGCCTGTTCAAGAGGGGACATACTCCATGGAACCAAGGAGAACAGTTCGAGCAAGCAGAAAGAGAAGATCCACCAACCTACCAGAGGCTGACTGAAGAACAGTATCATCTCATGGTCAACATGGACAGAGCGGGAGAACCAATTCTCGACCTTGCCAGGATAGCAGTGGAGAAAAGCAGACCTCCGATTCTACGGCCAAGGAAGGATGCACGCAGCCATATTGACAAGCTCCTTGGCACACAGGACAAGGAGGATGCGAGTGATGAGGATGGCCAAGACAGCATAGCAGGCTACAGAATCTGGCTGGCAGAAGCTGCAATCAGGGCATGTGCCTCCTCCCAGAGAGAGCATGACACAAGACCTCCCAAATCTCCCAATGATCCCAAGTGTCAAGAACTTGTTCGTCTGTCCAAGAAGAAGGAGAAGATACGAGGGCTAGCCACAGAAGAAACTTTCGTCTGCACTGCATGTAAGTACAAGTCATCTTCCTTCAAGTTCTATGATGAAATGAAAGGTGAGCGGGCAGCAGGACAGAAGATAGCCGTTCCAAACATGGCATTGCAGGTCGCTTTGTACAACAATCCCATTGGACCAAAAAACTTCAGGGAAATTGCTGCGGCTTTGGACTTACCAGTACCGAGCTTGTCTGGGATGCAGAAACTAGCCAATAAATACAATGACATCATAGTGGAGGCAAATCGGAACGATATGAGGAGATGGGGAGACATCATAAAAGCTGCCAATGCAGCTACCGGGAAGGGGGCAGACTGTCCCATCAAGGGAGAAGCTGATGCAAGGTACCAGAGTCCACTGAGTTCTGGGCGAGGGCACAAACCTGGACAGCCCTCCTCCCACAGCTTCGGAACATTTGCTGAGAATGAAACAAACATGAAGAAGATTCTCGCGGTCCACCTGAGCAACAAACTGTGCACAACGTGCAACCTCGGACTAGACAAAGGCAAAGGCCACAAGTGCTCGGCCAATATTGCTAAGCATGCCGTGATAGGAGATGAGGCTGAGCTAGGCCGGCAAATAGGAAAACAACTTCTAAAGAACCACATTGTTGTTTCTCACCTGGTGCACGATGGTGACGGACATTTTGTGACAGGTATGTCTGAGGTGATGCAGGAACAGACAGGCGTGCCCACCAAATCACTGGCAGACACGGTGCACCTATCTAGGAGGACAGCAAGGGCAGCAACTCAGGGAACCTGGAGTCCCCAAATGTGGCCTGGAAGGACCCGGGCTGACAAGACACGCATCCAGAACAGGTTTGGGGACGACCTGAAGCAAAGACTGGAGGCCGAACACAAGAAAGCTCTCGAGAAATGTGGGAGAAACAAGGACAAGATAGAAGAGATGATGCGGAAGGCATCAGACGCCATTGTCACGTGCTACCTGGATGGCAACCACACCCTCTGCAGGAAACACTCACTTGTATGCAGCGGCCAGAGTAAGGTATGGGGCTTCAGTTTCTTTCCGGAGGGCACAAAGGACAAGCTGTGCCCTGACGAGTCAGACAGAGAGGAGGTGAAGAAGATAATAGCGAAGAGGCTAGGAGAACAGGCGCTAGAGGCAACAAGGTATGGACTAAACACAAACAGGGTGGAGTCAGCAAATCGACAGTATAGTAAATCAGTGCCAAAGAACCGTACCTTGTCGAGAACCCTGGAAGGTCACTACGCGTCAGCTGTACACAGTGCCAACAACGGAACGGCTGCGTCTATCCTCCTGAAGCGCAAGGCAGCCGGGATACCCCTGTCCCCAAGGTCACCAGCAGCGGACGCCCTGAGGGAAATGGAGAGAATCCAACGTTACAAGAGAGCACTCCACAAAGAACCTGCAACTAAACAAAGGCGCAAAGCAAAGAGGATGAAAGAATTCCAAACTTACAATGAAACCAAAGAGATCGGACACTACAAGAGCCAGGTCGAGGAAGAGGAAGGTGTTCCAGCCAAGAGATCGAGAAGGAAAGCAGCGCCGAAACGGCACAGAGGTAAATCGGATCATGTATACAACAGAGTTGAAGGCGAATCCCTCCCAACATGGTCAAAGAACAGGAGGCAGTCAAACTGGAGCGGCGTTGAGGACAACTGAACGAACTGAAAACCCCACCTCAATCCTCAAAAATGCAGTCCGGGTGGTCGCCATGTTTGCGGCTGCAGACGCGGTTGAAATGACACCTCTGTCTGGAATTGTTTACAGAATGCGGCTCTGCTGAAAGATGATCAATGTTCGCGCAGAGAGGAGAGTGACACAAGTGAGAGACATCCAGATTTCCCAGGTTCAATCTGCCTGTAACAGCCATGAAATAAACCTTGTGGATAGTCCATTTGCTGGGTTTCGGCATGAGTCTCCCGGGAAACCATGAGACAGCAATCTTACCATAGCCACCAGAGATATGACCTCGCCATAGCATGCAGGACTTCCTACGATCTGGACATTGATGTAACCCACGCTCTACTTTAGCTCTGTATTCTCTCTGCCAATGTTCTGCCATCTTTTACGCAAAAAATCGCTCAAAACGTGAAGAAATGTGAGAATTTTTTGAATAAACAACTACAGAGGAATGTCACATGTGTCTGTCCAATCTGTTTGGGATCAAATATCGGAAGTAATATGCATAAATAAGTCGTTAGAGTAACCAACACTAGTATGGGGGGGGGGTGTACAGGGCTGACGTGATAGTTGATTGTCCTCATTGGCACACAGCATAAGAAGCCCTGAAACAAGACATTGTAAAAGTACTTACCTTTACTTCAATCTCAAAAACTCTTCTCCACCAGAAAGTCACAAGGGTATACTAGCTAAACATGGAAAGAAAACAGAGGGTCAACCACCTCAAACTCTCGGCACAGCTGATTCAAGTAAACAAACCTCACCTTTGACCCAGTTTCACTCCTGTAGCCATCCGCTGGACCCAACAACTCAGATCTATCACTACGCCATCAAAACTGGTCAACTGAAGAAATTTTGACCAAAATATGAAAGATAAGACCCTAGCTGTCACTTCTAGCAAAAAAAAACTCAAGGTTGGGCAAAAATTTCCAAAGAAAAGAAGGATTTTCAATGGTTTTAAGTAGGAACTATAATCGTCTTCCCATTTTTTGCTCCCTACCACGCAACTCAACTGTGACGTCAGCCCTGTACAACCCGGCTCGAGGCGGTCATGGCCTGGAAATTCTTCCCGCGGAACATCTGCCGTTAGAGGTCATTCTCACAAGGTCAAATCCATGGAAGCAAACAGGAAATTGGACACAACTGTTAAAAGGATTTCAACTTGACGTTGAAGACTTACATTTTCACCCCCATCTAACCCATTCAGCTTTGCCCCGAAATGTTCAGCTTTACCTGTCGTTCCTCTTAGCCCTCTGATATAATTCCACTTGCCCTCCAAATTGCTCGTAGTCCACCCCAAAATTGTTTAGAAAGTAACAATAACAATTGCACCACAAAACATGAAATAGCCAATGCTCCGGCGCACATTCTGGGCCACCTTTCTGCCAAGTGGCATTTTACGTCTCCTTCCAGTCTGAACTAAAAAGGCACATGCCGTCAGCACCGCCTTGTTTGTGGCACGCAAGTTTCTGTATGGGTATTGTATTAACATGTACATGTGTAACTTGTAAGTGCCCTTCAGTAACTTCTGTATCTAATAAAGCTGGTAGAACATGCCCTTTGGTGTAATGCACCAGCTTCTGTATCTGTATATTTTTCTTATTACCGTATATTCTCGAATAAAGTACGCACTTTTTTAACTTTTCAAAATTGAAAAGGTGCTACAAGTTGTTGCCAAAGTTGGGGTGCGTACTTTATTTGAGGTCACTGCACAGAGAAATGGTAAAAAAAGCCTAAAATAAAGCAAGGTGGAGCTACACTTCTAGTAATTTTTCAAAACATGCACATTGTTGTTGTCTTGTAGTTGTCTAAACATGAAACAAAGAAATTGTCTAAACATGATTTACATAAGATTGGCATTTGCATACAATCCTTTTGAGTTAGTGACTTTGACTTGTACAACTGGTTTTTCCTAATTTCTTCTACCAGTTCACAGTGATTTTTATAATTGCAGTAGGCAATTCTCCAGTTTGTCTTATGCAAAATAACCGGGGGAAAACATCATAAATTTGAATTTATCCAGTTAAAGGTCTGTTCAAAATTGGTGGAGAAGGGGTGCGTACTTTATTTGAGTTTTTCCATTTTACCTTTCAGTCCCAAAGATCTGTCTAAGACTTGTCCAAAATCAGGGGTGCGTACTTTAATTGGGGTGCGTACTTTATTCGAGAATATACGGTAGCCAGTATAACTTCTCCTCAGCATACTCCTAACATACCATCTCCTGTATCTGTATCTTTCTGTTGAACCAATAAAGCTGCCCTTTGGCATAACACACCAGCATTTATATTATATAGCCAGTATAATCACCTTTTAGTGTAACACACCAGCTTCTGTATCTGTACAAGCCTGTAGAGCCTGCGTTAACTTTGAGCATAACACATCATCTTCACAAGCTGTCCACCAGTGTTGCTGTAGACACCAGAGACTAAGCCTGGACTTGTGAGATTCTGCACATGTGTGCGACATTGTACATGAACTTGACTGGTTTAGTCTGAACTTGCTCAACCCTGACTTTCTTGTACTTCGGAGTCTATTTCTGAAGACCTCGTATCCTCTCCAACTCCAAGTTCAGATGTAATTCATGTTTTTGAACGCAGCTTTGATATGTTTGTTCTCAGTTTTAAGAGAATGATGGTGAACTGCAAACAGAGTGTGAAGGGAATGTCTGTACTTCAGGGAGCAGATGTACAATTCATGACTGTGTAATTTACAGTTCAAATAGTTCAAGAATGACTGTATCATGTACATCAGATGCAGGTTTCACTCCAAGTCCTCTGACTCCTCTGTTCCAATGTCTTGCTTAATTTACTTAAAGAAAGAAGCAAGGAAATGAAGTGGTGTGGCCTTACACACGCAAGGTCAAGGTAAAAACCACAAAACCTCCGTGGTCTTGGTTGTTGGACGTGTTTCATTGGTATTATTGGACCAGCCTAAAAGCGATAAAATGCAGCAGTGCTTATTATTCTTATAATTTGATTATTAATGACATTTATGTGAAACCAATGTTTTCAACCTCAGACTGTATCTTATGAAAATGATACTTGACCAATTATTGAAAAATTCATAGGATTGCCACCAGGTAAACATTTCTTATACCAGAAAGTTGCCAGGTGAGCCCTCAAACACGTTAACTTTTTAAGAACCCACCTTATCACTTATCAATAACAGTAGGGGTCCTTCCTGGTGTGAGTGGATCAAACCTTGCCGTCCAACCTTACGCAACCTAAGTATACATTCAAAACTAGTGTGTAACACCTTAAGGTGGTTTTGTTGGTTATGCAGAAAGAGAACAAATAAGTCTAGCTTAATTTCTTTTTCTTTCACCTTTTTGCAGGTGTGCATCCATGTCTTGAGGCTGCATCTTGGGGTATCTTGAGATGGTGACCTGATGATGTGAAGGAGGAGAAAGCATCCATCGTACACCAGATGCAGTAGGACCACCGTCTTTATTGTGAAAATCCACACCAATTTATTTTCTTGGGTCTCCGAAGTTTTAAGTAAATTTACTATCGGGTCAACAAGACAAAACCAGAAAATTTGAATTCACCTGAAATTGATGAGTGTCCAATTACACGTAAGGGGGTATCTCTCTGGACTGTTGCACATTGGTCAATGCTGCATTCTCAACTGAATTTGTGTTTTTCTATCAATGAAATTCGTTGAGCGCTCTAGTCTGTCAATTTGCTCGGCCATTGAACCATCGAATTAAATTGGTGTGGCTTGTTTATGTTGAAGTTGAATGTTGACTTCTCGTTCCTAATTCAAACTGTATCTGTGTTTGACATCTGCCAGTTTTGAAGCACCTGTAAGACTGACAGGTATACTTGTCTGTATGGGAAGAGGTAAGATATGAAATACATGTAGTCTCTCATCATCATCTCATAGTCTCTAGAGTCTATTAAAGATACTTACTGTCCTAAGGCCCCCCTTCTACATGACAACGATCACACAGCAGCCAAAGTTAGATTTGAGTGACCCTTTGTTTATTGATTGGAATATGATGTAAAACTATGAAAATCAAAGCACAAAAAGTTTTAAAAATTTTGTTCTGTATATGAAATTTGTTGAGAGTCTCTCAAACCTTTTATCACTCAGTAGCTAGTGTGGTCACAGTCTCAAGTGGAAGGGGGGAGTTAGCGTGACACCTAACATTTTGTTGCTGTTGTCTGTAATCATAAGCATTAGGCTGTCTTTGCATTGAGCAAGTTTGATTGCCTTTTGGGTTATTTAAATGTTTTGGTTGTGAGTCCGAGACATACAGTATGTATCATTTTAGTATTTTTGTCTTCATTCTTGGTGTATTAGCCCTTTCACTGTTCAAATTACAGGTAGGTAATATCAAACAGTGAGAAGGAGGTGGAGAAATTAGAACACTGGACAATTTCGCCCAGATAGTGTAAAAGATAAGTTGGATTTGATGCAGCAATATGAAAAATGTGTAACATCCGATCTTTTTACTGGAGAAATTTGAGACGGTCAAAAGATAGTACCTAGAATTGTTACAGAAAAAAATCCTTCTGTAGACATTACAGTGTTACACCACACAGTATTTCAATCATGACATTGTCTTGCTGTAAATCATGTACAAACTAAAGAACTGATGAAACATAGCACAGTGTGAATTAAGACCAAATTTTAGTTTTACATGGAAAACTTGATAGAATAAAAAGTCTATCTGACGGTGATATCTCATTGTTTCTTTTGGATTTCTATCATAGAAATTCTTTGCGTCATGTCTTTTAAGTTACAGCACAAATTTCCCTAAAACATTTCCAATGAAGAAGGGGAATTGTCCTGCATTTTCTCGCAAATGTTTGTTATCCACTTTAACTATGGTTACTGCATTCTTGATCCTTGCTGGCTTCTTGAAAATTCCTTACGCTGATGGCAGCGGAGTTCTTATTTCATGTCTCGCAAATGCTGCAGGTGGCTTGTCTTCATCTTTAAGGAATTTGTTCAAGTGAAAAGCCAAAACTTCCTAACCCAAAAGTCGCGGCGCGATTGGTCTTGGCAATGGATTTTAGACCCGGGGGTTATGGGTTCAAATTCTAGACATGCACCCCGGAAGGGACTACAATTCAACAGTCGTCTTTCGGATTTTTTATTTATTTGACTCGTGTTTAAAAGAAATTTACAAAACATGAATAAATGGAAAGGACAATATTATCTGTACACAACACGTTTTGTTCAACTGGCGTTTCCATAACCGTCTGTCACCTTCCTCAGGGCACTGCTGACCAGTTCGCATTCCAGTGAATCATGTTCTAGGTGTTGTTGCTTACAGATGCGGTTCCAAAAATAACTTGTCAACAGTGTACTCACGTATACAATACTCTCCTTTGCATTTGGGACCATATTGTAAATACCCACATTAACTATTTAGTACCTAATTTTTGTATAGAAAGGGTTTGAATGCGAATGCAGTGTGAGGATTCTGGCTATTGTACCAGTTTTTTTTTATATCAGATGGCCGCGGCCTTTGCCTCATTTTCCCATCTGTCTGAACATTTTCTGATCTCAGCTAAATTTGCTCATCCGCACTTTTACCAGACCAAACATGTCTAATATATGACGCAAATATGGCTTCATGTGGCTGGTAGTGATATAATGTCCTTTATGTCACTCTGTATTATGTCCGTCTTAGCTTGAGATTGCTTTCCTAAGCAGTCTGTAGGATCTTACGCTGACTTTGCTTTTATCAAGAGACCAAGCGTGTAACAGATGATGCAAATACGTATGTCCATGTGGCTGGTAGTAATGCCCTGTATGTCTGCAGTTGCTTGAGATTTCTTTCCTATTCTGCTACTGTAGGATCTTACGCTGACTTTGCTTGCTCATCAGCACTTTTAACAAGACAAACATCAGCAGTCTTCAGGCTGCAAGCAAGACATTTTCCACAGGTTATTGGCCTGGTGTGTATAGTCTATATATCTTAAAGGATCTGATACGCTGAGTTTTCTCATCAGCGCTTTTACCAGACAAAACATGTCCGACAGATGATGCAAAAATAGCTTCATGTGGTCACCAGGTAACACTTTCCACAACAATTGCTGGCTCAATCTTTTTGCTTGCCAACAGAAGGAGCCACCAGTTACTACAGACAAGGAGGTTAACCCCATTGCTACAGAGGACTGTACAATAAAACGGGGGAATTGTCCTGCATTTGCTCACAAAAGTTTGCTTTCTACTTGAATGTGCTATGGTAATTGCTTTGCTTGAGATATCTTAGTATTATTATGATCTACTGGTTTGGCTTTTCAGCACACATAGCCAGGGCTGCCCAACTAGACTGTGGCTATTACAAATGGCTATTCCAACTGACACAGACAATACAAGTGGAATTCACCATGGACAAAATAACAATCAAAAACAATATTCTTTCCACAGCCATCTGAAGGCTGCCCCAGGTCATTGGCTTGGTCTGTATAATCATCTAAGTCTTATCATAAAGGATCTTAGGCTGAGTTTGCTCTTCAGTGCTTTTGCCAGACAAAACATGTCCGATAGATGACGCAGATATGGCTGGAAGGGACGTACCATCTGTCCATCTTTCTGTCAGATTTCTCTTCTCGGCAGTCTGCATGCAGCATGAACCTTCATCTGTACTGAGAAGTCGTCCAAAACAAGCAGGGGGTTGAGAGAAGAGGTCTTTAGTGACGTAAAATAGTCCTGATACACGTGCTTCTCACTTTGCCAGTTTCAGCAAGACGTGTGCAGTGGGTAACTGAAGCCCTTTTCATCATGGAAGCTCATCTGTGTTTGTAGTAAATCTTAGTACAATGCTAAACTTTCTTCCAACACAAAAGTAAATTAATATAAATAAACGCAGAAGTACATGTATACCAGACCAAATTTTCAACGACCACTGTTGCTTTGTTCCTTCTTATAGCCCCTTTCTTGTAGCATTACCAACCGTTGTGTGTTCCTAAAAAGGACTACATTGTACATGTATATCTTCATCAGTCCCCAGTGTCAAAGGGAATGTGTCAAAGTGATCAGATTTAAAAGGCTTGTACCGTTCCGTTCTGTGGCAGAGGGGAGAGGAGTGCACCTGTAAATTTCCCGACTACTACTATATCTCTGTGACTCAACCTCTGCTTGGAGAATTGCAGTAAGCAGCAGTCGGCTAGTCTCCACTCCAAGCTTCCAAGCTTCCAAATGTAATTTCCACAAAGCCTCCTCCAAAGTTTCTAACACATGCTGACATTACTCCAGGCAAAGCAGGGATCAATTCTTACTCTCCGTTTGAAAAATGCCCACAAAAAAGCAAAAATATTGAAACTACCACACATGTGCCAAAACGGTAAACAGAGATCAGTTTCCCCCCTGCCTTGGGACTTGCGTCTGATCCAAGTTCAAATATTTTCCCCATAAAAACCCATGTGAAGTTCACCGTAGCAGCCGGGACTCTACATAGATAATCCCTTTATATGCTCCTAAAGTCTTATGAAGATTACAAACAGTGGATCATTGTACTGTATACCATCTTATTTTGGAGTACCACACATGCACCTACTTCTTAATTCTTACTTCTAACTGCTCCATTTTTTTTACATACAGCCACGTTGATTTGATTATATAGATGACATCCATGTGCGCATCAATTTTCGCACCCCACTCCCCCTCCCCCAAAAGAAACTTTTCAACCATACAGTAAATCTTACAAAACAGCTGTAAAGTGAGCAAATGATTGCTGCAGATTGCCAAAAACAAATACCAGACACATATCATAGTGTGATAGAATGCCTAAGTCGATTCCAAGGTCAAAGAAGAAGATGTAAAAGAACAAAATTGAAGACTTTCTTAAAGTTTATTTGGTTCACCATAATTGTTCAACCCTCCTGACCACTTATATGTCATAATGAAGGAACTGCCTACATTATGGACTGCTATGTATTTTGATACATTTTTCCAGTCATCTAATAATTTGACATGCATGAAAAAAATCAGAACAGCTTTTCACTTTGAACCTCATGTGCTGTATAAATGTTCATGGGCGGTAAAAATGTAATGTTGGCAGTAGTCAGTGACAGAAGAAAAATGGTGGTGATCACAAACAGAAAACCAAAACACATATTTTCCCTTTTACAGTGTGTGCACGTGTCTGCAAACATGTGTACGCAGCACCTTTAACCTTAGCTTTGACTCTGTGTAAAAATCTCAGGATTCAGGCGAAGTTGTTTCTAATGGACTTTTAATCAGTAACAAAGAACTGTGTTGCCTCCTACCGAGTTTACCTGGACCTCTAACTTGGCGAAAAACCTTTCAATGTAAATCATATGGCTTTTTAGATTCTGATGCTGTCTGATCTTTTCCTAATGCACCTGCCAAAGGGAAATTTGCTTGTCATCAGATCAACTATTAAAGAAAAGCAGCTGCCTCTTCTCCTGCTTTAGATGCCTGTGTGTCCTTTGATCAAGTTGCAACTGTACAGTATGTAGCAAAGACAGGAAGCATTGAGGGGGTCCAGGAGCATACTTCTCCATTGTACTTCTGACGTGCATTTTGAAGGGATTTTTCCCAACCAGTAGAATAAAAGCCATGTTTGATGTACAGAAAAAATAACTTAGAATAGCTTAAGGGCAAATATCAAACACCATGAACTTTAACTTCTTCCCAAAACTTTGATTTCTTCCCAACCACTGAGAATGTTGGAAAATAACAAATAAAAAAGATGATCCCCAACCAGTTTATGATTAACTCACGGGCTGAAGAGTTAGATCTAGTATTCTTCCACTTGTGACAGAGATGAAGACAAATGCAATGTACAGTTTATTTCCAGGTTTGTTGTACCGGTACTGAAGAAATTCCCCAGCACTTTCCAAAAGCACAATGAACAGTGGACCACAACCTAGCTATCGTCCACGCCTAAGGACTGTGACCCTTTCCATTAGCATGCATGTGGAGTAAGCAGGATCAAACCCACGACCTCATGGTCCAAAGGCAGAGTCATTAACCAGATGACTAACACTCTACTATGATAATCCTCTACACCTGCGTTTCCTGTTTATTGCTGGTGCCGTAAGTGCTGTTGATGGTAAAGACAAAGTCAAGTATATTACATAATTCTGGAAAGTGTCCAAACGTACAGGACACAGAAAAACGATCCGCACGCACTAGGATGCAACGAAAGACAAACTTGGCCTGGAGGCCGCACAGGGTTTTATTATAAAACTGAGTGACAAAACAGTGTGATTCATATCTGAATATTGAATTAAGAGTGTACCTCTCTTCTCTCCCCCCTACAATTGTATTCCCCAGCTGTTCCACAATACGGGCGAACAGAAAGCCACTTTCATCTTAAAATCACAAAATGTAGAAAAAGTGGGACTCTAAGTCTTCCTCAGCTTCCAAATAAGAACTCAAACCCAACCTTTTGCGGTTTTCGCGACACTCTGTTCCCAAGTGGACGGCCTCTCGGCTGAGGTCTAGATATAGTCAACACTAGTATTCGAGTAGTCGCCGGAGGGCGTGCGAAATGCGGCAGAAGTTGAACAAATTTGGTGCCCTCGAACAAAAAGTGTTACAACAGCAATTATCCAACGTCCGAATCAGGCATTCGAATTGCCAACTGTGCCACACTTGGCCCGCTCGAAATGGTTCGATTTACTCGAAGAAAGCCTGTGTGATACAAACTTTGAGCCTGTGTGATGCGGAAATTTTTCACACGGTCCGGAACACCCGTATCAAACATAATTATGTCTATCACATTTCATTTTTACATGCATATTCCCTATCTTGTATGTACCATGTACTTGTAATTACATTGTAGCCTATGGGCAAGAACTTGCAAATAACTGTGTCTATTGTACATTCCTGAGGTTGGTAAAGGCCCCCTCTCACTTGACGTGCGGCACGCTTGCGGCATTGCTGCGTTCGTTCACTGCGGTACTGTTTTGTTATTTTCTCCGATTTGTTATAATTCAGATATTGCGCAATACGTAAAAGTGTGACATAGAAGACCACAAAATACACAACAAGTAAGAAAATTCGTTCTTTATCTCTGAAATTCGTTGAGCATCTTCCGAACGCAGCAATGCCGCAAGCGTGCCGCACGTCAAGTGAGAGGGGGCCTTAAGGTTCAAGGGCATCTGGTCTTAAGACTTGCAAAATGAGGTGTCTTGGGATTTGGCAAGTGCACACAATCATGTCTATCAAGCCTTCTGTTTGTGTGATGGTACTTTTTGGCCCAGTCCCCATGGGTAATGAGTCCATGATCAAATCCCATCACATGCCACTGATGTTGTCCCTTCGGTAAGGCACTTTATTATACGACTTTCCTCCCTCCACTCATGCAGGTGTAAAAATGGGCACCTGACTTTGGGTGATTAAAGGCAGTGGAAGGAGAGAGATGTACACATGTACCTTTCAACACTGTGCCCTCGATATGTGGATAACAGATACAGTGGATAACAACCCACTGCCCCTATGGCCTCAAAAAAGACATGGGACTACCAAAAAATCTGTAACTATATCAAACTTCTTTTACCAGAAGTAAAAGAATTGCAATCATTTGTTAACAATTTTCAGTTTGATTCAGACTTCATCACTTTGCACAGCAAAGTGGAGCAGGCACAACTTTCATAGCTCAAAGTGTAAAACAAAAATAAGTAGTACTACACTGTGTAGAATTTAGTACTTCTCATGATCCTATGAGACCGACGAGTGCCTTTACTTTACTTTATAGTCTGTCATAGCATCCCAGTGCGTGTGGATTGATTCTCTGTACCCTGTACGTAAATTGGCCATGTTACACAATCATGTAATATACTTTTAAATTACTGTCTTTACCATCAACAGCACATCAAAGCAACAGGAAACACAGGTGTACAGGATTATCATAGTAGAGTGCGTAGTCCACACCTATTTGTTGGTTCGCTCATCATCATCACTGTGTTCTTCATCTGCAGTCTTTTACAAGTCCTGCAGCTGCATTCAATCTTTCTTCATCTTTCTCCACTGTTCTCTGCATCCTGCAATCTCCCTTTAATAGCGCTTGAATTTTCTCTGCATTAAAAGAAAATCTTTACTTGAAAAACAGTATGATAACAAAGCCATGACTATGAGATTTATGCCTTGATGCACTCAGTTTCATGGAGTGAATCTGTCAGTTAAATTCCCTGTCAGCTGTTTTTGCCAGCTCAATCATCTTAAAGGCATCAAAAAACAGAAGAAAAAAACATCTAAGGGAATTGGCCCGATTCTACCCTTGTGCCAAATTTCGGCCAAGAAACGACGGAGTAGAATCCCTCCAAAGATCATGACAGGAGAATGAAGAAGAAGAAGAAGTGGCAACATTACGAATACACTTCAAGTTGCTATATATTTACTTCAAAATGTCTGAACACCAAGAAAATAAGGTGGTGTGGCCTTGCTTGCAGGAAAGAGTATGCGAGCCCTGGCTTGGTATTTCTGGGAATAACGTTGTAGCAAGTCTCCCATGTTGACATCTGTCACCTCGGGAGCATCTCCCGCTGATCAATCACCCATACACATGTCAACATACTGTACCTGTCACGAGTCACTCACCTGTGTCACCTGTCTTACCTGCAGTACTCATTCACCTGTGCAAGACTTACGAATGCACCACCATGACACGTGGTCCACACTGTATGAATGTCTTGGTTCGTGGGCACCTGAGGAAAATTTAAGGGGGGCCCACATGGCCTTTTCTGCAATCTCAGGCAGCTTACCCTGGGCATGAGATATGTAGTGTCAAAGCTGGTCAAGGAGTGTCCATTAGCTACCGATGGCTGATATGGACACTCAGGTATCTTATGCCACCGGTAGACCTGCCTGGAGATTACTTTTCTGTACAGCATTGTCGGTCATTTTGATTCCAGTTGTATGTTAGTAGCCAAAAGAGTAAATTCAGCATAAAGCGAATCCAGCCTGCCAAATTTAATATGATTTTAATTTTCATATCAGCTGCCTTTCTGAATTTAGCATGGACTCGTGTAGTGTTGAGGGAGCCGGAAAACATCAGGCAGAATTTCGTTCTGACAGAAATTTATCATGAAGTAACATTACTAGAGCAGTTTGCCACATACTGAATTCAGTTCATTTCTAGTCTTTTTCGGCCAGTTAGCGACACTATTGTCAAAATGGTTCATCATGTGTTCATATCATTCTTTAAAAATTTTCAAACTGGTATTAGCAAACAAACAAGATGTTCCCTTGTTGTGTACTCGACCCCAGGTTAGCAAGTTGACGTAATCTGTCTTGAACTGTCCTCCTGGAGTATAGTTACTAGTACTCTCTTACAGCTAAGCGGCAGTGTTTGTGTAGGGATTCGTTCGCTAGGACCAACCGTTCTACCTGGCTGTACCTGTAAAGCCGGCATGACGCCATTTCACGGCCGAGAGAAATCACAAAGGAAGGTGCGGCTCGAGGAGGCCGTCTTAAACACCTGTCTTGACCCAAATCCTGCACACAGACACAAGTGGTTCCTTTTAGGGCATTTTTGCTTTCAAGCAAGTCAGTTAGCGTGAAAGCCTGCATGTGTGTGCTTAGGAATGACGTAAAGTTGTGAGCGGGTAACTTGAGTGGATTACGCATGAGTCCTAGCCCAGTTCTTGAGAGGCTGTAAGAGGAAAGTTATTTCACACAACCTGATTTTCTAACATTAAGTTTTTTATTTTCCTTACAAGCAAGTCAGTGAAGATGAAGGCCTGTTTGTGTGTGCTTAGGAATGACGTAAAGTTGTAAGCGGGTGACTTGAGTCCTAGCCCAGTTGTTGAGAAAATGTGAAAGTGGAGTTCCTTCTCACAGTCACAACGATGATTTTCTTAATATATACATGTATCCTTTCAAGGCATTTTTGCTTTCAAGCAAATCAGATTGCGTGAAGGCCTGTGTGTGCTTAGAAATGACGTAAAGTTGTGAGTGGGAAACTTGAGTTGTTGTACAAAACGTACCATCCTTGTGACGATAGTTTCTCATGACCACATTATTCTCACCTACTGATGGTTTGGTAACCTGTCTCTCTTCACAAAAGTATTAGTTCTGTTATCAAACATATGGTCAAAATAAAGTTACAACTTTCAATAACCAAAAAGATCCAAACTCTGAAGTGGAACAGTTACAATGTAGTCCTGTATGAGCACAATATGAAAGTAGGGTAATAGCTTAACAGTACAACGCACAATACATATAATAATATTGCCCCAGCATGGCGTTGTGAATTATCACCTGAAAGCTTTGGGCTTTACTCATGGATACTTTATGGACAGGACAAACTTCATGTGACATTTAGTGGTGCCTAAAGGGGCTTATTCTTTATCACGCACACACGCCTCCGCAACAAACTCCATGTGACATTTATTGAGTCTTGAGAAGGCTTATACTTTATGTCGTGAACAAACTCCTTCTGACTTTTAGTAGGTTCTTAAAGTCTTTCAAGATAAGGCAGTCTAGGACACTCTGTGCCTTCAGAGATCAGCATCAGTCTCAGAGTTTGACGGGGGAATTTACTTATAAGTGTCAAGTTGTGTAGATAGTGAACTGATTATGTACTGAGTGTGCTACAAAACGACATTTCTAGGCCTCTTCTGAGAATCTCCTCCTGGACTATGAAAGCTATGTTCTTGCACGTACAAGTACAGATAACAAACCCCAAGAAGACCACTCGGGACCAATAAAATCTGGTCTAAAATTGTGGACAGGTGGTTATTATGATGAAATGCTTGTGTCAAAGGCAAAAATTATCAAAGGGAGAAGGAGGAAATGGTCACAATGGCCACAGTAGTGCTTCTGCAGAAGTGGTTACATTGCATTTTGACTATACACCTAAACTTTCTGAGAAGTCGTATCTGTCCAGGTGCTCTTTCCCATTTCTTCCTTGTGGATTACTTTACTCTAAGGGATTGTTGTCTTGTTTTTGGCTTGTCTGTATCTGTGTCTGTGTTTGTGTGCGTGCAATTGCTGAATGTACCATTTGTGCATGTACACAAATGTACACTGACAACAATCATGCTTCAATGGAGTGAGAAATTTGAACGTTAAGAAAAAAACAAGTTACATTAAATGCCTCACATACTTTGGAATTCCAAAAAAATGTTTGTCCAGGAATTCTTGAAAAGTTTTAATTGTGCTGTGGAGTGTGGATGTCTCTTTGACAATTTAAATAACTACATCTTGCTCTAATTCCTGCTCTAATAATCATCCAAGAGAAATGTCACATGTAGATGTATGTAATTACATTTTTCTAATCAGATAACCTTTGTCACAAATGACCGTACAGAACCGTCAGACTTTTTCACCATGGAAGACTTAGATTCAACCCCCGCAGTGTTTGCCGATGTACTAGTAGTTTCTAGAGCATAACAGTGTTTAATCTGCAAGCAGATGTAGGGTTGGGTCAGTGTCTTAGTGTTCTAGGCATGTTTGCCCCAGATATTGTATGATTACGTATTATATGCTTTTGTGCTTGTTTCTTTGCTTTATTTGCATAACTGCATTTAGACATGACACAACTGCTAGATAGTGAAAAAAACATCACGATCTTCTTTAGATTTGATTTCAATACATACACTGTAACGCTGGTTCACCTTTATCCAAGGGTAACCTATATCCGTTGTTTGTAAGAAAAATTGAATTTAGGGATATGAAGTAGACGGATGGTGGTTTCAAATCGGAACATTTCAAAAATATTGCAAATTTGAAACCACTGTCCGCAGACTTAAGGTATTTTGGTTGGCTAAATTGGCATTTTGACCTACCATTGTTTTCATATTAATGAATAAACAAATAATGGAGCCGTAACGAATATTGCTAGATGGGCATGAAAGAATTCTAAATCTGATTTTTTGGGGCCAAATTGATGACATCATCATCTTTTGTTGCCCCTAATATTATTTTTTTCTATGACAAAATACAGCACTTTGGTACATACCACTGCAATGAAACTTTGTTTTTCGTTGCATAAAGATGAAAGCTACAAACTCACGGTTGCGCAAAGTGATATCTACTAATGATCTGTAGAAATAAGAAAATGTTTGTTTTCATCTAATTAAAAAAAATCAATTCTTAATAACTACAGATCATTAGTAGATATCAATTTGCGCAACCGTGAGTTTGTAGCTTTCATCATTATACACATGAAAAACATAGTTTCATTGCAGTGGTATGTACCAAGGTGCTGTATTTTGTCATAGAAAAAATAAATATTAGGGGCAATAAAACCTGATGACGTCATCAATTTGGCCCTCAAAAAATCAGATTTATAATTTTTTAATGCCCATCTAGCAATATTCCTTACATTTCAATTCTTTCTTAATTCATGAATGAGAAAACAATGGAAGGTCAAAATGCCAAATTAGCCAACCAAAATACCTTAATACTCGCTGTTTTTAAAGACAACGGATAAAGGTCACCCCACGGATAAAGGTGAACTAGCGTTATAGCTAACAGTCATATAGCCGACGGTTGTGCTCTCAGGCTTTAACCCCTGGTAACACATCAAGGCTGATCCGACCATTACAAACAAGTGCGTTCAACCTGGTTTCTTTCATATGAAGGTTTTATGCCTGAGGCTCCCAAATAAAAGAATTAAAGGGATTTCAGGGATTTCATGATTATCATGAGTGTATTACAAAATGTATATAACCAGTTTAAAGACTGACATACAATGTAGGGGGCTCTTATTAGGGCTGGGTACCGGTACAGAAAATCCTGGTCCAGTTCAGGTCCAAAGGATCAGGTCCAGGTCCGGTGCAGTATGACTCATACCAATGGTCCATTTCACTACAAAGAAATCTGTTTGGTGGAGTATTAGACATACACTGGCGTTTTAAAATCCTACAACGCTAACTGCACATGTACGATTGACTGTAAAACTTGGTAGAAATTAATATAAACTCTACTCTACTTCACTCCTGTTATTTTCTTCCACCTGCAAGCGTCAAAACGTGTGAATACCTGATAAAATAATCTGTTAATTTTCTAATAGGTCCAACATCCGGTCCACCTAATTTTTTTAGGTCCGTTTTTTCTGCACCGGTCCAATAAGAAAAAAACGGTGTTGTACAGGTACGCTGTACCGATACCCAGCCCTAGCTCTTATCATTAGAAGCAAATATGGACTCCGGTATGACTAACACCTGAGGCGCCCACAACCAATAATACAGGAAGAGGATATTGCCATTTGCTTAGATATTATGTAACAGTGCATATTGGCTATCACTATAGTATCAGATGGAGACTGGGGGCGACTTTAGCCATAAAACACAAGAGTGTTGGTTAACTTGGCTTTCTTCTGATCACACGCAGCGGCTTGAAAAACACCTGAGGCTCCTGCATAAAAGAAGAAAGGATAGAAATATTCCCATTAGTTTATTATATAACATGTCAGGCTTTTAGACATTGTGGGGAACTTGTGCCATTAAAAAGAAGTACATTTGCTAAATTTAATGGTTCAAATCACATGCAGAGGTGTAACACGAGATGCAAAGAACAAAGGAGAAGATTTTCCTATCAGTTTATTACATAACAGACTGTACATGTAGTTTGGCTTTCAGACAAGGTGGTGGCTTCTACCGTTACAGGAGGGTCTGCATGCTCTTTTCCGTAAGGCGTAGGCAGCCTATCTTTATTTCCTGTAACTCGTAGGGAAAACTGTCTTATCTACATAATCTATAGCGAGGTGACCAAATTTAGCGTAATTGCCTTCCTTAATTTAGCGTAATACGTCTACTAGTGGGTTCTTCTGAATTCAGCATAAATCGTTGTTGGGACCCCCCCATTCAGACCCTCTTTCAGGTGTGTGGGTTAAATGCTCCTACATGTAAGTGTGTCAGTGTGTCAATACCTTAAGCTCAAACACATTAGACTAGTGGGGAGGATATCCACATCTGTTGCATTATATAACAGGAACATTTCAGTTTCTCAGAAATAAGATCTCCTGTCGCTTATGAGATTGAATCACCTTTTAAAGACGTACAGGAAGCCAATAGAGCAAAATCTGTCAATAAAACCCTGTGTACACATTAGTTTACTGTTAAGGCTTGATGTATTTTGAATCCACAACTGGAAATATTCTCCAGAACAAAATTTTGCCTAACTTTCTCTACAACAACAATTTCATCTTAATATTATTATTACCTATGATTACAAGACAACCAGTACATCATGATTGTGTTGAACTACTCCAATACTTACGCCAAAAATAGTTACTCGAGCAACTGGATATGGTTTTGAAACGGTCAGACGTTTCGGATAGAATCCACTATCCTTCGTCAGTGACACTGAAGAGATCTGGAAGAAACAGGTCTTTTATACTCTAACTATGAATGAAGACAATTTCAGATGTCCAATAGGAAAGGTTGTAAGACAATTCAGACTGAGGACAATTTGGATTCCAAAGAAAACAAAGCTAAGCCAAAGTCAAGCTGAAGACAATTTGGATTTCAAAGGATAGCAAGGCTAAGACACAGTTAATGCAAATGAGTCAATTAGCTCCTGTTGTTTTAGTTACAGGAGCTAAAAGTTTTGTTGGCGGGGGGTGGGGGGTAGTGCTATGTCCCAAGTGCCGGAAAGTTCCATACGTAGCCCCCCTTTTCTGTTGAGGGTGGAATTGTATATTCTCTCATATATGGCCTCTCTAACTCCCCGTTCAAACCAGCGGGCTTCACGGTCTAGGATGTCGGTAGATTGGAGGTTGAAGGAATGTCCTTGGTTGTGTTTTAGGTGGTTGAAAATAGCAGAAGAGTAGCCGTTGGCCTTCGGTTTGCAATGTTCTTGGTATCTTGCTTTCTATATGTCAAATTAGAGCAGTCCGACTACAAAGTGTGTGAAATTACCGGTACTAGAAACAGCCATCTTAAGAAGCTTGAAGTTGAACCTGTACATTATAAGTGTTGAACTTCGTAACATTTTCTCAAGTAGATAATCAATATACACTTGTAATACTTGTGTGGTGCATTTGACGTATCATATAGCACTGTGTGTAATCGTTGCTACGGAATCAGAAGCCACACATTGCATTTGAATTCTGAGAACATTGCTATATAGTATATGCGATGTCAAGATAAAAATGACATCCTGTATAATCAAACATGCATTAAAGAAAATAAGATACTATACTGTACATTTTTGTATCTTCCGTTATGCAAAAGTCTCTAGCAAGAGCTCAGCATATGGCTTAAGTGTTGAACTTTATAACATTTTCTCAAGTAGATATCAATATACACTTGTAATACTTGTGTGATGCATTTGACGTATCATATAGCACTGTTGCTAGGGAACCAGAATCAATGGTACCTTAAGCCAGACATTGAAGGCTTTATTTTGTACGTCTGACATTTCACGTACACCTGATGTACTGTATGGAATGTCAATGTTGTACTTAAAAATCCTGGTGAGAGACATAGCGCAAAGGTTATTGCTTAAGCCTTTGTATCCCTTAATTTATATAACAGGTTGTTCGTCGGTCTCTAGGTGCTTAGTGCAGCTACTGCGAGCTCAGCTAGGATAACACGAATCACACCTGGGTCCTGTCCAAGGCCACAACAATTTTATGCCAAAAAGCCGCTGGGTTACTCAAGCAACTGGATATGATTTTGGAAATGGTCAGACATTTCAGATAGTATCCGCTAGTTTTCGTCAGTGTCACTGACAAAAACTATTGGATGCTACATGTAGTTGGAACGTCACTGATGAAAACTAGTGGATGCTAGTTGGAACATCTGACCATTTCCAAAATCATATCCAGTTGCCTGGAAACCAGACTTTCAGCCAGGGCCAGCAGAGAATCTGACTGATTAGAAAATGAACAGATTATACTGGCACTACAGTGGCAGGCGTTCACATGTTTTGAGACTTATTGGTCCAAGAATATAGCAAGAGCAAAGCAGAGGAGAGTCATTTGTCAAGTTTCCACTGTCAAACTTGGCAGCTAGTGTTGTTAACATGCAGATAGGATACTCCACTAAACAGATTCCTTTGTAGCAAAATGGACCATTGTTTTGAGTATTGCTCATTCACAGACAATTAAGTCCAGGTTCGGACCTGAACCTTACATATACGTGTACCGGTACCTGAATTTTCTGTATGGGTACCAACCCCTAGGGTTTACGGAAAAGGCTGGGCTGTCTACCTGGGCTGTCTACCTGGGCTGTCTACCTGGGCTGGCTATCACGTCAGGCTACTTGAACCTACGAAAGCCCATTGGGACAAAAGCTGTTTTAGCAGTAGAGCTGTTTTAGCAGTAGGGGTAGCAGTTTGTGCTCAATGAAGAAGCTATGTGTGAAGCTATTGTGTGTGTTACATAACCAAGAGGTTCTGGGTTCAAATCAGTTGATATGCCACCGATCTTGTACCCTTGGGAAGGGCTATTAACACGACTTATCGGGCTGATTGGATTAGTCTTAAGACTGGTGGCTAGTTGGTCAAAGGCGGCCAGGAGCCGTTCTTTAGGAGCTGTCAGGGTCCAGGCTTCTGCGCCATACATTAGGATCAACAATTGAATTGTGAGGAGCTTAAAATAAGCGTTGCTAAAAGTGCAAGGGTCTGGAACTGCTGCCATTTGGTGCTAACTCAGGTGACCTCAATACGACAGCAATTACCCAAGGTGCGGCCATAGGACTTTAGGTTTTGAACCACTTACACTGGGAAGGAAGGACCCCTAGTCTTTTCCGTAAGTGTGGTGGGTTCTTTGCCCTATCTGAGGGAGGGCCCTTACCGAAGCTAGGTACTCTTTTCTCTACCCTAGTGAAGGGAGGAAAGTCGTGTTAAGAGCCCTTCCCAAGTGCACAAGATTGGTGGCATATCAACTGATTCAAACCCAAACTGATTCAAACAGCTCCTTCACACACTGCCACTTCACACAGCTCTTTCACATAATAACACACAGATCCTTCGCTGAGCACAAACAGCCCCTACTGCTAAAACAGCTTTTGTCCCAATGGGCTTTCGTAGGTCCAAGTAGCCTGACGTGATAGCCAGCCCAGGTAGACAGCCCAGGTAGACAGCCCAGGTAGACAGCCCAGCCTTTTCCGTAAACCCCAACCCCTACACTGAAGTGAAGAGCTGTTGATGTTTCACTGTAAGATATCAAAGTTGACAATGATGAATTATTGATAATTGGAGAAGAGACTGTAAAAGCCACAGTCAATGCCATCATGCCATCATCAAAAAATTATAAGGGGTGATCCACCTAACAAAGGACATCCCTGTATGGTTTGCAAACTGCTGTCTAAGAATAGACTCTGTGTTGAGCGATATTCTTCACACAAAGAATTTCATTCATCTTCACAAAGATAGAAGCAAAATAGAAAATATATTGATATTAGGGTTATCAAAAATGACTTGAGTTAACAAATACAGAATTTGGATCATGCATGTACATAACCCTATACACAATAAAAATCAGGTGCACAGCTATAATTTGGGGTTCAAAAAAAAGTGGATTGATGCACCCTGTATTTCACCTTCCGTAGCAGGATACATGGTTCTTTTTTTTTTAAATTACATTAAAATGTAATTTTTATTCAATTCACCTTCAAGTTGGTATTATTGCAGCCAGTAAGTACCCAATCTGATTAATGAGGCTGCACACATGCTCAAGGCACCTCCTCGAGTCCCCAAACACATGAACTCCAGTTTATGTACCTTCCGAAATACAAAAATGTACAAAAATGCAATTTCTTATTTACAACATGTCCGAGCTGAGCCGACACTGGGATCAAACTTTATCTGCCCTCTCCACCATTATTTTCCATTAAAAAATCCAAGGAGTCAAACAAGAAATTGAATTCTATTGGCCTATGATTCTAAGAAGTCTTATTTTCTATCAGCATTCAATGCCAGAGTCAGGGCCATGTGTGAGTCAGCAGGCTTCATTGAAGTGCTAATGATGAAGACCTAAACGTGCCTCAGAGGAAATCATAGTCTCTGGCTGTTCATGCATTGCTTCTTAATGTTAAGAATTATTTGAGGGTCTGCATGGTGGGTCCCGACAACGTTTTACGCTGAATTCAGAAGAACCCCCTGTAGTACGTATTACGCTAAATCAAGGAAGGCCATTAAGCTAAATTTGGTGGCCTCACTACGAATTATGTAGATAAGATGGTTTTCCCTACGAGTTAGGGTAAATAAAGATTAGCTGCCTACGCCTTATGGAACAGAGCATGCAGACCCTCTTATTTGGTGCTGTTGGCAGGATTTTGGCTTGCAAAAAAAACATCCAACTTTTACATATAGACATGCAGAGGGCCTGCACTGGGTTATAATTACTGTCTACACTCTATGCTAAGTTCAGGAAGGCAGCGGCTAAGAATTACGCTGAATTTGGAAGATGTCCCCGTTCAAGGAATTCCGGAGGCTTGCATTGCTTTATAGACTTAATTAAGGCATGCACTTACACATATACACATGTGCATACATGTAGAATGCAATCATTACACTCAAATTGTCAAATTAGAGCAGTCCGGCTACAAAGTGTGTGAAATTACCGGTACTAGAAACAGCTAGAAGTTGAACCTGTACATTATGTGTACTATATATATACATGTATATATATATAATGTACTATACATGTGTATGTACATTAGTCATTGCAGATGTAATAAGAAACCACATTCATACATCACTGTAATTATACCTCTGCTCTATCACCATGACCTGTACTTGCAATTAGCAAGAGCATCAACTTAGTAACAGTAGAAGCCAGTTAATTGCACAACAGATTATCGCACACTTTCGTTAACTGCATGGAATCCCCAAATCCCAAACCGGTGCGGTCCAGCTGGATAACTTCGCATTATTGTACCAGTCGGATAATTGCACAAAATTCACTGGCAAATAGGCCGTGCAATTAAGTGGCTTCTACTGTAGTAAAAAGGCCTTCCATTCATTTATTCATCATAAGGGATAAGTTAAGGGCCTGGGGCATGCAGTCTTCATTCCTTTCCATTTCCAGAGACTTCCCTATCTCCGTCCGGTACCCATGAAAGTCCTGGCTGGCAGTGGTAGGGTCCGCTTTCCTGGAACTATGCGCCACATTTAGCTGGGACTAAATGCTTCCGCTGAGGGACACACCACTTTTACAAATGGGGGAGGGCACAACATTTCTCAATGACAGATGACGACCCCCTATGATCCGTAGAGTAGCATGGAAGCTTTTCACAAAGCATCAACTTTGTAAGTATTAGCTGTAAAGGGTTAGACTTGTATGTAAAAGCACTTTAGTTCCAGTCAATTTTACTTTTGATTTGATTTGAGGAACAAATTTATGAGCCAATTTATTTTCCTGGCTCTCTGACATTTCAGCAGAATTCAGCATAAGAAAAAGATGAAGATATAAAATGTCAAATGAAATTGAAAATAGGTTATGTTTTACATTAGATTTTTAGGCTCGAATACGCTTTACGACTACTACTGGCTACATTTTAGGGTATACGTCCTGATCCTTGCTACGAATCACGTAAAATAAATTAAATAACTTCCCTACGAATTATGAACAATTGAAAAAAGGCCTGCATAAGGAAAAGAGCATGCAGGCAATCTTACAGGATATTACAGGCCTGCACGGGTCTACGTAGCCTCTACCAGGCTTCGTGGTTTGGTGGTCTAATTGTAGAAATTGGTCAAATAGAGTAAATACAGTACGCTAGGGGAGTCAGCCGGCCGGCTGACTCCCCTAGCGTACTGTATTTACCACCAAACCACTAAGCCTGGTAGAGGCTAGGGTCTACGATGGAAGTGACAGAAGTTCTTACTGTCTTTCAAGTGGTTTATGATGTCTAGTATCCATCTTAATGAAAAGTGTATTCAGGTCCTATGATATTACACTGCATACATTTTGCCACTTTGTGAGGGCCCCCAAGGGGGGGTATCGACAACGCTCTACGCTAAATTCGGGAGGGCCGGCTACGTAATACGCTAAATTATGGACACTTTATTACGCTCTACGCTAAATTACGAAATTTCATAATGCATTATGCAAATTTTTATTGTCTTTTGGCTGAACTCCGCCGAAAGCAGGACATGTGAAGATGAGATCTAAACAAAACTGATAATTCCATCAATAAGATTAAAACTTAACTTCTAAAGACGTCTTGCTGGCCAAAGGCGGCGACAGCAAATTTCTCATGTGACGTAATTTTCAGCACTTGTAGCACCGAAAGCGGATACGCGACAATCCTAGGCCGTCCGGGGGCATGCTCCCCCGGGAATATTGTGAAATCCTGACCCTCTGAAACGCCATTTTATGCATTTCGAAGGGCAAATTTTGCTCACAGACTAAGCTAAGTTAAATAGCATCCAATTAGAAATTCACATGGTTTTAGCTTTAAGCTGGGCAACGCCCCCAAACATTATTTTCAGATTTCGAGTGCCGAAAGCACGAACAGTCGAACTGTCGCAAGGTAGGTACGGGAAAATTTGGAAATTTTTACCCTCTGAAACACCATTTCCTGCATTTTGAGGGGCAAATTTTGCTGGCAGGCATATGCTCAATGTATTGACATTTCTGTCAGAGAAACGTCTTTGAGGGCGACGAGCGCCGGAGAGTCGTGAGCGCCGGAGGCCCAAGCCGTCGCAAGCCTTGGCAAGGGCCGCCCGGCGCCCGGAGAAAAATTGAAGTCTCGACCCTCTGAAATGCCATTTCCTGCATTTAAGGGGCAAATTTTGCTTGTTAACTAAGCTAAGGTCGGTAAAAAGATTTCTACTAGTTGGGGGACGACGCTCCCGCAACATATTTTCACCATGTCCAGTGCAGAAGTGTTGAGCCATAGCAAGGAATGTCCGGCGAAATTTTGAAATCTGGACCCTTTGAAACGCAATTTCCAGCATTTTCGCGGGTAAAATTTGCCGGTAGACTAGTTAAGTTTAATGAAACTTTGAGTACACTTGACGAAAAATTAATATGAATTACGTTTTACGGTAAAATCCGGTTAGCTTCTACGTAATACGTTAAATTAAAGGGGCCAATATCGCTCGACGCAAAATGCATCGATTACGCTCTACGTTGAATTCGAACGGTCCCGCTACGGAGTACGTAGAATTAAAACCGCCGATTACGCTCTACGGAAAAGGGCTTTGGGGCCCCCCTTTGTATGTGCTAGACTGATGAGAATAGGAGACTACCCTCTTCAGGGATTTATTTTGCGCTTCATTTGAGACAAAAAGGCAGACAATATCGTCACCAGATTTAATTTGTCTGGAACATAATGAAAGAAAACGCCTCAATAAGTGTCAGATGTCTTAGTCTAGGGATGCCTTGTGATTAGTAAGTGGGAGAAAATTCAATACTGTGTGATGCACAATGTATAATGGGGAAAGAATAACAATCAGATGTTCCATTTAGAAGCAGATATGCAGTACTACAGAACGGCATTAGACTGGATGCCAGACTGTTTCCAGGGCCACAGACAGCTCATGATCTAGGGACAATATTCCCCAAGGAAATTCTACAACAGGCCCCCCTGAGTTTATAGACCCCCTGCCCAGGATAATTATCATCATTGAGATGGGGGTCTGACATCCAAGCTAGGTGCCAAATGATTTATGACAGGGTCTCCTAAACTCACTCCCTCAAAAAAAAGATTTTTTTAGGGTGCAAATATGGAAGCCCTGGTAGTATATCGAATGGCACCCAGGATATTAATGACATACATGTATTTAATCTCTCATAAGAAAATCTTGAGCAAGCCTATGGATGCTTTGGATGGATGTTTTGGATGCTTTAATAGTCCATTAGCTGACATGACCTTGAATCAAGGAGCTTGCTTGAATCAATAGTCAACTAACTGACCATCCTCTTGCCACAATAATGAGTTGTCCCCATGGCATAATCCCCTACTAAAGCATGATGGTTCCTCCCCATAGCCATGACCTACTTCTCCCTTGATGGCCTCCCTTGACCCCATGTCCACTTGACCCCTGGGGTTGACCCCTGGGGTTCTATTTTCCCTTCAAAGCCACAGGAAATCCGATATCCCATCACAGATGGTGAGGACAGGACATGTTGGACCTGGAGCTGAGGAACTGGCCTGTATAGGCCCTGGAAACAGTCTGGCATCCAGGCTATCCCTCGGATACTGTAAGTTTTGAAATTCTCACTGTGGTTTAAACTAAAGTTGATAGGACCACCGTTAAAGAATACTGCAAACTCTGAGACTTAATTGGTGTTGACAAAATCTGAGTGATGCTAATGAATTGAAAGTACATTATAAACGTTTGATAATGAACTCTTTAGACAAATGTATATCTAGGGAAAATGCGACTCTAATTGTCCATGTGAAACTGGATTCTCAGAACACCCTTTTGCTAATGAGAAAATGTTACACTAGGAAGTTATTACAAGTCTTAATCAAGAAAACCTGGTTTTGATTGTCAGCATGTAATCTAAGATGTTCCGCTGCTGATAAAAAGTGACCTAAATCATACCAGTGGTTTCTGAGAACACCCTAGACTTGTCAGAAAATGGTTTGCTGAAAAGCTACTATATGGAAAAAATAAGAAGATTTGGGATGAACATGGTTTGGACTTGCTTCTTCTTGTTGTGTCATCACTTAGCACATCCGTTTCAGTACTCTTGGACTCACTACAAATGTTTGACCTGCTACAAATGTTTGACCCCAGATAAGAAAATGACCAGAATCATTCAAGAGAGAAAATGGCGTCCTGAAAAAGATGTAAGAGACACAGTCAGAAATCTGATTCATGTATTGTATAACTTCACAACAACCACTGACAAAATATACTTTTGTCTATCACAAAAATCTTGCATTTGGGGCCATTTTTTGGTGGCCATTCATTTTAATAAACGCTATCAAAAGAGGATACAGTTTATAATCTGACACTGCATAGGTGGCACCTATTAACATGGGACAATGACCTATAATGACTCATGCACTCAATCGGTTGTCCAGTGTAATAAACCTGAGCCGCTGCCATGCTGCATTCCTGCGATTCTGGTGTGACATATACCGAAGGGCTGTTATACCAGCTATACAAAAATAACTGATACTAAAGTCAATGACCGACACTGACATACATTCAAGGTTATTTTTATGGCATCCTCATCCAGTATCAGAGAGGTCGTAGGGCAAATCAGTTCAATGACCCCTCGGGTCACCCATGACTTCACCAACCCAACAACAGGCTTGTAAATCATTCAGTGTGTTCTTTAGTTTACGACCTTCTGTTTGGTCATGACTCATTGATGTGTACATGGGAACTTACTAGGACTTTTTTTTTTTCATTTGTAAATTTTTCTTTCTTATTTTCAACAACTTTTCTCACTTCCTTGCACAAAGTGGGCCATTAAAGGCGCTAAAGTAACATGTTACTTTAAATGTTCCAATACAATGTGTTACTTTACTTTACATAGTTAACTGGTGGGAGGGATGAGAATTCAGTAAGTCAGCGTATAACAGGAGTCCCGCTCACCCAGGGGCTTCTATTCCCCCGAGGGCACACATTAATGAACCTCCAAGCAGATGTTAGGATCTGGCTTATTCCCAGCGTTCCATATGCCTGTTTTTGTAACATTGGTATCCTTTTCTAGTAAGGAGGAAGAGCAATTTACTGATGGGAAAAACCATTTACTAGATAAGAGATAAAACACATAAAACACTGCCATCACCTAAACATGTCCTTGGAGTACAATTGATGTGTGATGAATCATGAATCCATTCCGTTCATTCATTGGTCGAAGTTGTTACATGTATGTTTGAAGGCCTGTTTTCAAACTTGCTACAGACCACTTACCTGTAATGTTTCACCTTTCACCCCCCCCCCCCCATTTCTTTATTCCCCTATTTCTGTCTTTATTATATTTCAGCCATACATAGTATGGTGAAATAT
Source organism: Branchiostoma floridae x Branchiostoma belcheri (assembly GCA_019207045.1). NCBI lineage: Eukaryota > Metazoa > Chordata > Leptocardii > Amphioxiformes > Branchiostomatidae > Branchiostoma > Branchiostoma floridae x Branchiostoma belcheri. The sequence continues at coordinate 6,633,189 of CM033031.1, forward strand.
ATTGTATTCGTAATGTTTCTTTCTTTCTTTCTTTCTTTCTTTCTCCTGTCAAATCTTCAAAGTGATTCATCTCCGCCGTTCCTGGACCGAATGACCTGAAATTCGGCACAGGGGTAGAGTGGGCCAATACCTTGATGCTTTTTTCCCATTTTTTTCATATCTGCCTCTAAAATGATTTTATTGAGATTTTTTGGTCAATTTTAGACCAAAACTGTATATTTTGGCCCCTGTACCCTGGTATTACAATCAAATGAGCTGAAATTTGACAGAGATGTGCCTTAATAATGCCCCCATATAAATTCGATAACACTTTTGGTGTACAGTACAACAAAATGATTATTTTTGCGATTTTTTGACCAATTTTTGACCAAAAAAGGACACTTTTGGCCCCTGTACCCTGGTATTACAACCAAATGAGCTGAAGTTTGACAGAGATGTGCCTTGATAACGCCCTCATATAAATTCAATAACACTTTTGGTGTACAGTACAACAAAATGCTTATTTTTGCGATTTTTTGACCAATTTTTGACCAAAAAAGGACACTTTTGGCTCCTGTACCTTGGTATTGCAACCGAATGAGCTGAAATTTGACACAGATGTGCCTTGATAATTCCTTCATATAAATTCAATAACACTTTTGGTGTACAGTGCAACAAAATGCTTATTTTTGCGATTTTTGGCCAATTTTTGACCAAAAAAGGACACTTTTGGCTCCTGTACCCTGGTATTACAATTAAATGACCTGAAATTTGGTATAGATAGGCATTAGATACTTGGTAACAAGATTCAAGTAAAATTTTTGACATAAACAACTTTAAAATGATTAATTTTGGCACTTTTCTGAGGGGAAATTTGTTTTCTTTTGGCCTCCTGACGTGACCTTCCGTGACCCCGCACAGAGCCACACCTGTGCGCGTCAGCCGGAGAGTTAATTGAATCAAAGACCTAGCCAATCAGCGAAGAGAAGGCCAAAGGCTAATTAATATTCATAAGCGGGGCCTCATGATCCCGTATATAGCAGTGTTCCCGCCAGGGGGAGCGAAGCCCGCCTAAGGCTCTCGCATTTTAGACTATTCAGAAGGCTTTATATTGTATCAGTTCTTAGGGGCATATCTATGATAATCGCAGCAGTCACTTAACTTCTCTTCAGGAGTTTAGCGTAACACTATTTCAGGTCAAACCGTCAAAGGCAACTAAAAACAAACATTAACGTTACTGAGTTCAACAGTACTTATAACTTGTTATCCGAAGTTGAAACGCTAGCGATGGTATTTTCGCTGCGCTGTTAGCTGCGTGCGACTGTTGTTGACGGTCTTATAACGGTATATTTTGCACCCCTGTACCCTGGTATGAGTAACATTTGGTACAAGTAAATTTTTGGCATAAAGTACTGTAAAAGGCTTAATTACAGCACTTTTTTTAGGGGAAATTGGTTTTCTTTCGTTCTCCATGCCATGACCTTCCGGACGTTCACCCCACAGAGCCGACATCTGCACCTGCGTCTAGCCGGCAGGAAGAGTTAATTCAATTAATGGTTCAGCCAATCAGCGAAGAGGAAAGCGAAGGCTAATTAATATTCATAAGCGGGACCACACAATACGTTAACTTGAAGACTCAGGCCGTACAGACTTCTCGCCAGGATTTTTTCAAAGCGTCGGACAGCTCTTGCATTTTAGACTATTGAGAAGGCTTCTTTTATCAGTTTTTTTAGGGCCATATCTACGATAATCGTACCAGTCACTTACTTCTCTTCAGCAGTTTGACTTTAAAATATTTCGGGTCAAAGCTTCAAAGACAACTAAAACCTCATAAACAACAAACTTTACTTAGCTCAACAGTATACAACAATATTGTACGGGTTGCCATCCTTAGTTGAAGCGCTTATTTATAGCGCTAGTATCTTCGCTGCGCCGTTAGCCGCCGTGCGACTTTTGTTCACGGTCTGATATCCCTACGTCGCCGCCTCGCTGATATTCCCACGGACATGTTTCAAGAAAAATACCCAGCAAAAAACGCTGTTCTGCGTCAAATTCTATTCTATAAAACATGTGGGACTCAGTGTTACAGTCTAAATATTTTGTAGAAGCACCGCTGTAGGAAAGAAGGTCCAAGCAATGTAAAACATCACGTAGCATGAAGTTCGCTGTCAACTGGCACACAGCACATGACTGTTTGAAACTCTAAGTCTAATCAACAGCTGTGTTTGATTGATAGCCGGCGGTCCTTTGATGAAGTCGGCGAAAGGTGCGTTAGTTAGAAAATCTGCGTTTAGTTTTGATATGTAATTATAAGTTAGACAGTGGCGAGAATGATTATTTTCTCATCAATATTTCTCTTCAGAATTATTTGAACTTAATTGTACATCTAAACAATTGGCTTACCTGTGCAATGTTTATATGATTAATGATCAGTGTACTGAAATCATGTGTAACGTATGGCTCATAGTCAATAGATCAGCATTTTCTCTATAGTGACCACCTGTCTGTAGTGGCCACATTTCTATCACTGGACTGGAACTTGCGAAAACTGCTGTATTTTCTCCAGAGCAAATGTATGTGTTCCTAGTGCTGTTGTTGTTTGACATAAACTTTGAACATTTAAATTGTAAGTAACTTTAAACTGCCAGAGTTTCAGCCCAATAAAACACTCTCAGCGCCAGGGTATGAACAGACTGACCAGACAGACGAAAATAAATCCTCGAACAAGGTTCAATCGTATCTTCCGGGTCTGGCAGGAAGTTGTTAAACTAAAATAAGAATAGGCTCGATGGCTGATTGCATACAAAGTAAAACAGTTTAACAGTTTTACAGCTTGAAGAAAACAAACGCTCCTACAGTACCTGCACCTGCTTGATAATTATTAAATCGTATGCCCTACTTGAATAAAAAAAGTTCACTGCAATAATAAATGTACCCACATCACAAGGAGCTTATACTTTTTTAAACTTACACCTAGTTATCGTACTAAAAATTGTTAATGACATTACATGAAGTCATTTAACAATTTTCAGTCATGATGAAAATTTTCTGAATGGAAGGTGTGATTATTGTCATTTTCTGAAAAATAGAAGCAAGCTCTGTTTTTACCTGGAATCAATTCACAATACCAGTCCACTTTGGGGGATAATGTACTGTTAAGAGGATGTTCCATTTTTGCGCAGGGGTGATTTGGAACAGTCCAATGTTGCGTGGGAAGGGGTATGGCTGAAATATGCTGTATTTGCTCTTAAGCAAATGTCGGCCTTTCTAGTTGAATTTTTCTTTGTCATCCTCTTTGCCACAAGTCCAGCATTTATGTGCCATCACAGCCTCCCACTCTCTACTATCCAGTGCGGCATTCTGGCACCCTTCCAAAATGTCAGTCCAACTCCTCTCAGTCAGGCATAGACAATTACAGTGTGAGAGACACATGCATTTACAGCCAGGTCTTAAATCCCTATAGTTATTGGCCAATGACAATTGCAAAAGGTTAGCCCAATGATATTTCAACCTCCTTGGTTAGCCAAGGGACAAGTATAACACAGTATTAGTGTACATTTGTACCTGTGGGTGTAGTAGACATTAGATCAAACAATCTTCAAATTTATGACCCCTTCTGAGCTATTGACTTTCCACCCACATATTGTCCAACATCAACATTTACACATGACCTACTTCTAAGAATGCCCATGGATTTCAATAAGAGAATTCTGCTTTCAAAAAATTTTAAAGAGAAGACCCAGAGCAGTTTATCTGTGTCATTTTCAGAAGGAAGTTTGACTAGAATTTGGAAGCCAGCGTTGAATCTGTCATTTTCTTGTCATCAAGTTCAGATTTTTAGAAAAGAAGTTTGCAGTCACCAAATGAATCCTTGTGTATGGTATTATTTTCCAGTACCTCTTGTGTGCACTTTCTTATCGGAGAAGTCCGTCAGTCATATCTTAGAACCCAACATCTGCTTGAAGTTACTGTAACAGCTGTGGCCTTCATTATAGGTAGTGTCCTGGCATGACCCTAACGTTTGTTTTCTTTTCTTAATTCTCCGTTCTGCTGGTCCTTTTCCTTAAATGCCTCCAAGTTTTCCGCCAAATTAGAATCAGGTGTGTCCTCGAACTAGAGATAACTTTTCTTTCCTCATCTTTGCCTCTATATGAGATAAAATATCACATCAATACGTACTTAAAGAAATTGTTGTGGTTAACCTACTTCCTTAACCACAAAACTACTTCAAGGTGCGACTAAGGTTTTATGGTAGAGATTTATTTACAGGGTAGGAACACTTCGAGGCTCAGATCCAAAACCCAGTGGATATGAGGCTGAAACCCTACATAAATCTCTAGCCTAAACCCTTGGCCATCTTGAAGTAGTTTGTGGGTTTAAAGCCCTCGTTAACATCTACGTAAATCCTGTTTTAATTGCAGGGCACTTACACTGACCTCCCGCCCCCAGGGAAAAGTTTGTCATTGTGCTATCACACATCTGAGTTGAGTTTCATGGTAAACTTGGAAGTTAAGTAAAGGCACCAGCAGGACAAAAGGAAATGAGGAAATTCAATAGGGCGCTATAGGGTCATCGCAGGACACAAGGGGTGGGTACCCGTGCAAAACTGTTTTCTTTCTGGAAAACCAGACCTAAAAAAAAAATCAGTTGACGAGATTTTGGACCCATTAGAAAATGAGCAAATTATACAGGCAGGCGTTCACATGTTGCCATACAGTGTACCCTGTGCAATTGTTGAGCAATAAATTAATTCATTCATGTTTTGTGGCTTACAGGTCCAAGAGAAAAAGAGAAGCGAGTTCAAAAGTCATTTTTACCAAATTTCTACAGTCAAAGTTAACAGAGGCAGTTAAGTGTTGTTTGCATAAAGATATGATTTAAAAGCACCAGTGGAGGTCACCAAACAGAATCATTGTATTGTGCATCACCCATTCACAAGTTTTCACAGACAATTAGGTCCAGGTTCATGTCAGGACCTGGACCTGATCCTCCGGACCAGGACCTGAATTTTCCTTATCGGTACCCACCTCTTCAGGACACAGTGCCTTCTTCTAATCTCCAAGCAGATGTTGGGTTTCTGACCGCCTGCCTTTCTGTCATAAATCCCTATAGATGTTTTACCACAGATGGAGGTACAAAGTGAATGAAATATGATAGGGTAATTCTGAACATAACATCTTTTGTAAACAAGAATGAAAAGAGTAAGTCTCAAATACTATCTTATAGGTAACTTTTTGAAGGTTAGACATCCAGGTAAACAATATTCAAATACAATTCAGTTCGTACAACTGGATGAAAATCTGTTGTTGTTTTTTCATCCAGTTGTAGAGATTGAATTGTATTGAATACTATTGGTTAAATATGTTTATCAATGTTTCAAAAGAACAAAACCACATTTCACATTTTGTTGTTTATACATGTAACTGTAGTTGGATCTACTGTTGGTCTTCCGCATGGCCAAAATTGCTCCGAGCAAATTAATACCACTAACGTTATTCAGTTAACGTTTCTGTTCTCTTCAGTTACTGTGCATCGTAAATTGCATCCCAGGACCAGTAATTCAAAACTGGCTATAGTTACTATTACATACGCTTGAATAGGTCTTCTACATGGACAAAATGGCTTCGAGCAAATTAATCTTAATAATCTACTACTTTTCAGTTACTGTTCTATTTAGTTACTGTACATCGTAAATTGCATCCCAGGACCAGTAATTCAAAACTGGCTATAGTTACTATTACATACGCTTGAATAGGTCTTCTACATGGACAAAATGGCTTCGAGCAAATTAATCTTAATAATCTACTACTTTTCAGTTACTGTTCTATTTAGTTACTGTACATCGTAAATTGCATCCCAGGACCGGTAATTCAAAACTGGCTGCACCCTAAACTTAGGTTCAGCAATGTGATGAGGCTGTTATTTTTGGATTCCCCATAGCTATTTTTGGCCTTGCACCTGGTGCTTTGTTTATATGACATTATTGTCTTAAGGGCGATTAATTAACCTTAACTTATCAGTTTACTAGCACCTGGAGAGAGCTAGTTGTTTAATAGAACATGATACACTATTTTTCAGAGCACAAGCTGTTCCATTATCACATATTGTATACCCTAGTACAACAGCAAGATTATAACTTGCACTTACCAAGAAACTATGATCATATCAGTAGTATGAAAATGATTGAGCAGGACGTTCCTACCTGCACCAGGGGAACTCCACTCTACTCTAATTTAGTATTTTACTTAAAATATACCATTTCAAAAAATTGTTATCACAGTTGTGAAATCTTGAAAACTTTCATTCTTTCATTATTACAATTACGTGTTTGATAGTAGTAGTATATAGTAGGCTTTCCTCAGTCTTGCAAGACTATGAATAAGACATATTCTACACAATGTACTTGTTTGACAATGTATGATAGATTGTATTAAAAATTAACAGCTATGATCTCCTTAATGTTATGGCATCGACATTTTATCTACATTAGAAAAATCAAGAAGAAAACATTAGATCATTAAGTTATATTATTTTTTCAAACATAAAGCAATAAAGAAAAAACAATTCTTTATGCTGCTGCCAATATCCACAAATTTGAATCAAGAAAACAAATTAGATAATTGAGTTATATTATTTTTCTATTGTATTAAAAACATAAAAGAAAAAACAATATTTTATGCTGCTGCCAATATCCACAAAGTTGAACCTGAGTAACCCACGGACTTATCAACAGTGACAAAAACGTGCCTGACTTTGTCTATTTGTTTGGGAAACAAAGCGGCTTTCTTGTTTCCCAAGTTGCTACAGGCAGCGGAGAATGGAAACACACATGCATGAATGCGGCCTGTCAGGGCTGAAAGGAAGACCAAAGAACCCTGGCGCAAACTTCGCGGGGTCCAGACAAAGTGGAACGGACGTCGCTGTGACAGTTCGCAAACACACGGGTCAACTTGGCGACCTGGGAAAACAGTTCGGTTGCAAAAACAACAGGCGGCTTTGGAAGGGTGAGTCCACCCCGATTTCATGTGTTGGTTCTTGGATTGGGGAAGAATGAACTGCAAGATCAACATGAAGACTGAGGGAAAGACCGAACATTGGTACGCAATGTTTCTGGGAGTAAATACATGAATATGATAGCTAAGCAACATTTTATTTGTATGTTCTCCCATACTTTCACTGTGAAAGAGAACATCATGAAAATCAAAGTCCTTTTTTTAACATCCTATCCAAGGGACGTCCCTAACCACAGTTATATGTACTCATTTCCACCTGAGTTAGATATGACATTTGAAACTTATCTATATGTCTTTTCTGGGATGGATGGGGTAAAATTATTTTCCTTCCCAAGGCCACCCCGATTTCATGTGTTGGTTCTCGGATTGGGGAAGATAAAGCTCATGAACTGGTAGATCAAGTCAAAGAGAGATTATAGGGGATAGTCTGAACCTTGGTATATATGCAATGTTTCAGGGAATGAATATTACATTGTTGTACAAGACCAGCGGACTAGCCCCCTGCTTTAGTGATAGCACAAAACTGTGTGGCCCTGGGATACTGAAATGGAGATGGGCGCCACCCTGTGCGCCATCTGGTGCGGGAAGGACTTAAACTTTAACTTGACATGAATAAAGCCATGCTAATTTTATTTGACGGTTTTCTTAACACTGTTTTGAAGTCTTTCACCTTATCCTGGTCTCCTTGAATCTTTGTAAAATAAAAACAATACCTCCATCTTCATGGAAGTAAAAAGATGTCTGATAACCTCCGGACATACCAGTAGATTGGTGTGGCTGCTCTAATTTTCTGTGGATTTTTTGCTAAGTTATTATTCGCAGGACCAGGAAAATTTTTAAGGGATAAAGTTAGATGTTTTTTTTTAAGTCTTTCATTATGGTTCACAGTTTTCTTGCTAAATCTTGACTTTAAAATGTCATTTGGGATAATATTAGCTGTTTCCTTTGAGGACTCTTTAATCTTGTCATGTTGCTGAGGCTAAGAAAATGTGTCCCAGAACCAAGTACATGACTTGGTGGTTGCAGCTTTGTGTGTTTGTTTGTTTGTAATCACAGTTTTCGTGCAAAATCATGACGTCAAAATGTCATTTGGGACAATACTAGTCATTTCCTTTGAGGACTCTTTCATCTTGTCATGTTGCTGAGTCTAGGAAAAAGTCCCAGAACCAAGTACATGACTTGTTGCGGCCTTAGACCCCGTTCACATGGGAAAAAAGCAAGTGAGTTAAACGAGGAATCCGATTAAAGTGACCAATCCAAAGCCATGTGAACAGAACTAATCCGATTGGATTGCCCATTTTGGATTGGATTGCAATCCACCTCGGGAGGTGGATTCGGCGCGCGCAATCCGATTGCCGCGCAATCCGATTGACCAGAATCGCCATCTGAACACAATTGGATTGGATTCGGGCTTGTTTCATGGTTTTGACGTCATACATACAGGTACAATGGACATTAGACGTACAACCATACCTACAACATGACAAAAAAGTATCATACACGGAATAGAAAAGAAGTTTATGGGCAAGTTTGCATCTTACCGCTATGGTTAACAACCGGACGCCGCAAGATTTGCCGGAACATATCGCATGTGCACCGGTTCTTGCCGAAAATCGGCAGTGCGGCAGAAGACTGACTGGTTCATTTTGGCAATATAGCCCATGAATATAACATGTGTGGTTTTGTTTCTCTTCTATTGTTGGAGGCAAAGTCCCAACACCACTAAAAAGGCAAATATTCTACAAGAAAAACAGTCGGAAGCGTGTCCAAACAGAATTTTCGAGCTTGGGTCACTCCACTGCATGCAAGCATGGGCGAGCAGTTTTTTTAAACGAAGCACAGACTTTTATTTCAGATAAATACGGGATAAAGTCAAATGTTTTGGTAGCAGTTTCCCCTATTTATGCAACTTCTGCAACGGATACATTTTATATAGTTAAATGTGGAGTATAATCACACCGCGCGTAACATTTCCACCCCCAATTTAATAGACTATCCCAATGACCCCGTATGACCTAGAAGCCGCCACTTTCGTCAGTGTGTGTTGCGGACCGTCGACGCGTCAAAATCTGACCAAAGCCGGCCGATTTCTCAACAGTTATAATCAATATCGATGTCGCTACATCCTTCAAAAATTATGAGGCAGTCTGGCAACATTTTGGAGAAACTACGCGTGCCCGCGGTGGTCGTTGGAAACACGACGCGTGCCGCGGTAAAGAGTTTAATCCGATTGTGTGGTCGCGGTCGCAAGTTTGAGTTTAATCCGATTGTATAAAACTCATGTGAACACATTTTTTTTAATCCGATAGAAAATTTCAATCGGATTCCTTGTTTAACTCACTTGCAATTTTCTCATGTGAACATCTGTGGGATGCAGCTTTGTGTGTGGATTACTGAGCTGCCCTGGGGATTTGATAAAAGGTGCTGTTGACATGAAGGGAAAGAACAACTTGGACTTGTGGTGAGGTGCGGACAGAGGGGAGTTGGGATGATTGACTGTAGAGAGGAATGGATGTACCAGGACTGGGCAGGCCGTGGGGAGTTAATGTTGTGTTTCAGAATAATGATTCCAAGAAAAGAGTTTTTTTTTCTGATCCAACAAATAAGGTTTAACCAAAAGAAAAAAAATAAATAAATGTAAAACTGACATTGGTATTTTGATGGTATTCTTCATACCAAGGAGGTTAGAATAATAATATTTTAACCTCCTCAATTATACAGAAAGAAATAAATTAAGATAGATAATATAAACGTTAAACTGAATGCAAAGGGATACTGGTATTTTCAACATTATAATACTTTGATTCTACAGTCACCATGGAGACCATGGAGCCAGCAGTTCGTCCCCATAAAAAAGACTGTGGTCGGCAGGTTTTTGTTACCTAGGGCACTCAATACTACATGTACACTGTAGGTTGGCTGAACAGAAAACACAACATTTGTTTCCAAGTCCTGACATCTGGGCTGCATTTGGACCACTACTAGTGTGGAGAACCGCCTGGTTGCCTGGAGAAGTGGTGTGACACTTCTGATGGAAGAATGTTCAGGAGGCAACTGGAAAATACTTCAAGAAGTGAGAAGAGAATTTGATGTACTGTACATCTAAAAATGTTTGCAGTGTTTATATCTTTCCTATGTTAGTGCCCATTGTTTCACCATAAAAGGTATAGTAGTCCCATAGACTTTTTGTATGTGGATTACAGATTGCAGTTTTCTTGCTATTAAGTCAAGACTTCAAAATGTCATTTTGGATAATATTAACTGTTTCCTTCGAGGTCTTTCATTTTGTCCTTCAAGAAGTGAGAAGAGAATTTGATGTACTGTACATCCTAAAATGTTTGCAGTGGTTTCATTTGTGAGATAATCTTTGTGTATGTCAGTGCTCACCGTTTCACCATATTGTTATATTTGAGTCTGTAAAAGATAGACTTTTTTTGTGGCCATGGGAGTAGTGGGTTGTTATTGGAAGGCAGAACCCATCCCTCCCATGCCTTTTACTCCCCTACAAAAGTCAGACTCAGTTTTACACCTGGGTGGAGTGAAAGTTGAGTAAAGTACCTTTTCCAGGGGCACAACATCAGTGGCATGTCGAGGTTCAAACCCAGGACCTCTGGATTCTGGACCAAACACCACATTTGGGTTGGTAGTGAACTAGATAACAATCAGTCTATTTGCACTTTTGCTCTGTAAGCAAATCACCCTTGTAATTACAGTAATTGATTTATATGGCTGATTACACCACACAAAAACAACTCATTCAGCAGTTTACATGGCTGTTACAGTATGTTTAATCTCCTTGTTTTCAAAGCAAGTCAGCCACGTAATTACAATCATTAGCGCATTATTGTTACTCTGTTGCATTTCACACCCTATCAAGAAACCTTATTCATCACTTTGACAACCTCATAACAAAATCTGTCCAGTCAGGACAAGGAGGTTGAAAAGGGCTCTTTTCACCCTACTTGGCCAGGCCATTGGTTTGTCACTAAATCAAACAAGACCACAATAGTTGACAATGGAGGACTCACAAGAAACTTCAGCATGGCAATATTTAAAGAGTAAACAACAGACGTTAAACCGAGGAGTGAGTGAGTGAGTGTGTAAGTGTCCATCCCAAGGCATAAGCTTAGCTTGGCCTTCAGTCTCAGTTCAGAATCTGTTTTCATCAGTTTTCTAGGAGACAGTACAGTGGAAGCCAGTTAATTGCACGTCGGTTAAACGCACACTTCGGTCAATTGCACGGAATCTCCAAATCCTGGGTAACTTTGCATAATCGCACACGCCGGATAATTGCACGGAATTCGCTGGTAAATTGACCCTCAAAGATAATACAGTGGAAACCGCTTAATTGCACAGTGCGCAATTACATTTTGTAAGCGGCTTCCACTGTATTATCTTTGAGGGTCAACAAATCAGATTGAGTGGCCTACTGTAAATTTTGAATATGCAGTAAAGTAAATATGTATACCAGCACCTGGGCATAAACTTTCACTGTGTTTCCTTTTTTTGTCGCGGTGACCTCTCTAGAATTTACAACATCACAATACTTATCTCTTTTATCGAGGACGTTATAACCACTGTACTAGAGTCGTACAGTGGTTATACAGTGCAGTTCAACCTCAAATCTAGAACACAGTAAAACCTCCTTTCCCCACAGGAAATAAACCACCCAAAAAGTCAATATATTTGCAGTACATGGGGTGTTAGCAAGCTGTCAACACTTCCCCACAGCCTTCATGTGTTGTCGGCTTATCACTAGGCTGACAGGGAAGGGGGCCTTAGGATGGGCCATAGCTGTACGTTCAAGCACAAAGAAATGTTGTGCTCAAATTCTTTTTTGTTCTGATGAGTTAACGTTAGTTCACCTTTATCTGCGTAGTAAACTTTATCCGTAGTATTTAAAAGCGGGGTATTTAGGGATATGAAGTTGACGGACGGTGGTTTCAAACTGCAGTATCTAAGAAAAAATGCAATTTGAAACCGCCGTTCGTCGGCTTGATATCCATAAATATCCTATTTCTAAATACAACGGATATAGGGCACCCTACGGATAAAGGTGCAAGCAAAAGGCCAGTTGTTACAATTTGAGTTTCAAAGTGATCAGATTTAGTCTTAGAATGGGCCATGGCTGACGCTGTTCATCAGATATTGATTCAGAGAGAAATGCTGTGCTCGAATTCTCTTTTTGGTTCTGACAAGCTACCATAGCTGCCCAGCTAGCAGAAGGCTACTTAAACTGTTACTTTATAAGGCTTACCATGTACAGTGTCAGGTTCAAAGTGATCCGTGACGATAGAAGTGGAAGGCATGGTGCCTCTGCTCTTATAATTACTTGAGTGTGGTGTGGTTTTCAAGTAGCTTAACCTCTGCCTGGAGAATATGCCGATCATGGATCGGAACACAAATATGCCCGGGCTTTGAACCCCCAACCTTGACATTCGGAGGGTGGGAATCACCGCGTAACGGAGCATGAAGTGCATGACTCTGAAAAATAACATTACCCAACAGAAATGTGGATCTACTGCAGGGGTGGTCTTGAAGTTGAACTACTGATGAATACAGAATAGGCTGAGGGGATTGGTGCATTTTTAGGGCTCGAAATACTTTTTTCTGCATACCTGCACTGGAAAACAATGAAAATTACCTGCACCAGGCAAATTTTACCTGCACCACTCTGAATTTAGGAAGTATGGATCATACTAGAATTGTTCAGGAACCATTTGCTATATTTTCGTTTATACATTATAGGTGGTAACATTCAATGCAGCTAATAACAATCCACATACACCTAGTACCTATATCATGACATTTATGCATAAAACCCAGTACATGGATCAGTGCAGGTTTGGTGCAGGTAGACACCAGAAATACCTGCACAGCTCCAATTTTACCTGCACTAACCTGCATATGCAGGAGGTATTTCGAGCCCTGATACAGAATAGGCTGGGGGATCGGTGCATTTTCCAAACACTGCCTCGCCTCATTGATTTTTCTGGGAACTGGTCGTGCCAAGGCTGGAATTGTGAAAGGAATTTATCCAACCTTGGCGTTCATAATCAAATGAAAGCTATCAGTTCAGTCAAGGCCTGTAGGAGGCTCAATGAGTTGGAATGGTGAGGGTGAGCTGGAAGAAGTTCTCATGTAACTTTTCATCAAGAAAAATCCAGGAAGGCCACACAGCCTTGATTATATGGATAACATCTCCACAAGCATTTTTCCAAATAAAGGTTCCAGATGTACCATAAGTTGTTGAGAGAAGCTGAAAATTAGCGAATATATGCAGTACATTGAAAAAAAAAATCAAAAGTCTTCCAAAGTCACTTTTTCACTGCAGAATTGGACTATCATCAACATGAGGAGATTTGTGATTTCAGCAAGGAGGTTTGAAAGATATTTTTCTAAACCTCCTTTTATAGTAACAAAATTTTCTCTGGGAAGCAAAAGATTTCTGACTGTATCATTTGAAAAAACGCATCAATTTTGCCACAAAGTTCTGATGATGCATTATAATTTTGATATAAGATCAAGATACAGTCTAACAAATAGTAACATTTACAAGTGACCACTGTACCCATAAAAACCACCTGACCAATGTGGTCCCTTAGATAATTTTCCCATTGGCACAAGCATTTAAAGATCTCTTCGACCACCTGTCCACATACAGCATGAAACCTAGATTTTATCGGTCCCCTGAGTGATCTTCTTGGGCAGTTTGGACTTTACCCTTGGGTTCAGTAACCGCAAGTTCAATATTCCCCACAAAGCTTCTCTAAAGAATCGTTACCACCAATCTACTTATGAGCCCCCCAAAGCATCATTAGCGAGACAGAACCACTCCTTGACGTGACACCACGGCATGTACTCTACGTGGAAACCTTTGTGCTTCGCGGTGCGGTTGAGAGGCAACGTAACCAAACAAGTGCCTTGGTTCAGCTCTTACCTATAGAATAGCCATTGTGCCTGATGACGTCAATACTGTGCTGAATAGGCTTACAACAGGCCGGGCTCGCAGGGCTATTTTTGGACAGTTTAGTTTATTGATCTTGTTTGTGTTCAGTGAAGGAGAGATGAGTGCCTCGAGGTGTTTGCTCCTAACCCTTTGTAGGGCATCCGCTATTGGGAAAACTTTCCTCACATGTAAATTTAGATTTAGAAGTTGTTCGATCCCAAAATACTGCAAATCTTTAAATGCTTACAATGATTTTGTTTGTTTTTGTGGTGGCCTCTTAAAAGGACACCACAATTATCCATTTCCAATGTATTACTTTTTTTCACAGAAAGAAAAAAATGATGGCACTGGCACAATAATCACAACAGAATGATATATGCAACAAAACTAGACAAAAATAATTTGTCCAGTGTATTTAGATCTATTGTACTGTACAAATTTAACAAACCTCCTTTCCCAACCTACCGTAAAACATAGATGCATTTACAGTACATGCATGTTCCAACACATGCCACTGAGCACAATATACATGTATATCACATCCAAGCTCGAAGCACTTGTCTTCGTGGGCGTATCATGCAACAGTTTCTGACTTGGCCCTTAGGCCTATAGATCTGATAGCACAAACCCCACACTCTCCACCCTGTTGGCCATAGATTGATAGCTAAAATTCAGGCCTAGGGGTAAAGTCAGATACGATCACAAGTGTGCCCACAAAGATCTGTTTGGAGATCAGTTTGGAGATCAGTAAATCAATAGAACAAGACCTACATACGCACCAAAGGTCATTACAATCAATACTAGGACACTATTATCTGTAAAATGTCCTCTCTCAGTCAATCTATAGCATCTTGAGTTATGCTGATGGTGAAACAAGGCCAGAAATACAAACATCTTCTTCACGGAGATAAAAATTGAAAGCGTGAAGGATTTGCCTTTTCTGATCCCGTCATTCTAACACGTTTGCTGCTGTTGCGCCTATAACATTAGTGTCCATGGCAACTGAAGAAGCATTTAGGGATGGTCCACCACCAAACCTTTTCCAGTTTACGCTCTTGCACAACAATAAAGAACAAAAATGACGTGTATGGCTGGGTCAATATTTAGCAAGTTGTGGTTGCTTGCTTTGCTGCATTCTAGCAACAGTCCAAATCTTGTGCCAATTTTTTCCAACCGTTTTACAAGTCTAAACGTTTCAAGTCTTGTTAGAAACAAACTAAAGAACTACTATGCTGAACTGTGTCAGGTCAGCATGCACTAGTGCAAGGCTGGTGGGTCTTATTGTTAATTCCACAGACTTTAATAATAGGGGGACAACTCTAGCTCAGTAGGGTTGGATCTAGCTTGTGTATTTGTTCAGTCTACCTGAAAAAAACACAAACTCCGAACATGAAGGGCAGGCCAGTGGGCTTGTTTGAACCTTAATTATTGTGGTTGCAATAACACTCGGTCCAGAGCTAGCTGGAGTTTTGCTTCTGATTTGCAGAAAACCATTTTTTCAAGAAAAATTGTTCCTTTTTAATCTACAAGCTGTTTTTTTCCAACATTTTCACCTTTTTTTTTTTTAGTATTTTACATTTTAACAGTGTGATTATGTAAACATGAAAACAGAGTTTGAGCAGAGAGATTGGTACTCAGTCAATTTAAGGAAGTCAGATTTAATTACTCTTAATTACTCTACCAAAAAGGGTATTTTGTGAGGGTCAAGATTGGTATAATCAAGTTTACATCCACAGCCTCCCACAATTATCTTCAATTAGCTTGAATAAAACCCAAACATAGGCCTGGTTTGGCCTTCCCCTTTCAGTATTGGGTTCCTATACAAAGAAACAAGTGCTAAGGACTGCTTAGCAACTCAGTCACTGGGACTAACATGGTAAACATGTTGCGGTTGCGATAACACTCGCTCCAGAGCTAGCAGGAGGTTTGCTTCTGATTTGCAGAAAATCGTTTAAGGAAAAATGTTGTTTTTTTTTTTAAATCTCCAAGCATATGTGAAGATCTGACACATTTTCAGTTTTTTAAGCATGTTTTGCAATATTTTTACTTTTTTTCTAGTATTGAACGTATACACTCCTTGGAGTAATGTTCAGTCTACTACTAGAGGAGGAGACAAACTGTTAAATACAAGTTCAATACTAGAAAAGAGTATATACGAAAGTAACAGGCATAAAACACTGACATTATAAGGAAGATCTTTACATCTGCTTGGAGATGTGGCTTTTTTGCCCAGGCCCTGCAAAATCTCCTTGGCAAGAAAGTGGAATCCAGGGATCTATAACCTAATCTCCAAGCAGATGTTTGAAAGAAGATAAGAGATGGCCTATCTTCTTTCCAACATGGCTTTGAGGCCTCATCCCCAAACAGATTTTGGGTAGGCGAAGGTTGAGGAGGTACTAGTAGTTTGATAGCCTCTACCAGGTTCTAAAGGTCGCTAGAAAAATAGCAGAGGAAACCAGATTGCAAACTGCACTTCTCAACCAGCTAACTCCTCTGGCATGTTATTTGCATGCCAATTTCTACTACTTGTCCAGCACCTGTGGTGCCTGGTTGAGACTAGTAGTAAAAAAAAACTACAGATCAATTTGAACAAATATTGCACTTTATATAAACACTTTTATACCCTTTATGGCTCATACTTACAAAGCTGATACTTTGTGAAAAGCTTCGGAAATACAATGTAGGGTATGACACAGAAAAGGGCAGCTAGGGAAACAGTTACATTTAGCTTCCCCCAACGTCTGCTTGAAGACAATTAAGACCAGTGCCATGCATGTAGGTCAACAAAACAGGAAACAATCTTTTTAAGAGGAGGGAAGCTGTCTGCTGTGATAAACAGGTTATCAGAAGATTTAACCAGGAAGCCTTCATTTCCTTAGCCTGGGTACCATCCAATTACTACCATCAGGCATGTCCTGAAAAAGTAGATTTTTTTCAGGGCAGGTCTAGTAGTAATTGATAAGCCATCACCAGGTCTTCCTACAGGGGTATGGGAATCATAGAATCTGGCAAAAATAAATTGGCCAGGGGAGTCAGTCCATGTAAGGCCAAATCCTCTGGTAGCATCCTCTGGTAGCAACCCTCCCTGGCAAATTAATTTCCATATAACAGCCAGCATAGTCAGTCTGGTAGACTATTAGTAACTGATGGTACCCAGGAGCTATTACTTCCTGATTCTATGACCTATAATGTAGTGGGAAAACAGAATGAAAGTGCCAGAGTCTAATTGTGTCCATCCCATGCTAAATTAAAGCCGGCTATCCAAATCCGCATATCCGATTCAGGGGTCCGTCCCCTTTAAGATATTTTCCTTCATTGTTGACATGCTTGAGTTACTAGGCCCTCATGGAGGCTGTAGGAAACAAGCCAGGATATGGAACCAGGAAATACTGTAAATGCATTTAAGTTCGCGGGGATTTAATTTCGCGGTAGCGGGAAAATGGACTTTTCGCGGTGGTTTTAATTTCGCGGTAGCACCATGCACTGTAGTCTCTTACTGTTATGGAAAACATGAATCCACCGCGAACATTTCTGCATTTACAGTAAACCTTAAACAAATTACTGTTGACTCTGTCTCTACTTATGTAACATCATTCAACTCTCGTAATTTCACCAGATGCCAATAATATGTACCGCCACATGAGAGAAAAAAGTACATGAATTTGAAGTGATTTAAAGAGATGTACCAATGCAACATCAGTAATCCTGAGGTATATACACTTCATATACAGTAGAAGCTAGTTAATTGCACAACGGATTAACACACACTTCTTTTAACTGCACAGAATTCCCAAATCCCAAACCGGTGCAGTCCAGCTAGATAACTTCGCATTATTGTACCAGTCGGATAATTGCACGAAATTCACTGGCAAATAGGCCGTCCAATTAAGCGGCTTCTACTAAAGAGGATCTTGAGAAGGCCTCTACAATAACGTGTTGTTGTTTTTATGTGGTGGTATTATGGCACCTGTTGGAATTATGATTGGTTGGTGTTATAAGGATCCGGCTGAGTCAAGGTGTGTTATTTATGTATTTATTTATTTGGCTGTACATACAGCCAAGGCTGCCACAGTGTGTTATGCATGTGTTTGCAACATTTAGTACATTTTCATATCCTACCAGAAAGACGTACAAAGCTGTAAAAACATGTGTAAAACACTGATACTGAGCAGGATCTTTACCTCTGCTTGGAGATAAAATCAACTCCTAACCCACACTCTGTAAATTACTACAACATAGTTTTTCTTTGGCAGCAACCCCTCCAGCATAAATGTGTTTCCAATGTATTACTCCGTACCATGGTAAAATCTCCTTTGCAGTGCTGTCGATCTCTAGGACCCGACTCCCTCCATCCTGGTACGGAAATTTTCTTTTTGGGAAGACAAAAATTTTACCTTTTCCATCCCAAAAATTTGAACCTGTGAACCTAAAAAATGTGTTTTCATGAGCTTAAAATGACAGACTCAGTAATTAAGTGAGCTCCCAAACAATGAGTGGGACACAGAAAAAAAGCTGGAGACCTACAAAGGAGCCATTTTTGTACAGCAAAAAGAACAGAATTTACAGTGGTACTTTGTTGTTGTTGTTGCAGGGAGCACAGCAGGCATCTCACCATCAGTCTCCATCTTCCTCCACCCCACTGGGTCCATCATGGGTACAACTTCTACTGATGGATCAAACACAGTGACATTCCTCCCACTGTTTTCAACAAGATTTCAGCACATCTCAAAGCAGACATTAGTAGTGTCTCTGGGGTGCCATCTTTTAAAGTTGCCATCCCCAAACAGGTCTTTGAGGACAAAATCATGACGGATTATGACTCAGAGCTTCAAGATCTGATCACCTTGGAAGGCTTTATAATACTAATGAGCATATGGACCTTGGAATCCAGTCAGAAACTAGTCAGAAACTGTCACAATCTTGCCCCAAAGATCTGCTTGGAGATGAGCAGTTTGTATTTCCAAGGCATTATATTCCTTTCCATGTGACGCCCCATAACAATTTAGATACCACAGAAACAAAACAAAAACAAACTGAAGCCATACATCTGCTTGAAGTGTAGAAGATAAGATTACAGCCTTCTCCATGGGGAGTGCTAAACTCCAGAGCACAGACATGGCTGGCATGTCCTCACTAGTTTGTCCTAGGCCTACCTGGCACGAAATGCAGCATTTCACCCCTTAGAAAGACTTGATTCCAGAAATGCTTGATTCAAGACAGATTTGTTTCTAAAAATAACCAGGATAAAAACAACTAAAGAGAGCTATAATGAGAACCCAATGGTTGGAAGAGCTTTTAAATCCTAATGGTTGTTCTTGTCTATAAGTCTGACTGGCAATATGTCCTCACTAGTTTGTCCTAGGCCTACCTGCTAGGCCTACCTGGCACGAAATGCAGCATTTCACGCTTAGAAAGACTTAATTTAAGACAGATTTTTTTCTAGAAATAACCAGAATGAAAACAGCTATAAAAAGATGTAATGAGAACCCAATGGTTGGAAGAGGTTTAAATCCAAGTGGTTGTTCTTGTCTAGTCTGACTACAGTTTTTGTTTGTGTCCCTACAAGGGATAAGACACCTCTCTAATCACAACAGACCATCTATGGTGACAGAAAAAGATACACCAAACAGAATTCAACAACCAAACACACAAACTTTTATAAGCAGATTTTATAGATATCATAACACTAAAATTAGAGATTTTACAGTATGGACTGATAATCATTTCCTGTATTCTGTGGCCACAAAAAGCTTGTACTAGTAGGGTAATAGTGTAACAGGAAAAAAAGACAACACAAACTGTGGGAAAGATCAGGAAAGCCTCAAATACTTCCTACCAGGGGAAATCAAAGACAACCCCAGTGATCAAAGGAGGATCCCTACTAATTAAGAAACCAGCACAGACTTAAGACAGAGGCTTGCTGGAGTGATAAAAAGAAAAGATAGGGAGGAGCTGGGAAGAATTAAACAGGAGAATCTGGGATGTGTTGAAAAGCAGAAACAGTAATGGTGGGAATGGCTCACAAGTGGTATTAATAATATACATCCACACTTCATACGTTATTGGTTTATTGGATTAATATCAAATAAACACTTCATACTTCATCACATTTACAACAGCTTTACAACACCCTTTCCACTGAGGTAGAGACCACGGAGCTAACAAAATTGGTTTAAGCATTTCTGCCATTCGCATTTTTAACCACTAAGGCACATCTTACACAAGGCAAAAAAATGACTTGTCTTTTTTATAAATGTCCTACGACGATCAACATATAGAGCGTGTCCGAGGACTAGCACACTTTTTTTTGGCCATGTAAAAACGAAAATAACGCACTGTGGCACGCCGCAGTGTGGCACCTCCAGAGTAAACCGTCCCTAAGTTTGGCAGTGTGATTGTCACAGCAAATACACCCTGTGTCCCTCAGTCTCCGAGACTGGCAGTGTGGTAAACACACCCCAAGGTCTGCACCATGTCCCACATTTGTCACCACTGGCAGAAAATGTCCACAACTGTCGGTCAGGTCTGAAGATGCACAGGAAATATTTTGCTGGGTGCTGCATGCACTTTTGTACAGCCAAAATTAGACTTCAGTACACATAATTTTAAATTTTGGCCATTGTTATACTAATGTGCATTGGTGTAGCCTTGTATCTCGACATATTATAGCTCCCTAGTTAGCCTGGTTTCCAGACATAGTTATAGCTCCAGAGTCTCATTTGTCCTGTCAGCAGTATTTGCGCCAATTTTGCAGAGGACAGAAGAGACTCAGTAGCTATTATATACCTCTGGATACCAGGCTAGCACTGTTGCATCAAGACATTTGTGTGGGGTTATGAATGTAAGCTGTCATTGTATACTGTACTAGTACACAGCTATTCTTCTATACACAACATGTACTGTACTAGTACACAGCATATCCTTTCATAAAGAATGTAAAAAGCATCAGAAAAAATAATAAAACCTTTGAGGTCTATTGTTTGTATAGAGTTTGAATTGCATGTGTAGAATTTCATCTTCAAGCTATAAAGAGAGAGTCAAGTTTGTAATAATTAGACATTGCTGTTCTTCTGTATCTCATGATGATGTGCAAAAGATCATTTTCTGTGCACCAAAACTTTTGGTGTGTAGTCTAACCACTGCAACCATTCCAAATAAATGAGTTTTGTGCCCAGCTGTTTGAAATGCATGAGTAGACCTGAAGATGGATGAATGTCCACCCCCTGGGATGAGTTGCGGTTGTGGTGTTTTTGTTGGGCCACAAGCCTAATGCCCAACACATGTCAGGGAGACCAGCGCAGAAGTACAAACATCTGTGGCAGGGATGCCCACATGCACTGCATCAGGGAAGCTAACAGAACAGGCCTAGATTTAGATTTTTGGCCAAAGGTTCTGTTTTCACAACTTTGTTGTGTCTGCAGAGTGGAACCATTTCAGTGAAATCATCTCCAAAGAATATTGCAAAGTCTCTGGAATCCCTCCTAAAGGAAAACTGCGAGAAAAACATCTAGGCTATAGCAGAGAATATCTTGGATATTATAATTCATTACTATGTCCAGCACACCCCCACCTTCCCCAAGTTTCCTAACACGTTTTTCCTTGATTGACAACCATTATAACCCAACCCCAGGTTCAACACTTTCAGAAACTGTTCAGCCCAGGTCATCAAAGTTCTATTACTGTGCAGAGACTCAGAGTACCATATAACCTCGTAAACTATTCTTCTTTTTATTTAAGTGCAATAAACCATTCATCTATTCCCTACAATAACTGTACACTGGAAAGATTCAAACACACCATTCCAATACCTGGAAAATAATTTATTATTTCGCCGTCATAAAATACAAGTTTTTTTCCTTATAAAGCTCTGTGTCAGTCTTTGGTATTCTTTGTACATAATTTCCGTATCTTGTCTCTCATCTTGCACTACGTGCCATGATAGGGGTTACTGTTGCAGAAAGAAAAATAAACGAAAAACTAAAATGTGTTCAGAAAAATCGGATCATTAACACAGATGATCAACTCTTTGTTGGACAAGTTAAACATTGCAACTACCACATGCACATATGAAGTCTTCAATGTATGTTACAATTCACCCCTATGCACAACAAATTGTGATGCAGGGAAAAACACTTCTACTAGAAGTTTAGTATCAACAATGTCATCTGGTAAAGTTATACAAATAGACCTGACTCTTCCGACACTACAAGTCTACTCTATCTAGTCTATTTTGTGATACTTGTTGCAACACTGGACTGATTCACAAGCAATATATAAACAGCTTCTGTACAGTATACAGCCCTGGGTTATACATGAATTTGTACAATCAAGGTCAAAGAGACCACAGCAAAAATTTCTGCAACTTCCATATTTGAATTCTGTGCACAAAAATAGGGTACCAGGCTACAAGCCTTGATATATTTTTAGATCAGGCATCTGAACTGAAGAAGTATTTCTCCATGGCTGGTGTATTTTCTATCTTGCTAAGTTGCTTAATAGAATGTTTTGTTAATTTTCCCAATGGAATAAGAACAAGATTACAAGACAAACATTACAGCTCTTCTTAAACCTTAAGTGTGCTTCTTAAGTCTTGTTTTCTTTTCTTGTCTGTGTAAGAACTAGTAATGCTCTACATTGTCCCCTTTTCTGGACCAAAACCCATCCCAGGTAACCAAGCAACAGGAATATGTCAGTGGGCAACCTTGACAACTCATTCCCAACTGCCCTTTTGAACTAATTTCTCCATTTCCTTTTCCCCATGTGAATTTCAGCCTGGGAATTACAAAGATCTTCACTAGTTGCAAGATTACCGCACGCCACACTCCTCCGTAACTATGGTTACGGATCTCAAATACTCTCAAGGAATTTCTGAAAACAATACTTTTGTGGCCTCACTGGATAACTGGGTCCCTGACACACATTCGTTCACTTTAAACTCCTATAATACAGTCTCTCTTATACCTCTCCTTTTTACCACAAAAAAACAGGACATTCACAAAAATATGTAATCTTTGGTCCTTAATTTGGCCTGCACTGATAATATAGCTGCCCCCTGCTGGTGTACACAACAACGTTTACTTTTTACACTCTGGTTAGGTATAAGTACTACGTAATCAAACAGTAGGGTTCAAAGTACCATTGTTGTTTGCCTCTCGCCTCTCTCTCACCTTCGGAACCAATGGGGTAACTGCCTGCCTCCACAGAATTGCGACCTGCGTAGGAACCAGCCTTGGTCAATAAACCAGTTCGAAGGTTACCCGCAGTGGTTCGACGACTATTTATAGACCTGTTCACATCCGCTAGCAGTGGGTCAATCCGACTCCTGTATACTGCCCTGGCCCGCATTGTCTTTGAACGTTAACAAGGCTCGAGATCTCTTCACTTTTCACAAGCACCTTTTCACCACAATCACACAAACTTTTTCACAGTTCAACTGAGTCTCTCTCTTCTTGTTTTTCTTTGTTGCACTTGGAATCATTGTCTTTTTTTGTCAAGTTTTGAAGTTTTTCCACACCCTGCTCGCCTGTCCTGTGGGAACCCCCACCTCCCTACTGGCAGGATATCCAGGTGGGGTAGGCGTTAGTGATGAAGAAACTGCTGGTGTTCCCATCGTAGAAGTACCCCTGTCCTGGGTACAGCACCCCGTTGGGGGAGGGGGGTCCGCTGGAGTTCATGGCCTGGTTTCGGTGCTGCAGGCCACAGTAGATGTTGTAGGCCATGCAGTCAATCAGTCTTAGCGTCTGTCTCCGCTCGTGCGACATCAGACACACCGTGCTCTCCTGGATCACTCTGCGCAGGGTCACCAGGTATCTGTACTTCGCCTCTTCGTCCCCGACGAAGTGGTTGTTGAGATACTTCTCCAGCTTCTGCTGCTGTTGCACAATGTCTGAGAAGTCAATGAAGAACCTGGAGCACATGTACCTCTCCAGGGACTTGATCTCGGCGTGACAGGCCGGGTTGTACTCGCGCACGAGCAGGTTGCAGTACTTCAGCAGCCCGCCGCCGCGAATCTCCTCCGGGTTCCTGGTCGCGATGAGGCGGTTGTGGAGGTGGAAGAGCGCCAGGGAGAAGTCTCCGTACACGCTCTCCGCGATGACGGAGGGGTAGAAGTGCTGGGTCATCTCCACCTCGGAGTGTTCGTAGAAGGACAGGAGAGAGTCCAGCACGATCTGGAAGGAGTCCACGCTGAACTCGAACTGCCGGCGCATCCTGTCCACGAACTTCAGCTCGACATTGCGGCCGGAGTTGTTGGTGAGGGAGATGAGCGACCACCGGTCGTTGTCGTTGGCGATCTTCACCAACTTCTGCACGTACGCGTCTTTGAGAGTCAGAGGGGAGATGCGCTCCTTACGCACATCACACGGCAGGAAATCCAGCAAGCAGTCCAACACCATGTCCTTGATTCTCTGCAAGTCGCTCGCGGATTCCAGCGACACGCCGAAGATCAGGTCCAAGTCGTTGTAGCAGAAGGCGGACTCGTCCGAGAGAATGTAGCTTGCCGTGGACCCGTTCAGTCGCACGTCCCGGAGAGGGATCCCTTCCTCATCCAGCCGCTTCCTCACGACCTGGACCAGCGATTTCAGGCAAATATCCAGGGTGGGGAAGTTTCCGCGGCCGTGGATCGGGACGACATCGTTCAGGACCTGGTCCAGCTTGCGGACCTGTACGGACGGACGCCAACACAAGCCACGGTCAGCAAACAAACAAAATTCATCTCTACCCGACCGCAAGCTGCGGTAAGCAAATCTAAGTCTGTGACGTTATGTTTCTCTACCAAGAAAACGGCACTGCGAAGCCCTTACAAAAGTGGTCTGTGTGGCTACTTGGCTAAAAGGAGGTAGGAAATGCTGAATGTGACCTTAAGTCGCTTTCGGTCAAAGATTCCACCAGATTTGTCAGGCGATAGCGCTGTCGATGCACGCAAAAGATCAAGGCTAAACTGTTGGAACGGCCGTCAGTCCCCGCTGTACCAAAACCACAGGCACGTTCCACAACTAACCCCGATTTTCCGGCCCTCAAAACGCCCCCGATACACAAGAGACAACACTCTATGCCTTCTGACCAAAGCACATAAACATATCACGCATAGAAGTGTGGTAAAAATTGGCTGAGAAATAAGGAAAGACATTCCGTACCTGCTCGAAGTCGAGTAGCCGCAGCTGCGTGGCCGCTCCGTCGGACACAGTCGCACACTCGCCCGAGCAGCAACTCCTGGTGTCGCCGGCCATGGTTGAGAATCTCCCCGCCTTAGCACAGGTCCTGAGGGAATGACAAGTTGTTGTCAGACAGGCTTGGATAGAGGGGAAAAGCTCGCGTTGTTCCTTGGAAATGGAGGCACTGAGGGGCTTGGAGATTCTCTTTGACTTGCAAAATTCTGCAAGTGACCTGCCAGGGCAAATCCCAGCTTCTTATGGACAGCCTCACACCAAGAATGTCTCTAAATTCTTCCGCGCCCCTTCAAAATACGACCTTGGCGAATATTTCCAGAAACACCCACCATAAAATACTACCAAGCTCACTAAAAAATTACAACCTTCCACGATATTAGATATATGGTGGAATAGGACAGGTTTTAGAGTATTTTGTGTGAAGCAAGGCGCACTATCTTCTCTCGCGGCGGAATGTTCCAGAAATACGGTGCCCCGCTGACGCCCCCTCCGCAACAGCTGACGGACTTTAGAGACGCACTCTGATTGGTCAGCTCTCCCCGGGCTATACAAATGGTTGATTGGCAACCTATTACCTTATAAAATCATGCTTTATAGTTCTGTACCTCAAAATCACCGCAATTCAACACCTGTAAGGCTATAGCTAATCGCACAAAGACGGTTTCTACATTGCCAAAGAAGAACTATACTCTACTCTACTCAAACGTACATGCATCGAATGGTTGCGCAATCCGACGCAATTTTGGGGAAAGCACGCGATCGTGTTGTTGACCTATGACTCACCCCGATGCAAGAGGTCATATTCCACTGTAGTTTTCCACAGGTAGCATTTTAATCACTACCTTGCATCTAACTGCGCAATGTAATGATACTATGAAGAATACAGAACGTCAACATGGAGCTGCAGCACCCGTTTCTATTTCAAATCAGCAGAAATTTTAACGACAAGAATTTCCTAGCTGCTGAATTTCCTGTTGTGAAACCAGTCTTTCGACGAAGGCGATATCGATTTTTTTTTCAACTTCTAAGACCCGCTACTCCATGAAACCGGGAGCTTGATTTTACGATTACGTTACGATTTTGGCCTTCTACATCTGCTTGGACATTGGAGACGTTACCATGGGAACAAGTGACGCTATCTGGAGGCGATTAGTCCACATCGCGTGAGAAAACTGACAATAGACGTACTATTCTCGTCATTTCTCGGACATGTATGGAAGTGTGTGCTATTTTCGAAGAGTTAAAAATAGGTGAAACGTGTCTAAAGGATTCGATACAATTGTAATCCACGAAAAGATGTGTGCCTTCAACACTAATTGGGCTAAAAAGATATAAGGTTATGGGGGAGGGGGGTTGTTGACAGCAACCGCAGTCATGTCTTTCTCTTTCCCTTTTAATGTCATTAACCTTAACATAATTTTTCACCCAATCCCGAAGGTTTCGTTTTCATTCCACTCACCTGGAATCTGTGTAAGAAGTTGACAAGTTCATCAGTTTTAAGATAAGACACGCCGCAGGAACATTGAGCTTCCGCAGTTACATAATACGGGCGCCCAATGTTGCGCATCAAAGACCGGGCAGAAGTTACGAGGGCGTTGGTGTAATCGGATTAAGTCGGTTACGACCTGGATCCCCACTTTTTATCAGCACCACGCGGGAGTGTTACCACCACAGGATCTCCTGTAAACTAAACACTCACGATCTGCTCGATTCGACACAGCAGGAGTAAAAACACATCCACACAAGATTTGTTTGATTTCACCGATGACACATTTAAGTATGTTAAGCTTATATCTCGGTTTCCGACAAGAACTCAGAGTAAATCCGTGTACAATGCCAATGACGGAATAACACATGTAATTCGCCAGTCAGTCGACGAAGACCGCTAACGTTTATTAAAAAAAAAACAGCCAACAAACGCCCGTCGATAAAGCCTTCTTGGCTAGGCTAGACGTGGTAAAAAATAAGAAGAAACTCGTTAAGATTTATTTCACTGAATAACTCAATCAAGTTTACGAGCCATTTCCTTAAGTTCTTTTGGCACGACCAAACGTTTTATGTCAGCTGCTAATGTTTTGGCAACTGATCAAGACGGCTGACACGTCCGAAACTTTTGTATGGCTTTGGGCCGTGTCATCATTGATAAACTATTAACGTCTAAAGTAGGTAAGTAAATATGGAATGACTTGTTCTCAGACACGTTTTAACTTGTCCACTAGACGCGCGGAAGCCAATATTGACCGAAATGTGACGTCGCGACCGATCGATCCACAAACAGATCCCTCCAATCCCGTGTACGCGTCGCTTTTTTTTTTCCGCTGACCAGAAGTTTCGATCATGACTAGGCGTGTCGGAAAATCCCACCCGTAGACCGTCGGAAAGTCCCGGCCGTCGCAGCTAGTTTCTGTCTCGTCATCAACGGTCGTTGGCTTTCGAAACAATTCTCGGATCGGGGTACGGGTGCAGTAGTGGTCAGGATTTCTTACAACTCCCATTCATAGAGGCTTGGGTCCGAACCTGAGTTGGTTACCCTCCTTTTTTTTCGATATTCTTTTCCATTACCATGAACTGTCCTATATTTGCAATTGAAATATTGCTTTATATACGTTTTTGTCTTGTCCGCCCTCCCTAAAATACTAAGAATCGATTGGAAATGGTATAGACAGGTCAGCGACATGGAGACGACCGTTTCGAAAGGCGACGACCATTTTAGAGACGGAAACTTGCCCCCACCGCATTAGCCTGGTATCCAGCCGCACTATACTATAGCCCCCGAGTCTCTTCTGTCAAGCCTCTACCAGGCTCCGTGGATCGGTGGTCTAATTGTAGAAATTGGACAAATATAGAGTCAATAGTACGCTAGGGGAGTCGGCCGGCCAGTATAAACACTCTCCGACTCCCCCTAGCGACTCCCCTAGTGGACTCTAGACCACCGATCCACGCAGCCTGGTAGAGGCTATCCAGCCGTACTACAGCGCCCGAGTCCCTTCTGTCCTCTCTGCTTGCCGTTGGAGGGTGCCTAAGTCCGGCAGTATTAAAGCCCACTGAGCCGTGTATTGATTACGGAAGTTCTTCTGACTTGTTTGTCGAATGACGAGCGACACTATTGACAGAACCAGCCGTCGGGATCTATTAAAGACAACCACCCTCTTCACAATACTTAAGAACGGCATATGGATTCGCTCAATGTCCTGTCGCCAACGTGTCGTACGGCAAATGTGACGGGATATTTGTTTGTTTATCTTTTTTTAAGAACGCTTAATTCCTTCCTCAAGCAAATAGATTGACACACCTTCATTAGGTGCAGATAAAACAGAGAGCTTCACACGCCAAATTCCTTCCTTCCTTCCATCTAGCATATCAAATACATTTATGGCTATGCCGTCAAGATACTCAGTGTGTCACCCTACATAGTAAAACTACCGGGGCTCCCATATTCCTATACAAATATTTTTGAGGGACCACTTGTGAGGAAATCCACTTCATTCTTATCAGTCTACCTTTACAAAGTACCAACACCCGCGGTAACAGAACGTGACGAGTTCCCCTCCTCACATCTGCTTGGAGAGCCCCCTACGTTCTGACGCACGGCGCTAGTAATGACGTACTAAACCAGTTTCTCGTACGGGCCAACCGGAGCGGACGAGCGTTGCTCTCTACGAGTTTCCCCTGCCCGGTGGCAACCGGTCTCAAGCGGGGCGACCTAATCTCCAAGCAGATGTAGGGAACGGGATCATTCTCAGTGTTTAGGCCAGTTTTGAAACATCATTTCACACTTTTCTAGCATATTGCAACGTAATTTTTGACGTAGCCAAGCTTGTCAAAACTGTCAAGTACTGAAGAAAACGAGCGCCGGATTTGCTTGGAGATTAAGCAATTGGTGTGTGCCTGACAGCCTGGCTGTGTCAACATCATCCCACTAAAGACGTATTTGTCACAGCAACGCACAGAAAGCTGTTGCTTACAACTTACAGCGACAATGGCGCAGGAAATAGCGCCGCTGTTACTGTGTCGTCGCTTTAAATACGCCGCACGATGTTTGTGTGGTAGGACGGTAAGCGAGGCTGTGATACATAGAACTTACCCTCCAAGTTACTCTCCGGCTTCGGCTGCTTCTGACGTACGTGTTTTTGGCATTTTTGTCGGGTTTAAAATTTCTATTTTTGTAGCGCATCGGCTAACGTGAACAAAACATTAACAAAATAGAGAGCCCGACAAAAATACCTAAAAACACGTACAAAAAACTGCTGGAGCCTAACCTCTGCTTGGAGAGTTGTTACCGGATTATGCAATACAAACAAACAAACAAACAAACAAACAAACACTATTGTCCCAAGAATGCCAGTTTGCTGCCGTGGACCTGTCGTCCAAGGAATTTCATACCACCCTTAAGAAAAGGAGGAAACTGAGTCACAAAACGCTTCCAAACAAAACCAGATACCCCTGCGTGACACCTGTTTTCCGCGATGTCTTTCCTTTTACTGGCTTTTTGTTTCATATTACTTTATATGTCCAACTAACGGTTTTTTTTTAAATATTTAACGCTATCAACTGTACAGGCACACTTGTGATGACGCAAGCAATGTGCGCATTTCATGCGGCAAGATATACATCGATTGGCGAATCTGAAGACTTGAATTTGCAGTCTTCGCACGACATTTCGTCTAAACGTACGTGATACGCGGTGTTACCGAGGAAAGAACCCCAACAAAGGGGCTACAAACAGTCTCTCATCTGTAGCATTGTTTCGTAACAATTATCGGTAACGTCCCAGGCGTTCCACAATGCCGGATGCGCAGCGAGCGTTCTATCGTTCATTATTGATGACATCCATTGCCAACGTACATTTCAAGCTTTGTATCGACAGTTAGAGAAGAGATTGCTGACCGTCTATGCTCTGCGTCAGTTCGCAATATCTCGCACCGCTCATGCTATCTTAAATGCACGGCCTGCATGTAAGTGGAGCTGAAAGCATATGAAACATTGCCCCCGGGCCCAGAAGCAAATCGACTGTAAAATGTACCGTTCACGGATTCAATAAACAGGGCTCTGTTAAAGACCTTGAACCTTAACTACACTAGTCTTATAGTTCCTTGTTCGTCCGTACAGAAAACAACATGCAACAATCATCATCTTACAGTAAACAACATGCAATAATAACAAGTTGACTAGAATAGAAACGTACATGTGAACAAGGCGTGCACGCAGCACTAGAGGCGTGTTGGGAAAACAGGACAGTTTTGTTTTTGCCAAAATATCTCCGTTGCGGAATTCCCTGTAAGGTTATCCGACCTATCGCCACTTTGCGGCGGAAACAAACCATTAGAAAAACCATTGCACATCCAAGCTAGCAAATGTGGCACAAAAATGACTACTGAAGACACGCAACGTCTAAGGAAAAGGCGCAACGCACCTGCTTCAAGGCAACGTACACGTTATTTTACAAACAAGGCGTATCCGTGATGCCAAACTGTGCCATCAGTCGATATGGAAGCAATTCGTTATTAAACATGCACGAGTCTAAAGCGCTGAGAACATTTCTGTATATATACTCACGGTGGTTCCCGATACAGCGTCTTCCACGGACTCGTAAGAAACAAGTGTCCACCAACTCTAGAACCTTCCAAGAGAGTCAGTGACAACTGGAGTTCCTTCTGTGTCCCTCTTCAAGTCTGTCTCTATTCCAGGGTGGTTAGCCGAACCGTTTTCCGCAAGGGCGATTCCTTGAAATTAAATGTGGTGTGGCAAAAGGAGATACTTCGTAACGCCGCCGCTGTGTAAGATCAGTACGCCCTCAGTGCGCCGGTTTCACGTCGCTACTGCTCTATGTCCGAGTTCGCACGCCACTGGTGCCAATCCTGCATTATTACGCACTAAAAGAACATTTATGCAATAACAAGTGGTCGGCAGGGCCGCGCATGACAAGTGCGACCCATCCCCCTTCTGACGTCAATGGCGCGGGGGCCCGGTTGCCCCTGGCAACGGCGGGGGAGCGCGTGCAGGTGATTCGACGGCGTCAGTGTTGACGTCATGACGCAGCGAGTAAATCGATCGAGGAACGCCGCCAGAGGCATTAAGTGAAAATTCGTTTGCCATTCTTGGAATGAAGGAGAGGATGTCTGCTTGACGTGAATGACGTATCATGCCATGCGCCATGTGCCCGAGAGAAATATTCTATGAGAGATATTCCATTGCTTTGATAATTCCGCTGGCGGGCAAGTTTCTGTGGTTCGTGACGCGTTTTTATGGCGTTTTGAAAGTGAAGGACTGAAGTGGAGCTTGTGTGAAAGTTAATTGATACCCTGCCCACGTTTCATGTTACAGAACTGGTTGCCTGTGCCAATTCCCCTGCCGGACTCCAACTGTGATATTGATTCCCCCAGTTATAAACGGCTCCGAACCTTGAATACCATTTTATTTTCCTTTCATAAAACAGGACGGGGACGTTGGCACGTACAGATCTGCACCGAGTAAAGTACTGCACTGTGACCGGCTGTAACCGCTTAGAACTTCCGTTTGGATACTGTTCTAGAATATATTATGTAATATTAATATATATAATTAAGGACATACGCACACATGTGTGTCTGTTTCTGTCATGTGAATGTTTCTAAACCTAAAACAAATTGTCCAGATTCCCTTCCAATACCCCTACAATAATTGGGT
This sequence comes from Branchiostoma floridae x Branchiostoma belcheri, assembly GCA_019207045.1. Taxonomy (NCBI): domain Eukaryota; kingdom Metazoa; phylum Chordata; class Leptocardii; order Amphioxiformes; family Branchiostomatidae; genus Branchiostoma; species Branchiostoma floridae x Branchiostoma belcheri. The sequence goes on from CM033031.1 coordinate 6,664,964, forward strand.
AAAAGAAAAGAAATGTATATAAATTACTACCAAATTATGCATTTCAAAGCACCCATCGCTATCTATAATGCAATAGTCTCACATCATCTCAGTGCCATAGCAATAGTGCATTCACAAATAACAACAAGGAAATACATAAGTCTAAAGAAAAAGAAATATATAAACACACCCGTGAAAATATAAATTCTGAGCATTCACCGCTGTTCGTGCACCAATAAAGAATAATCCCACGCGCTTATGTTCTCATGTTTGGACAGGTCGGCGTGGGAGGTTTTGTTGACGATGACGCCATGCGTCGAACACCTACGTCACAGCGGATTCGGCTTCTTCCGTAGAACGTCGTTCTATACCAACAAAACCCTACAAGGAACGTAATGTTGTTATGTTATAGCTTTAATATTGTTCCGCCGGATATTCTCAAAGTTGAGGCGACTGATAGGCCGCGTAAATATGAAAGAGTTACCGGTTAAAATATGACTTTAATACCAGGGATGAAACGTCGTTTTGTGACGGGTCAACTTTTCTGGATGTGGGGTTGTGGACCGCTAGAGAAACGGTCAGAAGATGTGTAACATTAGAGACGGATCCATGGCATATGCACACATGGTGGACAATGCTAAACATCTTCCAGTACTCTCAGTCTATAACATATTACAACATTCACGGTCAATTTCAGATGTTTGAATTTGAAATCAAACTAGTTAGCGTTACCGTTCTTCTATTCATCTATCTATTTGTACATAAAGTTCCTGTTTTAATTTGCTTATCATTCTATGAAATAATCATTACTAGTAACGTAACATACATGAATGTCTGTTTGCATCTGAGGTCGAACTGCTAGACTAGATCTGTGATGATTGTACATGTATGTTTGGCTTTGCTGTGACCTGTACTTAGCTCAGTTGGGCAAAAATGTACAATGTGGAGTTCTAGAGTTTTCCAGCCTAGAACCCTAGAAGCCGGAGATTAGAAGCCTCTGGAAGCTTCTGGCACAGAGCCAATACAGAAGCTCAGAACCGTGCAAGGTGGATTAGAACGGCCCTATGTGCCTCGAAGGCACCAAGATGCTAAGGTAAGGTAAGTTAAGGCATTATGAAGGTTGATGTTAACATTCAATAAGAAAACAGAACATCACAAGAAAGAAAAGACGCCCTGTACGTAAGCTTGCTAAGGCGACTACAAAGATACGCTGATAGTGTATAGTGTGACAAATTGCGTAGAATCTAGAATATCAGAAAACTAGAGCAATTTACTAGGTTCCCAAACATACACCACGTATTCCTTACGTCACAAGTTATGTGCCACCAAAATATCAAGACCATAGCACATCCAGGTCAAAAGATGCAAAACAGAGTTTCTGCTGCAGTACCAGGATCACGTACCAGGGAGCCCAAAATTAACCTTGACTTTTGTCCTCTCAACACCTACCAACATACAAAATATCATCGTAATCCATCCAGAGGTTCTTGAGTTATGCTGACTACGAAAATCGGGAAACACAAACAAACAGACAGACCCAAAACTATATTTCCATTTTTCATCGAGATAAAAATAGCTGGTTTTATCCACTGTGTCTTTTGCTAGCCTAGGAAATCGTCCTTTTCCAGCCCCAGCCCACTCCTCTGATCGCTTGTCCGCTAAATGATGGGCGAGAAAAGCAATCAGCGGAACGCGCTGGAACATTACCAGCTTTGGGGAGCATCTTCATACATCATGTTGTCAGCCGAGCGCGTGCGGGATTCTCGGTTTCCTGCAAATAAAGAGAAAGATGAATATGTCTTAGCGGTTATCGTTTGTATTTTGGAGAATCCATGATGAATATTGAAGCCACAATTTTGTCATTGATAATATATCTTTATTGCAAGTTCATCCAAAGGCTAATTGCAAACAAAGTAAAGCAGTGGTATACATAATTGTATTTATTACATAACAAAGAAGGAAAATGAGATTTATAGATAAAATGAACGGAAAATAACATCTATTCTACTTCTACTTAGGCTATTTGATGGGCTTGGCTTCTTTTCCTTATGCAATGGGAGATGAATTATCCAACAATTTCATAGATAAAGGGGGTGGACGACTTAAGCAAGAAGATTATATTTTTGGTCGGTATTAAAGGTGTGAGAAGCTTTGGGAAGTTTTGTTAATCTCAAGGAAAAAAATTTCTTCTTTTGGAATTGTAATGTGAACATTGACAAATACTATCTACTATGGACCGCACGCTCCACACCCTTTAGATACACAGCATGCGGAATAAAAGTATACCACCGTGCAAATCATTTGAAAATACTATCATATTCCCGTCTATTCCGAGCCCCTTGGGAAATTCACTTAGGTCACTGACGTCACGATGACGTCAAGCATTGCGGGATGATTAGCCCGGGGGTGAGGTTGACAGGGAACGCCGCGCGGAGATCAAATTATAGAACATTTCATGTTTCAATAGACCTCCCCGGTCGCCGGCAAACTGCGTACGGGGTACGAATAGACATGCGTAATTCTCTATACACATGTCTATCATCTTAATAACTACATGTACTCAATACTCAATAAACCATTACTACTTGATGAGTATATGTACATCATACAGTACATGTCTATATTGACATGTAACGTTATAAGTAATAATCACTGCATCGTCCACATTGCACAATATATAATAAAATGTCTTAACGTTAGAAATTCCAGAAGTTTCTTTTCATTTGAACCAACCACTACAATCATGCAGTCATTTGCAAAGTAAAAACAATTCTGGGTTCTAGCTAGTGCATTTTAGTGCAAATTTGTGACCACTACGCTAAAATGATGTCCACTACGCTTTCAACTAGTGTAGTGGTGCTTTGCTATTTACTTGTTCAACAATGTCTAATCAATGTCTGAACAATGAAAAATGATGATATGTCATTCAAAACTGACCCAAAGATCCTTCAAATTACTTAACTTTAACTCTACATTGTCAAAATCTCACCGTGGAGGGGCCAAGACCCCTCATACCAATCTCCTGATTGGTTGCTTCCATGCCACTCCCATTACGCTAAATGAAATCCTGGCAAGAACCCTGAAATTTAGATAAGGCACATGCACCATGTCTGCAGCCTTCACGCAGGTCAAGACCTCAAACTGCGCCTACATTCGGGATGAATCTCCATAGACAGGAAAGGATCCATTCATGTTCACTCTTTACTTCTGAGGAATTTGATCTGAAAAGGTTATGAAGAAATAAGGGACGTAGATGAATAAAAAAACGACTTTACTCAAGTAGAACGTTATCTTTTTGGTATCGTGTTCGCGTTGCCTTGACAACCTGTTATTTCCACCTAATAAGTTATGGAGAAAGCAAATAAAGAAGATGCTAATGATAGAAATGTTCATTTGTAGTACTTGCTGCCTTTGGGAACGGAAGTTAAACTGGAGATCTGCATTTTGGTTTGTGTGTCTGTTAGTTTGCCTATCTGTCTGTCTGTCTGTCTGTCTGTCTGTCTGTCTGTTTGCTTATCTGTTTGTGTTTCCACGTTTTTTTTATTTGGCTAGCTTTGCAGGCAGGCTGTTGCTTGTCATATCACACTTAACAACTCGGTACACTCAAACGATTCATATATAGTCACAATTGAAGTTATCTATTGAATAGCCCCCGCCGTGGTTCCTCCTCCCTCGTGCACTCAGACATATCTGTCACTAAAAGATGTAGGCCCTTACCGTGCAGCAAGCGACACCTGGTATTACCAACAGCGCTCTGTGCACTTTTGGGAAATAGAACCTACGCTTGAGTGTGCGTCTGAAGTAGCTTTTCCCCCACTCATTCTTCATATCATAGACTTTAGTGGTTTCAAAATAAAACCCACTGCAGCTTAACAGGTGCAGAGCCAGGGGCGGTGATTTAATCATTATTAACATCATTCAGTGCTAATACATAACTTACACAACGTTATGTCATAAGACGATCGTACAGCAAGCGGTGTCTGGTTTTACTAAAGGGGGTTAACACGTGCGTAATAAGGTCCGTATGGAATTCTTTATTCACCAAGCAGAGGTTAGGTTTTGACACAGCAAGATACAATACAAAATAGAAAGCCCGATAAAAACGACAAAAAATGGTTAAAAAACACCCGGAGCCTAACCTCTGCTTAATAGAAAGCCCGATAAAAACAACAAAAGATCGTTAAAAACGGAGCATAACCTATGCTTGGGGAGTAGGAATTCTTAGCCTTTACCAGGCTCCAGAGGTCAATGGAAAAAATGGAGAATATCTCAGGAGAATATAGATACTTAACATGCCAGAATAGTCAACTACCCGACGAGTATTGTATACGAACTCCTCTGGTATGTTATCTGGCTATACGTGTAAAATTTCTACTATTTTTCGATTTTTCGAGCCACCTGTGGAGACTGACAGCGGCTAAGACTGCCACGCGGACTTGAACATATACGCAGGTGTGAACCCACCTTAACAACAATCTGTGTGCTGATAGAGTGCCCGTGATGTAACTTTCTTTTTATTTGAGCCAACCTAACAAGTCAAAACAAAAGGAAACAAACTAATAATACATGTGTCAACACGAAATATAATCAATCAATCACGAGTGAGTTTGGTGACTTCAGCAGAGGATCATTTTCTGCATGCAGTTTGTTTCAACCCAGAAAAGATTTAAGTCTATCTTAAATTGCAGATACTCCAGTTATTAATTTCTTTCTTTCGACATTGAACTGGAGACATTTTCAACTGCCTCCTTTAAGCCCCCTTCACACGAGAGCACGAATGAGCCGGAATGCCGTCGGAATAACATTTTTTTCTATTCCTGGCAATTCTTGGCAATTCGTGCTGTATTCTAAACATTCTTACTGCATTCCAGATATTCGTCCCCGTTCTTCTGGCTGGCTCGAAAGTTTTTGACATGTCAAAAACTGTCGAGGTGCATTCGAAGTGGAGAAATATCGAATGGCATTCATAGTGGATTCTAAGTGTATTCTACCTATTCTAACTGCAGTCTGACCGCATTCTGCGGCATTCCAACATTATTCGGAACATTCTTATCTCATTCGATGGAGAACCGAAACGGCAATCCATCTCGAATCCTGCCAGAATGCGACCGAAAGAATATCTCGAATGCAGTGAGAATATCTAGAATACACTACGAATTCACAGGAATAGAAAGGGATTTTCATTCTGACGGCATTCTGGCTCATTCCTTCTCGTGTGAAAGGGATTTAAGGCCCATTTGGAATACCCACTCGGAATGGCACCGAATGTGGCACGAATTTTGCAAATACTTCATTCCGGCTGGTTCTGCTTGATTCCTGCTGATTCGGTTTCAGCGTGAAGGCCCTATAACACACTGTTCACATGTTTTGTCATGAAGAAAAACGGCGCAGTTTTGCAGCCGGCGCGCGTGGGCGAGCAGTGATACAATTCCACCTCCTCCGAGATGACTTTATGATGCGGGATCGTGCCCAACCTTTTCCCTTAACGGCGCTTAATGCTCCGCTGTAAACAAAAGGTAATACTTCATCTCTTCCCACGCCGGAGCGAACTGGGGGATTTCCAGAACCTGTCTGAGCTGAACTTATATATCTCGCCCCCGCACCCCCCCCCCCCCCCCCCCCCCCCCGCGTTGTCAAGTCAAGTCAAGTTTATTGTAACAGGTACAATGTATGGCAAATTACGTATAACTAACAACTACAAACTACTTACATCAGTATACTAGTCTAGCATGATAGAAAATATGGCGGCATAGTGTATTTCACATTATTACAGCACTACTTCTCGTTTGCATAGCATTATATATATATTGGCCTAGGTGGACAGATATGAGTCGGGACATGATAGAAGTACATCGAATATTTTTTCTGCTTGTTTTAGGTAATGTTGTTCCGTTGTTATACATGGTCAATAACTTTTTCCTTTCTTCATCATAATAGGGGCATATCATCAGGAAATGATATTCATCTTCAATACTGTCTTTGCAGATTGTCAGACTCTCGTGAAGGGACGAAGCCACGCGCGAACTTTCGTGACCCTCTCGATGTTTGTGGTCCCTGTACATTGGATAAGTTATCTTTTCAGCTTTCGATGGATAATAACGCAAAGGTAAGGGTAAAAACTAACAAGAGTCAGTCTTATAAGGCCTAGGATGTGCAAATGTTAAAAGTCATGGCAATGTGTTCTATGATGGGTGTCGAAATCGCTCAGCTGAATTTGGGTCGAAAAACATCAAACTGTTGTATACAACACTAGAACCATTGAGTATTTCATTGGTGAGAATAGTAACTGTTCATAGGCAACATGATTCCCTTATAAACCTCTGCCTTCGGAAGCTAGTGTCTTCTGTTTTGGACCTAAAAAATCGTTACGTTATATAGCAATATTCAAGGGAGTCTTTGTATGATATCCAGCAGACCAGCTGATTTTCAGTTGACTTTCAGGCGGTGCCTAGTGGAACATAGGGCGGCATGTTTCTTCCGAAAGAAGGGTGCAGCCCCAACCACTACACCCTACCCAGGGTTGCACCTTAGTCTCCCATTTACTAACTACATATAAGCTCAACTGTGAGGCCGCTATCAGTTGAGCTACAGGGACATCCATGTCAGAGGACATTATACATTACAAAAAGTAGGCAGAAAAATGGGTTATTTCCCAACATCTGCACTCAGAGAATGATTATGCTTTACGTGTACGAGATCAAACATCCCAGACGGTCTGGGCAATTAGTCAAATCACATTTACTTACCTACGTCATGAGATATGGGGCCATTACGGCATCACCTGATGAGTTATGCACGGGACACAGCGACGGCTTTCGTTATCGTGGTGTTAACTTTGGCGTGTGTGTTTCTCTTCTGGAGATAAAGCACAAATGGGGAGAAGGCATGTATTGAATTTTTTAAAGTATAATAGATCATAGATATTTGCGTGAGAGGAAATATTGGGGACACTCTCAGTAATACCACCGTTGTGTCGTAGGAACTAACTTCGGCTGTCTTCTGACAAGGTTGCCCTGGACACTTGTCAATGGTCGGCTCTTTGATAGCCTTGCTGAAAATCGTACGATACAATATACTCATAGCGGCATACGGGTAGTCTCCAAGCAGACCCTACGGTGCCTTAGAAATAGTATTAAAGCTGGCAAAGGAGAATAGCCGGCCAAAGGGAGATAGCCGGCTAAGGGAGTCAAACGGGCCTGGTGCCTTGCCAGCTTTGATACTATTTCTAAGGCACCGTGGGGTCTGCTTGGGGACTACATACGGGTACGAGTTGATTTTTAAGACATCAGCTACAAAGACGCTAGTCAGCTTTAGAGTTAATGACAAGGCGCACTTGCGCACTCTTACCACATCTTGTGTACACAATGATTGTACAACACGTTGGTAATAGTTTTCACCACTCCTATGTGTGCAAATGCCGTCTATAAACGACGTCTATGACATTTTTTGTAAATTTGCAATATATTTTCTCATTTAATTTTGCTATGTTGACCATTGAGGAGGGGTAACAAATCAGGTTAAAACAAGAGTTCGTATACCTCAGGCCTGCATGAAATGTATTGGGTTTCTGTAGACCTATTGGGTATTTTTGCCTTTTTGTCTGTGGTACGTGGTTGGAAAAATGAGCTTTTTACCGTGTTGGTTGTGCACCATGCAAAAGTCTGACTCTGAAATTCCATTTTCTGAATTTGTATGTTTGGACATGGATGAACATTACTTATTTTGGATTTCTTAAGTATGTAACCAACCACAGTACTTTGAAGTTGTTGAGACGCTACCTTTTTTTGTCTCAGATGGCCCATGCACATGTAGTTACTCTGTCACATGATATACTAATATCTTCCTATTTCAATGTACTGACCTAATGCAGCTGCTAAGTCTCCTTGGTTTGTGTTCTTCCAATGATATTCATTAAAGATTTATTTCTGGGGTGTTATTCACTTGACATCGGAATGTTACTTGCATAATTTGACCAATGATACTTTTATCTGTAGTTCCATAGACATTAGACAATATGAATAGTGGTAGCCCCCATGCAGCAGCAACAGTTAGTCCCCAGGGTGGTATGATATTTTCATTCAATCCATCCAACCCAAACCTAAATCTCCTGTAGTATCTAAGCCAAATTTAACAGCATAATTTACTATGAAAAATGTCCTTGTCAATCCCATTTATAGATGGCAAGCTGCTGGCAATGTAGCCTGATTAAATCTCGCTTATAGCAGCCCGCCAAACATCCGCCGGCCCGCGGGGAGGGGCCAGTTACAGCCCTGGACAGCGGAGTTTGTGTTACACAGACTACTGGCAATGGAAGCTTTGAAAAGTTCAGAAGCTGTTGTAGTCAGAGCAAACACCCAGCAAACATCCCCGCAAACCAATGAGCAGTTGCTTAGAAGGGGAATTTCATCATATATTTGCCGCGACAAAATGCAACCAACGATACTGAATTTAAAACAGAACAAAGCTAAGCCTCCACCACTTAACCCTGCCTGTACCATAGATTAAGCAGGCCCAAAAACCAAGCGAATATGACTAGCCCAAAACAACAAATTACCTGTATACAGTATGGAAATGGCATTACCAAAGAAACAAAAAGAAACACAGGACAAATCATACACATACCTTTCTCTTATGCCCACACTCTATACAGTTCTCCTCCACATTAGAAAATTGCATCTTCTTCTGTTTAAGTTCAAGTTCAACCATGATTGCCAACAGGGTAAAGGAACTTGTACCGAAACTTAAAACTCAGTACTATACAGCTCTAGAAACACCACAAAGAGTAATAAGCAAACTCCAATTATACCTGACCAACAGATATATAATCTTGTACACTCCCGTCATCTGGCAAACTGTCAGTGCCACTAAGTAACCTGTTACATTGAAGGTGGCCCAGGCCAGATGATGGTTCTACACCCAACCATAATCTGTTTTTAAAACCAAGCAGATATTGGGAGGATGCCCCAACCACACAAAAACAGGATCAACCTATACAGTATCAAGTTCAAGCACTAGGAGGCCCAAAATCAAACCTGACCACCAGGACACCACAAACAACTCACGTACCAAATAGCAACACAATGGTACCTTGCGTTCCGGAGATACAGCGCACGCCCCGTGCCCGCACAAAAGGTAACCTAAAATGTCAAGTTCAAGCACCAAGGGCGCCAAAATCAAAATTGAGCATTATTCAGCCACCGCCGACACATGTGCCAAATATCATCGCGCCAGCACCAGCCGTTCAGAAGATATAACTCCGGAAACACCCCTCTCGGACACAAAATTCGACCTGCCGGGTCAAGTTCAAACGCGACAAGGCCCAAAGTCAATCCTAGGCAACAGGCAACAACCCCCCACCCATGCACCAAAAATCGTCGCAATCGCGCGTATCGTTCCGGACACACAGCGCCAAAAGTGCCCCCAAAACACCAAAAATGCCACCTGCAATGTCAAGTTCAAACGCCAGGAGGCCCAAAATCAAACCTGAGTGTTAGGCTACCACCCCCAACCCACGTACCAAAAATCGTCGTGCTCGCACCATCCGTTCACGAGATACAGCGCCCTACATCCCCGGCTACCGAAAAGTTCCCACCAGCATCAAAACCATACCTGCATACATGCAGGTAATAAATGCGCGCGCTGATATCATCCATGATATTAACTCACTGTAGCCTAAATAATAGAAGCACACACGCCCTCTTGTTTTTGTCTCAAAACTAGGTCTAGGACGAAAAGTGAAGCTGAAAGCAAAGGCAGAGGCGTTGTCAAAGTCCTAAAAGCCTCCACAATCTTCCACAGTAAACCCCGTATCTACCGCCCTTTCGTAAGATATGAACTTGATCCTTAAAACTTTGGCCTCCCGGAGCTTGGAAATATCAAGAGCATTAAGACAGGATTTTTTTTTGGACGTGCCCCACAGTCTCGGTTGACATTAGTATCGGTAGACGAGATTTTCACTATAATTTTTCCACAAAATGTGTCAATGCTGACTAAGCATAAAAACTACGGCCTCGGGCAAAGCATTCCTTTGGATCTGTAGTACGATGGTATGTTACTTATCGACTACTGTAAATGCAGAAATGTTCGCGGTGGATTAATGTTCGCGGTTTTCGCGGCGGCCACTTCACCGCGAATTTAAAACCACCGTGAACATTTCCCCATAACAGTAAGAGACTACAGTGAATGGTGCTACCGCGAAATTAAAACCACCGCGAAAAGTCCATTTTCCCGCTACCGCGAAATTAAATCCCCGCGAACTTAAATGCATTCTACAAGCAGATGGTTGGATACTAGGGCAAGGCAAAGACTTGAAAATGCGTATTGCTAAAAATACGTGCTAAAGGCAACAAACGTACGCATACAACGCTGAGACTTGTTCGCTCAGATTCTTATTCGCTCAGACCTTTGTAGTGGCTAGTGACACATAGTGCAGCGAGTTTGCTTGCTGCAGTCTCTACCAGACTGACTACACTAGATATTATCACTGGCTATTATAGAAAGAATAATTTGCCAGGGGAGTTTTGCTACCAGAGGAGTTGGCCGGTCGCACAAGAGGGGGAACATGAACCTAAGCGTGGACTTACTCCCCTCACAAATTTCCCTTTTTTTGCCGGATTCCTTGAACCCTTGAAAACCGGCTCAGGCCGAAGGGATTACTTTGTATGTAAATCAAGGCTAAATAAGGCCATGTTGATTTGATTATATGGATGACATCCTCTGGGAACTCCAAAACTGATGCGAGCGAGCGAATAAAAAAAAAGTTTGGCCAAAAAAAAGTTGCCTTCAGTATGAAATCAAAGTGGCCAGGAAGGTTGAACATAGGACTAAACACACATACACTGTAGTATGGTATACCAACAGTTAGGTGTAGGGACTAGTACATCAAACGGGTGCAAAACATTTTTTTTTCTTGGACCAATCCGGAAAAACAGACCTGAAAAAAAAAACAGAGGAACAGGTTTCGCCAATTACAAACTGAATTTTCTGTACTGGTACCTCCCCCAACCAACAATAGATTTTTTTTCTGTCCTTTCACATCTTATTCTTTGACTTTAGATTCATTTTGGCATTCTATGGCATTAGTTATATGTTTTCTGATACTTTTTTTCAATCTACGGAATATTTGCACAATTTATTGTGTGGTCGAAAACTTTTTTTTTTTTGGAAATGGCCGAAAATTGGTGCGAGCGCAGATGTCATCCATATAATCAAATCAACGTGGCCTAAAGGTTGAAAAAAAATTCTACGATCCCGTACCCCGTAGAAAGGACTGGTGGATGCTACCTTCCTGTATATTGTACAGGGAGGGGTTACTATCTCTTCCAACTACACAGAACCTTCCGAAAGACGGGCGCAGCCCCGGCTGAGAAATGACTACACAGGATTTGAACCTGGGTCTCCCAATTGCCAAATGATTGGAACCAAGCTCAACCGTGAGGCGGTTACCAGTTGTGTTTTATACACACAAGGACATCCCTGAAGTCAGGTATAAACACCCTATAACCTATAGCAGAGGGCCCCAAACCCCGCATGTTGCCAACACTGTGTCGTCTCCTCCCAAGTTTGCACTCCGCATCACGGTCTAGACCTGCAGGCGAAGCCTGATGATCACATCAGTATTCAAAGCGCTATAACCCATCTACGTATATATACGAGATGTACATTGATATTCATGCCTAACAGTTTTTGTGATTCTTGTCCATTAGCATACAGAACGCGGAAACAAAAAAGGTGGGACTTTATGGGATGTATTTGTCCTACGCAGGGTAGGTTAAGAAGCCCCCGGTCTCGCGTACGTGGAGGGGTCTCAGGCGTTAATACTATACATGTTAAAGAACCCAACACACTTGTTGATAAGCGACGCTCTAATGTGCTTGGCTGAAAACACGAACTGTGGTCTCAGTCACGGCATTACACATCGAAACAACATCATAGGAGACGGCCACTTTACCGTTTTCAAGGTTTTTGTAGGGGAGAGACCAAATGGATATTCCTTTCAGCACCAAGGAGAGGGCACCTGGGGCATGACAGGTCAGCGGAAATCGCACTTAGGGCGGGCAACAATCTCCGGCGTCCGGACAATTTGAACCGCACACAGCTCCGCAAAAGCATTCTGAAGTTTCCTAGTAACTCTCGGCTCGTGTGGCTGAAAATTACCGCCAATCCGGGCCATATACGTCGGTATCGGAAACCGCGTTCCCGCTAGTCTTTTGTTTTGCTTGCGTTCCGCGTTACCGGCGGCGTGTTCAGGAAATGTACACGGGAAGGAAAGTGTTGTGTCGTCAGGACGTGGAAACTGGCGACGACTTTCTTCCGGAGCTGAGCTACTAGGAAGTCCTCGTTAATTGTCTGAAAGTCATTGAAAGGTTTCCGTTGTGGCAGTTTTCCTGATTGCAAAGCGCGAGGGCAAAGCAATAAACCTGGGAGCAGTGATGGGGAGGTTGGGAGTCGTAGCGTTTTGCACAAATTAAAGGTGACAAGAGATCTAACAACATACTGTACTGCAAAGTGATGTAAGTTTGCGGGGGCTTAATTTTGGGGTGGTAGGATTCGATTTATTGGGTACGTCCACCAATGAAACAAGTCAAAATACTGTCAAAATTCACCTGTACTTCAATTTCATTTTTCTTAAAATTCATGATTACTGTTATGTCGTTTCTTTTACATAATTCGTCGCATTTGTCTGTACATGTATTTGCTTTTTACTTTCTGTATTTGTAGTATCTGTTATTTACTTCTGTAATGTACTCTGTTGATCACGAAGCAAAAATAAGCTGCAAGCTTGTGTCGTCATCATATCCTGTATTTAAATGTTACAATAAAAAAAGATTCTGTAGTAAGGCAGTGCTACAGATAATATATGTTCGCAGTAACAGGTAACGGTGGACGTTAGGCTGTGATTTTACCTCAAGCACTAATGACTTCCATCAGTGCGGATAAACTTCCATGCTATTCTAGTGCAACTATGATAGGTGCGAAGTGATCTGACATCTCTCGCATCTGCACGGTTAAAAGCACCAAAAACACTATAAAAGCATTCGCCAGACGGCCAGATTGTTCAACACAATCATTTCAGTCTGGATTTTACGGTAAGTTAAGTAAAAAAAAAAACACTCAGACGGCTCATGCACGCTAGCGCGCCCCTGGGAAGATGTACCCGATCTCAGCAGTGACCACTTACCCCAATTAAACCGTACGTACACGCGCGTCAGCACACGTCATTGCCGCTCCATCTCTCCATAACTTCCGAGGCCACATCAAGTCAGTATATCGGCGATCTGGAATTCACCGCTTTGCAAAATTTACTAAGAAAACAAATCACATATCTGTAAATGTATCTGTATTCTTCAAAATATCACTTTCATAGATGCATTGACAATTAGAAGTTGAGAAGTTAGCGAAAGGAAGTACAAGATCGATTATGAGCCTCCTGGCGTTATTTTCGGTACTGCAGCAAAACGGTCCATTATTTATTTTCATTTTCGCCATTTACTTACTGCAAAGATCAGAGAACCAAGATATTGAGTTGGCATGGCCAGTTGGACGTCAGTGTGTATTAAACAGCTTTTAGCGGAGCGACACATTTTCTGACACGTCCACTTGGGTTGGAGACGAAGTGCTCAAGTTGGCGGGAAACGTTTCCCCGCGTGTGCATCACTAGTACTAGTATGTTATGCCTTATGTAAGGTGTCTTGCCCCCTTCTATATAGATTAGTGTTGGTCGCTCGCACATTTGATTGTGACAGCTACAAAGTGCGCATCAAATGTCGAACGAAACCATCAGAAATGGTGATCAATACGTCCTCGGCCTCACCTTGAAATACAAAGCACAACTCAGATTTCGAAGCATAGATGTGAAGTATAAAGTTTTTAAATGAATGTGTACCAAAATTACAAAATTAAAATCATTTTTGATCATTACTTTACAGGCGACACCCAGTAACGGTAGGTAAGAGAGAAGGGAAAAAACATGGACATTTGAGCTGCGACCTGAGGTGTGCGAGTCCACCTGCTCATCTGAAAGACAGACAACCACTTCATCTACTCTACAGAAGACCACATAATGAGGGTCTGATACATCTCATTATGTGGTCTTATTCTGTAGAGTAGATGAAGTTTCACCGTCTAACCAGTCAGCCACTATCGTATGTGCATATATCAAGTCGACAGACGGTGGTTTCAAATTTTAGTCTTTTCAAAATATTGCAGTTTGAAACCACTTACCGTTGATTCGACGTGCCATGTTTTAATAAAAACAGCAGATATAAGTTAACCCGCGGACCAAAGCTTTATCTTATGTAAATTCACTCTGACGGAGACTAAAGTTTGAACATGTTTTGTCCACATTAACCACGTGAAAGTCGAGCCGTGCGATAATCGGGAGCCAGATGGCCGGTGACGTTTGTTTTTCCCCGTGTAATAACCACATGGTCCCGACACCGCAGACACGACTTCATTAGGAGGCGTTACACGAGGCATATCCAGACAAACTTGCGTCAAGAGCGCCTTATATGAGGCATAACAAGACAAACTTGCGTCAATAGCGCGTTATGTAACGTGTATAACAGACAAACTTACATAATTTGAGACAAACTTACGTCACGACAACATGTCCACAAAGAAAGCAGCGCTAGCTTTACGTTCAGAGCTTTATGTTCATGCCCTTATAAAGTCGTTGCCATACATTGTACCATGTACAAATGTCGTGCAATAAAGTTCTCTCTATAACTGGACCCGATGTTGTGCCCTTGGGACTCAGGTGCAAATGAGTATTTAACTTCGTTTAGGGGCGTTCTCTCTGACGATGGGACGTTGAAAGGAGGTCCTGTGTTTGGGGAGAGAGACATCTCGAGCACATTGAAGAACCCACCACCCTTATAGAAAATTTTGCGGCCTCCTGGTCCCCAGAGGCAGGGGCACTCAACACTAGACCATACATGCAACCTGACTATGTCATATGCGTCAAACATGCCAAACCTCTCCGAGACACCCTTCATCGTATTCTTTGACTTTTAAGCAGACGTTGTGTGGGCAGGGCAGTAGTTGTCTTGTCGCCTTCTCTGAGGAGAGGGAGCTGAAACTTGTAAGAAATCCTGGCAACTACAACTCCCGACCACACCTCTGCTTAGAGAATACCTTCATCCTAATAGATCATGTTGAAACAAGCACCCTCTAAGACGATTGCTTCCGGATAAAACACTCCGTGAGCTCTCGTATGTCCATTAGCCTCCTGTGCAGACTTTCTAGCCTGAGTGTCATCCTGGTTAGTCTATTTTAATTACCGGGGTTTCAATACAAGTATGCTGTATGGGAGTCAGGGCCCGGCAAACTACTATAACATAAACCACAGACGTTCCCGGTGGGTTGCTGGCGGGTTTCTCTGGCTATTGAGGCGGAGAAAGTAAAATAAATGGGAGGGAAATATAACTCAGGGTGGGGTGGAATAATAATATTGTCTTCTGACTGGTTGGCCTTTCAGAGGCTGGCCTTTGTGTAACACACTCTCTGCTGTTCAGGGTTGTAACTGCCCCTCCCCGCAGAGGAGGCCGGTCCGGGATGTTGGGCCGGCTGCTATGTAGCGAGAGTTAACCAGACTAGCTGGACTGTTAGAAAACCCGGTCAGTCGGAAGACTTTACGATTTTCGACCCAAACTTCTGCTTGGAGATTAGGCAGGAAGGTGATGAGGATGTTTTCATGCAGTCTGCAAAGTCTCCAACAGACTCCCAGCCTAGCCGAATAGTAATAGAGGAATTTGGCCAAGTTAATCGGCCTAAGTCCGGCCGGTGATAGCTGGATAGACCGCAAAAGACCGACTGATACCCCATGTCATGGCAACTTATTTGTCCCTATTTGGCCAAATTCTTCTCTTTTTTTTCCATCCAGCTGACTCGTCTGCTTGGAGACAATGTTCGCGGTGATTTGATGTTCACGATTTTCGCGGTGGCCGGTTCAACGCGAATTAAAAACCACCGCGAACATTTTCCCATGCCATGGCAGTAAAAATAAGAGACTACAGTGCATGGTGCTACCGCGAATTTAATTCCCCGCGAACTTAAATTCATTTACAGTAACTTATTGGTCCCTATTTGGCCTCTTATTTTTCCATCCAGCTGCACGTTTGCTTTGGGACTATTTTAGAAAACCAGGTCAGTGAGAAGACTTAAGGCAGGAAATACGCTGTGGATGTTTTGCTGAACGTTGCAGTCTGCATGTGGCAGTTCCCACCGCTACCTGCGTCATCACCCACCGGGATAAACAGCGTTCCTGCAGCCGTTCGTTTCAAACGTAATTGCATTCAGGAATATTTCATTTGTTACCCGGAACTCCACCGATTGGAGATCTCCGGAGGGGAAAAACAACCGCAGCTAGCGGTCTTGGCATAGATGTAAATCTCCTGGCAAGTGTTGGCGCCTCCGGATCGTATTGCTGGAGGTTTTGTAGAGTACTACAGTAGAAGCCGTTTAATTGCACTCCCCATTTCCCAGCACATTTTGTGCAATTATCCGAATGGTGCAACAAAGCGAAGTTATTAAGCTGGAAAACAACATCATTGATTTTGTGCAATTAGGAGAAGTGTGCGATCGTTCGTTGTGCAATTAACCGGCTTCTACTGTAGTACAGTGTTGTGACTAGAAATTGTGTCGTAGAATGTAGCCTCCGGTCGGTCCTGTCAGCATTATCTTTTGAAAAATCTGAGAACCGACAAGTTGAATTGATGTCGCTTTATCAGTGCCACGGAATGGATTTCGCGGTAAACTCTGGGCTCTACACTGCGAAACTTGTGTCTTCCTCGTGTGAATACTGTACTACAGAGACTTAGCTTGAAAACACAGCAAAACCTTTCCTTTTCTTCCCACCAGGATTATGCTGAAATACATTTACAGACGAATCGATATTCGAGACCTTCATTGAAGGCCTTGAAGGCTTCAAGACGCACTGAAGGCTGCACCTTGTTAGTTTGGGTGTGTCAACTGCTCAATTTAGCATGGTGATCTGTCTATTTGTGGTGGAAACCAGTGGTTCAATATGGGCTTGGCGAAAGATATGCGTAAACACATCGACACTTGTTCGGTCCAAGTTCAAGTACATGCCTTGTTGTCATAACATCATCGCTTTGGCAAAACCCGCTGCAAATAAATCAGACTTGTCAGTTTCCAAGGAGACAGGTGGCTTCAACAGCAACACTCGAGCGTCGTTATGGTTACATCTCTTTATTATTCAATACCTTCGCCAAAAAGGTTGATCTTGGTAGCGTTTGTTTTTGTGTAACGGAGATTGTAATTGTCGAACTGATATGAATTTGGGTCCACCATTGTCAACATTCAGCAACACAGGACACAGACCTTCGCTAAGAAGGTTATATTTTGGGTTTGTCATGTGTGTGTGTGCGTGTGTGTGTGTGTGTGTGTGTGTATGTGTGTGTGTGTGTGTGTGCGTGTGTGTGTGTGTGCGCGCGCGCGCGTGTGTGTGTGAAGCATAACTCAAGAAGCCTTTGATGGATAAAAACAAAATGATATTATGTAAGTGGTTAGAGGTCAGGAAAATGAAGGTCATGTTCGATAATGGGTCCCGAGCTGCTTTCTAAGGTACTACAGCCAAACTTCCGTTTTTGGTATCCCGTGGTCAACGGTCTTTTTAATGACTTCGCTATATTAAACAGTTGGTCACGACTTCTCAGAGGCACTTCGTAAACATTTACTCCCCAAGCAGAGGTGACGTCATTTAGGCATTTTGTCGTGCTTTCTATTTTGCCATGTTTTGTTTTTGTTTCTCTGGCATACAAAAAGGAAACATGACACAATAATAGAATAGAATGCCTGAAAAAAAAACGCCTAAGAAGGCGTCAAAAACAAGCCAAGTCTAACCTTTTGCTTGGAGAGTACGTACACAGCCGTACATATTAATATTAAGGATCTGATATTCAAGTCCGTATATTCAGGTCCGCATTAGTTACATATTGACTATCTATTAGTTTATGCAAAGTTTGTGGGGAAGAAGGTAAGTTATTATCTATTTTACCCACGTTGTGCATCCTGGCTATCTACCTGAAAGAAAATATCGGCGCGGCCTCAAAGTTTACTTGAGGTAAATTTATGTCAATACGCAACTCAACTTGAATGTACATGTACTGTACATACAAGTGTGGCTGAACCCTTAGCTGTTGACAAAGCACACCACTTCGTCTTGCGATAGCGCTAATCAACTTGCTTGTCAACACCATCTTATAAATGGCGCCCCGCGAGCTCAAGTTACGTTGGCGGAGAAAAATGTGCTTTAAGTTCAAAAGTGCGCAGTCACAGCTCGAAGCACGCTTCTTGATTTTATAGACACAGCTGTTGTGTGCGTGTTGCAGGGTTATAGTGGCACTTCTAACCGCTAACATCACCTGCTGACAGCGCAAATACATTACGTCAGGGGTGTTTTTGGCAAGGAAACTGCGGCGTCAGCAAATAGTTCAAGCCCATACGCGACGTCCGTCGCTACAGAGTCAATACGGCGTGCTTAAGAACAAACATGACGACATGGTAAATCATTAAAGGTGTCAAAACGTTTGGAAACTTTCCATTCAGCAATATGAATCATACTTCCGTTGTTATTTCATCAACTTGCGATGTATTGTTGAGTATCAGCACGTTAAACGTTAACTAGATTTTCTATATTGTTATTCAGAAATTAGATGAGTTCTCTGGAATTGCTAGATATTAGTAATACTTGTAGATCAACTCCCTTGTATGTGCAGATTACCATATATTGTACCTGTTATATTTACCTTTCGCGCAATTCTTCTTCAGTTTGAGAAGATTCTTGTTAAAATCACCATAAATCTTTTTTATGATGGTACATTTCAATGGCCGGAGAGAGAGACGTTGGTCCGTAGGAAATGGCACAAAAGACCGAGAAAACAAGCCCGACCGATATGATTCGAAAAAAAAGTCCAGACAATTTCGTCGACCATTGATTACCTCCATGAAATGTCATGGAATGGAGGTTATATTTTCTGTTATGTGTCTCTGTCTGTGTAGATGATTACTCAAGAACGGCTGGATGGATTGCTTTCATACTTGTTGTGTTGGTGGGGTGTGATGAAAGCTCGAATCGATGAGATTTTGGGAGCCGTATCTGTCGTTATAATTGATGTAAGAATATCAGAAATCACCCCTATATTTGAAATATATTGGTACAGGCATCGTGCTTTATGTGTTTGTTAATGGGCTTAGCTCCAAGCAGATGGTGAGGTGACACCTGTTTGGGGAACCCCGAGTTTTTTTAATATGATAATTAGTTTTATTTATGTCTGCTTAGGATATCATGGAGATGTGAAGCGTAAGTATAACTGTAAGAAGTTGAGGTACATTTAACGATAATGCTTAACAGGTATGGATGTCTCACATACTGTACTGCTGATTTGAGTGACATGGTGATTAAAATGCCATTAGGTCCTCTCATCTGGGTTGGGTGTCAGAAGTTTTATGGGCGAAACAGATGTTCTGATTTTGTTACGATAAGGGACAGTTGTTAGTTGTCTCTTTCGTAGCCAATGGTACTTGTTTTTTAGCAGACGGGGTTGGCGCCAAGTATTTATCTTACAGTTGGTGTAGGGCTGTCAGAGGAAAGTGTGCATCTCGTTTTTGTACCGTGTGAACAGCTGATGTTATGACATATTGGTGGAAAATCAAATCACCATCTGACTAAAGTTGGCCACATCCCTTCTTCTTTCTGAGTTTCCCAACTTCCTCCCACCACACAGCTCTGAGGCACATAGTCGAACCTCAATAATGCTGACAACCTTAGACAGTTTAAATGCCAAACATCAAGCTTAAGGAACACCACGCTACCATATGACGTCGACCTCTTAAACGCACATTACACAATTAAGTGTCACATTTTGATAATTACTAATCAGATGGACATCCTCTGTGTCATTAAATAAATACACCACTACTTTCCCATAACATTTATATTATATAACCATTACTCTCAAATACAACCGACTATAAACATACATACCATCCACAAAAAAAGCAATAAATATTTCATGGAGGTATGAGGTCCCCGAACTCTAGTTTTGTATGTTTCGCTTATATCATTGAAATCTTAACTGTTGTTACACGTATTCGTTCTTTAGACACTCATGGATGCGATTACAATTTAACTAAAGGCCTGGTTACATCTGTCTAATTTGTCATACCTTCATCGTACGATTACAAACTAAGGATAATCATTCGTGGGATATAGTCATGAGCATGTCGTATAGGAATTCAGCTGTGTTATTACACAAAAAGCTGTATTAGATCCTTGGTGTTTGCTTCTGCTACAGTCTTCTTGAAAATTCTACGGCATCAAAATCGGCCGACAGCCTTGGACAAATTATGTGACGGAAAAGGCCAAAGTCCGAGCGTGACCATCCCGTGGTCGGTGTGTGAGTGGGGGTTTCCCTGGGTTAGATTTTAACTTTATATTAATAGCTATTGTCTAACAGTGTTTGCTGTGTAAGCGTATTAGTGCTGCAAAACATTTAGCTGCCCGTGTCCCAACATGCTGTTGTTATAGCCTCCTGGGCACCTTTGGGTAGCTGGCGGTTTTCTATGGATTTTTTTATGTTTTAAAATGGTTTGCGCTTGCTTTGTCTACATGACCAAAGTTAGGTTAAGGGCTGAAGCTGTGGTAAGTTAGCAGCATCTCTCAACGACTTTCATCAATAAAAACCGAAGCTTTTTACGTTTTGTTGTCTTTTTAGTCAAACTTGTACCTTTTGCAAGATATTTCCATCATGTTAAGGGCAACACAAATTCTATTTAGAATGCAACGAAGCCGCCAACCTGTGGTAGTCCAATCATACTACATGTACTTAGCTTGGTCATAGAAGAAAAAGCGAGTGGTTTCAACTTTATCGGCCAAGAAAGCCATAGAAAACTATTTATAACTTATCCAAGATTCTGAGGAAAAAAATAACAATGACCATAGCAACAAGACTTGTGATACCTTTTTATATATCATTTTGACATTCAAGTAAGACATTGTTCATATCATATCAACATAAGAATCTCCTGAGATGACTTGGTGATATTTCAATGATAATTTATACATAAAAAATTATATATATATGATACGTTTGACAATTTGTAAGGCTTACTTACCTATTACTGCAATTCAACATTTTCATCTCAAACAGAATATCTATGGAAATGTCTTACATTTAGTATAAGATTACAAAACAATGTTTGCAATATGTTTGCTATTGATATATAAGTACATGTATAACACAATAGGTATCATTGTACTGTATAACATAACTGTGTTGATTTATGACTTTTCACATTCCATACATTTCAATTTAGATTTATTTGTATTTCTCCTCAATGTGGACATATAATTCATACAAACATCGAGTCTGTGTCTCAAAAGTACAAATTTAACATGTTAAGAAATTGCAACAGGTTATCAGAGTAGCTTAATGCTGTTTGTGGTATTTTGAAAGAACTTTTTACTGTATTAGATCTATAAATCCATCATTGTTTGATCCAACTGTACTTAGAATTCTTTTCCCATTTACAAATCTAAAAAGAGCACATTATTATGAGGCCAGAGAGTAAGATACATAGCTTTCCTGACTGGAAACATTTAGGATTACAGCATTTCTTTTCAAAACAGATTCATGATCAGCATGCATAGAAACAGCAAAACAAACTGTTCCCACATTTAAGAGGTCGGTCATTCCAAATGTTTACAAAAATGGAGCTAAATAAACTTCTGAATCAAAGTTGGGAAAGTCATGGATGCAATCAGAGGAGTAAACTAGAGGTAGAAATTAGTATGGATTCCAGGCTACTCCCAACCCAGCATCAACCTTGTATGGTTGGAGAGTGGGTCAGGAGCAAACCAAAAAGTGGGTCAGGAGCAAACCAAAAAGTGGGTCAGGAGCAAACCAAAAAGTGGGTCAGGAGCAAACCAAAAAGTGGGTCAGGAGCAAACCAAAAAATGGGTCAGGAGCAAACCAAAAAGTAGTTACTCAAGCAACTTGCTTGAGTAACTACAGTTTGGTGTATCCTATTACGTGGTTGTCTAACCTACATTGATGGTCAGGAGCAAAGTTGTAGGAAGTTCCTGAACGAAGTTTCTGGCTTTATGACAGGTTGGCCTAATCTCCAAGCAGTACTACGGTAGCATAAGGTCAAAAGCTGGCAGAAGAGTGAAGCTGGCCTAGGAGTGTGTTTGCAACCGGAGGTGCCCATTTAACTCCCTCTGACCGGCTTTACTCCTTTGCCAGCTTTGATACTAGATTATGGCACCATAGAATTTGCTTGGAGATTAAGGTTGACCCAACAAAATCCAGGGAGACAGCTTACACAAGCATGACTCTACATGTTACTAACACCTTACAATTTATCACACAGTACACTGACAGCTCTGGCCTAATTCTCACTACTTTTTGGGTCATGCATACTGTGATTCATGCACCAGCAAAAATGGCCTCATAACCTCTGTTAACCTTTAAATTGTTTTATCAAATGGTGAGACAATTTACAGTCTGACACTGTCTGTGAAAGATAAACTTCTTGCCAACTGGTAAGGCCTTGGAAACTTTTTGTGTGTTTCCAGCTTCCAAACTGACCCTAAAAACACCTGCAAACCCTATATAGTTGAGCCATTTTTGGTCAACCACCTCTGGAAAGGGACAAAACTTTTGGTCTGTCATTGGAGTGATGAAAACCCTATAAAATACCTGTGTCCTGATGTATTTTAGTTTGACATTGTTTAACAGTATCTGTTAGAGTGACTTCTGCCAAAATCAAAGATAAGACAATCCCTACTCTCCAAGCAGAGGTTCCGCTCCGGCTGTTTTTTTTTTAGTTTTAGGTGTTTTTATCAGGCTTTCTATTTTGCACCATTTTGTTTATGTTTGGCCGCAAGACAAAGAAAACGGTACAAAATAGAAAGCCTGATAAAAACGCCCCAAACAGCTGGAGCCTAACCTCTGCTTGGAGAGTCAACAATTTCTACCTACTGACCCTAATCTTTTTTTTAATGGAAAACACTACATGGATTTTCCTGGGCTGAGGGGATTTACTGTGACACTGTTTGGTGAGGATAAATGGCCATTTCCTAACCTAGTCTCCACACAGACCCTCCCTGTTACTGCCCAGGTACCACCCTGCCCATCACTACTGCCCTCTGTCCTGGGTCTGACCTTAAGGTGTAGGGGAGCAGATTAACACCTCATCAAACAAGCATCACAGGAGTACTGCAAATCCTTCTATTTCTGTGGGGACTTAATTTTGCCTTTGGAGGAGGTTTTTTTGCTGTTTTAGAATTTAAGTTCGAGGCTATACTATACTATACTAACGTTTCAACTGGATGCAGTGGAAGAGATTAACTCATCAAACAAGCATCACAGAAGAACTGCAAATCCTTCTATTTTTGTGGTGACTTAATTCCGTGTGTCTTAGTATGGGAAAGGAGTTTTAACAGGAATACTGTGTATAACTCCCTCTATTTTCACTGGAACTTAATTTTGCGTTTGGAGGAGTTTTTTGCTTTTTAAAAATTTAAGTTTGAGGCTGAAGCAAATCTGTAGTACAGTTCAACTGAATGCAAGGGAAGAGATTAACTCATCAAATCATCAAACAAGTATCACAGGAATACTGTGAATCCTTCTATTTTCACTAGGACTTAATTTTGTGCTAGGAGGCGAAAGAGTTTTTTTGCTGTTTTAAAATCTAAGTTTGAGGCTGAAGCAAATCTGTAGTACAGTTACTATACTAACAGTTCAACTGGATGCAGGGGAAGAGATTAACACCTTATCAAATAAGCATCACAGGAATACTGGAAATCATTCACCGGGACTTAATTTTGTGCTAGGAGGCAAAAGAGTTTTTTTTGCTGTTTTAAGTTCGAGACTGAACAAATTTGTCTACTAGTAACGCTAGTTTACCTTTACTCATGGGGTATCTAGGGACAAGTCAACGTGAGGTGGTTTCAAGCTGCAATGCTTTGAAAATATTGCAATATGGAACCAATGTCCTTTGACTTGATATCCCAAGATACCTGTTTTTGAAAAAAAAATGGATATAGGTTACCCCGCGAATAACGGTGAACTAGCATTACAGTTACTGCGGTAACAGTTCAACAGGAACCACTGTTTTGCGGTGGCATGTTTTGCATCGCAGGCACCAACATGAACCACTGCAAGTGTTTTAAGTTTTACAGTAGCTAGCCTGGAATTTATCGTAAAATGAAATGAGCAAAGAGAATGTGCAATATGTAATGCTGTGCTCACATGTAAACAAGTTACATTGTACAGGACAGTCTGGTTTCAAGTTAGCTCATAAGAAGATACGATCACAATACTGACATCTTTCAAGTGATTATCACTACCTAGCACAGGCACCATACTTGAAATTACATGATGACACCACATAATGCATAGAGATATAACACATCATTTCTGACTCACAGTCACAGCAATTGTACCACATGTATAGCACATTGTGATAAGAGACAAAAATTTGTACACCCAAGTTCATCAAAATGTCATCAGAAAATCTCTTTACCTTTTTTTTACTGTGCTTCTATAAATGTTGACAATTGAGATAAAAAAAGCTGACCTCCAGTAGAATCAGCACTGAAGGCTTTGTTGTTTGTTGACTAGGCTACACCACCTGGTTTCCTTGGTTTTCTCACATTTTAGAAAGAGAATCAAGCAAAAACAGACAGGGTTGGACAAGTCCACTAGCCTGATTGTCCCTGGCACTTGAAAGTGCTGATCGGGCAAGTAAGATTTTTCCATGAGAGAGATTTTGATATACTTGTCACCTTTCACAGTCATAGCATCAAGTATTGGTCAAAACAGAAAATAGAGCCAACAATAAAAGAATTCCACTGAGGAGTTGAAAATACTTGGGACAAATGTCATTTAAATGTCTGGACAAGTGAAAAGTTGGTTTGCACAAGTAAATTTTCTATGTACCAAAAGGAGAAGTGAATTTTAGAAAACTTGTCCAACCCTGAAAGAGTGCTGGGAAGACAACCTGGTGAGTGAGTAAATGTTCATTTTTTCATGCTAGTATAACATTTTTTTTTGAAATCTGAGAACCAAGAAACTAAGATGGTGTGGCCTACGTACAGACAGGGAAAGGCAGCCCAGGTTACAAGTTTCCGGCGTCCTCCGATGATGAGAAGTCAGGGTTGGAGATACTCTGTCTGTGCATGGGGCCATGGAGCTAGGAAAGATGCACAGGAAAAAAATTGATGAATACCATTTCATTCTATACCTTTATTTTGTGCTTTGTGTAATAGCTGTACAACAACTGGCATGTTGGGCTGAAGTCTGCAGGACGCTGATTGTATTGCTGCCCCTACGGCCGGTGAGGCTATGGGACTGGTGAGGTGAGGTGAGGTAATAGTTGTTGCCATACATTGTACCGTGTACAATTGTCATGCAATAAAATTCTTTTATAAAGTTGATCAAGTAAAGCATTTTGGAGTTGTGGGCTGGAGTCTGGAAGTAGAGTGTTTTTCCATTATCAATCATGAAGGTCCAGCCCTGCTGACAAAGACAAGGACAATCAATACAATGGAATCTGACCATGAATTGGACAGGATAATAGTCAATAACAATATCATCATTATCATACCGGATATATAGATACATACACATACAATGTATCTCACTCTATCTGTGTACAAAATATAGAAGAAGTACCTGGATGTCATGGTCGAGTACAAAAGGAGGTATGTCCAGCTGCTCAGGTGGGATGGTGTGGTAGAGCTCCTGTACACTCTGCACACTGCGAACCTTGTCCTTAATACTACTGGCCGTGAACGTGGTGAAAAACCACGTCACTATCTGTAGTGGGGGAGGAAAATAAACTTCTGTTATCTTCTTTTATTCATTTGTCAATTTTGAACACATGTGGGTAGTTCCTTCAGCCTGGGCATTAAATTTTTTATTCCACTCATTATGGAGCCCATGCTGTTAACTTTCTTTGTTAAATAATGTCTGAGTAATCTTATGAAAATACATTTCATTGGCGATGAAGATTTTTGGGACAGATTGGGTGATTTTTTCTGTCCCAAGAAGCAAATTTCCATCGAATGACAAGCAACCTTCTATTTATCTTCTTTTGAATACACATATAAGGTTACAATAGAACCTTCAGCCCAGGGCTTTCAATTTTTTCTGTCCCACTCATTGTTTTGGGAGCATGACTGAAACAAACTGAGTTATACCTAAAGGTGGTTTATCATTTATGTGAAGAAAAAACA
The DNA here is from genome assembly GCA_019207045.1 of Branchiostoma floridae x Branchiostoma belcheri. Classification (NCBI taxonomy): domain Eukaryota; kingdom Metazoa; phylum Chordata; class Leptocardii; order Amphioxiformes; family Branchiostomatidae; genus Branchiostoma; species Branchiostoma floridae x Branchiostoma belcheri. The sequence goes on from CM033031.1 coordinate 6,691,209, forward strand.
GTGTTAACTTACCCTAGACCAGAATGTAGGATGCACTATATAAAATGCCTTCAAATTTTTCTTGTATCTGTAAGTGCAGAGAAAAAAAGGAGAACCATTCTGTCAGGTTTTCTAAATATTGCAAAAAACAACAGACGTAAACTTCAACACAGACTTGACGATGAGAATATGTTTTTGAACATTTTTCAGATTTAAGATAAGGACTATTTTATAACATTGTTTGCAGGAAAATTGGCATGTCTTCTCTTAAACAAATAAGATTAAAGGACTTAAAAACATGGAGTTTAGGCCACGCCACTTTCTTTCCTTGGGTTTAGGGAGATTTTAAAGTCATTAACAAGTAGATGAAAACAGCAAAATAAGTGGAAAACTTCAATCTGACTTCATCCACTACTTGATGTCCCTTTCTCCCCAAAACTGACAAATCAAATTGGTGAGGCATTGGGTCAGAAAAACGTCTCCGACCAATCAAAAGAAACATCTCACTTGTTGTCTAGTAGATTGTATGCGCTCCTGAGGAAGGAGAGCTCTGGTTGGTTGTCGTCGGTGCTCTGTGTGTGGAAGTACACCACCACGTAGTCCTTACTCACGATCGGGTCCATCACTTGGATGAAGTACAAAAGTGCCTGAAACACAACAGCCAATCAATCAATCAAAAAACCAATCAGGTCCATCCATCATCAATCTATCAATCCTGTCCATAACTTGAACGAAGAACAACAGTGCCTGCAACACAGCAGCCAATCAATCAATCAATCAATCAATCAAAGTTGGTTCAAGGGTCAAGGTTGCGGTGGAATAGTCGACCTTTAAGATAAACTTTCATGTTATAAAGTATACATGTATTTGAATCAAACCAACCTTGTCTAGGTCAATGACATTGACAGGGAAATTCCTTCCCACGATGACGACTACCGGGCGACCAAAGATATCTGTACCTGCATAGAGGGAAGGTGAAAATAACATTCACAACTTTGGATTAAATCTCAGTCCTGTATTGTAACTTGTTGCTGAACGTCCATGTACATGGCAAGCTAAGGGCATGCTTACAGCACCACCTATTGACAAGTCACTGTACTGCAGTCTTTTCATGATACAAAAAAAATGCATGATCAAGTCTTTCAAAGCAATTAAAAATAGCATCATGGAAGGAAATATTTTGTACTTTTCTTGCAAATTCATTTATTCCTTTGCTTCTTCATTCAGTTTCAATCAGTTTATCCTACATGTACCTGATAGAGAACTCAGAGAGCTGCAATGTCATTTTTGTGAGGTAAGGGACCTCTTGTCTGTTGTCTCTCATGCACAACAGAGTCATCTGGAAGGACTTCATCACTTGATGGATGAACTGATGTCATTCCATCCTTAAGTTTGTTCTTTTGTTCATTCATTCATTCATTTGTTCATTTTGAGCCAGTTGATCTCACCTGACTGATAGAGAACCCTGAGAGCTGCGATGTCCGACAAGTCGTCAGTCTTGGATCGCTTCAACCACCTCTGGTACCTGTTCAAGTGGTACAGAAAATGACAAAGTTTATAGAAAAGAGCAGGGGTCTAACGTGGTGTGAGTGGATCAAACCTTACAGTTTGGTCTTATGCAGCTTATACCTTAATAAGTGGCACCGGTGTGGTGTAACTAGTAGAGCATTTGGGTCGGAATCGAAGGGTCCCGAGTTCAATACCCACCAAGCCCTGACCTTGTAACCTGGGAAAGGCACTTTACACGACTTTCCCTTTTGGTGGTGTGACGCCCAACGAGCCTCTTCAGCTAATGTGTCTAAAAGTGGCCCAAAATTTACACTGCGAATTTGGTGCGCCAATGTGCCATCATCTGTACATTGACTCCCACCTAGAACCGTTAAATTTTTTAGATTTTTTGTAATACAGTAGAAGCCGCTTAATTGCACGGCCTATTTGCCAATGAATTTCGTGCAATTATCCGGCTGGTGCAATATTAATGAGACGTTATCTAGCCGGACTGCACCGGTTTGGGATTTTGGGATTCCGTGCAGTTGACAGAAGTGTGCGTTAAGCCGTTTTTAACTGGCTTTTATTGTACCTTAATAACTGTACAAAACTGTTGTATGATGCCTCAAGGCAGTTTTCTGGTCATGTAAAACAAACAGATAAACAAAGAAACAAACAGACAAAGTCCCGACCTTCTCTGCTGCTCCAGTAGAATCTGCTCCTCAGAGTTTTTCCCCTGCAGCTGCTGCATACGGGCTTTGTCGTGGTCACCCTCCATGGTGGCGAAACCGTGAGCGCCCACTTTTCCACCCAGGCCGAGGAGACCCTCCTCAAAACTCTCATCTGCTTCAGCTGTCAATTACACAGAGAAATCAATCAATCAATCAATATATAGATCAATTAATCAATCAAGAGCAACATAGAAAACTAGACTGCCAATGTCTCAATGCTTAGTTACGTCACTTAAAATCCTTCTTGAACCATACGGGGCAGTGCTAATTTTCCGTTCTATAGCCCCACACGTTTTGACCTACTGTAGAAGGGGGCTAGTCCACTGGTAGTAGAGTGTATTCAACTCTTATGATCATACTTTCTAATAAGTACTGAGTGCTAACTAAGCATAAAAAGCACAATGTATCATTTGTAAAGACTTTGGAATAAACTCACTGCCTCCCGAAGGCAAAGCAAACACTCTACCTACTAGATGTTCAGAGTAAGAATCTGCATAGGTTGTTAAATGGCAACAATGTCTTATTGCAACAACAGCTTTCAATGTCTTAGGTCTAAGAAAATTTATGTTGCATGAACGATTCATTAAAGTCCTGAAAAAAATCAGGGTCAGTAGGTAGCGATCGGCTATTGCAACAGAAATGAGGAGAACATGTTGGCAAATAATTCAGAATCAATAATTCAGAAACATTTTCATCACCCGAATATCATATTAAAAATATTAGGTCCCTTGCCAGCAGTCCACGCTAACAAACGCAAGGGTCGGCAGGTTTTTGACAGTGGTCGGTCTGGTTATCAGAAAGAACATTTTTCCCTACGCCTCATTGCAAAGAGAATCTCAAAATGTCTTACTGCTGTCCTCTGCTCCGATGGGTTTGTCCATGATTCTGATCTGCCTCTCCTGTATGAACGGTTCTCCCTCCTCATTCCCCACATCTGCAGGGATCTCGTCTAACACGGCCTGCTCTTCTGCCTTTGTCCTCGGGAAATACAGGGGCATGACTCTCCTGTAGATGTCCTACAGAACACAACAGTACAGAGGCATGACTCTCCTGTAGATGTCCTACAGAACACAACAGTACAGGGGCATGACTCTCCTGTAGATGTCCTACAGAACACAACAGTACAGGGGCATGACTCTCCTGTAGATGTCCTACAGAACACAACAGTACAGAGGCATGACTCTCCTGTAGATGTCCTACAGAACACAACAGTACAGAGGCATGACTCTCCTGTAGATGTCCTACAGAACACAACAGTACAGGGGCATGACTCTCCTGTAGATGTCCTACAGAACACAACAGTACAGGGGCATGACTCTCCTGTAGATGTCCTACAGAACACAACAGTACAGGGGCATGACTCTCCTGTAGATGTCCTACAGAACACAACAGTACAGGGGCATGACTCTCCTGTAGATGTCCTACAGAACACAACAGTACAGGGGCATGACTCTCCTGTAGATGTCCTACAGAACACAACAGTACAGGGGCATGACTCTCCTGTAGATGTCCTACAGAACACAACAGTACAGAGGCATGACTCTCCTGTAGATGTCCTACAGAACACAACAGTACAGGGGCATGACTCTCCTGTAGATGTCCTACAGAACACAACAGTACAGGGGCATGACTCTCCTGTAGATGTCCTACAGAACACAACAGTACAGGGGCATGACTCTCCTGTAGATGTCCTACAGAACACAACAGTACAGAGGCATGACTCTCCTGTAGATGTCCTACAGAACACAACAGTACAGGGGCATGACTCTCCTGTAGATGTCCTACAGAACACAACAGTACAGGGGCATGACTCTCCTGTAGATGTCCTACAGAACACAACAGTACAGAGGCATGACTCTCCTGTAGATGTCCTACAGAACACAACAGTACAGGGGCATTACTCTCCTGTAGATACCCTACAGAACACAACAGTACAGGGGCATGACTCTCCTGTAGATGTCCTACAGAACACAACAGTACAGGGGCATGACTCTCCTGTAGATACCCTACAGAACACAACAGTACAGAGGCATGACTCTCCTGTAGATGTCCTACAGAACACAACAGTACAGGGGCATTACTCTCCTGTAGATGTCCTACAGAACACAACAGTACAGGGGCATTACTCTCCTGTAGATGTCCTACAGAACACAACAGTACAGGGGCATGACTCTCCTGTAGATACCCTACAGAACACAACAGTACAAAGGCATGACTCTCCTGTAGACGTCCTACAGAACACAACAGTACAGGGGCATGACTCTCCTGTAGATATCCTACAGAACACAACAGTACAGGGGCATGACTCTCCTGTAGATGTCCTACAGTGGGTGGCAAGGTGGTCTTGTAGTTAGGCTTACTTACTTAGAACAAAGGTTCAGGGTTGTAATCCCTGGTAGGCCTCAGTGTTGTGCCCCTGGAAAAGGCACTTAACATTTATTTCCTTAGGCCTCAGGTGAAAAGGCCTAGCTCGGTTTGACATCCTCTTGGTTGTGATGTGACACTGGAAGTCCCATGTATGAGGAAAGTCACACCTTGAGCACGTTAAAGATCAGTTAGTCCTCACTCTAAGCAAGTCAAGCTTACCTCAATCATAATGTTTCTGACTAAGGGGGAAGAGGTGCTGTTTCAGTCCTATTGATGTAAATCGCAATCTTGAAGTCGCCGTCAAGTCTTGTTATGACCATTGAGTAAGGGCCCGGTAACATACATACATATTGCATGATCATCATGTGATGGCAAAATGAAGATATTCTTGGGACAGTTGTGCTCGCATATCATGTATATACAGTTCAGCTGTTACTGAAAGGGCTGTCTTAGACCCTTGTCAGCAATTCTTCTGTCAAAGCTCACCTTCTTATTAAATTCTAGGATGTCAAAATGGAATGGTGGCCTAATAAGAAGAATGTTACCTTGTTGTAAGATTAAGTATAAGAAATTCCTACCTCATCATTGTCGGTTACTGCAAACACTATCGTCTCCAAGGAGGAGTCATACTTCTCCAGGAATCTACGCACAGTTCCTGGAAAAATAAGGTGTATGAATTTACTGTTTGTTTATTTCTTTGTCATTTCCACAAGAGTAGAATATCCTCTTCTGTCTGTATGTCTGTGTGCATGCCTGTCTGTCTGTCTGTCTGTGTAACTGTTTTCCTGCAATTATCAAAATATACACTAGTGGATTAGCTCTTCAGTGAGTTGAACTACATCTAGATCAAAAGCTTTGCATAGTGAGTGAGTGAATGATGGAGAAGTACATTGTGCAGTCTATAATTATCAGTAGAGTTTAATCTAGTATGAAATGTCTTACTGAGTGCAATATGGGCCCCTTCGTCTGGTGGATATCCTCTCTTTGGCTGGTTCACCACACACAGACCGATGGACTGGAGATTGTTTTCTCTGTATAAAATAGATAAATATCAGCACCTCGCTAGCATCTAAAATACTCTTTTTGAACTCCAAAGATATCAAAACCAGCAGTTCCACTGCAGGGAGCCCCTGAATGGCCTATAATGGAACTTGATAAAACAGTCAAACCTGTATTAGTGGCTACCTTTGCATGGTGACCACCTGCCCATTGCAGCCAGTTTTTGTTGGGATTTTCCCATTAACCTAAACATTAAGAAGAAGTCTATGGTGGCCTCCTGTCCAACGCAGCCACGGCCACATGATTTCCGATCCCGTAGATACAGAAACACTGCCTATTGTGACCATACAGCGGCGGTATGTCATTCTGCACTGAGATTGAAATCGTAGTTTGCGAGAATTTGGAGTTCTCGACAGGGTCATTTGGGCGGTACCAGAAGGTATGCGTGCCTTGAATGTCTTTGTCAGCGAATTTACCAACATTACTCATGGCAATATCAATTAGTTTCGGTAGATTTGACTTTAGCATGGTCAGTTGAATTTTGAGACGATCTAGATAATGTTACTTGGTGAGAAAGATAAGTGGCTACTGAAATCATGTTTAACTTATTGCTCATGGTCAAGTGATCAGCATTTTCTCTACAGTGGCTACCTGTCTATAGCGGCCATATATCTCCAGTCCTTTGAATGACCGCTACAGAAAAGTTTGACTGTACCTTGCAATCTGAAGACTGTTCCTGTAGCAGTTGAACAAGGCGCTCTCTGCAGCAGTGCGGTACTTGACGTTGTACCTGGGCCCCACGGTGTGGATAATGTACCTGGCTGGTAGGTTGTACCCTTTGGTCATCTTTGCCTCACCTGTCCTGCAAGCTAGACACAAATGTTACAAAAGGTTGTCGGTGTTTTCTCAATAATTTTTCTATAAACAACACAAATCTAGCTATGCTCCCCTTATGACTTGAATGTGTATATCACATGGAACTGGAAATGATCCGTACAAAACTTGGATTTTTTTTTGTTATGCCTCCCAATGGCCAAGTTCTATTGCTCATGGCTTGTGCATGTGTGTAGTATGGATGTCTTTGTGAGAGTATTGTAAATGCAGAAACTTTCGTAGTGGTTTAAAGTGCGTGGTTTTTGCGGTGGCCGCTTCACTGCAAACTTAAAAACCACTCCAAACATTTCCATGGCAGTAAGAGACTACAATGCATGGTGCTACTGCTAACTTAAAAGCACCACGAAAAGTTCTTTTTCCTGCTACTGCGAAATTAAATCCCAGTGAACTTAAATACATTTTACAGTATGTCTTTGTGCTTAAAAATAGGCATCATGCATCCTCAGGTAGTCAGTAGTTCTAGTGCCACCCACAGTTAGAGGATTGTATTTATTTCACATAACAATATTGAATAAGCTATCTCAATTTCATATGCAGGTGGTATCATTGTTTTCTTTGACCTTTATTTATGAGAAGCGCAAATTGACCTTTACATTGACGCCGTGAGAGAAGCATCAGGTAAAATATAACAAAGATACAGAATCTATAAACGTATAATGTTTAACATATGATGCTAAGGCCTACTTTTGACATGGTTGGAGCACTCTGCGCGGAGGTCAGGTCCGGCGGCCTGGAAGATCCTCTCGCTGATGAGGTTCCTGTCCGTCAGCGTCTCGTTAGTCGTGTTAACGATCGCCGTGCAGTTCAACGTCGTGATGTCGCCCTCCCTGGATGTAAGGAGACAGAGAAATCATTAAACGTACATAACGTCATGTTAGGTTACAAGCTTCACAACATTGAAAATTTTGATATATTAATTTTGTTAATACTAGTTGGAGAACACACCATATGCAAATACAAATTAGGCAAATAGATTGGAAATATTACTATACTTTTTGAACATGAGTGTACACTAAGATGTTTAATGTAACACTAGTAATTCATCACCATTATTTAAATTTTCATTGTCTATAGCATTGTACATAAAGTCCACGGCAAGGGACCATGGGAAGATTTAAGAAAGGAGAGCGAAAAATGCTGGTAACTGGGATAAATGTTGTGGCTCAATCAATGGCAGGCCAGGTGCCTCTGACCTACAGGTGAACTAGCCTCCTTCGCTTCACTTTGAGAAGGGCTGACTTTCATTTTATTTCGGCTTGTTTGCTTCTTTCAAAGTTTGCATAGCTTTTCTAATGCTGGGAATAGTAGTTTGCCAAGGAAGGGAATTAGATTGCTATGGAAGGGAGTTTTGGGGCAAAGTTCCCAAACTACAAGTGCCCCGCCCCTGAAATAAAAGGCAGACCTACTCGAAGTCTGCGATGGAGGCTACAGGTATAGGCTGAGGAAGGGATATATCTAGCAATTTGTATAATAATATCAGATGTGTCAAAATTAGCCTGATTTAATCGCGCTTCTCAGGCCCGTTGTACATTGCCGCGCCTATCCGCGGGGAGGAGTCCACAAGCTTCGGATAGCGGAGTTTGCATTACACAGACTATGTCAAGTCAAAATGACCTCCGGAACTCTAGAATTACTCCCTGAGCTATATAATATATATATATATGTGTGTAGCAGTTTTTCTAATTCCCTTGAGACTTTGAGTGGTTGCTAAAATACACAGGTCAAGCAGTATTACTGTACATCATGAAATGCTTGTGGCACTTTTCTGTTCAGTTTTTGCTGTCAGCTCTCTCCATAAACTCACCAGACATTGACCATACTAATACATTATACTGTCAATCTTGAAATGACTGGGTCTTTTATTATCAAAGTCTGTCACAGCCAAATATACATTTCCAATACATGACTAATGTAACTATGGAACTGTTTCGAATGTGAACTTAAAACACTGTGAAAACGCCATTTCCTTTGTACCATGAAGTCTCCACATGCTCATAAGTATGATCTGTCTTGCACTGAGTCACCAGTACCAAGGCTCTTTCAACAGTGACAACTAACATTGCCTTTCCCAATTAACCGTGAAATTAAGTCCCTATAAACTTCATGTATGTAACAATGTAATGTGTAAGGCAAGTATTTGATGTGATTTGGTCTTGTTAGATGATCAATGACTTTCCGGAGTGGACATTTCCAGATATCATTGCTGAAAATTCATATATAGACCTGGAATAATCTTGATTTCTTTGAATTTTAATCTCAGCTTTCCAAAAATGTATACTTCTACCTATCTAGTGCTAGTTGTAGGGCAAGCACAAGTCCCATAACAGTACGGAGGTCGTTGTCCTAATTTCCAAAGTTTGCGTACGTCTCCTAGAATAACCCAGATTAGGCTGAATATTGTTTTATTTGCAAAATTATGCCTAAAGCCTAAGGCTAATTGCATGTAAGACTAAGAGTAGAAAGTAGTGTGATACATAACAATAGGGTCTGATTATTCCATCCTCTAGTCTATCTACATCAGCTCACCAGAGCACCACCTTCCTGTTGAAGTCCTCGTTGACAGGAAACCTGGACTCCCTCTCTTCCCCCGGGTCTGGGTAGGAGGGGATGTACGCGTTGGCCCAGCGACATAGCTCCTTCTCTTCCACAATGTTCAACCGAGCCCCCAACGGATCCATCCCTGGACTGTTACAGATTTATGATTTAAATCTTTGTCATTTAAGATTACATGATAATATACATCTTGGCTATTGGAGCAAGTATTCTTCCCATTCATGCAAATAAGCTTCATGCAAATAACGTCAAATGATTTTCATCATAGCTCCCAATGGATACATTAATATCATAATTTTGCGATCTATGGTTACAGGATAATTTGATGGTCACAGGAACAATTACTCTTCCCATTTATGTAAATTACCATGAATGCAAATATCATCCAATTATGTGTCAGCAATTTGAATCATTGTTGGGTTCATGGGGATCGAGTATTAGGGCTGCTTGTGTGAAAAAAATTGCTAAATTTCCAACTTAAATCAATTGATTGGGTAAAAGGTTATCAATAATATTGATAAACTGATTAATTGATTGTGATGTTGGTGTTGAGAACTTGATCAGCTTTTTCAAAGATTTTTCCAGATCATCTTTTCCAGTTTGTACACTTTTAGATGATGAGAAGGATTTAACAAAACGTGATTTTTGATTGATTAATTGATTGGGTATGATGTTGGTGTGGATCATCTGATCAAATACTTTTTAGTTGATCAGAAGTTGATTTGGGAAGTAAAAAGTCTTGTTCCTAAACCTTGCCACTCCTGGACTAGTGGAAAAAGACTGGAGCGCTCCAGGACTGGTGGAAAAAGAAGCTCCGGGACTGGTGGAGAAAGACTGGTCATCGTGACCATCCTCATGTTCAGGAGTCGGGTCAACCGGTAACTGGTTAGTTGCCATGGTAACCAAGGTTGGAGAATCCTGAATCTTTCACTTTCACCTGTTTTGTGTGTTGTGTGAGAGCTATGTGAACCTGTTGATGAGATCATACAATACATGCACTTTGATGATGCACCCTTTCTCTCTATTTAAATTTTAATACACCTATCGGCTAGTATGTTGGCAACTTCAGGGATAAAGATTTTCTGATACTTACAATATTGCAAGGTGTAATAAATGCTAATTGTAAATATCTCAATTGCAGAAACATTTCAATCACTACACTGCATACTTAAACTTAATTACATTTGTATATTACTTACTAATACTAATAGTACAAAATTAGTCTGTTACACTCTGAATCAAGACAGTGATAAACCTATGCTCTAAAATTTTAGATTCAGACATCTTTTTTCTGTTTGCCCATCTTTTCTTATTGCCTTGCTAATCAGTTTTAATTTTTAATAGGGGCGTCACTAGTACCATAAACAACTTCATCGTTCATGGTGCATGGCGTTAGGTTATGCCTGGCTACTTGAAGATAAAACGTCTTAGATAACATTTCCTACCTTAGATTCTACCTTGGATTGTGATGCTTCGTACAAGGAGCGTACAAAGAGTTTCTTTGTTTCGTGCAATGGGGTTATAGTGGAAAGGTTTCGTGGTAAGTCTTAAAAGAAGAAGTTTGCAAGAAAAAAAATATGTTTGCATCATGCGAGTGCATGGTCTTCGTAGATTATTCACGGAAAAATACTTTAAATTCTCTTTTACTCCAAAGAATTTTGACAGAAAATGCTCTTCAGATGTTCCAGAACTTTGTTCAACTAATAGAAAAGAAAATGGAAGCATAGGAAGTGTAAAATTGAGAGAAAACCGTACCTGTTCTGTACCATGCTAACCGGAGGCAGCCATGTTTTTTTGATCACATGACACCTGTACGCGTGACCAAAGGTCGAAGGTCAATGTCAGTTTGTAAACACCACCACGTGGTAGTAGATAGTACAAGAACAATGCCCATACTAGCAAGGCATCCCTTTACCAAATATCAATTTTGGGACTGAAAATAGCGACAAAGTTTCATGAAAAATTCATGAAAAAACACATGTTCCTTATAGTGGTTTCGCCCCTGAAAATGTCGAAATTTATATTAGATTTTATGATGTGCAAGCAGCTGGAATCTTGCCGCTTCAAGGATGGCTCTTATTCTGCAAGCAATATTTTCATCTCCATGAAAGATGGAAATATTGTTTTGGGCGTGTCTGTGTGTGTGTGTGTCTGTGTGTGTTTTCGGATTTTTGTAACCAGCATAACTCAAGAACCTCTTGATGGATTACGATCATATTTGGTATGGGTAACGTTAGGTGCTGAGAAGACGACAAGCTAGGTGTGTTGCATGGGCTTCAGTACTGTAATGGCTACGCCTACGAATATAGATTTTCGCTATTAAGTATGCAAATGAAGTCCTGATAAACTGACACTATTTGTTCAAATAATGAGGACGTTACTTGCATAATCATTTAATAATACGTCAGTTCGCCATTCGGTGACAGTATGAGGTCGTTGGACCTTTAGTTTATGGAGTAGTTTGATGTGATCTTAAGACCATAATGAATATGCTCATCTGAAATAAAAGAATAAACGAATCAGTCCAAGAATGTAAAAACATTTTTTCTTTATTACATCGTTATCCATATTTTAACAGAATGGAGTAGTGCCAAGTGTCTATATTCCATCATCATTCTTCATCATCCGGGCGTGCTGGTTGCACGGATGGCCATGACTCTCTTCCTCCATCCTTCCCTATCGTCCCGAGTAGCCTTGGGCAGTTCTTCAGCCGAGCAGCCAGAATTCCGCTTGATGAAAATATCGAGCTCTACCCGTGAACAAAGCACGTGCTTGTTGTTGGAGGGGCGTGGCAATAGTAATGGCGTGGCAATAGTAATGGCTATACTATTATAAATTGTGACGAATTTTACATTCAAGTTGTAGTAAAATCCGGAACTGTTTTGGTGGACTTATTTATTTATTTATTTTATTTATTTATTTGCCAATGATACAACTCATTACACGGATCTGCCTAGGCAGCTTTGGGCTGGTAGCGGCAGATCCACAGAGGTTTGTTATTTGGAGTTTCCGTCTCCTAGGAGGACTTCCGACCAAGGATGCAAGGGGTTCCTCCTACCCCTGACTCATGTGTCATGGCGGGTGCGTCATGCCCGAACATGCCCCTATGGCCTTTCACCACCACAAAGGCCTGTCACTGCCACTAGCTGCAGCTATGTACTCATTTACACCTGAGTTAGGTGAGGAAAGTCGTGTAAAGTGCCTTTCCCAAGGGCACAAGATCGGTGACACGGCAAGCGGATTTGAACCCGGGACCTCTCGGGCCTGAGACCAACGCGCTCCCGATCGTGCCACGCGGTCCCACTTTTTTGACTTGGCAGAGAGAAGGTCAAAGGCGGAGGTGGGTTGCGTACACCAGCAAACAAAACCAAAGTTCGCATCGTTTAACCTTGCCACAGTATGGCAACGTTAAGTATAACGTTACAAGTGAGAAATCCGAAATGTTCAGTTGTCTGTGAAACGCAAACTCCGCTGTCCGGGACTGATTGGGCGCGGCAGGACGGGATGTAAGGAGCGCAAAAAACAACAACATTTGCTGAAAATGATGACTTCGGTGTAATTTCTTGGTGCTTTGTGTTAGGGGCCACAGATGTTCTCTTCATTCTATTGTTTGTCTAGTGTTTTAGTCTCCGACATTGCACAGCCAGAAATACATTTTAAGCAACTTAACAGAAACATTTGTCCTGGAGGCAACAGCGTCGACCGCTTATGTCGGCTTCAAGTCACTCTCTCTCTACTGTTCCCTCATCAACGACTTTGGAGTCGCTTGTGTTTAATTGACAACGGACAAGTGGAACGGACAATTTGTCTACTAGTGGCTTGTTTCATTCACATTGTCATATTCACGGTCGTTTCATTCATGAAGAAACGCGGACACACACCGTCCAAGGCGTGGCCAAAGGCGACACCGTAGAGTCCCGCGAGACAGATGACATAGAAGATTCCAAGCACAAGGAGGCCATGAAAGAGCGGGCTGCAGCCATGTTGTGCATAGACGTTGTAGCCGGCAAAGCCGACCTGTGTGACGGCCACTAAAGGGCGGCCAATGATGGCGAGCCAGAGAGCTGCTGGGTGTTCTATCTTCAGCCCCACGGCCTTCACGTAGCCGTTGACGTGATCTATGTAGGAGGCAGCAAGAGGAATTAGTTCACCTGGTACCAAGACGTGCAGAAAGATGTAGACGAAGACATACCGGTCCTTTTAGAGCTCCTTTTCTGTATTTCGTCATCCCCTCACAGCCCTCCCACAACAGCAAGTATGCAGAAAAGTTGCAGCACGACAGACGGGATGGGCGTTGAAGATTTCTTCATATCCACACAGGCGGGAAGCAGTGAGAATGAAGAAGACACCTGAGATGCCGATCGAGATGAAGTACATGTGGGGGCCGTGTAGCACAGTGGTAGTGTATTCGGCCCGTGACCGAGAGGTCGCCAGTTCGAATCCGCCTGCCGTGTTGCCGGTCTTGTGCCCTTGGGAAAGGCACTTTACACGACTTTCCTCACTTAACTCAAGTGAAAACGAGTCGTCCCTCGGATAGGACTTTAAATGGAGGTCCCGTGTTTGGGGAGAGCCACACCCCGGGCACGTAAAAGAACCCGCCACATGTGCGATGGTGCGATGTGGCGGATCAAACCATTCCGGCCAAAAATGGGGTAGGCGATTTCCCGAGCAGCCTCGTAACCCCTGCTTCGCCTATTGAGTCAGTGAAGTCAAGCTTGCTTAAGCTTGATGTTTCTGACTTAGGGAGAAGAGATGCTGCTACAGTTATCGCTATGGGCCGCTCTTCATCAACATGATGGTAACATCAGGCCCTACGAACATGATTTAGTTAGAAAAAAAAAAAGTAGATTATGCTAGTGAAGGTGCATTTCACAATGTCGTCGATGTCAGCAAGCATTGCCAGATTGAAAGCCAACCCAAGGATTCCGACGATCTTAATCACCAACACCCAAAGATTTGTGCACTTTGGAGAGTCCGACATTTTTCAATCGTTATCTGATGAACTTTGCTCCAGCCCCGGCTTTGCAGTTGATTTCATGAATGTTTAGTTCATAACTGGTTGGATCCGGTTGCCTTATCATGTGCAGGCACCCCATGTGTACCTCCCCAATCATGAATTTCAAAACTTGGGCGACTTTTGGACCCAACTGAACTTTGGATGTATTAAGTATTCACCCAATTGAAGTTCACATTCCCATAGTTCCACGCGCGATAGGCAACATCCTGCAAGTGGTGTAGGCTTAGGCTTATAGGCTATAGATAACGCAAAGGATTTTGCATACCAAATCTTATGTTTTGATAAATTGTTTATCAGCAGGTTATATTTTAAATTGTCTTTTTTTTACTTAATGTTCACCACGTAACAAGACCTGAAGGTCATTTCAAGGAGACCCGAAGGCCACTCTAAGGTTATAGGTTACATAGTAAGTGTTGATTTAATTACATACAGGATTTAATAATTCTGTGACTATTTAATCAACCTTTGACTATATTTCCACTTTTTACGCTTTCAACGTACGTCCATGGAATTCAACTGATGTTATGTTAATCCTACAAAGTTTGAAACATAACTGTTATACTAATAATTAGAACTATAAGAACAACAACACAACAACAAAACACATTCGACCACAACTTTAATCAAACAACTTAGTGTAGAAAAGATTTGTTAGTAACCCAGCAAAAATTATTCACCATCGCAAGTTACCTTTGTCTAACAACATTGTAACCAGGCTGCTTTACAAAGCATCACATGATTTTTGCATCACATTTTCTAGTATGTAAAACGGCTATACATATTTGTATATTAATTCATTTATTAATCTTTTAGGGTATATGGAATGACAACAAGCAGCTCTCATACTGGAATGTATTGCAAGTCTCAAGATTGTTGGCAGTGGCTTTATTTACATGATTTCCACAGTGCTACAGAAATATCTCATCATAATTGTAAACCTTTCCAATGACACATTGATGGAGACCATAGAGATATGAATGATAAAATTTGAGTTTCAAGAGGCAATTTGTTGTATTTAGCTCTGGAGAATTGTAAAATGATATCAAACAATACCCCCAGATTCAAGCCCATAACACTGAGGAAGCCACACGGCGAAACATGTTTGTTGTGTGTTGGTTCGAATAAAGGTCCTAAACGGGGAATATGCGGCTCCAGCGTCTTTTCTGAAGATGTGGCGTAAGTGTGAACGGTTGGCTTGAGGTCTCCACATACAATACCCCCAGGTAATAGTAGAAATCAACAGGAGGTTGTACTGGCTTTCCTTTCCTTTGTGCTACTCCCTCTTATGTAACTTTAGCCAGATACCGTTCCGGGCACGAAGGACGATACGTTCCTCGTAAAACGGCGGTGGTCCGTGCGGCTCCAGTTGGAAGCTCTGCAGGATGAGGGCCACGGCAACCTTCATCTCATTCATGGCAAAGTGCTGGCCGATACAGTTCCTGTGAGGATGGGTTAGACCACTTTCTGTTATCTGTTTTCAACATGGCAAATCTACAGCAACCCACTACAGCATACTATGCTCTTCACTTAGTCTTTACGAGACTAACTACACTGGTAGGGAGACTAAGGGGAGTTTGCCAGTGGAGTTTGGCCAGCACAGGCTTTCATTTTTGGAGGGGGAATACTAACCTTAGCGTGCACATGGACTTACCCTCCTGGCCAATTTATGTTATTATTCCATTTTTGCCAAATTCTGTGATCCTTAACCTAGTAGGAATGCCTTGTGGAGGCAAGCCACTAGGAGGCTCATATTCTAATAGTTTCTTTGACACTGGCCAAAACCTATAGCTACACAACAAATTTCACAGCTAACCAACCATAGCTTTGAGTTACAAACACTGTTACACCACATTAAATGCCCCCCCCCACCTTACAAAAACAATATAAGGAGTAATCACAAAAATGCAGTTAACCTTGGTCCAGCCGAGAACGGAATAAAGGCGTGGGAATGTCTGTCCTTGGAGTTCTCAGGGGAGAACCGGAGAGGGTCGTACACCTGAGTAGAGAAAGTGAAAGTGATCTCAAAACAGTTGAGCTCAATGGATGTACAATATTCACAGGTTCAATGTACATGGGAAGTTCCCCTAGCTCTGTCTGACAGTGGTGTAACGCTAGTTCACCTTTATTTGCAGGGTAACCTTTATCCGTTGTTATTAACACCAGGGTATTTCTGGATATCAAGTTGACGGACGAAGGTCTCAAACTGCATTATAATGAAAAAAATGCAATTTGAAACCACTGTCCATCAACGTGATATCCCTAAATATCCTGTTTTTAGGTACAACGGATATAGGTTACCTGGCGAATAATAACAATAATAATATCGGGTGTATTTTGCAGCCAGTAGGCCAGTGAGGGTAATAAGGCTGTTTAACGTGGTCGAGGCACCTCCTTGAGCACAGGACCCCCGCTTTACGTCCCTCCCGGAAGACGATTTCATGGAAAGCTTCGTGAGGCTATAGCAATCCGGACGTCCTTGGTTGGTCCCCCATCCAAGCACTGTCCGGACCGCGCGTTGCTTAACTTCCGAGATCGAGGGATCGGGTGTACCAACGCGCCACGCGGCAGATGAGCTATCGTTATGTCATTAAAAATTTTTGCTATAAAGACAAGAGAAGATGAGAAACATGTTAAAGTCCTTGTAAAAAGTACTTTTTAAGTCAAAGTATTGATCCTGAAAAAGGTGACAGTAGTCAGTGAAAATTCAATCCTTGTAACGCTAGTTCACCTTTATTCGCGGGGTAACCTATATCCATTGTTCCTAAAAACAGGATATTTAGGGATATCACGTAGATGGATGGTGGTTTCAAATTGCTTTTTTTCAATATAATGCAGTTTAAGACCACCTCTGCCGACTCGATATCCCGAAATACCCTGGTGTGAAATGCAACGGATAAAGGTTACCCCGTGAATAAAGATGCGTTATACCTTTGTGTTGGAGGAAAGTTCTTGTACTATAAAGTCATTTTTGTTTTCTCACCTCCGGGTCCTTCCAGATGAGAGGGTTCCTGTGGGCGGTCATGATGCCAGTAAGAACCTGGAAACCTGTGTCAAATGCATTTAATGCGTTAATAAGTTGACCTTTATCTGTGGTGTTACCTATAGCTGTTGTTTTTAAAGACCCTTATTTAGGGTTAAGGCTAAGGCAGATTTTGAACCAGATGTGGCAAGAGAATGCATATGTAAGAAAGGAGTAGAAACAATGGTCTAGTGGTTAGGATTTGTCACTCTCACCACCAAGGCCCAGGTTCGATTCCTGGTGTGGGAACTAAATGTAAGAAAGGAGCAAAAACAGTCTCCTGGCTCCCAGGATTCGAACCTGTGCCCAACTCGGGCTGCCAGAGCACACACAGACCACCACATGGACCTAACAAAGACAAGGTACTTGTTAACCGAGTTAAAGGGGCATTCCACTCCAGAAAGGGGTGTTATTTTCCAATAGATAATGTATCAATGAATACATGATCAGCCGACCTTTTGTGGAATTCCACTTGTGGCGAATTATGCAACGTGTGTTTGTAAAACAATATGACACTCACTAAACCCATGCAGACCCTACCCATGTATTCCCTATACGTGTAGACGCTTCCTTTATCATGAATATTTTCGGCATAAATGAGGGGCGCTAAGCACACCAAGAAGGTCAATTGTTCACAAGATATCAAAGAACACATATCTAGACGTGTTTTTCTTAGCGCCCCTGAAATTAGCTTTGTATCCTAACTTAAGTCAGGCACATTGTATTCAGCCAAAGGCTGAGATTGATTTAATTCAATTAGAGGGTACTTGGGGTGTTTTGTAGAAGACTGAATGCTTTTTGATGCACGTGGGGCTAATGGGTTCTCTTTCTTTAAATGGTACATAGCATACATTTGTCACTTCTACAATTAATATCTATCGGAAAATAACAGTCCCGTCTGGAGTGGAATGTCCCTTTAAGCTAACCTGGTGGAATTTTCTCCCCATCTGGCAGCACCAGGGTCTGGGTGAGTGTTCGGCCGATACCGGGGACTGGAGGCCTCA
Source organism: Branchiostoma floridae x Branchiostoma belcheri (assembly GCA_019207045.1). Lineage (NCBI taxonomy): Eukaryota > Metazoa > Chordata > Leptocardii > Amphioxiformes > Branchiostomatidae > Branchiostoma > Branchiostoma floridae x Branchiostoma belcheri. The sequence continues at coordinate 6,709,260 of CM033031.1, forward strand.
GTCTCAGACTCTCCTTAATACACATGGTGATGAAGGGCAGTTTACTCATGTCCTCCCTGGAGAGGAGTAATGAAGCCTCAATATCTTACACACGATGGTCAATAAGGCACAACGTCAATGTCTTGGTGAGAAGTCATAAACTTCTTAGGCATTTCTTGCAATTCTCAGGCTGTTAGAAATTACAAGAATTTAAAACTTGCTAGAATGCTGCTCAAACCAAGTCTTCCCCAAAAACGAATAAAGACTATAATAAACAAAAAGATGTGACTGTCCAATCATGAAATGATTGCAGCCATTTTACTTCATGACATGCAATCTGAACACTGTAACATCATTCCCTATTGTACCTGGGTGTATTTTCCATCTGTACTGCTAATATTACCAGCTTGCTTTTTGCTAGAGTATGTCACAACAACTGTACATGTGTCTTGTACAAAATGTACCATTTCATGATGTTAAATCGAAGACAAGACAAACATAAGATCTGATGTATACCAGGTCATCTCTGTACGTCCCTGCAGCAGCCCTTCCGCCTCCCTCCTGCACCTGTCCTGGTACTCCGGGTGTTTGGCCAGGTGGTACAGGGCCCAGGAGATCCCGCTGGCCGTGGTGTCGTGACCCTCGAACAGGAACGTGTCCACCTCGTCTCGGATCTCCGCATCCGTCAGGCCTGTGCCATCCTCATCCTTCAATACAAGAACACATACAGCTACAGAACAAGTGGGAAATACTGAAGGACTAACTTGTCAAGATGCCATAAAACACAAACAGAAAAATCATTGAAATGAAATTCAATGAATAGAACAGTCCCCAAACTGGTTAAGCTAAAAAGCAAAATATTGGATATGCCTTAATCATCTGTATGTATTGGATATGCGGGCATACGTGCTATTTGGAAATAGAGCCTTTAGACCTGTCTTTCACCATTTTGTTGAGGATTAGATTCAGTACACAATATAGCCATGATAAATATTTGATTCCAAGCTCATAAGTGAGTGCGAGTAAGATTAAAACCCCTCAGATGTGATTTACCCTAGCTTCTAGGAGGATGTCCAAGAAGTCCAGACACTTTCCCTTCCCTCTTCTGGGCAAGCCCAACTTCTTTACTTCGGCAAGTTGTGCCTTTCTCTCCCTGATGACGTTCTCAGAGAAGTTGTGAATCACCTCGCAGGCCTTATACAACCTGTAAGAATGAATAAAGGGAAGGGATATGTAAGGGTAATGTTGACATAAAATCTAAATGTTCTGGATTTGAATCCCTGATATAACAGGCCTTGGGAAACCAAGGCACTTTATACCTTACTTCTCCACTTGGCTTAGGTTAAAATGTGTAACGTTACGGCAACTTTATCCGTGGGGTAACCTGTATCCATTGTATTGAAAAATACGGTATTTTGTGATCGTCCAAAGACGGTTGTTTTAAACTGCAATATTTAAAAAAAAAGTTTCAATTTGAAACCCACGTTCGTTGACCTGAAATCCCTAGATACACAGTTTTTTAAAACAACGAATTTAGGCTACCCCACAGAAAAAGGTGAACAAGAGTTATCTAGCTTTAGTTTGGGATCTCTCAGATGGGATACAAAGTTAAACGTTCAATCTGTGTTTGCCAAATTCTCGAACTCTATGCCATTCAGATGTTAGATCCAAAATTTTTTGCCTCTTGCCAGCGGTCAGGAAAAAAGGCTAAGGTCGGCAGGTTCTTCATCTTCTTTCGTTGAAGACCTTTGTAGCCTATATACTCATTTTTCACTTGAGTGAAGTGAGGAAAGTCGTGTAAAGTGCCTTTCCCAAGGGCACAAGATCGGTGACACGGCAGGGTTTTAACTCAAACGCGCTGCTGATTGCACCACGTGGTCCCACACATGGTTTTTGCTACTAAGGGTAGATCGAGTAAACAGAAAAGCAACATTTTTTCCCTAGGTCTTTTGTGAAACAAACCAACCTGCGGCCACTGGGGCTGAGTGAGTAGATGAAGTCGCTGTAGTACGGCGGAAAGCGAATACGCTCGACAAACAGCCTGGTGATGTCATACACAGCACGAATGTACGAGCTGGACTGGCTGAGGGGATGGGCAAGAAAATATCAGCGGCAAAAATAAGACATCTTATACAAAAGCTCCTTGCACTATTGCATCCTTGGGGACTAAACTAAGTCTACTACAACATAATCTTAGGTAAAATTTTTTAACATGTTTGTTCAAAGTAAGGCTATTTGTAGCCTTCATAGCAGGCTCTCTGGGGCCTTTTTTTGACTCATAATACACTTTTGCTGGCAATTTCTTTTTGTACTGGGTCACTGATTGCCGGCCATTGCTGATTATTGGTCCAAGGGATCGGTATTCAAGGTCTGTCAAAGATCTCAATGACTACTGATTTTTGATCGGTCATCAATGAACACCTAGCTGTGATCCTGTGGAAATGGGGCCTTACCTGTCAGTCTGGCAGTTGCTATGGTAACTGAGACTACATTTCAGGATGCTGTCCAGAGTCATCAGGCTGACGTGTTCAAACATCTCCACAGAACATCCGGAGCCAAGCTTGGTCCATTTGTCCTATGAAAAAGAAACTGATGAGTCACTATCTCCAAGCAGATATTTGATAGGAAGTTCAGAGGTTTCAACATTAAGCATTCCAACATAAGAATTTTCCCTGCATATTTTTAGCGATACCGGACACTCAGCAGTACTCTATGTACATGTGGCAAATGTCAAACTTTTAACTACAACAGTGAATTCAGTAGTATGAATTCAGGACATTCTTGGGCCAAAAATGGATATATTGAACAAAATTGTTCTTGGGATAAAAAAAGTTGTCGTAGAGACATAAGGCTGAATGACTGTGTGTTGTTTAAACTCTGTGAGAAAATTTCATTGCACCAAGACTTACAATCAGCACGTTTGTGGACTGTGAGAACAGTGTGACGTAGGGCTTGAGGATCTCGAAGTGGAAGGCGGGAGTCAGCAGTCGGCGGTTCCTGTGCCACTTACTGCCGTGGCTCAGCAGCAAGCCATCACCTGGGACACGAGACAGAAACCAGATGAGCTGCTGCAGTACCAAGGTAAGCCATAAGGGGCTCTTCAGTCACCCAGGTGTCTTAAATATGTCCATATGTCAGAGCAATAATATTCCAAAGTCAAACAGTGGGACCGCGTAGCACAGTGGTATTGTGTTCGGCCCGTGACCGAGAGGTTGCGGGTTCGAATCCAGCTGCGTGTCACCGATCTTGTGCCCTTGGGAAAGGCACTTTACACGACTTTCCTCACTTTACTCAAGTGAAAATGAGTACCTGGTTTCGGCTAGGGCCGTCCCACGGATAGGACGTTAAATGGAGGTCCCGTGTCTGGGGAGAGCCATACCCCAGGCACGTTAAAGAACCCGCCACACGTGCGATAGTGTGGTGTGAGTGGTTCAAAACCTACAGCACCTTGGCCGCACCTGGGGCAATCACTGTCGTATTGAGGTCACCTGAGTGGCGCCGAATGGCAGCTCGCTCCAGACACTTGCGATTAAGCCCCACCCATTGTAAGCTCCTCGCAATTCAGCCATGGCTGCAAAGAGTGAGTAGTCGGCCCATCCAATCCAAAAACGATTAAATTTACGATAACTGGATAAAGCAGAAGAATTATTACTCACCTATCATTGGTTTAATGAAGCCATAGAAGAGCTCGTCTTTAGGCTCTGTGTTTAAAACAGAAATAAAATTTTCAGATGGGTAAGGGAAAGTGGTAAAATAATTTATGGTACATTATAAATGAGTAGGTTTTTTTTCCTCATGTAGCATTTAAATGTCCCTTTGCTGTAAATATCCTTGTTTGTCAATTTAAATCAATCAACCAATCAATCAATTTTATGATATTTTGTATGATGATTGTTTAAGTACTAGTAATAGTGGGATGATGTTATATGCTGTGTATGTTAATTAATATGCCAGTGTCCATGTTTTCTGTGTAATTTTGTTACTCCTGGAAGAGTACATGTAGCTATTGTAGTTACATGTGACGGAGTTAATAAAACAATAAACATTATCATCATCATCATCTGTCGTCCCTGGCGGGCAGGGTGAGGCGTTGCACAACATTTCTCCAATGCACACGATCTTTCACAATAAACAATAAACAATCAATCAATTTGCCCTATCACAAGTACATTTACCTGAGGTGGAGAGAATGGCCCTGCTTGTCTCCGGGTGACAGAAGATGAAGAGAGGGAGGAACGGCCCCACCCACAGCTGGAGCACGTGAGAACTGTAGTCTCTCATCATGCGCTTCAGCACAGGCCAGCTACTCTCGTCTGGCAGGAGCTGGAGAAAACAAACACAAACTTCTGCTGCTCAATCTTCTGCTCAAATGAGACATTTGGTATCAAAGCTCAGAGTCTTGAAGAGTCAAAGAATGACAGGTATTAAAATATCCAAGTCTGTACCTAGTCATATCATTTTAAGGTTTAACTGTTACAGAAGGTTAAGGTAGACTCCCTTGCAGTCTTCGGGAAGGGGCTGTTTTTTTTGGGGGGGGGGGCGTTGGTCCGTGATTTTCAACGTTGGCTATGTTCTATTGTGCCTGGAAAGGGAGTTTGTTGAGGAAGGGAGTTTGCGAGTTTCTGCCCCTGGGCCCCTTCCCGAAGACTGCAAGGGAGTCTAAGGTTAAGGGAATTCTTGGGGAATGTATAATGCAAAGTTCCGCCGCCTTATGATTCTGCCTGGATGATGCAGCTGTGTTATGTCATGATGCGGTTGACCTCGGGTATGCAACAATCTACAAATTGATGCAATACAAATAGACAGTCAGACCTTCTCTACAGTTGGTTCTAAAACACATTCACAGCCTGTTATGATAACCAGAAAACAGATAAGAATGAAAGAGTTTGGATGAAAGTAATACAACGTACCTGCATGAGATGGCCGTACAGCCAGTGGCTTGGAGGCGACACAAACTGGTTGGTCACGCGTCGCTGTCTGATCTGAGAAACCACAAACTGCACCAGCAGGACAGACACGATGACGGCCAGGGGAAGAACCATCCAGGTAGCCATGTCTGTGGTCCAGTAGACGTGGGACAGGTGGCTCAACAGGTAATGTTATCAGACAACACCGGTGTAGTAAAACACTAGACAATGCATTGGGTAGAAAGTCTCCAGATGCATGATACAATGTAATGTTAAGGTTGATGATTTTGGATAACAATGATCATACTTCAAGATAAGATGCTGTTATTTTCATAAATCGTTATGAATGAAAAACAACATGTCTATCAAATACATTTTGAGCATTTGAAAGAAACCGTTTGCATAACCAAGGAGCTTTTATATAGATAAAAGCTCCTTGGCATAACATACCTCACAAAGATATATGTCCAAGAAGCCTCTAAGGTCTAGATGATATTATATCCCACCCAGGTCTTGTCTATAAAGCTAAGAAATATCTACGCCTTACGAATTACAATCACTCGGTCAATCAACTAACAATCTTGGTTCGCATTTAGTTTGCAAATCTTTAAGAGAGTTATCTAAAGTAAACAAAACGATCTGCCAGCTCGAGTCCAAGGTTTAGGGTCCACTGCGAGGCAACAGCAGACCAGATGACCTCAGTGACCTTTGGGCTATTCCATTACGGGAAGGGGGCCGTTTATCGCGAATTTCTTATAATTGGTCTTGTTGCTTTTTTTCTTTGATTGCTTTGACAATCTATTTCACAGGTAACAGATCCGTTTCTTTTTTCACCGTACATGCCGTTACTCTACTCAAGGACAGTCAATGATAGGTTTGCCATGTCATCATCTAACATTCTATGATCATCTATGATCAGCTCCATGGAATACATGCAAAATTTGGACAAAAAGAGAATTTTCAAAAATGTCCCTGGTATGATTTCATGCTCCAAACTTTCGGGTAACACAAATATTTGACGACATTTGAAAAGGGGGCGTGACGCCTGCCACGCAGGTGTTCTATGTGAATTTCTTTTGTCTTGCAAAAGTTTAAGACAATCCAAAAAACAAACAAAAGTGTTCAAAAGCTAACAGAACAAATTGTTTTTACCTGTTACGTTCACAGTGATTATGGAAAGACATCACGATAACTTAAAAACTTCTTAAAAACTTTTCAAAAGTTTCAAATTTAGTGTTTTGGCGGGAACAGGTGCTATCCCAGAGGGCCCCTGGAGCCAAGTTGAGAATCAAGATGGCGGCGTGTCCGTGCACAGAAAAAGACGAGCCCAGAAAACCGAACTGTACCTGTCCACACAGCTGTATGTGTGAATATAAGGACGAAGTCGTCAGGATATTGAGAAGTAAGATGTTCAGGGACAAGTACGGGAGTCTTGTGGACCAGGCCGTAACCGAGAATGGCGACTTCGGCCCAGGTGTGTTGACGTGGCGACTTCTAGATCTAAAACTTACAAATTTACATCTTGGCGAATATATAAATGTGGGTGGTAACATATCTAACAACAATAGCTGCTTGGAAAGTGTGTACACAAGTATCATTGTTTATATATGTTATTTATGTATGATATATGGGCGAAAAGTGAGACATTGTACGTACAAACTGTGGAGTGTTACAAAAAGTATGGTGGTGGGGGGCGAAGTTATTTGCATAACTTGTTTGTTCTATTATATAAAAGGTGTGGCACTATTGGGGGCCAAGTGTTGCAAAATTAAACGTATACATAGAACGAATTTTCTCTCACACAGAAGGGTTGAAAAAGGTCTCACACACAGACAGATTTTTCTCTCTCACACAACAGTGGAAAAAGGTCGCACACATTGACAGATTTTTCTCTCTCACACAACCGTTGGAAAAGGTCGCACACATCGACAGATTTTTCTCTCCCACTCCAAAGTTGAAAAACTTCGCACACAGTCACAGATTTTCAAAAGGTGATTTTTTTACCATGTGTTGTCCTATATCATTCTTCACAAATGTTATAAATGCAAGCATATACAGGCGGTTTCTCGGTTCAACATGTACTTTATTCTTCAATATAGAGGCTATTATATTGTTTTAGTGAATACCGTGACCGGTATTCAAATCCATTTCTATTTCAGCATTAATGATACAATGGCCAGCATGAATTTGACTTTTGACCTGTTATATAGCTTATATGATTTGCCTTTTTCCCATAGAGACATGTATTTGAAATATACCGTAGCTGGAATGTCTCATAGATTCATAGAATGTACACACACATGTCATATAAGTTGTCCTTCACCGACTCAAACTTGCACGCTCGATATCTTTCTAAGATACTCTTTCCGATCGTTCGTGCAGTCATACATAATATCTGTAAAAACAAATATTATCCAAAAAATGAGGCTGAATTTTTTTTCACATACACAGCAAGAAGTTTCTGCAAGTCAGTCACCCATGGTAAGAAAGCTTAAGGTGGAAAAAAATCCGTCCCTGAAGAGAACTGTTTAAAAGATCCTTGTTCGGATGTATAAGTACGACGACTTTAAAGTTTTGGGGTTGATTGCATTCTTCACATAGTGCAGACACCACGAGAATATGTCGCGACAACAAATGTGCAATTTTTTTGTCTCAAACACTTGCAGAAATCAACTCTCAAACACATATCGAATTATTCTTTCCAAAGACAAACTATTCTTTGATACAGCAGACATTTTTATTCCGACACACAAACACTAGCATTCTCTCTCACACACAGCACAAAAAGTTCTCTCACTTCGCGAGGCTTTCCCTGCCAACCCGGCTGTAGGAGTGAGCGATTTTTTCGTCTGAGTGAGAGCGAAATTTGGTCGATGTGAGAGCGCTTTCGGAGTAGTGGAAGAATAACTTGCTTGAGTTTTCTGAACTTCCAAATGGCAATGAACAGTGTTATTTTCTTCAGTTTCCAATAAAAACCATTTTAACAATGACATTCTGTTATATTATAGACATTTCCTCGACAATCACTTTATTCCGACACACAACGCAGAAATTCTCTCTCACCCACAGAACAAAAAGTTCTTTCACCTCGGGGGCTTTCCCCGCCAACCCGGCTGGAGGAGTGAGCGATTTATTTTGTCTGAGTGAGAGCGAAATTTGGTCGATGTGAGAGCGCCTTTGGAGTAGTGGAAGAATAACTTTCTTGAGTTTTCTTATCTTCTTAAAGGCAATGAACAGCGTCATTTTCTTCAGTTTCCAATAATAAACCTTTTCAAAAATGACATTCTGTTATATTATAGACATTTCCTCGACAATCATATCATTCCGACACACAACGCAGAATTTCTCTCTCACCCACGGAACAAAAAGTTCTCTCACCTCGGAAGCTTTCCCCGCCGATCAGGCTGGAGGAGTGAGCGATTCTTTTGGTCTGAGTGAGAGCGAAATTTGGTCGATGTGAGAGCGCTTTCGGAGTAGTGGAAGAATAACTTTCTTGAGTTTTCTGAACTTCCAAATGGCAATGAACAGTGTCATTTTCTTGTATCCACTAATAAACCTTTTTAACAATGACATTCTGTTATATTATAGACATTTCCTCGACAGTCATATTATTCCGACACACAACGCTGAAATTCTCTCTCACCCACAGAACAAAAAGTTCTCTCACTCCGCGAGGCTTCCCCTACCAACCCGGCTAGGAGTGAGCGATTACTTTGGTCTGAGTGAGAGCGAAACTTTGTCGATGTGAGAGCTAGCGCTTTCGGAGTAGTGGAAGAATAACTTGCTTGAGTTTTCTGAACTTCTAAAGGGGAATGAACAGTGTCATTTTCTTCAGTTTCAAATAATAAACCATTTTAACAATGACATTCTGTTATATTATAGACATTTCGTCGACAATCACTTTATTCCGACACACAACGCAGAAATTCTCTCTCACTCACAGAACAAAAAGTTCTTTCACCTCGGGGGCTTTCCCCGCCGATCTGGCTGGAGGAGTGAGCGATTTATTTTGGTCTGAGTGAGAGCGAAATTTGGTCGATGTGAGAGCGCCTTTGGAGTAGTGGAAGAATAACTTTCTTGAGTTTTCTTATCTTCTTAAAGGCAATGAACAGCGTCATTTTCTTCAGTTTCCAATAATAAACCTTTTCAAAAATGACATTCTGTTATATTATAGACATTTCCTCGACAATCATATCATTCCGACACACAACGCAGAAATTCTCTCTCACCCACGGAACAAAAAGTTCTCTCACCTCGGAGGCTTTCCCCGCCGATCAGGCTGGAGGAGTGAGCGCTTTTTTTGGTCTGAGTGAGAGCGAAATTTGGTCGATGTGAGAGCGCTTTCGGAATAGTGCAAGAACAACTTCCTTCATCATTTCTTTACTTCAAACGCATGTTAAACACTGACATTTTGTATAGTTTGAAACGATATACATCATACACTAACAATCACTTAAACCAAAGACATTGTCTTGACGATCAATCTTTTTCCGCCACTCAACTCTAAAATTCTCTCTCACACACAAAACAAAAAGTTCTCTCACTTCGGGAGGCTTTCCCTGCAAACCCGAATGGAGGAGTGAGCGATTTTTTGGTCTGAGTGAGAGCGAAACTTTGTCGATGTGAGAGCGCTTTCGGAGTAGTGAAAGAACAACTTCTTTTAGTATTTTTTACTTAAAACCCAAAATAAACGCAGACATTTTGTTTAGTTTGTAACGATATACACCATACAATACCAATCACTTATACCAAATATTAAAGATATTGTCTTGACAATCAATCTTTTTCCGACACACAACGCTGAAATTCTCTCTCACCCACAGAACAAAAAGTTCTCTCACTTTGGGAGGCTTCCCTGCCAACGGGGCTGTAGGAGTGAGCGATTTTTTTGGGTCTGAGTGAGTGCGAACTTTTGTCGATGTGAGAGGGCTTTCGGAGTAATGAAAGAACAACTTCTTTTAGTATTTTTTATTAAAAACGCAAAATAAACGCTGACATTTTATAGTTTGTAACGATATACACCATACAATACCAATCACTTATACCAAATATTAAAGATATTGTCTTGACAATCAATCTTTTTCCGACACACAACGCTGAAATTCTCTCTCACCCACAGAACAAAAAGTTCTCTCACTTCGGGAGGCTTCCCTGCCAACGCGGCTGTAGGAGTGAGCGCTTTTTTGGGTCTGAGTGAGTGCGAACTTTTGTCGATGTGAGAGCGCTTTTGGAGTAGTGAAAGAACAACTTCTTTTAGTATTTTTTATTAAAAACGCAAAATAAACGCTGACATTTTGTATAGTTTGTAACGATATACACTATACAATACCAATCACTTATACCAAATATTAAAGATATTGTCTTGACAATCAATCTTTTTCCGACACACAACGCTGAAATTCTCTCTCACCCACAGAACAAAAAGTTCTCTCACTTCGGGAACTTCCCCTGCCAACGCGGCTGTAGGAGTGAGCGCTTTTTTGGGTCTGAGTGAGTGCGAACTTTTGTCGATGTGAGAGCGCTTTTGGAGTAGTGAAAGAACAACTTCTTTTAGTATTTTTTACTTAAAACTCAAAATAAACACTGACATTTTGTCTAGTTTGTAACGATATAAACTATACAATAACAATCACTTATACCAAATATTAAAGATATTGTCTTGATCATCAATCTTTATCCGACACACAACACTGAAATTCTCTCTCACCCACAGAACAAAAAGTTCTCTCACTTCGGGAGGCTTCCTTGCCAACCCGGCTGTAGGAGTGAGCGCTTTTTGGGGTCTGAGTGAGTGCGAACTTTGGTCGATGTGAGAGCGCTTTCGGAATAGTGAAAGAATAACTTCCTTCAGTATTTTTCCATGCCAAATATTTTATATACCTGTTTAAACAGACCACGCTAGAACATGGTCGCTCTAGCGCAGCGGGAAAATTTGCGCGGTGTAAACCAATGCACCCGGTTCGATTCCGGTGAGGCAATAATTTTTTTTAACCTTCTTTTTTTTTTCTTTTTTTTACATCCATCAAAATACTAATTTTTGCATCCATTGAAATAATTATTAACAATACTTTTGTATAGAACATTAAAACTCACATTTGTACCTTTTCTACTTGTACATTTTTTCGATGTTGGGATATTTGAATGAGACGTGCGATACTCTGCTTATATGTCGTTCTAACTTTCCATAAAATGTCCATACAACATCTATATCACAGAATTACACAAGAACTGATTTTCTCGAATATATCTGCATACTGGCTTTTTTTTCAAAATACGCATCAGCCAGCTTTTTTTCAGAAGCTTTCTTGTTTCACTTCAAGCGCAAAATAAACACTGATATTTTGTTTACTTTTTAACGATATACACTATACAATACCAATCATTCATTCCAAAGATATGGTCTTGACAATCAATCTTTTTCCGACACACAACGCTAAAATTCTCTCTCACCCACAGAACAAAAAGTTCTCTCACTTCGGGAGGCTTCCCTGCCAACGCGGCTGTAGGAGTGAGAGCTTTTTGGGTCTGAGTGAGTGCGAACTTTTGTCGATGTGAGAGCGCTTTTGGAGTAGTGATAGAACAACTTCTTTTAGTATTTTTTACTTAAAACTCAAAATAAACACTGACATTTTGTCTAATTTGTAACGATATAAACTATACAATAACAATCACTTATACCAAATACTAAAGACATTGCCTTGACAATCAATCTTTCTCCGACACACAACGCTGAAATTCTCTCTCACACACAGAACAAAAAGTTCTCTCACTCCGGGAGGCTTCCCTGCCAACCCGGCTGTAGGAGTGAGCGATTTTTTTGGTCTGAGTGAGTGCGAACTTTTGTCGATGTGAGAGCGATTTTGGAGTAGTGAAAGAACAACTTCTTTTAGTATTTTTTTACTTTAAACGCAAAATAAACACTGACATTTTGTTTAGTTTGTAACGATATAAACTATACAATACCAATCACTTATACCAAATATTAAAGATATTGTCTTGACAATCAATCTTTTTCCGACACACAACGCTAAAATTCTCTCTCACACACAGAACAAAAAGTTCTCTCACTTCGGGAACTTACCCTGCCAACGCGGCTGTAGGAGTGAGCGATTTTTGGGGTCTGAGTGAGTGCGAACTTTTGTCGATGTGAGAGCGCTTTTGGAGTAGTGAAAGAACAACTTCTTTTAGTATTTTTTTACTTAAAACGCAAAATAAACGCAGACATTTTGTTTAGTTTGTAACGATATACACTATACAATACCAATCACTTATACCAAATATTAAAGATATTGTCTTGACAATCAATCTTTTTCCGATACACAACGCTAAAATTCTCTCTCACACACAGAACAAAAAGTTCTCTCACTTCGGGAACTTCCCCTGCCAACGCGGCTGTAGGAGTGAGCGCTTTTTGGGGTCTGAGTGAGTGCGAACTTTTGTCGATGTGAGAGCGCTTTTGGAGTAGTGAAAGAATAACTTCTTTTAGTATTTTTTCACTTTAAACGCAAAATAAACGCTGACATTTTGTTTAGTTTGTAACGATATACACTATACAATAACAATCACTTATACCAAATATTAAAGATATTGTCTTGACAATCAATCTTTATCCGACACACAACGCTGAAATTCTCTTTCACCCACAGAACAAAAAGTTCTCTCACTCCGGGAGGCTTCCCTGCCAACGCGGCTGTAGGAGTGAGCGATTTTTTTGGTCTGAGTGAGTGCGAACTTTTGTCGATGTGAGAGCGCTTTCGGAATAGTGAAAGAACAACTTCTTTTAGTATTTTTTTACTTTAAAAGCAAAATAAACACTGACATTTTGTTTAGTTTGTAACGATATAAACTATACAATACCAATCACTTATACCAAATATTAAAGATATTGTCTTGACAATCAATCTTTTTCCGACACACAACGCTAAAATTCTCTCTCACACACAGAACAAAAAGTTCTCTCACTTCGGGAACTTACCCTGCCAACGCGGCTGTAGGAGTGAGCGCTTTTTTGGGTCTGAGTGAGTGCGAACTTTTGTCGATGTGAGAGCGCTTTTGGAATAGTGAAAGAACAACTTCTTTTAGTATTTTTTCACTTTAAACGCAAAATAAACACTGACATTTTGTTTAGTTTGTAACGATATAAACTATACAATAACAATCACTTATACCAAATATTAAAGATATTGTCTTGATCATCAATCTTTCTCCGACACACAACGCTGAAATTCTCTCTCACCCACAGAACAAAACGTTCTCTCACTTCGGGAGGCTTCCCTGCCAACGCGGCTGTAGGAGTGAGCGATTTTTTGGGTCTGAGTGAGTGCGAACTTTTGTCGATGTGAGAGCGCTTTTGGAGTAGTGAAAGAATAACTTCTTTTAGTATTTTTTACTTAAAACCCAAAATAAACACTGACATTTTGTTTAGTTTGTAACGATATACACTATACAATAACAATCACTTATACCAAATATTAAAGATATTGTTTTGATAATCAATCTTTTTCCGACACACAACGCTGAAATTCTCTTTCACCCACAGAACAAAAAGTTCTCTCACTCCGGGAGGCTTCCCTGCCAACGCGGCTGTAGGAGTGAGCGATTTTTGGGTCTGAGTGAGTGCGAACTTTAGTCGATGTGAGAGCGCTTTCGGAGTAGTGGAAGAATAACTTCATTGAGGTTTATTTAATTAAAATGCACAATGATCACTGAAATTTTATTTTGTTTGCAACGATATACATCATACAATAATGATCGCTTATACCAAAGATATTGTCTTGACAATCAATATTATTCTGACACACAATACTAAAATTCTCTGTCACCCACATCACAAAAAGTTCTCTCACTTCGGGAGGCCTCCCCTGCAACCCCGGATGGAGGAGTGAGCGAATGTTTGGTCTGGGTGAGAGAGAAAATTGATCGATGTGAGAGCGCTTTCGGAGTAGTGGAAGAATAACTTCCTTAAGTTTTCTTAACTTCTAAAGAGGAATGAACAGTGTCATTTTCTTCAGTTTCAAATAATAAACCATTTTAACAATGACATTCTGTTATGTTATAGACATTTCCTCGACAATTACTTTATTCCGACACACAACGCAGAAATTCTCTCTCACCCACAGAACAAAAAGTTCTCTCACTCCGGGAGGCTTCCCTGCCAACGCGGCTGTAGGAGTGAGCGATTTTGGGGTCTGAGTGAGTGCGAACTTTGGTCGATGTGAGAGCGCTTTTGGAGTAGTGAAAGAACAACTTCTTTTAGTATTTTTTTACTTTAAAAGCAAAATAAACACTGACATTTTATTTAGTTTGTAACGATATAAACTATACAATACCAATCACTTATACCAAATATTAAAGATATTGTCTTGACAATCAATCTTTTTCCGACACACAACGCTAAAATTCTCTCTCACACACAGAACAAAAAGTTCTCTCACTTCGGGAACTTACCCTGCCAACGCGGCTGTAGGAGTGAGCGCTTTTTGGGGTCTGAGTGAGTGCGAACTTTTGTCGATGTGAGAGCGCTTTTGGAATAGTGAAAGAACAACTTCTTTTAGTATTTTTTCACTTTAAACGCAAAATAAACACTGACATTTTGTTTAGTTTGTAACGATATAAACTATACAATAACAATCACTTATACCAAATATTAAAGATATTGTCTTGATCATCAATCTTTCTCCGACACACAACGCTGAAATTCTCTCTCACCCACAGAACAAAACGTTCTCTCACTTCGGGAGGCTTCCCTGCCAACGCGGCTGTAGGAGTGAGCGATTTTTTGGGTCTGAGTGAGTGCGAACTTTTGTCGATGTGAGAGCGCTTTTGGAGTAGTGAAAGAATAACTTCTTTTAGTATTTTTTACTTAAAACCCAAAATAAACACTGACATTTTGTTTAGTTTGTAACGATATATACTATACAATAACAATCACTTATACCAAATATTAAAGATATTGTTTTGATAATCAATCTTTTTCCGACACACAACGCTGAAATTCTCTTTCACCCACAGAACAAAAAGTTCTCTCACTCCGGGAGGCTTCCCTGCCAACGCGGCTGTAGGAGTGAGCGCTTTTTGGGGTCTGAGTGAGTGCGAACTTTGTCGATGTGAGAGCGCTTTTGGAGTAGTGAAAGAACAACTTCTTTTAGTATTTTTTTACTTAAAACGCAAAATAAACGCAGACATTTTGTTTAGTTTGTAACGATATACACTATACAATACCAATCACTTATACCAAATATTAAAGATATTGTCTTGACAATCAATCTTTTTCCGATACACAACGCTAAAATTCTTTCTCACACACAGAACAAAAAGTTCTCTCACTTCGGGAGGCTTTCTTGCCAACCCGGCTGCAGGAGTGAGCGATTTTTTGGGTCTGAGTGAGTGCGAACTTTTGTCGATGTGAGAGCGCTTTCGGAGTAGTGAAAGAATAGCTTGCTGGAGGTTTATTAACTTTAGTCTCAAATCAACAACTGACATTCTATTCAGTTTGAAACAATATATACATCATACAATAACGATGACTTATACCAAAGATAATGTCTTGACAATTAATCTTTTTCCGACACTCAACGATAAAATTCTCTCTCACACACAGAACAAAAAGTTCTCTCACTTCGGGAGGCTTTCCCTGCCAACCCGGCCGTAGGAGTGAGCGATTTTTTGGGTCTGAGTGAGAGAGAAATTTGGTCGATGTGAGAGCGCTTTCGGAAGAGTGAAAGAATAACTTCTTTCAGTATTTTTTCACTTCAAACGCAAGATAAACACTGACATTTTGTTTACTTTGTTACGATATACACTATATAATACAATCATTCATTCCATAGATATGGTCTTGACAATCAATCTTTTTCCGACACTCAACGCTAAAAATCTCTCTCACCTACAGAACAAAAAGTTCTCTCACTTCGGGAGGCTTCTCTGCAATTTGGCTGTAGGAGTGAGCGCTTTTTTTGGTCTGAGTGAGTGCGAACTTTGGTCGATGTGAGAGCGCTTTCGGAGTACTAGTAGTGAAAGAAGAAATTCCTTGTGGCCAGAGTAGTCGCCGTGGTGATGTTGAGATGTTGTGATGTTGAGATGTTGGAATCTTGGAATGAACGGACCTGTTCAATCCATGCCAAACAGCTTTATACCTGTTAAAACCATTATTTCGTCAAGATGTCCCACTAGCGCAGTGGGAAAGTTTGCGCATAGAAAACCAATGCATCGGGTTCGAATCCGGAGAGAATTTTTTTTTTACTGTGTCTTTTTTTTTTCCTTTTTTTACATCCAGTAAAATACTAATTTTTACATCCATTAAAATACTAATTAATAATACTTTTGTATAGAACATTAAAACTCACCTTTGCACCTGTTCTACTTCTGCATTTTTTCGCTGTTGGGATGTTTGAATGAACGAACTGTGAGACGTGCGTTACTCTGCATATATGTCGTTTTAACTTTCCATAAAATGCCCATACAACATCTATATCACAAGAATAAACTGATTTTCTCGAAAAAATACTGAAGGAAGTTATTCTTTCACTATTCCGAAAGCGCTCTCACATCGACAAAAGTTCGCACTCACTCAGACCCAAAAAATCGCTCACTCCTACAGTCGGGTTGGCAGGGGAAGTTCCCGAAGTGAGAGAACTTTTTGTTCTGTGGGTGAGAGAGAATTTCAGCGTTGTGTGTCGGAAAAAGATTGATTGTCAAGACAATATCTTTAATATTTGGTATAAGTGATTGGTATTGTATAGTGTATATCGTTACAAACTGAATAAAATGTCAGTGTTTATTTTGGGTTTTAAGTAAAAAAAATACTAAAAGAAGTTGTTATTTCACTACTCCAAAAGCGCTCTCACATCGACCAAAGTTCGCACTCACTCAGACCCAAAAATCGCTCACTCCTACAGCCGCGTTGGCAGGGAAGCCTCCCGGAGTGAGAGAACTTTTTGTTCTGTGGGTGAGAGAGAATTTCTGCGTTGTGTGTCGGAATAAAGTAATTGTCGAGGAAATGTCTATAACATAACAGAATGTCATTGTTAAAATGGTTTATTATTTGAAACTGAAGAAAATGACACTGTTCATTCCCCTTTAGAAGTTAAGAAAACTTAAGGAAGTTATTCTTCCACTACTCCGAAAGCGCTCTCACATCGATCAATTTTCTCTCTCACCCAGACCAAACATTCGCTCACTCCTCCATCCGGGTTTGCAGGGGAGGCCTCCCGAAGTGAGAGAACTTTTTGTGATGTGGGTGACAGAGAATTTTAGTATTGTGTGTCAGAATAATATTGATTGTCACGACAATATCTTTGGTATAAGCGATCATTATTGTATGATGTATATCGTTGCAAACAAAATAAAATTTCAGTGATCATTGTGCATTTTAATTAAATAAACCTCAATGAAGTTATTCTTCCACTACTCCGAAAGCGCTCTCACATCGACAAAAGTTCGCACTCACTCAGACCCAAAAATCGCTCACTCCTACAGCCGCGTTGGCAGGGAAGCCTCCCGAAGTGAGAGAACTTTTTGTTCTGTGGGTGAGAGAGAATTTCAGCGTTGTGTGTCGGAGAAAGATTGATGATCAAGACAATATCTTTAATATTTGGTATAAGTGATTGTTATTGTATAGTGTATATCGTTACAAACTAAACAAAATGTCAGCGTTTATTTTGCGTTTAAAGTGAAAAAATACTAAAAGAAGTTGTTCTTTCACTACTCCAAAAGCGCTCTCACATCGACAAAAGTTCGCACTCACTCAGACTCCAAAAAGCGCTCACTCCTACAGCCGGGTTGGCAAGGAAGCCTCCCGAAGTGAGAGAACTTTTTGTTCTGTGGGTGAAAGAGAATTTCAGCGTTGTGTGTCGGAAAAAGATTGATTGTCAAGACAATATCTTTAATATTTGGTATAAGTGATTGTTATTGTATGGTGTATATCGTTACAAACTAAAAAAATGCCAGTGATTATTTTGCGTTTTTAGTTAAAAATACTTAAAGATGTTGTTCTTTCACTACTCCAAAATCGCTCTCACATCGACAAAAGTTCGCACTCACTCAGACCCAAAAAATCGCTCACTCCTACAGCCGCGTTGGCAGGGAAGCCTCCCGAAGTGAGAGAACTTTTTGTTCTGTGGGTGAAAGAGAATTTCAGCGTTGTGTGTCGGAAAAAGATTGATTATCAAAACAATATCTTTAATATTTGGTATAAGTGATTGTTATTGTATAGTATATATCGTTACAAACTAAACAAAATGTCAGCGTTTATTTTGCGTTTAAAGTGAAAAAATACTAAAATAAGTTGTTCTTTCACTACTCCAAAAGCGCTCTCACATCGACAAAAGTTCGCACTCACTCAGACCCAAAAAAATCGCTCACTCCTACAGTCGGGTTGGCAGGGGAAGTTCCCGAAGTGAGAGAACTTTTTGTTCTGTGGGTGAGAGAGAATTTCAGCGTTGTGTGTCGGAAAAAGATTGATTGTCAAGACAATATCTTTAATATTTGGTATAAGTGATTGGTATTGTATAGTGTATATCGTTACAAACTGAATAAAATGTCAGTGTTTATTTTGGGTTTTAAGTAAAAAATACTAAAAGAAGTTGTTCTTTCACTACTCCAAAAGCGCTCTCACATCGACCAAAGTTCGCACTCACTCAGACCCCAAAATCGCTCACTCCTACAGCCGCGTTGGCAGGGAAGCCTCCCGGAGTGAGAGAACTTTTTGTTCTGTGGGTGAGAGAGAATTTCTGCGTTGTGTGTCGGAATAAAGTAATTGTCGAGGAAATGTCTATAACATAACAGAATGTCATTGTTAAAATGGTTTATTATTTGAAACTGAAGAAAATGACACTGTTCATTCCTCTTTAGAAGTTAAGAAAACTTAAGGAAGTTATTCTTCCACTACTCCGAAAGCGCTCTCACATCGATCAATTTTCTCTCTCACCCAGACCAAACATTCGCTCACTCCTCCATCCGGGTTTGCAGGGGAGGCCTCCCGAAGTGAGAGAACTTTTTGTGATGTGGGTGACAGAGAATTTTAGTATTGTGTGTCAGAATAATATTGATTGTCAAGACAATATCTTTGGTATAAGCGATCATTATTGTATGATGTATATCGTTGCAAACAAAATAAAATTTCAGTGATCATTGTGCATTTTAATTAAATAAACCTCAATGAAGTTATTCTTCCACTACTCCGAAAGCGCTCTCACATCGACTAAAGTTCGCACTCACTCAGACCCAAAAATCGCTCACTCCTACAGCCGCGTTGGCAGGGAAGCCTCCCGAAGTGAGAGAACTTTTTGTTCTGTGGGTGAGAGAGAATTTCAGCGTTGTGTGTCGGAGAAAGATTGATGATCAAGACAATATCTTTAATATTTGGTATAAGTGATTGTTATTGTATAGTATATATCGTTACAAACTAAACAAAATGTCAGCGTTTATTTTGGGTTTTAAGTAAAAAATACTAAAAGAAGTTGTTCTTTCACTACTCTAAAAGCGCTCTCACATCGACGAAAGTTCGCACTCACTCAGACCCAAAAAAGCGCTCACTCCTACAGCCGCGTTGGCAGGGAAGCCTCCCGGAGTGAGAGAACTTTTTGTTCTGTGGGTGAAAGAGAATTTCAGCGTTGTGTGTCGGAAAAAGATTGATTATCAAAACAATATCTTTAATATTTGGTATAAGTGATTGTTATTGTATAGTATATATCGTTACAAACTAAACAAAATGTCAGTGTTTATTTTGGGTTTTAAGTAAAAAATACTAAAAGAAGTTATTCTTTCACTACTCCAAAAGCGCTCTCACATCGACAAAAGTTCGCACTCACTCAGACCCAAAAAAGCGCTCACTCCTACAGCCGCGTTGGCAGGGAAGCCTCCCGGAGTGAGAGAACTTTTTGTTCTGTGGGTGAAAGAGAATTTCAGCGTTGTGTGTCGGAAAAAGATTGATTATCAAAACAATATCTTTAATATTTGGTATAAGTGATTGTTATTGTATAGTATATATCGTTACAAACTAAACAAAATGTCAGTGTTTATTTTGGGTTTTAAGTAAAAAATACTAAAAGAAGTTATTCTTTCACTACTCCAAAAGCGCTCTCACATCGACAAAAGTTCGCACTCACTCAGACCCAAAAAATCGCTCACTCCTACAGCCGCGTTGGCAGGGAAGCCTCCCGAAGTGAGAGAACTTTTTGTGATGTGGGTGACAGAGAATTTTAGTATTGTGTGTCAGAATAATATTGATTGTCAAGACAATATCTTTGGTATAAGCGATCATTATTGTATGATGTATATCGTTGCAAACAAAATAAAATTTCAGTGATCATTGTGCATTTTAATTAAATAAACCTCAATGAAGTTATTCTTCCACTACTCCGAAAGCGCTCTCACATCGACTAAAGTTCGCACTCACTCAGACCCAAAAATCGCTCACTCCTACAGCCGCGTTAGCAGGGAAGCCTCCCGAAGTGAGAGAACTTTTTGTTCTGTGGGTGAGAGAGAATTTCAGCGTTGTGTGTCGGAGAAAGATTGATGATCAAGACAATATCTTTAATATTTGGTATAAGTGATTGTTATTGTATAGTATATATCGTTACAAACTAAACAAAATGTCAGCGTTTATTTTGGGTTTTAAGTAAAAAATACTAAAAGAAGTTGTTCTTTCACTACTCTAAAAGCGCTCTCACATCGACGAAAGTTCGCACTCACTCAGACCCAAAAAAGCGCTCACTCCTACAGCCGCGTTGGCAGGGAAGCCTCCCGGAGTGAGAGAACTTTTTGTTCT
The DNA here is from genome assembly GCA_019207045.1 of Branchiostoma floridae x Branchiostoma belcheri. NCBI lineage: Eukaryota > Metazoa > Chordata > Leptocardii > Amphioxiformes > Branchiostomatidae > Branchiostoma > Branchiostoma floridae x Branchiostoma belcheri. The sequence goes on from CM033031.1 coordinate 6,729,915, forward strand.
GTGGGTGAAAGAGAATTTCAGCGTTGTGTGTCGGAAAAAGATTGATTATCAAAACAATATCTTTAATATTTGGTATAAGTGATTGTTATTGTATAGTATATATCGTTACAAACTAAACAAAATGTCAGTGTTTATTTTGGGTTTTAAGTAAAAAATACTAAAAGAAGTTATTCTTTCACTACTCCAAAAGCGCTCTCACATCGACAAAAGTTCGCACTCACTCAGACCCAAAAAAGCGCTCACTCCTACAGCCGCGTTGGCAGGGAAGCCTCCCGGAGTGAGAGAACTTTTTGTTCTGTGGGTGAAAGAGAATTTCAGCGTTGTGTGTCGGAAAAAGATTGATTATCAAAACAATATCTTTAATATTTGGTATAAGTGATTGTTATTGTATAGTATATATCGTTACAAACTAAACAAAATGTCAGTGTTTATTTTGGGTTTTAAGTAAAAATACTAAAAGAAGTTATTCTTTCACTACTCCAAAAGCGCTCTCACATCGACAAAAGTTCGCACTCACTCAGACCCAAAAAATCGCTCACTCCTACAGCCGCGTTGGCAGGGAAGCCTCCCGAAGTGAGAGAACTTTTTGTGATGTGGGTGACAGAGAATTTTAGTATTGTGTGTCAGAATAATATTGATTGTCAAGACAATATCTTTGGTATAAGCGATCATTATTGTATGATGTATATCGTTGCAAACAAAATAAAATTTCAGTGATCATTGTGCATTTTAATTAAATAAACCTCAATGAAGTTATTCTTCCACTACTCCGAAAGCGCTCTCACATCGACTAAAGTTCGCACTCACTCAGACCCAAAAATCGCTCACTCCTACAGCCGCGTTAGCAGGGAAGCCTCCCGAAGTGAGAGAACTTTTTGTTCTGTGGGTGAGAGAGAATTTCAGCGTTGTGTGTCGGAGAAAGATTGATGATCAAGACAATATCTTTAATATTTGGTATAAGTGATTGTTATTGTATAGTATATATCGTTACAAACTAAACAAAATGTCAGCGTTTATTTTGGGTTTTAAGTAAAAAATACTAAAAGAAGTTGTTCTTTCACTACTCCAAAAGCGCTCTCACATCGACGAAAGTTCGCACTCACTCAGACCCAAAAAAGCGCTCACTCCTACAGCCGCGTTGGCAGGGAAGCCTCCCGGAGTGAGAGAACTTTTTGTTCTGTGGGTGAAAGAGAATTTCAGCGTTGTGTGTCGGAAAAAGATTGATTATCAAAACAATATCTTTAATATTTGGTATAAGTGATTGTTATTGTATAGTATATATCGTTACAAACTAAACAAAATGTCAGTGTTTATTTTGGGTTTTAAGTAAAAAATACTAAAAGAAGTTATTCTTTCACTACTCCAAAAGCGCTCTCACATCGACAAAAGTTCGCACTCACTCAGATCCAAAAAAGCGCTCACTCCTACAGCCGCGTTGGCAGGGAAGCCTCCCGGAGTGAGAGAACTTTTTGTTCTGTGGGTGAAAGAGAATTTCAGCGTTGTGTGTCGGAAAAAGATTGATTATCAAAACAATATCTTTAATATTTGGTATAAGTGATTGTTATTGTATAGTATATATCGTTACAAACTAAACAAAATGTCAGTGTTTATTTTGGGTTTTAAGTAAAAAATACTAAAAGAAGTTATTCTTTCACTACTCCAAAAGCGCTCTCACATCGACAAAAGTTCGCACTCACTCAGACCCAAAAAATCGCTCACTCCTACAGCCGCGTTGGCAGGGAAGCCTCCCGAAGTGAGAGAACGTTTTGTTCTGTGGGTGAGAGAGAATTTCAGCGTTGTGTGTCGGAGAAAGATTGATGATCAAGACAATATCTTTAATATTTGGTATAAGTGATTGTTATTGTATAGTTTATATCGTTACAAACTAAACAAAATGTCAGTGTTTATTTTGCGTTTAAAGTGAAAAAATACTAAAAGAAGTTGTTCTTTCACTATTCCAAAAGCGCTCTCACATCGACAAAAGTTCGCACTCACTCAGACCCCAAAAAGCGCTCACTCCTACAGCCGCGTTGGCAGGGTAAGTTCCCGAAGTGAGAGAACTTTTTGTTCTGTGTGTGAGAGAGAATTTTAGCGTTGTGTGTCGGAAAAAGATTGATTGTCAAGACAATATCTTTAATATTTGGTATAAGTGATTGGTATTGTATAGTTTATATCGTTACAAACTAAACAAAATGTCAGTGTTTATTTTGCTTTTAAAGTAAAAAAATACTAAAAGAAGTTGTTCTTTCACTATTCCGAAAGCGCTCTCACATCGACAAAAGTTCGCACTCACTCAGACCAAAAAAATCGCTCACTCCTACAGCCGCGTTGGCAGGGAAGCCTCCCGGAGTGAGAGAACTTTTTGTTCTGTGGGTGAAAGAGAATTTCAGCGTTGTGTGTCGGATAAAGATTGATTGTCAAGACAATATCTTTAATATTTGGTATAAGTGATTGTTATTGTATAGTGTATATCGTTACAAACTAAACAAAATGTCAGCGTTTATTTTGCGTTTAAAGTGAAAAAATACTAAAAGAAGTTATTCTTTCACTACTCCAAAAGCGCTCTCACATCGACAAAAGTTCGCACTCACTCAGACCCCAAAAAGCGCTCACTCCTACAGCCGCGTTGGCAGGGGAAGTTCCCGAAGTGAGAGAACTTTTTGTTCTGTGTGTGAGAGAGAATTTTAGCGTTGTGTATCGGAAAAAGATTGATTGTCAAGACAATATCTTTAATATTTGGTATAAGTGATTGGTATTGTATAGTGTATATCGTTACAAACTAAACAAAATGTCTGCGTTTATTTTGCGTTTTAAGTAAAAAAATACTAAAAGAAGTTGTTCTTTCACTACTCCAAAAGCGCTCTCACATCGACAAAAGTTCGCACTCACTCAGACCCCAAAAAGCGCTCACTCCTACAGCCGCGTTGGCAGGGGAAGTTCCCGAAGTGAGAGAACTTTTTGTTCTGTGTGTGAGAGAGAATTTTAGCGTTGTGTGTCGGAAAAAGATTGATTGTCAAGACAATATCTTTAATATTTGGTATAAGTGATTGGTATTGTATAGTTTATATCGTTACAAACTAAACAAAATGTCAGTGTTTATTTTGCGTTTAAAGTAAAAAAATACTAAAAGAAGTTGTTCTTTCACTATTCCAAAAGCGCTCTCACATCGACAAAAGTTCGCACTCACTCAGACCCCAAAAAGCGCTCACTCCTACAGCCGCGTTGGCAGGGTAAGTTCCCGAAGTGAGAGAACTTTTTGTTCTGTGTGTGAGAGAGAATTTTAACGTTGTGTGTCGGAAAAAGATTGATTGTCAAGACAATATCTTTAATATTTGGTATAAGTGATTGGTATTGTATAGTTTATATCGTTACAAACTAAACAAAATGTCAGTGTTTATTTTGCTTTTAAAGTAAAAAAATACTAAAAGAAGTTGTTCTTTCACTATTCCGAAAGCGCTCTCACATCGACAAAAGTTCGCACTCACTCAGACCAAAAAAATCGCTCACTCCTACAGCCGCGTTGGCAGGGAAGCCTCCCGGAGTGAGAGAACTTTTTGTTCTGTGGGTGAAAGAGAATTTCAGCGTTGTGTGTCGGATAAAGATTGATTGTCAAGACAATATCTTTAATATTTGGTATAAGTGATTGTTATTGTATAGTGTATATCGTTACAAACTAAACAAAATGTCTGCATTTATTTGGCGTTTTAAGTAAAAAAATACTAAAAGAAGTTGTTCTTTCACTACTCCAAAATCGCTCTCACATCGACAAAAGTTCGCACTCACTCAGACCAAAAAAATCGCTCACTCCTACAGCCGGGTTGGCAGGGAAGCCTCCCGGAGTGAGAGAACTTTTTGTTCTGTGTGTGAGAGAGAATTTCAGCGTTGTGTGTCGGAGAAAGATTGATTGTCAAGGCAATGTCTTTAGTATTTGGTATAAGTGATTGTTATTGTATAGTTTATATCGTTACAAATTAGACAAAATGTCAGTGTTTATTTTGAGTTTTAAGTAAAAAATACTAAAAGAAGTTGTTCTATCACTACTCCAAAAGCGCTCTCACATCGACAAAAGTTCGCACTCACTCAGACCCAAAAAGCTCTCACTCCTACAGCCGCGTTGGCAGGGAAGCCTCCCGAAGTGAGAGAACTTTTTGTTCTCTGGGTGAGAGAGAATTTCAGCGTTGTGTGTCGGAAAAAGATTGATTGTCAAGACAATATCTTTAATATTTGGTATAAGTGATTGGTATTGTTTAGTGTATATCGTTACAAACTAAACAAAATGTCTGCGTTTAAAAAATACTAAAAGAAGTTGTTCTTTCACTACTCCAAAAAGCGCTCTCACATCGACAAAAGTTCGCACTCACTCAGACCCCAAAAAGCGCTCACTCCTACAGCCGGGTTGGCAAGAAAGCCTCCCGAAGTGAGAGAACTTTTTGTTCTGTGGGTGAGAGAGAATTTCAGCGTTGTGTGTCGGAGAAAGATTGATGATCAAGACAATATCTTTAGTATTTGGTATAAGTGATTGTTATTGTATAGTGTATATCGTTACAAACTAAACAAAATGTCAGCGTTTATTTTGCGTTTAAAGTGATAAAATACTGAAGGAAGTTGTTCTTTCACTACTCCAAAAGCGCTCTCACATCTACAAAAGTTCGCACTCACTCAGACCCCAAAAATCGCTCACTCCTACAGCCGTGTTCGCAGGGAAGCCTCCCGAAGTGAGAGAACTTTTTGTTCTGTGGGTGAGAGAGAATTTTAGCGTTGTGTGTCGGAAAAAGATTGATTGTCAAGACAATATCTTTGGAATGAATGATTGGTATTGTATAGTGTATATCGTTAAAAAGTAAACAAAATATCAGTGTTTATTTTGCGCTTGAAGTGAAACAAGAAAGCTTCTGAAAAAAAGCTGGCTGATGCGTATTTTGAAAAAAAAGCCAGTATGCAGATATATTCGAGAAAATCAGTTCTTGTGTAATTCTGTGATATAGATGTTGTATGGACATTTTATGGAAAGTTAGAACGACATATAAGCAGAGTATCGCACGTCTCATTCAAATATCCCAACATCGAAAAAATGTACAAGTAGAAAAGGTACAAATGTGAGTTTTAATGTTCTATACAAAAGTATTGTTAATAATTATTTCAATGGATGCAAAAATTAGTATTTTGATGGATGTAAAAAAAGAAAAAAAAAAAGAAGGTTAAAAAAAATTATTGCCTCACCGGAATCGAACCGGGTGCATTGGTTTACACCGCGCAAATTTTCCCGCTGCGCTAGAGCGACCATGTTCTAGCGTGGTCTGTTTAAACAGGTATATAAAATATTTGGCATGGAAAAATACTGAAGGAAGTTATTCTTTCACTATTCCGAAAGCGCTCTCACATCGACCAAAGTTCGCACTCACTCAGACCCCAAAAAGCGCTCACTCCTACAGCCGGGTTGGCAAGGAAGCCTCCCGAAGTGAGAGAACTTTTTGTTCTGTGGGTGAGAGAGAATTTCAGTGTTGTGTGTCGGATAAAGATTGATGATCAAGACAATATCTTTAATATTTGGTATAAGTGATTGTTATTGTATAGTTTATATCGTTACAAACTAGACAAAATGTCAGTGTTTATTTTGAGTTTTAAGTAAAAAATACTAAAAGAAGTTGTTCTTTCACTACTCCAAAAGCGCTCTCACATCGACAAAAGTTCGCACTCACTCAGACCCAAAAAAGCGCTCACTCCTACAGCCGCGTTGGCAGGGGAAGTTCCCGAAGTGAGAGAACTTTTTGTTCTGTGGGTGAGAGAGAATTTCAGCGTTGTGTGTCGGAAAAAGATTGATTGTCAAGACAATATCTTTAATATTTGGTATAAGTGATTGGTATTGTATAGTGTATATCGTTACAAACTATACAAAATGTCAGCGTTTATTTTGCGTTTTTAATAAAAAATACTAAAAGAAGTTGTTCTTTCACTACTCCAAAAGCGCTCTCACATCGACAAAAGTTCGCACTCACTCAGACCCAAAAAAGCGCTCACTCCTACAGCCGCGTTGGCAGGGAAGCCTCCCGAAGTGAGAGAACTTTTTGTTCTGTGGGTGAGAGAGAATTTCAGCGTTGTGTGTCGGAAAAAGATTGATTGTCAAGACAATATCTTTAATATTTGGTATAAGTGATTGGTATTGTATGGTGTATATCGTTACAAACTATACAAAATGTCAGCGTTTATTTTGCGTTTTTAATAAAAAATACTAAAAGAAGTTGTTCTTTCATTACTCCGAAAGCCCTCTCACATCGACAAAAGTTCGCACTCACTCAGACCCAAAAAAATCGCTCACTCCTACAGCCCCGTTGGCAGGGAAGCCTCCCAAAGTGAGAGAACTTTTTGTTCTGTGGGTGAGAGAGAATTTCAGCGTTGTGTGTCGGAAAAAGATTGATTGTCAAGACAATATCTTTAATATTTGGTATAAGTGATTGGTATTGTATGGTGTATATCGTTACAAACTAAACAAAATGTCTGCGTTTATTTTGGGTTTTAAGTAAAAAATACTAAAAGAAGTTGTTCTTTCACTACTCCGAAAGCGCTCTCACATCGACAAAGTTTCGCTCTCACTCAGACCAAAAAATCGCTCACTCCTCCATTCGGGTTTGCAGGGAAAGCCTCCCGAAGTGAGAGAACTTTTTGTTCTGTGTGTGAGAGAGAATTTTAGAGTTGAGTGGCGGAAAAAGATTGATCGTCAAGACAATGTCTTTGGTTTAAGTGATTGTTAGTGTATGATGTATATCGTTTCAAACTATACAAAATGTCAGTGTTTAACATGCGTTTGAAGTAAAGAAATGATGAAGGAAGTTGTTCTTGCACTATTCCGAAAGCGCTCTCACATCGACCAAATTTCGCTCTCACTCAGACCAAAAAAAGCGCTCACTCCTCCAGCCTGATCGGCGGGGAAAGCCTCCGAGGTGAGAGAACTTTTTGTTCCGTGGGTGAGAGAGAATTTCTGCGTTGTGTGTCGGAATGATATGATTGTCGAGGAAATGTCTATAATATAACAGAATGTCATTTTTGAAAAGGTTTATTATTGGAAACTGAAGAAAATGACGCTGTTCATTGCCTTTAAGAAGATAAGAAAACTCAAGAAAGTTATTCTTCCACTACTCCAAAGGCGCTCTCACATCGACCAAATTTCGCTCTCACTCAGACCAAAATAAATCGCTCACTCCTCCAGCCAGATCGGCGGGGAAAGCCCCCGAGGTGAAAGAACTTTTTGTTCTGTGAGTGAGAGAGAATTTCTGCGTTGTGTGTCGGAATAAAGTGATTGTCGACGAAATGTCTATAATATAACAGAATGTCATTGTTAAAATGGTTTATTATTTGAAACTGAAGAAAATGACACTGTTCATTCCCCTTTAGAAGTTCAGAAAACTCAAGCAAGTTATTCTTCCACTACTCCGAAAGCGCTAGCTCTCACATCGACAAAGTTTCGCTCTCACTCAGACCAAAGTAATCGCTCACTCCTAGCCGGGTTGGTAGGGGAAGCCTCGCGGAGTGAGAGAACTTTTTGTTCTGTGGGTGAGAGAGAATTTCAGCGTTGTGTGTCGGAATAATATGACTGTCGAGGAAATGTCTATAATATAACAGAATGTCATTGTTAAAAAGGTTTATTAGTGGATACAAGAAAATGACACTGTTCATTGCCATTTGGAAGTTCAGAAAACTCAAGAAAGTTATTCTTCCACTACTCCGAAAGCGCTCTCACATCGACCAAATTTCGCTCTCACTCAGACCAAAAGAATCGCTCACTCCTCCAGCCTGATCGGCGGGGAAAGCTTCCGAGGTGAGAGAACTTTTTGTTCCGTGGGTGAGAGAGAAATTCTGCGTTGTGTGTCGGAATGATATGATTGTCGAGGAAATGTCTATAATATAACAGAATGTCATTTTTGAAAAGGTTTATTATTGGAAACTGAAGAAAATGACGCTGTTCATTGCCTTTAAGAAGATAAGAAAACTCAAGAAAGTTATTCTTCCACTACTCCAAAGGCGCTCTCACATCGACCAAATTTCGCTCTCACTCAGACAAAATAAATCGCTCACTCCTCCAGCCGGGTTGGCGGGGAAAGCCCCCGAGGTGAAAGAACTTTTTGTTCTGTGGGTGAGAGAGAATTTCTGCGTTGTGTGTCGGAATAAAGTGATTGTCGAGGAAATGTCTATAATATAACAGAATGTCATTGTTAAAATGGTTTATTATTGGAAACTGAAGAAAATAACACTGTTCATTGCCATTTGGAAGTTCAGAAAACTCAAGCAAGTTATTCTTCCACTACTCCGAAAGCGCTCTCACATCGACCAAATTTCGCTCTCACTCAGACGAAAAAATCGCTCACTCCTACAGCCGGGTTGGCAGGGAAAGCCTCGCGAAGTGAGAGAACTTTTTGTGCTGTGTGTGAGAGAGAATGCTAGTGTTTGTGTGTCGGAATAAAAATGTCTGCTGTATCAAAGAATAGTTTGTCTTTGGAAAGAATAATTCGATATGTGTTTGAGAGTTGATTTCTGCAAGTGTTTGAGACAAAAAAATTGCACATTTGTTGTCGCGACATATTCTCGTGGTGTCTGCACTATGTGAAGAATGCAATCAACCCCAAAACTTTAAAGTCGTCGTACTTATACATCCGAACAAGGATCTTTTAAACAGTTCTCTTCAGGGACGGATTTTTTTCCACCTTAAGCTTTCTTACCATGGGTGACTGACTTGCAGAAACTTCTTGCTGTGTATGTGAAAAAAAATTCAGCCTCATTTTTTGGATAATATTTGTTTTTACAGATATTATGTATGACTGCACGAACGATCGGAAAGAGTATCTTAGAAAGATATCGAGCGTGCAAGTTTGAGTCGGTGAAGGACAACTTATATGACATGTGTGTGTACATTCTATGAATCTATGAGACATTCCAGCTACGGTATATTTCAAATACATGTCTCTATGGGAAAAAGGCAAATCATATAAGCTATATAACAGGTCAAAAGTCAAATTCATGCTGGCCATTGTATCATTAATGCTGAAATAGAAATGGATTTGAATACCGGTCACGGTATTCACTAAAACAATATAATAGCCTCTATATTGAAGAATAAAGTACATGTTGAACCGAGAAACCGCCTGTATATGCTTGCATTTATAACATTTGTGAAGAATGATATAGGACAACACATGGTAAAAAAATCACCTTTTGAAAATCTGTGACTGTGTGCGAAGTTTTTCAACTTTGGAGTGGGAGAGAAAAATCTGTCGATGTGTGCGACCTTTTCCAACGGTTGTGTGAGAGAGAAAAATCTGTCAATGTGTGCGACCTTTTTCCACTGTTGTGTGAGAGAGAAAAATCTGTCTGTGTGTGAGACCTTTTTCAACCCTTCTGTGTGAGAGAAAATTCGTTCTATGTATACGTTTAATTTTGCAACACTTGGCCCCCAATAGTGGCACGCAGCACACGTACAGTAATAGTACATAGATCTTCTTCTGGTAGGTGTTACTGCACTTATTCTGTAGACCTTTTTGATGAAATTATGTTAGGCCCTGCAGCATGCAAATCATTCAAATGATTATATTTGCAGATCACAGGAATTCCTTTTCAAGAGAAAGAACGAACATAGGCCAAATGCTAGCAGCAAAACAAGTTGTAGAGGCCAACTGGTAATTGGCGAAGTTCCAGTTAAATTATGAAGGCAAAGCAAAGGCCTGTACATACTATGTTACATATCTGCAGGTATGCAACATAGTTGGAGTTGTGTGCATGTATGTACCTTGAAATGCTTAGGCCTAGAAAAAAAAATGTTGTGTTTCCTGTTTCCTACCTACCCTAGAAAAAACTGCTGACTATATTATTTTGGGGGTGGGCAGTGGAGTCACATAGCTTCCAGTTATAATTTTTATCCAGTCTGCTTCCTATTGACGTAAAAACACTGCTTGTCCTATCTAATGACGGAAAAATGTATCCATTATGCACAAAATTAAATTTTGACATTAAAAGACAAGTGTCCTCATGCATTTCAGTTTACTTTGTTCAACTCTATTGTAATATTTATCACTAAGATTGGCCAACTTAAAAAAAATCACAAAAAAAAAGATAGCCCCTACTAGTATATATACCGACCCTAATTTTTTCTGGACCAAAACAGGAAACACAACATTTTTTTCTAGGCCTTACTAGATGTGGTGCCCCCTACAAGTGTGGCTTGTTATGGCACTGCAGTGGAACGTCCAGTTTAATCTTGTTTCCACTGTTACAGATAGGGAAAACGAACAGATAGCAAAGATGGAGACAGAGGCATATTTTCTTATGATCCTGAGAAGCAAGATCCTCCAGTACCCTCCCATTGACGAGGGGGAGACACCGATGCCCAAGCGCCACATGGACGTCTTCTGGGAGAATGGCAAGGGCGGCCTGAAGGAGTTCTACACCATGCCCAGAGAAGAGATGGCCAAACTGGACGTCCAGGTGTGGGAGGAGAGGAACAAGTGGCTGAAGCAGTGCGAGGAAAGATATCTCGTCACGATTCTCTGCGCGAATCACCAGTCAGAAGAGCACAGGAAAACGCTGTACTCCGGCACGGTCACCGTTCTCCTGGACTATCTCCTGGAGGAGGCAGAAAAGAACCCAAAGACCCGCCAGCCGTGCTCGCCGGCCGTTCACGCTCTCCGCGCAATGTCTCCGTTCGTGGAGCGGCTCACGGAAGCGGGCCTGGATAGAGTACTGCGACTTGTGGAGAAGGATGACCGACACAAGGGCTTACAGCGCGAGGTCATCATGATCGTTCTGTGCTGGATTAACCATCCGAAGTACGGGATCGTCGTAGCAGAAACGCTCGGAAAAATACTCCTAAATTGCACGGAGGAACATTACCATCAGTACGTCATTCTGATGAGGGAAATATTCTATTACATTTGTCCCATTCCCGGTGTCCACATGTCCGTGCCTCCCGACGTCTTCAGTATGCTGATCAAATTCCACTGCATCGTTCTTCTCCTTTCCAGTCACAAGGAAATCAACAGAGTTCTCATAGACAACCTCAGAGTTGCTCGAGCATTTGACAGCATCCCCATCGTGGAAAAAGCGTACGAAAGCAACCGTGTGGAAGTAGATACCTACCACGATCCACAGATTGTCATGTTCATGACAGAGGTGGGTTATCCGGTGTTTCCGGAGGACAAGCGGGTGAAAAAATGCGTAGAAATGCAGGTTCTGCTGATGAAAGAGTGTAAAAAACTTGGAATGGAGCAGGAAGTGTGTGAGGAGAACTGGAAACACTTTATGAAAAGGCTGAATAAAGAACAGAAGAGGTGGAAAAAAGCCGCTCAGGAAGATGAGAGTTTGGTCGAACGAAAAAAAGACATGGATCTGTTGGCAGACGTCCTGACAAGATCAGTGGGTAAGTCTTGTGGATCATCCAATAAAATAGATGTATCTTTTTTTAAATTTTAGATACATGTATATGTTAGTACTATTAAAGGCTAGCCTGACTAAAATTGTGCTCCTAGCGGCCGCTTACAGTTACAGTTGACAACACAGGAAGGGGGTCATTAACCCCAGCCAGCGAGAGATTGTGTAAACACAGGCTAACTAAGGCCAAGGAAAGGGAATGTTGCATTTCTGATAACATTACGCAACCAACCGTCATAAGACCTGCCAACATGGCAAAATGACGGTTAATTCTAAGGACAATGGGCAAATGATCTGTTCTTAGGACCACAAAAAATAGTATAAAAACTTTAAGGTGGTGATATTACCCGACCGGCCCTAGTAAAACCTGCTGACACTCTGAAACTGTGAAAAGGATTGTAAATGGTAAGGTCATTCATTTGTATTCAAGAACCACAAAAAATATAGTATACATGTACATGTACAGAGGTAGTCACTAGTACATGCATTGCTTGACTGTGCTTATAGATATACTTGTATTGTATGTGTTTCAGAGGTCTGGATCTGGGAACATGGGAAGTCCATTACAAGTTCGTTCATGACCCTCCCCGAGAAACCGCACAGGTTTGCGTTAAAAGAAATGCCGGAGCTAGCGGAGCTCGTGGAGAAAAACAACCCAAAACCCATCGACCCAAAGGAGGTGCAAGATCTGTTGAAAAGAACTGAAAACAGGGTTCCAATGAGACTCGTCAGACCAGAGCCAAAGAAAAATCCAGAGCCAAAGGACAAAAGTATCAACCCAAAGAAAAAAAAATATAAAAGACCTGAAAAAATGAAAGACAAATCCAAAAGTGCCCAACCAGAGACGGAGAATGGCAAACCGAACAGTACTGATCAGGAGACAGTGAAAAGTAAGCAGAAAAGTGCCAAGAAAGGATCGGCGGGAAAAACAAAGGCTGAGAAGTCTTCTGAAAAAACATCTTCCAAACCAGCAAGTGATGCAGATAGATCTACACCTACGCAGACACAGGTACAAAACTACTTTCCCAAGGGTATATATATATATATATAATACAACTTCTCACTTCTCGCTTTGCAACATTCACGTTGACTATCACTTTGTGGTGACATTTCTTTTATCATTCACATAGATTTGGTCTTTTTTAAAGACGTCTATGTCAACCAATAATTTGTACTCTTTCGTGGGAGAAATTAGCAAAGGGTTGTGAACTTGTGACATCACAGAAAGGACAGGCAGCCATACTAGCTAAGGGGAGTCCTGTCTGTGATGTCACAACACATTCTTAATTTGTCCCACCAAAACAGACGCAGTAGTTAGATAACTGACATGGATGTCTTCAGAAAAGACCATATCTTTACGTGAATGATACAATAGAATTTTATTTCACAGCTCTCAACTTCTTTGTAAGTTCTTCTGTTTTCCCTCTACAACTCGACAAACAGTCTGCAATCCAGTCTTCTTTGTGGCACAGCCTACTGTAGTTAGTCTAGGCTTTGTACTGGCCTAACGCAGCTCTCTCCCGCTGGGGGGATCGTCCACACCCGGTAGGATTTTCACGTGGTAGGTCTTAGCAATTAACTCCCACTGGGCAAAGTATAACAGCTTGAAAATCCTACCGTGTGTGAATGATTACCCCAGTAATTGAGAGCTGCACTGGCCCCATAGAGAGCCTACACTAGCTACGGTAGGCCATGCCACAAACAAACTGGATTCCAGGTTACTGTACAAAGACTAGTAATGACAATAACTTGTTATGATCATTTCTGAGTTGCTGTTATAATTTTCAAAACTAGCAGGAGAAGACCTCAGCTGATCAGGTTGCCGAGCAGTCGTTTAAGGTGAAACAGCTCCAGCGGTGCGGGTTCTGTAACCGGCAGGAGCTTCCCGAGGCAAAGTTCCAGAAGTGCGGGCGCTGCAGGAAGACTCGTTACTGCAGCAAGGAGTGTCAGCAACAGCACTGGAGGGGGGGACACAAGGAGGAGTGTGAGGAGAGGAAAACTGAAAAGGCAGAAACTTAAGCGTAAAGGAGGGATACAGGGATCTTAAGGGAGCAGTATGGGACTCTTAAAGATTCTGAAGCAAATATAGCAACCTTACTTGACAAAAACAAAGTAATCTTGGTATAGAAACATTTCTGGAGAAAAATATGACTTATGAAAGAGCAAACAGAAGTGGAGGAATGCAGAAATAAAGAAAGAGGGGATCTAAGGATGTTAAGAGCAAAATACAGAGCTTAAAGCAGCAAACAGAGGAATAATAGTAATGGTCAAAATGGGAGAAATCTTTTAGGAGCAAAACACAGGACTGTAAAATGCAAAGATAGTAATCTTGACAAAAACACAGTACTTTTGATAGAGAAAAATAGAGTCTTTAAGAGCAAAACACATGACTATAAAGAGCAACTCTTAAAAGATGGGAACATATTTTTTAAAGAAAAATCCAAATGGTGATAGGAGAAGGATTGTGAAGATGCAAAAGTGAGGGAATTGAAAAGTAAAAAAAGAGATATTTATCTGAGCAACTCTGATGTTGTTTCTGGGTGTAGACTAGACAAGGTATTATTGCAGCTTTATTGGACCTTTATTTACAGTAGTTAGGAATCCATTTCAGTTTTTTTGTGGGGGATAAGGAAATGTTGAAAAGTTTTTTTCAGATAGGTACCAGGTAAATGATTTTTTAGTTAAAATTTGTGAAAAAAAAAGTTTTTTTTGGGGGGGGGGCAGAGATAGTACTATGAGACTACACTGAATGGCCTTATATGTTTGATATGATTGAAGCTGTTGATATTATTTTGTCTTTTCCTTGTTGACACATTCGTTCGCTTTTGTTTTAGCTCACAGAACTTCCTGATGTTATCACACATGTAATACAGCATCAGTCATTTCTTTTTTTTTAATTCCAATTATTCATATATTCCAAAATATGTATATTTAGGAAGTTGATCTTTAAAAGGATGGACACCATGGACACAGTCTGAAAGAAAGGTAGAAACTTGAAAGTCAGGTGTAGTATCATCACACAGTCTTCAAGAGAAAGAAAGACAACTTTAAAGTGAATGGAAAGGATGGAAGAATATATACTTGCATTTCACATTGAATATTTTGTCTCCTATGAAGACAGACAGTATAGTTTGGCAGTTGGGGAAAAGAAGAGCAAAAGAGCTTCCTCAACATGTTTTTTTTTAAAACTTTTATTTTCCATTATTAAGGAGTCTTTGATATTTTGGTTGACTTCTGTTTGTGTTACTTTAGTTCCTCATTTATGAATATTAACATATCAGATTACTTGCTTGTATGTACATGGCTCGCAATCACTTGATACTTGTATCTTGTTGACTAGCACAATAATGGGGTTAAAGATAAATTTGTTTGAAAATTACCCAATACAACAATAACCATAATACACATGCTACACAGTACTGCAGATTTGACAGATGTTCATTGCCTGAGATTCGTCTTCAGATGGTGTTAACCTGCATAGCCACTTCAAGGCATTGATGATGAGACTTGAACACTTAAGGTGCACTCTTACTGCACTTGCGTCACTGAGGGGTTTGAAAGATGCTCACCGAATTTTCAGAGACGAAAAACAAATTATCTTGCTTTTTGTGTATTTTGTCGTCTTCTAAGTCATACTTTTATGTATTACACAATGTTTGAATTAGAAAAAAAAATTGAGAAAATAACAAACGCAAGTGCAGTGAGAGTGCACCTTAAACTGCATGTGGGAAGTGTCTTGGCAAGAAATCTGACATGAACAACTTAAGTCGGGCTAGAAGTAAAATTTCTCCTTACAATGTGAACAATGGTAACATTGAATGAATGTTACTGACACATGGGATTAAATATTAGTCTCCATGCAGACCCTACGGTGCCTTAGAGATAGTATCAAAGCTGGCCAAGGAGTACAGCCGGCACCGTTTGACTCCCTTTGGCCGGCTGTACTCCTTGGCCAGCTTTGATACTATCTCTAAGGCACCGTAGGGTCTGCATGGAGACTACCTTCCCCCACTGTCCCCTTCAATTAGCTTCTTACAATCTAAGTGCCCCCACGACCACCCCCGGTCAAGGGACCGGTAAGCGGTAATCTTTCACCATCATCTTTTCTTCTTGTTCTTTTCATCCTGACGGACGTTCAGTTCCTGTGAGCTCTGCAGTGTACAACTAGTCCGGCTCTGTTCTTACCCAACTTTCCATAGGTTGAGCATACGAAAGAAGTTGTTGTACATGGATTGTGTCTCTTTTGCCTTCTACTGTCAACTTTAGTGTGCTATTTATGTGGTCAAATTTGTGAGGTTTAAAAAAAAAGTCAATTCCCTATCTTAGACTACTGTACCAGACTTACGTCAGTCAAAATTTTCCCTCTGACACTGACCACTACGATGTATTTGTTTTAATCGCCATGGACCAAAAACACCCCATTGATGCTACGAGGGGCATTCAATAAGTAATCCACCTGACCCATTTCCCATAGCAGGAGATTAATGAAACTTGGCACAGTTATTATTATTTCTCCCATCATTTGATGTAGCTCTGGACACCGTTCTTGTAGGACATCCCAGGTTGGTCCTCCGACAGATGCCTCATTAATGGCAGAAGAGGGACGACCAGGTCTGGGAGCTGTTTCCACAGACTTCCGGCCTTGTTTGAATTCAGGATGCCAGCGTTTTACAAGGCCATATGATGGGGCATCATCACCATAAGTTTTTTTCATTTCATCAAAAGTCCCCTTTGGTGTGCGTCCTTTCAAATACAAAAACCGGATCACTGCGCGACACTCAACTTGCTCCATTTCACACCTGGTCCATTTCACACCTGACTCAGTTCAAACACCAGTAAATCAGTAACCGCAATTAGTTCAGAGCTGTTTTTTGCAACATAACCCATAGAGATATGACTCATTACACATGCAAAATTTTATTTAGATCAGACAACTGGAAGTGGGTCAGGTGGATTACTTATTGAATGCCCCTCGTATAAGCATCACTACATTCAAAGGAGCCAATGAGCAAACATTATGCTGCAGTCATTTATTGAACTCCCTGGACCACTTTTGAAATGCTTTTTAAGTCTACAGCAGAACTAACGGTTTTGATATCTTTTAGAACGTATCCTTCATGTATGAATTCGAACCCACGACCACTAGATTCCAGAGTAACTTAAACCAATCCAAAAGAGTCACATAATGTCTTACTTAACCTACCTCTAAATGTCTAATTCTAAAATGACAAAGGTTCCAAGGAAAAGAAATGGAGGCAAAAATGTACATCAATAAAGCAGTTGTATTTTTCTGCACATATCTTCTCTATATACAAACTTATGCCCAATACTTCCCAAGGAATATACCATGTAGCCCTTTCCTGGATAAAACATCAACATCCACATTATAGATAAAATATCATTACTTTTATACATTGTACAGAGTAAAAACAGCACCATGAAATAAACATTATACATTGCGGACCCTTGCAAGTTATGTATAAGAATATACAAATATCCCCATCTATAGATTTTACACATACATATATGCATTCTGCACCTTTTCTCTGCCCTTCTTTGTGTTGCAGGATTGTGTATACAAATGTATATCAGTTATTGCCATGAAGTTTCTTATCATGTGAAGACTATACTATATTAGGTTTTTCCTTCTGTATCAAACATCTGCAAAGCCACACCAATTTTGTTTGTTGCTAAGGTTACGTGTATATTCTCACCTTGATTATCTAAAAGGTCCCAGAATTAAGGTACTAAATTGGTGTGGTATCATAAAGACTTTTTCCACAGGCCAAGGATTAAAGTGTAAATTGTGAAATATTCTTCATATGATCATGAAAAATTAAAATGTGATGGCCATGAAGTGATCGTAAGGTACCACCCATCCAGTTACAAATAATATGGCTATGATGGAATGAATGCAAAGATATTCATGTATAAACAAACCGACTTATCATCTTTCTAATACTAGTATTACCCCAGCCCTTTCCTTTTAACTTATTTTCACTGTATAGCACTTCACAACCGCATGACATGACAAAGACGTCGCTAGCGAGCAAGCAATCCAACAAAACATCTTTAAGTTAACAATCTGTCGTTGCAAAGTCATTCCACTCCTCTAATCCAGCTCGGTTGGAAGCTATGGGTAGGTACGCTCGTACGACGGTCGGATCTTCCGTGTCGCTATCCACCACATAGTCAAGCGCTCTCCCCGTAAGCATTCCCGAGCTTTGGTCAAAATTTAACGTCCTACACGCGACGCCATGGTCCCTCTGCACGTTTCCACGGTGACTATCGTTGCCTAGCGACTCGTGGAACGTCACAGGCCTGTCCCTGTCCTGTAAGTTGTCGTACGTTTCTTCGCAGTGCTCCGACGACCTCCTCTCACGGAGTCTGTTGGTGTTTCGAGGGTCGGAACTATTGCTGAGGTTGCCGCCAAAGTCCACGCCCCCCAGTGCGCCGGGAAGAGTCACACCGGCTACCTCGTTCACCGCGACAGTGTGTCGTCGTTTCCGGTCCATCAGCCGACGTGTTCCCTCCATGCGTTTCATCCGCAGCAGGGACTTTGGCGTGATGCTGGAACACCTGCTGGCGGCTTCCTTGATCACCTGTCGGATGACTTTCATGAAGCCGTTCTTTGCCTCAGGAGTACTGCAAAACAGACGGACAGGAAAGATGTAAATTGCAGTCAATTTGGTCTCCATACACACGCTAGGAGGAAAGATGGTTTGCGACTGGAGGTGGTTGCTACAGACAAGAAGGTCCAAACTATGTAAAAAGTACAAGAAAGGGACAGGAAGAATGTAGATTTGGCATTCAGATTGCAAGTTTTTGGAGCATATTCAAATTATGTAAAAAGTACAACAAAAAGACAGTAAAAATGTAAATTAACTCACACAAATTTTGGCATCAGAATGCAAGTCTTTGAGTAGAATAAAGTTTCTAAATTGTTGTACTAAGTTTATCTTACTAAGTTTATCTTTCTTTAAGTTGAAACACAGCTTAAGTCTTGCCGTACCTATTGCAGAACTGGAAGACCTTCTCCGGCCTGCCGTCCTTGTGTGACTTACTGTGCACCAACTCCCACACACAGCGGCCATACGTATCTGCAACAATAAAACAAAAAAAACTCAAATGTTGAAAAAGTTAAAACTATGTATTTTCAACATCTATTAAGCTTTCTTTACTCAGGCTGTCTTGCTTCCAATGAAAAAAAAAAAAAAACCTCTACAACAATGCAATGCAATGATATTCAGAATATCAGTATTACTGAGTATAATGATGTAAAGCGATTTGGTTAAATCAACAAAACCATATCGAACACTTCTACACAAAATCTTCCATTCCATACGATCCAACACTGCTATCACTGCATTTGATCATAAAAATCTGCTACATTGTAACATTGCTAGACATATCTATCATTGCATATTGTCGAAGCTCATCTGTATTGGGAATTTACTTTCTGAAGTGATTGGTCATCAGTAATGATCCTGAAGAAGGCGACAGTGGTCATTGAAAATTTGATCCGTGTGTACTTTTGTGTCGGAAGAAAGTTTAGCATTGTACTACTGCATACCATTGGTGTTGCTGTTGCGGATCTGCAGCTGTGAAACAGGAACCATCCTCTTGAACAACACGACTTCCCTCTCCCTGTCCTCCAACACCTCTCTCCCCTGTTTCCTGGTCAGGGTCAGCTTCCACTTGTGTCTCTGGTCCTCCTTACACACCAGCACAACAGCTCCCTTAAAAACTGAACATACAAAATACAACTTCAGTTTCCTTAGTGCCACTCAAGAATGCTACAGCTTCTTATATAAACACTGAAAAAAACAAATCTCCTTTACATACTGAAAACACCAAAGAAACAGCTCATTTAAACACTGAATAAAACCAAAAATCTTTTCTATGTATCAAAAAAGGGGAAACCCAAATTTGCTGGTAAATGTAGAATTTTCCTATCAAAACGTCAGTTTGGAATGACTATCTCTCTCTGTGACTTCATGGTTCTACCAATAGAATGAAATTTATGTACTTCATAGTGCAGAACTGAGGCAATATCCTGCAGCGCCATTGTACTAAAACTGATCGACTGAAATTTTCAGCTTACCATGATCAATTAGTCCCTTTGAGTTGAGGACTATATAACACACTTTCTATATCAGTATTATAGCATCAGTATAGCCAATCAAACCACCATTTGGTTTAACACACCAGATAAGACCTCTGATGGATATGTGTAATTTTGTACCTAGAATGTAGCTGTAATTTTCTTGTGTCTGAGATCTTACCAAATATAGCCATTTCCGGCTCAGTGCCCTTCTTGTGTTTGATGTCGTCAGAAGAGTTGAGCCACAAGGCGTTGGCAAACAGCTGCAGGTCTCCCATCCTTAGGTGGGACACCTGGGATGGAAAGGCAGAATACTGTTACATATTCGTTGTAGAATGTCTTTGACTAGATTTTGTTTATGTTGCCAGTTATTTGAAAAAAAAATGCCATAAATGTACCATCAATCCTTTTCAGTTTAGTTCACTTCATCTTTTTTCAAAAGGGATATTTAGTGATGACTTTGACTTTATTGACGATGAGACAAGTCATTACATGGGCAGCTTTGGGCTGGTAGCGGCATACCCTACAGAAATGCGGACAAACGTACAAAGAATTCATCATGAGAAACATAAGTCTCACCTCTTTCTTAGAATATGGCTGGTCCCTGATGAGAACGTCAAAAACGCCCCCATACTCCTCGAAGAGGCGCTGCATCTCATTGATGTGTTCAGCTACGGAAGTCATCCCCTTCAGGGCCTCTGTGGGAGAACAAGAACACATCCTCGTCATTATGTGTCAACAAAAAGCAAATTGTTAAGGTCCTGTCAAACAAATGACCAACAATGACCTTCTCAAGAAAACGGTTGGTACATGTAGTTAGTTGTGAGCAAGGTCATATGTGGTTGGGAGTTGGTTGCCAGGGTTGAATACCAGTCTTTCCTTGTCAGAGTCAGCCTAGATGATAAATTTGAAAAACTCAAAGTTGTGTAGGATGGAAATCAAGGCCACTACCAACCCAGCATGGATGTGGGTTGAACAGCGTTGCCAACTGTTTCAGCTGAAGTGGGTACTTCATTATGCAATGGATGGGCCTGTCTAACCTCAACCCTTAAACCCTAACCCTTAACCTCTGAACTTACCTGAGAGGTGGAAGTGCTCGTCTGACTCCTGATTGGTCAGTGCTGCCAGCTGTTTCAGCAGGAGCGGGTACTTCATGATGCGCTGGATGGGTTTGATGAGGTACGACTCCAGCGTGGCTGAGTGCTGGTGCTTTGGGTTTCGCGCCTCTAGAAAGGCTCGGAACGCTGCATTACCTTTTCCTGTGGGGAGGAAAAAATAGAATATGTATTTTTTTTGATAATTTGTTCAAAAACCAAACATTGTGACTACATTTCACTTAGCTGTGGTGGAGGAAAAGAATATCTCATGACCTACGTTCTGATGAAATATATTCTAGTGGTGCTGAAGAAGACTTAAAGTGATGGAGGTCACTTGTAACGTTTGGAAGAAATCTCTACATCTTTTCAAGTTGTAGAGATTGATTTGCCATACATGTGTAAAACATGATTCACATGGATTTTCAACTGTCATAAAAGTACTCATGAAAAATGTTATTGAAATTCATGTAACACAATGTGATGCTGAATTAAAAAAAAGCAACACAGAAATCATACTGGAAAGCAGACAGTGTTGATGACTGCTCCCTTTGAACAGACATCGTTTTGGTATGAAATCGTAGTCACTTACCAGGATCAAGGACTTTGATGGCTTTGGAATGGCTGGCACAGAAGGCGCTGTACAGCTTGAAGTGGTCCACGTAATACAGGAAAGCTCCACTGATGGAGAACAGCGTTTTCTAAACAAACAACAAAATCAGCAATGATTAGATACTTAACTTCTGAACCAAGTATTAACAAATTTTTGGTCATCTTTGATCACAGTTCTGTTAAGGTGGATTGACATTCAAGGTGCGATTTCAATCATGTCATGTACCAACTCAGACAAGCTTTATATTTAAGGGTACATGTCCTGAATTTGCCATGTAACAATGACACTGCCTATTGTATCTAAGTAAATGACTTTGTACAGTAGGCATAAAATAGTTGTTTCTAGGGTATAAACTTGTCAATAGTTTGAACAAAACACAATACAATGCACATAATTCAAACATTTAGAAGTAGTATCTAGTATCTGATTAAACTGCTGCTGGGGTCCCTGACACGGGTAGCCACAGTCAGCAGTCAGCTAGTCTTTACACTGCAATTCCATGCAGCTCTGTCTAGTGGGCTCACCCAAGTTAGACTGCACATATGTGACTGGACAAGTTTCTGAAAAAGTAATAATTTGTACAAAATTGAATTCAGACAAGTTTGCCTTACCCTAAACTTAGTGGGAGAGTCCACCGTGTGAAAGTCGGGTTCTATAGAAACGCTGTCCTCCAGAGCCTGTAGGAACTTCCTCTGGAACTGAACCAACTCCTCAATGTTCCCAAACAGAGCCTCAAGCTGTGGGCAGAAGACGGGTGGGAAGGGTTAAAAGTGAAAGTTATCTCAAGCCTGTTTATAAGGTCACTGAAGAGTTAATCTTCCATTTGTGTGACAGAGAAAACAGACAGTGTGTACAGTACTTCCAGGTTCATTGTATCGGGGAGATTCCCAGAGTTCTTGTACAAATTTACGAACGAAAACATGCATGTTATTGTTTTCTGAAATAATTGTCTCTTGAGAAGTCAAGGAAGATTAGTGGTGTATCTCCAAGGCACGCCATATAGTCTCCAAGTTACCTCATCAGGTGACAAGAATGACTCGTTCTGGAGAGGATGCAGATATCTGTCCAGTAGGCACTCCATGTCCTGTGGGAAACACGATGAAATACATGATGGTTTTAGGCAAAATGTAGCTTTCTGATGTTGTTCATCATTTAATCAATTGAAAAACACTGAAAGTTTCACAGTAAATGTATTTCAAGCAAGTTTTTAACTGTTACAATTGTGATGGAAGAACATAAAATAAGTTTCTTTGCTGATAATGAGACAACAGAAATAAAAGCAGACAGTTGTGCTTCCTTTTTAACAGACTTGTTTGAAAGTTAGAATCTGATGAAAAGTAAAGTAAGGAGTGTACAAAAGCATCACAGCTCCATCCTGACCTTGACGTATGTCTTCTCTGTGGTGACCAACTCCAGAATAACCTTCCTGAGTTTCTGACAGTTGGACAGCTCCTTGGAGACACTGAACCTCCGCGGAGACGTGTTCCCTGAGTTGTGGTGGCTGCGGCACAGGTCCGTCACCTCCTCTGCTCTCTGGAACACACAAAAACAAACAAGATCTTAATACCATAGCACAATCCCAAGACATCAACATGTGTATGCCCCCGAGACAATTAAAAAAGAATAAACGTTTTATTGTTCAATATTAGTACATCTACTACATGTGTCCCCACTAGTGTCAAACATGCCATGGATTAAATGATAGCAATCCAACCTTCGATCAGCCTTGATAGGTGCTCACGCATTGCTCACACAGAAGTTACAATTTTCCTTTCTGAGACATTAGTTTATCTGTTTGGCCTTTTTACCTTAACGGACAGCAATGAAACGGGGAGGCTACTAGCCTGAACTTCTAGCTACCTTTCCTCTGTATTGGGGGAAGGAAGCACATATTAAAAGCAACCACACTGCTAAACAATGAGAGTAAGGTATCCCAGTGGTAATGACGAGACTCACCTGTAGCAAAGAATCAACATCCTGTCTGCTCTGTCGCCGTGGAGACTGTTTCCATGGTGACTGGTCCTGGAGAGGCGAGGTTACGACGCTGGACCGAGGGGAGTCGTTTCTGGGGCTGAAGTCAAAGTCTGGGGAAACAAAAACAGATACTATAGTCAGAACATGTCATAATGTAATGTCCCAATATTCTGTTGTTATAGCCAAGTTAGGCTCCGTAGAGTAGACTGATTTATGTTTTAAATTAGTAGAGTAGACTGTTTATCTAGTAGAAGGAATGGTACAGCTGACACACCCGGGTGGCGAGTGGTAGACTTGAGTTATCGTGGTCACAGACAGACAGACAGACACACGAACGCCGGGCCAAGGTAACGACTATACTATATACCAAGAGACTTTCCAGGCCCACATTTTCACGATGTTCAGTTCATCCTCTGAGAGGTGCCATCAGTGTACATCTTCATTAACTTCCTAAGCATTAACAAAGAGCGACCATGCGGGCGACGCTCGTCAGGTTGCCATGGCAGTACGGCCATTTCTTAATGTTGCACAACATGTTCTGCCAGTTGCAACTATAATGACGTATTTCTTTTTAAAATTGTGTCTTTTCTCATTTCATCAGAAAGGTCAGAGGAACACAAGCAGTAGAAGGCGACAGGGAGTAAACAACCTGTTAATATTCAAACTGGCAGATGCAGACAATCAATACTGTATTAAGCATATGACCACTCGACATGGAATATTTCACAAGAAATAATTCATAGCATTCACTGTTGTTCAGATTTCAATGTAACATCCACTCCTCTTACCGTTGATTCCACGTGAGAAAAAAAATACATGCAAAGTTATTGAAAAGGATGTACCAATGTAGCATCAGTAATCCTGAGGTAATGTTATATATATATATATACACAATATATACACAGATATTTAAGTGTTCAATGCAATCTTGAAAAGGCTTCAATGGCATTTCCTTTTAAATCTGGCAGTATTATGGCACCTGGTAGAATTATGAGAATTGATATTTGATTTCAACATATGCACTTTGTATTATACTTCAGAATCTATTCAATTTGCAATTATTTGGAAACAAAAAAAGATGACAAAACAGGTCTGTAAAATTTTGAGAAACATGCAAGTAGGCTATGATTATTTATCATTATAAATGGTAATATTCAAATCCCCAGCTTCAGACAATTAGCACTGCCCTATAAATAAGACGAATCTAAAATTGTTTGTCACACTGCATCGCGGATCAGCTACTGGAACACGTATCCTACAGGCACAACAGCAACAAGGGCGCAAAAAGGGCCTTGATATCTTGCTGACAAGAAGATTCCAACCGACGTCGACAATATTCTGACTAGACTGAAAGGTAAGTTTTGATCAACCTTAAAGGTAAGTCTCCTCTATAGGCAGCAGGCATACATTATGGCAGGGCTCGAAATACACTTTTCAGTCAACTTGCACCTGTGCAAGTTAAGCCAAAGGTAACTTGCACCAAAAGAAACTTACTTGCACAACCCAAAATAGTGAACTGTTAAACCCTTATCTCCTCTTCTGAAAATTTGCAAATGTACGTGACTAGTAGTAAATGGGGATACATACCGGTAAAGACCACATGTTTGGATATTTGTTTTTCCGTAGCGTATTTTATTTTTGGTTTAAAATTGTATAAACTGTTTCATAAAAACTGTGAATTTAGCCTCAATTAAAGACAATTCAATGTCTACAACTCGATAAGATCCATAGATTTCCTCTGGACTCTTCGAGTGACATCCATCACAGTAACTAGTCTTAAGCATCTCCAGAATGAAGTGGTAGAACAACT
Source organism: Branchiostoma floridae x Branchiostoma belcheri (assembly GCA_019207045.1). Taxonomy (NCBI): domain Eukaryota; kingdom Metazoa; phylum Chordata; class Leptocardii; order Amphioxiformes; family Branchiostomatidae; genus Branchiostoma; species Branchiostoma floridae x Branchiostoma belcheri. The sequence continues at coordinate 6,754,922 of CM033031.1, forward strand.
CAATACAATACATATAACTGGAAAAACCAGTTGAACATATTTAGTATGCAAATGTAACTCATATGCAAATCAAGGTAAGACAGCACCTTAGGAATCATTAGCATTGTAGAGATGGATTTGTTTAAAAAAATAGTTTACCTGGATGTCTAACCAAATTTAGAAATAACAAATTTAGGCTTTTTTTATTCAGTGTTATTTTCTTTTACCTTTCAATGACAGACAATATTCTCGGTGTGTGTAAGCTTTTTCTAATGTCAGGTATTAGAGGACAAAAGTAACTTGCACTGGTGCAAGTTTGGTCTAAACTTACTTGCACCACACCAATTTTACTTGCACAAACTTGCATATGCATGTGGTATTTCGAGCCCTGATTATGGGTATTGTCATGTACGTATGCGCCCCACAAGGAGGGTGGGGATTTCTTCTTAGCCATGAACATTATTGTAAAACCGTATCAGAGGGACATTTAAATCTTCCAAAAAGCACCATTATCAAGGCAAGTTTGGTCACACACCCAAAACTCTGACCATGTTGCAAGCAAGACATTCCGGCAAACAGTTAAATACATGCAAATTCGTTGAAGTCATGAAATATGCAAACAAAACGTAAAATATGGCTCGCTTGATTTTGTTGCTGATTTGATGGTGGTCTTCACTGACTTCAGACTGTTGCAGTACATTTTGCCCAAATGGAAGTACAGTTATTTCATGCTATTGTGAACAGATGGAGATTTTGCATGGACAAATCGGACTGAGATTATCACAAGAATATTTTCAATGCACACCAAAACAACACCGTTCTCAGATCTCATCATTGCACTAACGTACAATTTATAGTAATCGTCATCGTTTTAATGTAATGGTCAAATGTTTGGGAAGATTACCATTTATTCACATGTATGTTGTCTTTGTTTACTTGGATTTACCATGAAAAAATGAACGCGCCGGCAAAACACACCCTAACAAGTTGCCACCCAGTCAATAAAAACAGTTAAGATGACGTGTCGACCTGAGAGTTGCATATTAATGACATTGTGTTAATGGTATGTATTTTTTAATCTTGGCTCGAAAACTGCAAACATTCTGAATTCTAAAATCTTCTTTCTAATTGACACTTGTAACTAATTTCCAACATGCGTCATTTTGTAGTACCGCAAGCGTTGGTATCTTGCAAACATTGCCAAAGTGAGCCGCGGCCAGGTCCACTTATTTCTGCATAGAGTTTTCAGAACTCTATGCAGATCCCCGACTTATGCCATTGGCCGTTATATGAACTGGTGTGTACTGCACTGTACTGAACAGTGCCGTGAAACTCTCCTGCACAGAGAACAGTGGGCCACGCCTTAAGGTTTACTCACTGGTCAAATTACCATTTTGGCTTTCCATTGTTTTCTCAGAAATGAACTAAGAAAGAAGCTTAATTGTACTGAATATTGATAGGGGAGAATGAAATAATTGTAAATAAGATTTTTTCACCATATTGATTAACTAACAGAGAAAGACAACCAAGGCAATTTTGGCCTGGAAACAGGAAAAGTTTTAATCCAGTTTTGCTTTTTTATTTATAGGCACAATTCTATAATAGATATAGGCTATGAGAAATTACGTTTGTAGATTTTTCTTAATCGCTATCAAAGAGAAAACAATGGGAAGTCAAAATGCCGATTTAGCTAGTAAGGAATCCCCAATGTCCAGCTCACATTTTCACAAGGATTATGCTGTAAAATGCGTAAATATTTTTTTTCCTGCTAATCTTACCATGGCGGAGCAGCACGATGGCAAGGTGTGGAGAACAACAGGGAGTAAACAACCTGCTCAATGTTAATATTCAAACTTTCAGATTCAGACAATCAGGGGGTTGACAGCATCTTTATCGATATGTAAATGCAACGCATTTAAAATCATGATACAAAATGAGTTCATAGAGGAAGAAACTTAGGCCAAACCCTTAATCAGAATAGTGGTTGTATTTCAACACTAATGATGATTCCTTGATAAAGAAACAAGCCGCAATTTTCTTTCTATCTTCCTTCCTTTTTTCTTTCCTTTTCTTTTTCTCTTTCCTCTTTCTTTCTGTCTTTCTTTGAATTCATCACATCTACATTGTGATGGGAGGGGGGGGGCAATACATATGTACCATATATCGGTGCACACACCAATTCTTCCGCGACAGGGGTCCGAGATAGTGCGCGACAAAAATGTGACGAAAGGGTCTCGAGGGTCCGTGTTTGAGACCAAATTTCTCATAATCTGCTGCAAAGTGGCATTTAATACTGGCATGGCATAAGCGTAAGAAGTGATGTGTTTTTGGTACAAATTGGTTTTGGGCCCGAGTGTCACTTCCTTGTATTTCTACGCGTTGGAAGTGATTCGCCCGTTGTCCCAGATTCCCCGTCCATATGCGGTCTGTGAGCCGTGTTGCTATGCCTCGCGCGTCGGGTTATTGTAAAAATCTCAGTGTTACGATTTTCTTTATTTTTTGCTTGATTAATCTTAGATGTATTCTCTTTCCGACAATATCAGTCATTTTCATGACTAAAATATAGGTGATGGGTTTATTTCCACGTCAAAATTCCCCTTTTTTTGCATACTTTTTTACGTGAAAAAAACTTTTCTCCCCCCAAAATTATGACAAGTAGAGAGAGTGAAGAAACTGAAAACCGGCTGTTCTTAAAGCTGGAGTGATACCCTTCATTCCCATATACGGCTTTTCTGCTTTAGATTTATTTTCTTGAAGAGACGGCCTCTCGACTTGAGGGTGCGCAGCCTCGATTTGAGACCCCAAATAAACTGGGGTGTGCACCGTTAAAGTCAAACCTGTCTATAGCGGCCACTCAAGGGACTGGGGAAATATGGCCACTATAGACAGGTGGCCACTATAGAGAAAATGTTGATCAATTCACCATGAGCAAGCTACACATGATTTCAGTTCCCACTAATCTTCCTCACCAAGTAACATTGTCTCTATCGATAAATTCACCGACAAAGACTTGCACTTTAATGCTCAAGGCATCCATACCTTCTGCTACCGCCAAAATGACCTTGTCAGGAACTCCATATCCTCGCAAACTACAATTTCAAACTCGGTGCAGGGTGACATAAGGCTACAGTATGGTTGCAATAGGCAGTGTTCGGTATCAACGGGACCGGAAATCGTGTGGCCGTGGCCGCGTTGGACAGGTGGCCGCTAAGCCTATTTCTTAATCATTACGAATCCAAGGGACCGACAAAAAGTGGCCAGTATGGCCAGGTGGCTGCTATGCAAAGTTGGCCGCTAATACATGTTTGACTGTACATTCACTAATCACTTGGGTGCTATCCAGAAAGCGTGTTCATGCATTTTTGTATATTGCGGAACTTCCCATGACACTGTTCCAGGGCATCTGCGTGCCATGCTCAATAACAATGGTTCAGTCGTCCTGGAGCAAGTTGAACTGCAATTTCCAACACAACAATTAGCCTTACTCAGATTTTCGACCGATCAGCAATTTATGATCCACTGCTCACTGAGTCAAGTGCTCTATCTGCATAACTTGACGTCACAGCAGCAGTGGATTGTTCATTCCTTGACTGAGCTTATCAGTCGAAAAATTTTTTTGTGTTGGAAATTACAGTTCAAATTGTTCCAAAATAACTTCTACCAACACAGAATTTATGATTCAGTCGAGTGGATTAATTCCTGCTCGTTCTCTTTAGGAGGCAGGATGGAGAAAAGGCTGAGACACATGCTGATTTTCCTTCTCATCATCCTGAAGGAGCCCGAACTACCAGAAGCTGGATGCAGCTGTTCAATATCCTCACCCTGCGAAAGACGGGGTTGGGTCAGACCACAACCTCCTTGCTGCTACTGCGCTGGGCTGGGCCTCACCAGCATCCCACAGGACATCCCAAAAAGCATCAACTTCTTATCTTTGAAAAATAATCAGATAACCAACTTCCCAAATAACCTCCCAAATACCTTAACTTTCTTGATTTTGTCAAATAATCAGATAACTAGCATTCATTCAGGTTCAATCTCAAATCTACCCCGGCTTCGTAAATTGTACCTGGACAAAAACGGGCTTACTAAGATTAAGCCTGGAACCTTTTCAAATAATTCTTTGCTACGATATCTGAATTTGCAGGACAACCAAATAAGTGACATCCAGTCAGGTGTATTCTCAAATCTACCCGAGTTAGACCAAATTGATTTAATCAGTAACCGTATAACTGACATCCAATCAGGTGCATTCTTTAATCTACCCAAACTCTGTAAATTGCGCCTGGGCGGAAACCAGATAACTTCTATCCAGCAAGGTACATTCACTGATTTACCCAATCTCAGATATTTGAACCTGAAGGCAAACAATATTACTGCTATCCAGGCAGGTACATTCACTAATCTACCTGAACTGTGCAGCTTGGACCTGTCCCACAACCAGATAGCTTCTGTACAATCCGGTACATTCACTAATCTACCAAAGCTAGAATATTTGGGACTGGAGAAAACCCAAATAGCTTTGATCCCACCCGAAGCAATCTTTAATCTACCAAAACTCAATATGGTGAACTTAGACCGAAGCCAGTTAACTTTTTTGCAAGCTGGTACATTCACCAATCTACACCAACTCGAGAAATTGCACCTGGAGGAAAACCAGATTACTTCCATCCAGCCAGGTGCATTCATTAATTTACAGAAGCTCGAAAAGTTGGAGCTGTCCTATAACAAGATGAAATCTATTCAACCAGGTACGTTCAATAATCTGCCCGAACTAGCTGAGCTGTTCCTGTCCAATAACCTGATAACGTCTATCCAGCCATATACATTCACTAATCCTAAGCTCAGAGTTTTGTGGTTGGATGAAAACCAGATCACGTCTATCCAGCCACACACATTCACTTTTCCTGACCTCGACCTGGAAACCGGTAGGTCTTTGCGGCTGGATGAAAACAAGATCACTGCTATCCAGCCAGGTGCATTTACTAATCTCTTTTGGTTGCAGCTACAGAAAAACCAGATATCTGTCCTTCCCCCGTCCGTTCATGACATGTTGTCAGCAATTCCAGATGTAACAATTGAGAACAACCCCTGGCAGTGTGACTGTGGGATGGCTCCCTTCAGACTCAAAATGAATGGGTCTGCTTTTTTTGAAAACCAGATTACTTGTGCCCAGCCTGACAACTTCTGTGGGCAAAAGCTAAAAGATATTAATCCTGAAGACCTGATCTGTAATGAGACCACCATATCAACACTGCCTTTTGATCTTCGTACCTCATTTACCCCAACTGCAGTGTTAACATCTTCTCCATTTGGCAACACAGAAAGCAATACTAGCCCGATACCACATCTTGTAGGCTCCATATCTGTCAAACAGCGCCTTGACTACCGACCTGAGAGCATTAATACTTGTCACAATGGCACCACCACTTATTCCTATCACTGGTACTTCAGGACCAATGCTGACCAAACTCCACGTACTACTGTAGGCATGACATCAGCACCGCCCTTTGCGAACAGTTCAGACAATGAATCTGCTCCTAGTTTCCCCCTACCTGTCCTCACTGGCTCCATCTGTGGCATATTCGGTGGCATTGTCCTGATTGGCGCAATCGTTCTCACGATCTGGTGCAAGAGGAGGACCGGGCATCCTCCTTCAGGCCAGCATCCCAAAGTTGTCGCAACTGACACAAACACCACAGCTACTGTAAATGCTCATGATCAGACAGGGCAGGGCCAGTCACCGGCTAACACTCTGAAGGTTGGAAATCCAACACATAACCAACTGCTCGAAGCCTTAAGGCCAAATGCTATGTACGTAGGTGCAGGAACTCCATCAAAGAACTCAACATCTACCAGTGGTCATATGCATGATCAGGCGGGTCAGGGCCAGTCTCAGGCCATCACTGAATCCAACAAGCAGACATTACCTGCTGTAACAGTCAGTGATCATGGTCAGGTAGGGTATCAAACTATCCATCCCACTGAGCCATCATATAATACTGCAGGGCCTACTGCAGAGATGCACAAAGTTGTGGGCCGGTATCAGGCCATCATTAGATCCAACACAAACACCACAGCTGCTGTAAAGACCATTGGTCATGGTCACCAGTATGAGGATGTGGACACCCAACATGATCAGACAGGGCAGGGTCAGTCACAGGCCATCACTGAATCCTGCACCAACACTGCAGCTACTGCAATTATCAGTGGCCATGATCAGACTGAACAGGCCCCGTCTCCTGCTACCACTCCATCCTCTGATGCTAGCAACCTAGCGTATAACCACAATGTATCTCTGTCACAGCCAAATCTTCTGTACACAGGTGCGGGATCACCACCAGACAACCCAAAAAGCGAAGATCCAGGGAAACCTGTTGAAAAAAGGGTACCTGGACCTCCAAATCAAATTGAATCCCCAAACGATGAGGATACCCCAATCCCTCCACGCCATAGTGGTCCTGACACCCTGTCAAATGTCTCAGAGACTCACTTATACGAAAACGTGAACTCACCACAAAATAGCCCCAAACGAAAATGTACAGATCTAAGGCGATTGGCTGACATAGAGGCCCATGGAACAGTTATTAAAAACGAACCCGCTAAGGATGAGCCTCCCCGCCTTCCCCCTAAGAAAAAGTCGCCTGGAACAGCTATAAAAAATAGACCCGATAAAAAAGAGCTTACTCCATTGCCCCCATACCTTAAAGGTGCTGACCGCCTGCCAACTGTTGCACAGCCCCACCTGTACGAGGATGTTGATGCACCCAAAAACTGTCCCAAACCGAAAGGCACAGGTCGTAAGAAGCTTGCGAAGAACAAGGCCATTGGGACAGACAAAACACCCCCTAAAGATAAGCCTTCCTCACTCCCTCCACACAGTGAATGTACTGAAGCCAGGTTTGAGAAGTCAGTAGGAGCTCATGACAACTTGCACGTTTATGAAAATAACGAACTTGAGTAGCAACCTGAAAGTAAAACACCATCCTTAAAGGTTTACACATTCATGTCATGGGAATTACTGTCATGTTGAGGTCACCTGAGTGGCACCGAATGCTAGCTCCAGACCCTTGCAATTTAGCCCCGCCTATTGTAAGCTGTAATTCAACCCCTGGCTGCAAAGAGAGAGTAAAAACGGATTTCTCATGAGCCAAACCACTTACCAGTAGGAGCTGGGATGATGAGGTCGTCTAAGGTCGGATCCTCGTATTCTGATTGGCTGGGAGGCGGTGGACAGATCAGCTGATCGATTAGCATGTCTGTGGTGCGGAGGTGCAGCGAGGCAACCTGGGGGGTGGGGGCAAGGTGGTCTGGTGGTTAGGCTTGTTGACATAGAATAATAAAGGTTATGGGTTTGGGTTTCTACTGTGTTTGTTGCATACAGAACAGCTGCATGAATGCTCATGACAAAAACGAAATTAAGAAGAAAGCAGCTCGGGCACTTGCAGAGAGGGAGCTTGTATTACACGTCAACTAATAGGACCCTTCTACAAAGCCTGCTAGTGCATAGTCCCGTGTCTTATACATACCCTGCTCTTCACGTGCATCCTGCCCACCAACAATGTAATGCTATGCAGTGGCTCTCCCTCCCAAAACAATTATACTAAGTGGGTGTGGTCTTCAACAAAGAAAGCATAGCATTTTTCTTTGACCATTTCAGTCCCACTGGGGCTGTTTTTGATGGAGGTGTTCGAAATATAGAATAGGGGGTTCTATCTGGTTCTATTTGTTCGATATGTCGTTCGATCAGGATTGGTCCATTATTTCCTTCCTCAGCGAGGAGACCCGGGGGGGGGGGGGGTGCGAAGGTGGTCTGGTGGTTAGGGCGGTTCATTCAGAATCTAATGGTTCTGGGTTCGAATCTCCAGCACTTTTAACTTTGTGCCTCTAGGGGAAGGCATTTTACACCTATTTACACCGACAGATGAGGATGACACCTATTTCCTCACTAGAATTAGGTGAACATAACTTCATGTACCTAGCTTTGGTTAGAAATGCCTGTTTGGATGAGAAGTCATGCCAGAGACCCCATGTTTGATGAGAGTTACAACTTGAGCACTTTACAGATCCCACCACAATAAATAAAAAAAGTAGGGGTTCTTTCCAGCACGAGTGGATCAAACCTCGCAGTCTGATCTAATGCAGCTTATATTTACTCTACAGAAATAGTGTGATAGGCTCAAAGGAGGTTTACTGTAAATGCATTTAAGTTTAATTTTGCGGTAGCAGGAAAAGGACTGTTCGAGGTGGTTTTAAGTTTGCAGTAGCACCATGCACTGTAGTCTCTTAGTCTCTTACTGCAATGGAAAACGTTTGCGGCATTCTTAAGTTCGCGGTGAATTGGCAACGCAAAAACCGCGAACGTAAAACCACAGCGAAAATTTCTGCATTTCCAGTACTAGTTATGTTAAACAAACAAAGAAATACCTGAGACTCCGGGCGGTTGGTGCGCAGTGTGAGGGTGAGTGCAGGGCCCTGCAGCAGGCTCTCGATGTAGATCATGTCCAGATCATACACAACCCTGCCATTAATTACCAGCACCTCATCTCCTGTCAGCACATCTGAAATAAATAATGTTACACAGATTAGAAGGGCTCTAAGCTACTTAAAATCATTCCTACACCTTTTGACAATTACAGTTAGTGCCCATCTTCATTTATACAGCCCTTGGGCCACACAGGCCACTATAGTAGGGGGCTAGTCGATGGTAGTGGTGTGTGTTGAACTCCCATATTCTTTCTCGTAAGAGCAGTATGACACAGCCAGGGTTTGAACCACTGACCTGCATATGTTGCGAACACTTATTGCACACTGCACTAGGCACATTGCACAGGCCTTTGACAAGTGTATTGGGTTGCAACTATGGGGTTCAAGTGACCAGTCCAACTGGTCTGGACCTTTTGGCCTTGTGGTTATGGTGTTGGGTTAGTAAGCTGGTGAAACACATAAGTTATATACAAGGAACAAACTTGCTTAACTTATAACCATGCGCTCTTCTGTGATTACATGTGGGTGACACATACAAACATGGGCTATTAGATTTAAGTCTGGAGTACCTTTCTGGTGGGCGAGTCCTCCCCTCTCTACAGCAGACACGAACACCCTGAGTTCATCCTCCATCTCACCATCTGCACCAAGCTCTGCATCCACACGGAAGCCTGAAACATACAAGCATTCAACATGTACATGTTCCGTAGTGTTCTTGTGCATGCCAGTACCCCGGATGTTGCACTGTTAGTTACATCTCTTTGAGTAAAATAAAGAAAGAGGTAAAAGTTTAATAAACCTCCCTCTTTTCCACTGATTCCCTCAGAACATTAATATTCTCCAGATAGAAAGTTGCTTTTGTGTATTCATAAATATTGCGCTATTAGTATAATATGGAGTCTCATCATCATTATCATCACCATCGTCGGTCTGCTGCAGAGCAGTCAATCACAAGTATAGTGATCTAGTACTTCCAAACCTTATGTAGTTTGCTACTTGTCGAGTTGTATTTGAAAACTTGAAGAAAACAAGTAATTAAATTCAGCTTACCAAAACTTCCTGTTGGCTCCCTTGTCAGCTCCACTTGGTAGATACACTTTGGGGACACAACAACTTCTTCAAACACCTGCACAAGGAAAATTAAGCGTCACCATACAGGTTTTGCCTGAAACTTAAAGAAAAATCTACTACCTCTTTTTTGTGAATTTGGACTGGTACTTTTAATTACCTTTTTAAAATCTACATGTTGATTTGTTGTTAATATGTTGGCACATGACGTGACATACATTTGCTAAAGTTCAGAAGAAATATCTTTGTAGAAACTTAGGCTGTTCATGTTAGGCATGTACAAATTCTATAATTACCAAGCACTACTATTTTCTTACTCTTTTTAAAATAATTTAGAAAGTTTTGAGGTAAATTCCCTGCAGAAAACTGACCAGGTTGTCCATGAGTATTTTCCTGTCCGGAGTGACCAGCTCCATGCCGTCAGGACCGTACTGTTTCAGCTGCAGGAAATGGTCACGAGGGTCCACTCCTTGCTTCTGTAAAAAGGTTCACAAATAATCATGATGTAAAATCAGTCCTGCAGCAGAGGGCTGAATCATACTGTCCTTTACAGAGACATATTCTAGATCTGTTACATGGCTAAGGAAATAGCATGTTAGGGACAGTAAAATCTATTCAGGATTGTTATGAAAGAAAAAAACATTGTCATGATTGGATTCCTTAAAAATAGTATGCATGAATCCTATTACCATTATCTACACCTATTACTCTGTCATTTTAGAGAGTAACTGTCATTGACAAACCATAATCCTGTTTTATTGCCATGTAAGAGACTGCTTGTAGGAATATATCAAGGAAAATTCAAAATACAAAATGTTTGTTATTATTGAAACACTGATGATAACAAGAGCAGTATAAGACACACAAGGAGAAAGATGCTATCATTGAAAACACCATCAAACTTTTGTTAACACCCTATTAGTAACTTAGACATGTACACACATTATCTATTTAGTCTAAAATACACACTTTCCAAAGTAGTGTACATACAGGGTAGTATAAACATAGCCACATACATTTATATGAAGGTATGATATTAGTGTGTCACCACTCATCTCCAAGCAGATGTTTGGCTTCAGTCTGTTTCTTCTTTTGTTACTCCTTTTATACCCATACATCTTTCAAGTGGTACATTTCATTTCCACTAAAATACTAATCACACCATTGGAAAGATGTATAAAGAAAGCTAAAAAAATATGCATTTTCTGTTCAGAAGCCAAAGCCATAAACATCTGCTTGGAGATAGTTCCACCACCACTCACCAGACATGCAATGGTTAGAACGTCCTGGACCGTCATCCAGGACTGCACCGTAACCATGGTTACGTGGTCGTTAGGGAGGAGGACCCGTATACACCGCACCCCCAGCCTGTCTAACAACAGGGCTCCGCTGGGGGTGGTGGGGCCACTTACGTCCGCTATTCCCTGTTGGGGGAGGGGGGGGACGTTTGGTTAACACGTGTAACAGTGATGGGTGAGATGATTATGACACAAACAGTAAGGTATTGTAGTGACCACCACCTCTACATGTAGACAAAGGCCAACTTGCATGAATGAAGGGAAAAAACAAAAAGAAGGCACCACCAAAAAGTGGCAGCAATCGCAAGTGGCCAGAAGACCAGGTCACTATATAGTACAGGTATAACAGTTACTGTATACACAAACATGTATGATAATTGATGGCTAATGCAGAAGGACTGAGTGCAATTGGATCGAAATTAAAAGTCACAGATACTTTAGCCTTGCCACAATCAGTACTCCACACTTGTGTGTCCAGTTATTTGATTATCATATAGTCTAGTAGTAGTCAGTCTACATCACACAGAATGGTGTGGTAATATGATTATGGTGTATAGTGAATCGACATACAAAATGGTGCAGCAACACAGTTAACACAATAGGAGAAAGTTGACAGGATACATACATGTTTCCCACAGATACTGTCCTATAGAATGGACACAACAGCGCATATGTACAATGTACAATGTACATATAGACTTACACTTTCTGAGGTGCTCCTGGGACTATCTGCACCCTTGGACAGGTCTGTCTCCCTCACATCACACACACTGGAGGAGGGCGTACCAAATACACTGGGGGAGAGGCAGAGATTGCATGGTAAGCATCTACTTAAAAAGTTTCATAAAATACTGTAAATGCAGAATTGTTCACGGTAGTTTTTGCGGTGGCCACTTAAACGCAAACTTAAAACCACCGCGAACATTTATCCATTATATTAATATGTGGCTACAGTTTATGGTGCTATGGTGAACTTAAAACCACCGCGAAAACTCCATTTTCCTGCTACTGCAAAATTAAATCCCAGCGGACTTAAATGCACTTACAGGACATTGTACATGTGGAAGGATCTAAGGCTAAAGATAGGGTGTGCTTAACAGGGTTAGCCAATATTAACATCAGAAAAAACAGTGCAGTATACATCTCTTTTTTTAAAAGGATAATGATATTAAAATCATGAAAACAAAGTTTACCTGTTCGGGCCTTTTGGCTCTCTGGTTGGAGTTCGGATCTTCTTTTTAGAGTCACTTCCTCGCAGTGTGGATAGCTGTGTGTCACAAGAATAAAAATCATTTGTTTGTTGTTAGGAACTTATACACCTTATGAGGAAAGAATTGTTCATGACAAATTCAAAACAGCAAGAATTTAATATAAAATTTACTTTACTTACCAGGCCTTTCTTCTGTAAGAAGGAAGAAAAAAATACAAGAATGTGAGTTCAAATTGAATGTGTATAAGATGATACCAAACAAACAAACAAACAATACAGTTGTCTAATGCAACAGTCCTACTTTCACTATACATAAAGGAATGTTGAGTGAAAAGCACGACATAATTCAGGTATAACCAGCCTACCTTTTTGACATGAGTGCAGGGTGTGACTGATGCATTTACTGGTGCTCTGGCACAGATCTGTGGGGGGAATAAAGAACCATCAAGTCAAACTGTCATCAATTTCAACAATCAACATTATAGATATGCGTTATGTCCAGTTTCTTAAAACATGTATTCACTAGGCTATATATACCCACCACTTTGAAAAATGTGCAACACCCCTACATGTATGCACAGTTCATGTTTCTAGGGGACTGGCAGTAGCCTTGGTGATCTCCTTAGATGCATTTTTTCAAGGTGGTGCATATTTGTGACCTGGTGGAACATGTTAACAGTAGGACTGCATACCACTGCAAAATATCAAACTCTCGATGTTTCCTATGACTTAAGATGAATTTTTGCTTACTAATAAAAGTTTCACAAAAAACATGGTAACTCCTTTGTAATGAGCAGGACTTACCAGAGCATGGAAAGATGAAACAGAGAAATGTCCCAGTCTGGCCAGGGCAGCCTTGGTGGGCTTGGAGGCACACGCCAACAGGGTCTGGAATGTTAAATGATAGACTATCAAATAAGGCTTTATAAACATTATATAGCCTGATTTAATCTCGCTAATAGCAGCCCCCCTAACATCTGCTGGCCTCCGCAGGGAGGGGCCAGTTACAGCCCTGGACAGCTGAGTTTGTGTCACACAGACTTAACATTATATATTTATTCAAATTCAGTTTCATATGCTAGTTTTCATCTGATCAGTCAGATAAACTATTTTGTTGAATTGCACAGTACGAAATAAAAAGAAATGCTACTTATGACAAGCATTTAAAACGGAAACATGCTGCTACCCACCTTAGGGTTGGGCAGCTCAGTCCCCTGTAGGGAGGCCATGTAACACCTGTATCTGTACAGCTCCAGTTGGACCTTCTCTAGGTTCTGCTCCCATTGGATGATCTATGACCATGGGGACAAATATATAAGATTTGAATGAACGAATGAATGGATCAATCAATCGATCAATTAACAGATTCTTTATTCAAACAATTAACTTTGCATTTACACTTTGAATATTGTGGCTTGAGGGAAACCATACAACCTCTCTTCATTGCCAAACAAAACAAATACACTAAAGCACAGTTTGGTTGTCTCCTTATATTCAATTCTACAAAGGTTATAGGTGTAGATCTAAAGAAAAAAAAGAGTTGCTAAAAAAAAACAAAATCAGTAGGTTTAGGCATAATATTTCACATTAACCTGTCCATTAAAAATCATGCGTATTGTACAAACAAGACTATAACTGTGAACAGTACCTGTTTAGTGATTGCTTCTCTGCTTTTTGGGTCAGGCACGACGGCCATCTGCAGTTCTCCCATCTTCTTCATCTTAGTGTCCTGAACAAATATGCCAACAACTTATCAGCATTTCAGAACTGTCAGAGTGACATGATAGAAGCCTGTTCTATGATAGGAATTCCATTTTGATGATTCAAAAGGATGACCAAAAATCATCCTATGGTGAACCATCCAAAATGATGGCAAAAGACTAGGATTAAACATACTGGCAGTAGATGCATAAGACAGCAACCTATGGAGGAATACCATTTGTCTTCCTAATATGCAACAAAGTTGTGGGAGTATCTAAGGTCTACATATTAACGTAAGGTGACCGAGAAAGAAATTAGGAAAGTATGACTTACAGCATCAACTTTTTCCTCCAGTTTCTGAGCCTCTGCTCTCAGCAGCTTCAAGGTGTCATCCTTCCCATGCTGCCTGGCAATTGCAGATGAACAAGCTGAAATGAATATAAATTAAAATTTGATTCTTTTAAAATGTAATTTTCATGATCCCTAGATGTGAAACATGTGGCCAAGGCTTACCAACTGGCAAAAGGATATATTCAAAGGTTTAAGCCTGTGAGTTTGGAAGTGATACAGGTACAGGCACAAAACTAAGTTCTGTCTAATGTACAATGGGTGCAACTTTATCAACAAGACTTACATGTAGTGTAATAGTAGAAGGTTCTTTAAAAATTAGGGTTAAGGCATCCCATACTTTTCTCCAGGCCCCTGAAAATTTGTTATTTGGAAAACACTCTTCACAACCACCAGTTATACAGAGAACAGGTCATACAAGAAGAGGCCTTGTGAGATAACAGGTGTTCACACCTGCCAGCAAGGTGTTTACCTATGGACAGGTGTGTGAAAGGACAGGTAAGAACTTACCTGAGTGGATGGCAGTGATCCAGTTCTCCATCTCTATTTGTGTATAAGCCTGTACAAAAAAAAGAGCTCAATTTTATTTCATTTTTACTATTTTGGTACAGATACCTCCAAGGACAGCCCACCAGGGGTTAAGATCTGTTTGTATCATCAACTTTCTTTCCATTATCTTGCTTTGCCAAAGACTGTCCTGTGATTGGCTTTGGTCAGTGCAAACTAGGGTACTTGACATGCATTTAGTTTACAGGGGTATTCCCTCAACATGGTAACTGACATCTTAATGCACTTTTCTATTTTGTTCCATTAACTTTTTTTTGTCCTATTGCTTTGTAAAGGACTACCAGTAATCTGTCAGTCTGAAATGATTTTGATGGTTGATATGCATTTATTCTATTAGGTGTGGCTTTCCATGGTACTGATGGCTTCTTTATCCGACAGTGTGTTCAATTTGTAGTGTCAGGTAAATGGAACAACGTTTATCACCATAGAATTGTAAAAAAATGAGCAAAGCATATCACAGGTCCTGGAAAGTACCTGGAACAAGTAGGCATCACCAAATCCATTGCTGAGACAAAAGATGTTTTCTCTCTTGGGGTGCTCAGGAACTGCCTGGGCAATACTGCCCTCAACAACTACAAAAACAAACAAACAAGAACAACAATATAAGGTCACACAATCATTGTTTTTTTAACACTATTTATACAAGACACACATCCAGGCAAAATTGAACATAGCAGGTCACAACAACATTCATCATGATTTCATTTCACAACTGTACATCATTACTGCAGCCAAAATCTATCTGCACCAAGACTTGTTGTGATTTGTTTTCAAAACTTTGTCCCCTCAAGCAAAGCACATCTTCCAACAACAACAGCACTAAATTATAAAAATATGTTTATATCTTTATGACAATCTTATTCAATTCCAAAGATTTAACCACAATAGGTGTAAATATTACATATCAAATCTTATGAGTGGGTTAAAAAAAGAGGTAAAGAACTTTATTAACAAAGAACTTACAAAGCGTTTGTGTCGGCTCAGAGTTTTCGTCCACCGGCTGTCTCTCGTCACACTCAAAGAACAGCAGCAAGGTGCCCTTCAGGCAAACTGTGATAATGACATGAACCATCTGTTAACAACAACGGTCTGAAAGAAGTCTAAAACATAAACATATAGCTTCAGAAGTCACCCTCCTATTACTGTTAGTTCTACAGTTGGGCTACTAGCATATAGATAGTATTACCAATTTTCATGAATTCAGGCAAACTATGAAATAACAGAAACCACCTGTTAACATCATCTTTGGAAGCAGGTGTCTGGGAGAGGATTTGATATTCAATCTAAAACATTTTATGGAAAAATAATTTAGACAAACCAGTGTTGGATTGCTAGTAAGTAGATATAAAATTCCGGGTTTTTCAGTTTAAGGGTTAAAATGACACAGACAAAATGCATCCACGCAATCAGAAATGACAGACTTTTTCAAGATTTGAAGCACTTCTTAGTCCTAAACCTTAATTCCTGTATGTCCAGATAATGCTCACAATAAAACAAATTTCAAAGTTTTTACCCCAGAACTTTCTCCATCTCCTTTTGTTGGACAGTTCCACCTTCTTCTTCTTGTGTTCCAGGAAGTTCTTCACATGCAGCCAGCCAGTCTTCCTGATGCTGCCTCCCTGTCTGTTGTAGGCTTTGTGAGACCTGCGGAAAGTAGGGATACAGAACCTCGTCATTGTTATTGTTGTTATGGTTATTGTTATTGGGTGGGCCGACTACTCACTCTTTGCAGCCAGGGGCTGAATTGCGAGGAGCTTACAATAGGCGGCGCTAAATCGCAAGTGTCTGGAGCGAGCTGCCATTCGGCGCCACACAGGTGACCTCAATACGACAGTAATTGCCCCAGGTGCGGCCAAGGTACTGTAGGTTTTGAAGCGTAATACAAAATTAATCAAGCAACTGATATAGATAGATTTGAAAGGGTCAAACATTTCAGACAGCTTGATGGAAATTAGAGACAACCATGGTTGCCGACCCTCCAGATGAGGATGGGACTAGGTGAGGTGAGGTTTTGAAATTGAAAATTCTAAACATCTCCAGCATTTTTAAATCCTGAAAATTTACGATATTGAAAATAATTTGTAATTTTCATCAATTTGTTCTCCTAAAAACAGCAGAGGCATTTTTCATGTCTTCAACTCAAAGTACTCAAAACACAGCCAAAGGACTAACAGTGTTGTTGCCAGAGTTTCTATCAAACCTGAACAATAACTAGCAGAACAGTAGGATGGATCCTACACCTTTTCCAACCAAGTCTCTCTGTAGCAGGACACTTGTACAGCTGCAACGACTTGTCCGCAAGCTCAAAAAGCAAAACATGTATCCCAACAACAAGCCAGTCCTGGTTGCTGTAGTAGATCCAGTCGCTCATATTCGACCACAACGAATCCATGTTTTCAGGTACATCGAAGGATTGTTGATTGTGAGTCTTAAGCCTTTGAAAAACATAATTCTATCTGAAATGTCCTGGTCATCATAAAACTCTTCACTTCTGCCACATGCTGGTACCACAACAGAAGTACGATGTCCATGGAAGATACATTTTCACACAGTGAAGCAAGGCTGCAAAGTGCATGCATTGCTGACTGGACCACAACGAATCTAATGTTTCAGGTGCACATAGGTCAACGAACTGTAGATTGTAGATATTTGTAGCAGATACAGTCACAGCAGCAATTTTGCATGGCCTTTAGTCTAGTGCTATAACAAAACTGTGATGATGAAGATGATGATGAAGTCACTTGCACCTTTATCTTTGTATCCACAATGGAGCAAACGTTGCATGTCTCTAAGTCTGGGGTGGACCACAATAAAGTCATGCTTCATGGCAGGTTGACGAAAGGTTTACCTCAAATCCACAAACTTCACCAGGCATTGTTTAGCGAGAAAAGTGCCCATCACAATACTGCACGATGTTCCCACAACTTGTTGCACAAGACGATTGAATCCACAGCGAATCATAAAGTTTGAGTCACCGTCTATCGTCAGTGGAGCAAATGTTGAGTGCAGATCCTGAGTTGCTCAAGCTTAGACCACATGCTTTCAGGCACGTTGACGAAAGGTGAACAGCAAATCCACAAACGCTACAAGCCGTTGTTCCAAGAAAGTTCACCGTCACAATACTACACAATTTTTCACAACTTGTGCTATAAGACTATGCGAATAATCCAATACAGTCTCCAGCATTCAGCTACAACACTAAACAACAAAACAAAGACTCTGCGCGTGGCACCGACTGCGCATGTCCAAAAGCGTTGAGAATCAGTTCTGCAGGATTAGACTGGAACAAAGCAGTCTGCAACATTATCAGCCTGGGAAGGGAAACCCTCCGTACTTAATCAGGGAATCTGATGAATACACAACACGCTGTGTATCACTCGCTGAACCACAGGTTCCTCATAAACATCCGGTGATACTGATTTTATTTCGGGGCACACAAATTCCCTGGACATTTCATATCAGAGAGATTTAGGGAAAAGACAAGAGGAATACAGAGGACTGGCAGAAAAATTGAATCAAGCTTCACATCTTCCTGAAACTGTGTATGCCAAGGCCTAGACCTGGCCCAGTGACTCTGTTTTCATTTTGTACGTACTTCCGAGTTGGCATGGTTTGTTTCTAATTCTGAGAACCGAAAAATTAAATCAGTAAGTTCTTAGGATTTGAATAATCCCCTTGGTCATTCCACCTCGGATAAAACTAATCACAAGTAGCCCGCATACGTCATTTCTTCATCTTAATTGGCTTTATCACAGTTGACCTACATCCAAGCTTATTTATAGTAAACACTGGTGTTTTGGAAACAGCATACCGGCCCATCAATATACATGCATCTAACGGTATACCAGTTACAACAATGCGTAATGAAATGTACAATGTACTGGTTCAACATTAAAGAGTACCTGGTACACAAACATGTTTGGTAGGTCACTTGCTATCACCACACAAATTTGCTGTTTTACAGTGTTTTACACTTTTGGAACATCAACTATACTTAATTGTTTGTGTGCATGCAAAGTTTGGAAGATCGGCATGAAAACAAAGTAGGGACGAGGGATACGAGAGTCTCTACAGTACCCAAACTGGTACCCGGTTTCGGGGACCGAACAAAGTCAGATGTAACTTATTGTAAGTTTTCCTCCTAGCCTTCTGTTAACATCTTGACTTCTTGCTTCAATTTTGCCTGAGAAGCAAGTCCGATAATCAACTGGTGTGGCATGAACAGAAAGTTGTTTACCTGGATGGTGAGTGCAGGTCGGATTCCTCCTCCTCCTCACTTTCATTGATGGAGCGGTCCTCTTCGTTACTCTGTCAACAAACAACACAAGCCATTAGACTCTGTTTCCTCAACAAGGCCTTACAATTGGTGTGTTGGGCACTATGGGAAGTCTGAAAAGAACTTACTGTGCACTAATCAGCATTGTTTAGCTGAAAAAGTAGTTATACTGGATTCAGACAACTGAATAAAAATCCAATGCTACTTTCTTGAGAGATTGCTGTGTATTACAAAGCATTTCAATTCAGCATCTATTTATAAAATTTACCATTTTGATCCACATTGCAAGTGGACAAACACCATCAAAGTAAAATGGTACAAACATTTTTGAGCCACATATGATAATGATCAACAGCAATAGTGGTAGGCAGCAGTCAAACACTTAAATTTGTACACACACGTATTTCTATAACTTATCATGAGATAATGCAGCTTTTTTTCTAATGTTCAACTGATGAAATAATGAAATAAACTCAACAATGAAATAAATGTTTACCTCGTATCCCCTCATGAGCTTTGAATGCCGCACATCTTCCATCATGCTCTCATCGCTCACGGAGCAGCGCGGGTCCTTCATCCGCAGCTTCCCCACGTCGCCATGGATACCCACGCTGCTGCTGTCGCTGCTGGTCCCGTGACTGCCGCTCTCCGAGGAGGACGGCAGCGAGGCCAGGAACTGCTTCATGTGTGTGGAGGTCGTGCTGTTCCCGCTGTTCCCCGACCTGCAACATTTTAGGACATAGGAGTTTTCTTTTAGACAACGAGTTTTCTCTCACCTGCTGGAGTTGTACTTCTTGCCACTATATGTAGCCAATGAAGGTGGCACTTTTGCGGCGAGAACACTATCCCAAACATGGCTGAAATTGTACCCCCCCTTCGTCCCAGTTCATCACTGGGGTGGATTTTCTTATCCAGGATGCTTCTTTCACTCCTTAAACTCCTATGTCCTATGATCTACAAACCTGATCAAATTATTTCTAGGACATTTTTTTACTCCTCAATGTTAGATTTATGTGCGTGGTTCCCTTTTGTATTCTGGTTTTCTAAAGGTCTCTAAAAGTTAGAGGAACTGCTTCATGTGTGTGGAGGTCGTGCTGTTCCCGCTGTTCCCCGACTTAGAACATTTTGTTTTGTTTCTCAATGTTACTAATTGTCAGATCTGGGGTACATAAATATGTCCTTGTCTTTGTATTCTGATAAAATGTAAAGGTCTCTTTAGAAAATCAGTGAACTGAAGGGATAACCCTAAAGTTAGATTTAGTGTACAGAAGTACTATGCTGTTCTTTTTTGTATTCTGATTTTGTAAACTTTAAGGTATCTTATAAAAATCAGTTAACCGCATGGATTATCCTAAGATTGATAATTTTGCAGACAACGATGATGACACTATCACATGTAGTTGTAATATTAGTGTAATCTTATTCAAGACCAAAATAGTTGTAGTTTCATTTGATTAGTTGACATTTCATTGAGTTACTTGCACTTTTGTTTAATGAGTTGTAATTTCCTCTATGATCTGCAATTGTATATGTCTTAATGTTTGTATACTATAGGACTCCAGGAAGAAGAGTAACTAAGATGTATGCTACTAATGGGTTTCCTAAACAAAAAAAACAACAAACCAACCTTGAGGAGGAGATGTTGTCCAGTTCTGGGTAGCCCCCCTCGAAGCCGCTGTCTGACCGCTCGCTGCCGTGCCGCTTCATCTGGAACTCGTACTCCCGGAAGATGCTGTCGTTCTCCTGGAAGTCGGCGGGGGGAAGAAGCGGCGCGGCGAAGCTTTGGTTCTCGTAGAGGCTCCCTCGGCGGGAACCGTTCTCGCGAGGGTCGACGTTATCGTACGCCGGGTCCTCCCCCTCTTCGTCAATGGAGTGGGCATTCTGGGATAGGTACTCCTCGGTGATGCTTCCGATGGAGGTACGTCGACCTTGGGAGTACAGCTTCGCTCCGAGGTTACATGGCGCGCTCCTCTGCTTCACAAAAAGCCGCCTCGGACTGAGGGATTCGGACTTACACGGCGTGGACGGGTTGGAATCGACAACCATAGGGCTACTAGGTGGGGAGCTGAGTCGCCTGGAGTCACTGAAACTGCTTGAATCTGGTGTGGATATTGTGAAAGAGCTGTTCTGGGCAGTGCTAGCTTTGGACAGTGAATGCGGAAAGGATTGGGGAGGTGGCTTGTGATGTCCAACGGCCGACGGCGCACTCGTTTGTCTTGAAATCAATTTCTTTGATCCGTCGGAAATCTTTGCCGACCGAACGGAAGACACAGAACACACAGACATTGGGCTGGCGTTGACCGAAGTATTTGCACTCGCCTTGGACGGGCTTGAGGTAGGTGTAGCAGAGGACTGTATTGTGGAACCTGACTGGTTACAGATTTTGTTGACGGGAAATGACGTGATGGTCATGCTTTGAGCGGAACAGTTGTCCGTTGCATCACCAGCATCCTCCATGTACAGATATCTCTTGATTCTGGTCTCCAGTGCAATCGACTGTCCGTCGCAGGAGTGCGATCGATGCCTTCTTTCGGAGGCCGCTCTCTCTTCCTGACTCTTTGTCATATCTTCAACATTACTGTCCTTTCTGCTTGTCCGCATGTTTTCTTTCCCTGCTGCCTCCTCGTCGATTTCCCTGGAAACATTCTCGTAGTTGCTGGAACCTTCGGAGTCAACGCCCTCGTACTCAGAGCAGCTGGTGCGTGAAGAAGAACTGCTGCTCACCGTGCGAGAATTCACTGGAGGTCTCAGGTCAGTTCCACTCTCTGTTGGTCCATATTTCTATTAAAAGGAAACAGAGAGTCAGTAAATCAAATTTGTCCATGCTCTTAATCTTGGTAAGTCAATATTTCTGCTCAAAAGTTGGTTCATATCTCTGCTCAAAAGAGAATTTTAAGAAATCAAGGAACTGGCTACTACTGCACTTCCAACTTGACCTACTTTTGTGGTACATATTCTTGAAGAAACTTTCCAAAACAACATTTTTTTTAAAAGATTGAGACTTCATGCCTAGTTTGCATTCCATTTAGACATAGCCAAAAACATTTTAAAGGCTTTTATATTTTAAGTCATTAACTTGATCTCAGGTTGGTTCAATTTTTAATTGCTCCATATTTCTACTCAGAAAGAAGTAACAGATGAAATAAAAAACTGTGAAAGGACAGAATTTTCCAATGTTTGACCTACTTTCTGCTTCTTCAAGAAACTTTCCCAGGCCACTTAAAATGTTTTCATTGATTATCTTACAAAATTCGAAAAGTCTTGCTTGGAAAGCTGGCTAGTTTGTGTCCCACTTTAAAAACACTGGTCACTCCAAAAACATTTTTCTTGAAGTTGAAGAATAATCAAATGTTGGACTTGTTGTAAATATTCCATAGTCATATCTGTATCATTGGTAAAGGTAGTAACATACTTTACAAAATGACAATCTATCTCTCTATCTCAACAAAAGTTAATGTCTTGCAAGGTTGAGTTGTCTTACCTTTCCCTGGCAGCTCCATGGATGGGTACTTTTTTCTGCTCTAGTGACTCAATACCGGTACAGTACTACATTACACACATCACTAAACACTGGCCACTTTTCAAAACTCAGATCTTTATCAAAGCTCAAAGTCTAACATCTTATAATATATGTGATGGCAGATTCTATCAATAAGTATGAGGGAAAAATACTCTTTTTCTTAACTTAAGACTGTGTCATTGATACTATGTTAAGATGCAGGATTTCCAGCAGTGCTACATTACACACTGTGACACATCACTGAACACTTTAGCAGTTGGTCATTTTTCAGATAATTTGGATCTCTACAAAGTTCAAAACATTAGTCAAACATCTCGAACATTACATCTGTTTGAAAAGTTTGTACATGCTTTTAAATGCTCTTGCTGTTAAATCTTCTGTACCATGAGCTTGAAGTTGAGATGTTGGGCATTATGCATGTAAATACACTACATGTACTACTACTACTACTATAATTATTATTATCTTCAAGCAGATCCTACGATGGCATAAGACCAAACTGGCCAAAGAGTGTAGTTAGCCAAGAGGTGTCCATTTGCCATGTAGCAAAACAAACTCCTAAGCAGGCTACTCCTCTCTGCCAGCTTTTGATGCTATCTTATGCTACCGTAGGATCTGCTCGGACATTATATAATTACATCACTACAAAGAAACAACAACATCATTGCTCTGGTTTGAGTGTTACCTTGGGTGGGGTGATCCTTAGGGAGCTGGAGGAGCAGTTACTGACCGGGGAGAGCGTGTTACGGCCAGTGGGCTACAAAACACACAACACAGCACACAGCAAAGTTAGTCATGGCGGCGTCCACTCTACTGTGCATGTGTGCACAGGCAGGGAGCGAGCACAAAACACAAGAGTGCTCGACCTCGCACACGAGTGGTCCAGGCGTACACAACAACAAAACACGCCGCTCTGTTTTTGCAGCAACAAACTGGGGAACACAGTCCTGTCTGTAAGGCCACACCAATCCAATTACCTGGTTCTTTGTTTGTGAAAAAGACGCTGGGTCAGCTGTTTGCATAAATGTATAATGGGCACATTTGTACAGAGTAATTGAATGAACTAAAGTCCACCGTCTCTTCTTAAATCCCTCTTTTCCCCCCGTCCTCTTGCTCCATTTTTACTTTTAAAAAAGTCTGAGACCCAAGAAAATGAATTGGAATGGCCTGAGACAATGTTAAAACAAAACGAGCAGACCACACAGGATAAATGCTCCATTGATTAGAAGCTCAGACAATTCAAAAAAGGAAACCCAAAAGTAGACAGTACTCACCATACAGGCATCTAGGAAACGGAATGCATCGTTTTCTGACACAAAGTTGAGTCCCCAAGCTCCACCTGTACAGACAAAACAACATGTCAATATCTGCTGATAGTTCTTTCACATACATGAAAGGAAATCTTGTACATGTAGTTCTTGATACAGTCAAACTTGTACTAGTGACTACCTAGTAGTACTATTAGAGCTACCTGGCCATGGATACACAGTTAATCATGTACTAGTGACCACCTCTATATAAGGACCACCTGGCCATTGATATACAGTCAAACCTGTACAGGTGAATACCCTGTATAAGGACTACCTGGCCTTTGATATACAGTCAAACCTACTTACTAGTAACCACCTTTACATAAGGACTAACTGGCAACTGATATAGTCAAACCTGTGACCACCCTTTATAAGTGAGGACTACCTGGCCTTTGATATACACTACATATACAGTCCAACCTGTAGTGACCACATCTGCATTAGGAACACCTGGCCATGCATTATCTTTCTAATTGAAGCAAACATTAACAATCCTGCCTATCTAGTGAACGGTGACCACCTGTACTCTATAAGGAACCCTATCCTATAGATCTGTTTGACTGCGCTACTTAGTTACCAGGAAATAGTAGGTAAATGCAAACAAATGTAGTAATTGTACGCAACACATGAAATGAAATGATAATTGCCAAGGGAAGGTATCTGATAGATCTAATGATTCTAAGGCCACATCAATTTAATTTTTTTCCTTGAATTAAAGAAAAAAATGATGAACTGGAACTGGAAGTTGAACTGGAAGTATGTTACTGACGAAAGATAGTGGATGCTATCTGAAATGTCTGAATCATTTAAAAAATCATAATCCAGTTGCTGTTGTATGATTGAAGATTGTTTCATGAAAACAGACTCCGAGGGTACACACAGTATCAGGGAGTCAGCCTCCCAGCCCTCTGTTTTCATCCTGACATCTTTCTGGATCTTCAATTCTAAAAAATCCCAATGAACAAAGGATATAAATTGGTGTATATTAAAAGAGAGAAGAAATGTTGAATATCTACCGTTCATTTTGTCCCGCCATTGTACAAAGCTCTCTGCTGTCTTGTTGAACAGGGTTCCTGGGTGGAAAGTAAAAGAGAACACAATTGTCAGTAAAAAGTTCAATGGGCTATTTTAGGTTTGGAAAGTCATTTTCATGGCACTGTTTGGAAACCGTGTGATAAATCAAAAGTTGCCAGCTGCGAATTTTCACATATCATTGCAAATAGCTTACAAATTATTTCCCTCCTCCTAAAAGCTCCTATATACACAACCATACAGCTATAATGGTGGCTTTATTTCTGTCACAGCTTGTACATATAGTTACACTGATATTAGACATAAAAAATTCATTTGGCATTCCAAATTAAATCAACCAGTGTTCTGTACATGTGTGCACAATTTTCAATATTCCGTAGTAGCATATATTTAACATGGCTTTAGGTACTAACTAATAATAATGGGTGCAATTTGTGGTGTCATTTTTGTTTGAGAACTATTTCTGCTATATCAGTCTACATTCTTAACAATATGGCCACAGTAATAAAATCTGCATTACAGTAATGACAAACTCATAGCCTAGCCCTTACACTTTTAGCAATACTGTTGGGTTTGTCGACTGGTCTTGGTTGATGTCACGGCCAGACAAAGCAACAATTGAAAAGGAACAACAAAAAACAAAAAAATTCACAGTCTCCACAGATAAAACATTCTTCCCACCTGGAACAGTGATCTGGACGTCGAGCACCCGTTGGTCAGCGAAGTTGTTTGCGGTGATGTGGAAGACGTGGAACGGAGCGTCCTGCAGACACTTGACAGTCACCGGGACGAGGGTGTCCGTCACGCGCTTCCATCGCGGGGGGCTGTTGTTGGAGGACACGCGATAAACCTCCGCCAAGAGCCTGACAAAAATAGGAAAATATAAGGGTAAATTGAGTCAAACAAAGTTGCAAATACACCCATTTCTTTTGGTTAATTCCTTTTGACGAATACCTTACAGTTAAGCTTCTTTTCTTACCAGAATAAAGAAAAAATCTACCAGATAATCAGCACATTTACCTCTTCTCTCAAATTGAATAAATGTGAAAGTTAAGGCTGTAAGGTCTTTAGAGTCTAAATATCAATGATTTTGGAAAATAGACTCTGGGAAAACATGATCCACAAGTCAGCACAATGCACAGAACATCTTTTCTGTTCGTCTGTGCTAAGGCTGTCAAAGCAAGAACACAGACAAGCTCCACAATAACTGCCTGTTGCCAGGAAAAGTCCTGAAACAGGATACCGACTCCACATGTCTAACCTTGCACCTGTGAAAGCACGATGTGCCTGACACATCACAAGGTACAAAGGCTCGTGGCAACCCATTAACCCTTCAATAGACCATTCAGGAAGAATGCCAGAACTCCCAGCCTACCATAACATTCCAGCTGACTGATTCATCCTGAGTAAGGCTGTCGGAGTGTCCTGTCGACTTGGTCATACCAGACAGGGAATAAAGCTTGTCACATACGTCATACTGCAGCTTTACTGCAGTATTATAAACTTAGGAACATTTTGGGGATAGTCGTTGACACTTTGCAAAAATTCAGCTCTTCTGCAACAGAAAATGTTGTTGTAGATCCCTGTAGGCGGTTGGTCCTGTCATAGTCTTTTTGAAAATCATACGTCAGAAAAAATTAAGACAGACTAAAAACCGTATATGACGGTGAAGGGATTGGATCCCACGAAGACCCTACACCTTTATGTGTGAGCAGATGAAGTGATAATTGCCAGGGAGAGGGATTTACATGGGCTTTACTGTTAGGACGCACCTTGAACAGGTGTGAAACTCACCTGTCCCAATAACTGGGAACACAGTTCGGACCTCTTAAGGCTTAAAGTAAACAAATTGCAGCTGAGGTAATCTATGAAACTATGAAAGATAGAGTCACTACCATCATCATCACTGTAAAGCTGGCTTTTAGCTTGGATTTTATTATAGGGGGTCCAAATTTATTGTCGAGTCGTAACAAGCTATATATGCATGAGTATTGTAGGGGGTTCAGGGGTATATAACGTACATGTACTATGAAGAATTAAAACATCCAATAACGCTTCACGAACAATATACCGATAAAGCTTAACTTTGAATTAGAGTGGGCCGGCAATGATTAACAGTGAATTAAAATAGCTAGAGTCATAAGGGTAATCCATCACAATTGCTGTCTGTGTTTTTGTAGCCAGGAACCACCTGCTTGTAGGTCAGTGTTGTGGTAGTCAGTGTTGTGTCACCCAATCTGTGATGGCAGCCAGCAGGCTGTAAGTGAAACTTACTTTTGCCACACGATAGCCTTGGCCAAAACAGATACGTGTGGCTCCGAGTTCAAGGACAACACGACTTTTCACCAACTTGGGAAATGTTTTAATGAACTGTCTGCTGTTTCAAATGTGATAATTCTGCCTGAAATGTTTGCAAAGTTGTGTGTCCTTGCCATTGGTCACTTTCTGGACAGAGTTCTAATATGCACTAGAGTTTTAAATGTCCTATTGATCTATTTCGAATTAATGTTACATTCTTGGTTTTGGCAATGTCACAGTTTGTAGAAATGTACCTAATTGTCAATATCAGCTCGATTCAGAGTTTGTCAGCAACTAGGCATCATCTTATTATAAAGAGAAGAGAAAAGAAGAAGTAGAAGACGAGAAAACTCACCTTTGTATAATTCAACCAATTCTTCAGGCACAAGCACAATGAGGATTTAAGATTAAGAAAATTACAGTTTTCACATAAAACTGCTGTCACAGAACACTGATAGACTAGGAAAATCTGATTTCATGTTCAGTAATTTCATTATACCGAATATGTTAGCAGCAAGACTCCTTCTCAAACTTTAACCAATGACGTTCTTGAACAGAGCCTCCTTGTTAACTTACATAAACATCAAGTTTTGGCATACACAAAGCAGCGTGCCCTCAATTTAGCCAACGCTAGGCGGGACCCCACTAAGATCTTTTGCGTGACTTCTTTAATTTTCTACCCCACAGACAACAAACAGCCGCACACGAAGACTGGCGCTCTTGTTTAGGCTAATCCATACTGAATGGACAAGCCCGAAGATGATAACTGTTGTCCCTGGTACTTTTATGTAACCCCAAGCAGATATATGGATTCGGCTTTCTCTTGTCCAGTTTTGGACATTTCCTTGCTTGTTTAGGACCGCTTTCCAAACTATAGCATGTGAAAATGGTATAAACCAGCTCTTAAACATCCTAAAAAGCTGAAAAAATTGTCAAAGTCATTTACATAGCAGGTAAAAACATCAACAAAAGGTGCGTGACCCTGACACCGCAGGTGTGATAGTGTTACCTGCTAGACAAGCTGCCCTACATTAGTCACTGGCCTCCCACTAAGGTATCCTCCAAGCAGATACAGGAAGGCAAAAAGTTTCTCAAAGTCAAGCAGAGCACCGGGCCTGTAAAAAATTCTAGACTAATGTTGTGGCAGGCAAAGAGCCTGGACCTGGTGCTCTGTGGATCAGGGAGCTTGACAAATGTTACGATTTTCTTTATCTACTTCTGTTTGGAGATTACCACTAAGCAGTAGCAATGGCTAGACTCCTGGCAGATGTTACTGTAGTGGTATCCAGTATTTGATAGGGGAAGCAAAATACTAAATAGTTACCATATATTAGCCTCCTATTCCTAACATCTGCTTGGAGATTTGTACAGACAGGCTCTGTTCAAATATTTCTAAATTGGTAAAGTTGGATCAATGACAACTGATTTGAATAACAATTGACAGACAAGTGGACAAAACTGAGTATCATGACCAGATAAACATATTGAAGTAAGTATACTTTATATGATACCATAGAATAGTATGGCATAGAATAGAAAAAATGGAAGATGCAAACCATGGGAGACATTTGTAAAATTGATTTCTACAGGTGCAAAAATCATCTGTCACAGACACAAACAAATGTGTATTGGACAGCCATGGCCAGACAAGTTAAATTGTGACATCTGTGACAGTCTACTCTTACAACCAATTCTGGATATAAAACAATAATCTGTTCAATGTCAACATTTGGACTTCCAAAGTAAACTTGTGGCAGTTTATCCAGACAATCTAAATGACATTACTGGTCCAAAACAAAACACACAAACCCAGACCTGACATCTGTTTTGACCGTACACATTTCTGACATAGCCTAGTGGCTAATTATAACACAATCCTATCCATTTACATGTATCTCTGACTAGTAATGATGCCGTAACCATTTAGTAAACCTTCAACATGTCAAGAAACACATAGGACTGTTTGACAGTACAGATTAGCACAAATTATCTTGTACATAATAATAAAATAATAATCCTATTGACTTACATATATCTCTGGCTAATAGTAGAATCTCCTTGAATTCAGTTACCATTTAGTAACCCTTCAACACCTCAACAAGCTTCAAGTAAAAACTTTTGCTCTAGAAAACAGAATGACAACACCACTTACTTGAGAAAGCTTTGCTTCCTAGTGAATCCTGCTAGCCTCTGCCCGGTAATTTCTGACCCTTGTATCCGTCTGCTTGGAGTGATCACAGTGTATATCTTCTCCCTACTTTGCTTCCTGGACATGGACAGGGCCTTCCTAACCTTCTTAAACATGGCTGCTGCTTTTGTTTCAGCCAAATTTCAAGAAACAATGGCAGAACACAGGCTAGAAGTGAAAGTTACACGCTACCAGACGCTGCCCAAGCCATAGAAACTGACTGAGATTTAAATGTATACAGGCTTTTCTCAACAGCCAATCAGGGAGAGGCCTGTGTCTACCCGCCAAGTGACAATTGGCCCCGCCCACCTCATTTGCATAAGGGCAAACTCAATTAGGTGTAACGGAAGTAGGTCGGGCCTACTTGTTTAGTGACAATAGACGCTCTTTTTACCTGGTTTTCTTGGTGTGAAGAGTGCAGCTAGGTGTGAAATGAAGTTAACTAGACTTCTAGATGCCTGTAAGTTCAATTCCTCTTGAATAAAACTTCTTGACAACCATATTGGAACTTTAAAGCAGCCCGTAAGGAATGAGATTGAAAGTAACGTTAGACAACATAATTTTTCACAGCAGATTCTTTGGATTTGCACTCTTATGTACTCGTTGATTAATTGGATTTCGTTAGGCTACACCAAAATTTGAACGAGGACTCCTATCGTGTGTAATCAGAACTGCACCTAACTGGTGTACATGTATGCAAGCATTTGAGTTATGTCTGTTGTTGGCAAGAAGACAAGCACTTTGTAGATTCTGTTCTACTACTAAAATCCGTGCAGTCAATATTTGATCAAGGCACCAGTCAGGTTAGCACCAAAGTGTCAACTATGTTGACTTGTTTGCCATAAGGCACAGAGGGTATGATAGGGGTCTTGGAGGAACCTAATTTCTAAACAAGATCCTCCTTATACCCTGAAATTATTCAAAGGGTCTTTTAGTCTTTTGTAGATACAGGCTAAAGAGGAAGAAAAGCTATTGTCCAAAAATCTATCATTGTCATGACTTTTGTACTTTGAATCTAGTAGCTTCTTAAACTTTTTTGCATCCTTTAAGCATTGGATCCGTTTAACGTGTAACGTTTGCTATCTGGTAGTGGTATGGTCAAACACTGTTTGCACCTATGTTAAACCATACCGGGTAGTTCAAATACCAATCTGAAGCATTTTCCTTTGCACTCTCTCAACACTGCTGTGGTAATATCCAATACTTAATTAATAGACAGCATAACAAGCATTGTATTTCCTCTAGATGTCAACCTCTCCAATATTTTTTCAACATATCTGAAGTACTTAATTTCCTAACAAAAGATGTACCATGTAATAGACTTTTTGAACAGCTTTGATATTGAAACTCTAAGTTCTTGGTATAGAATCTAGCCTTGTAGCTTTGGTCCAATCCCTAACCTAGGGGTTATCGCGACATTCGGGAACGGACCGAAGCTAACACAAGGCTGGATTCCAGGCTACTATTAGTACTAACTCCTATCTTAATGTCTTGTACATTGTCTATTAAATATATTATATATGCCAAAAGTAAAAAACAAGTTGTCTAAAAAAGTGGTTTGCTAAATCCCCCTTGTAGCTGTAGTTTTGTCATTGGAAATTGGAGCACCACTGCATGCAGGTAGAACAATTTGTCCATGTGTTTCAAATTTAGATATTTCAGAATCAGTTAAAGGGAAACAAGACCATAAGCGTGTAAGGTACTCAACCACACACTTCAATGTACTCCCAACACTCACCTCACTGAGAAGTCATCTCTGCACTTTTCTGATGCCTGTCTTGCTCCCATACTTCCCAAGCATTTCTACAGAGCAGCCTCTACCCACTACAAATCTGTTGGTACCCTCTACTACAGTAACTGTGTTTGTTGATGCTTCTTTTGCATCATCTCTTTTCCGTGAAAGCCGATCCTAAATCGTAACTCCATCCCCATTTAACGCCCCACTGATTGCATTAGGAAATTGATGCCACCTCTACAGAGGTCAACAACCCAGGCTACACAGTTTTCAACTTCTGAAACATTTTGAACAAAAGACTCTCCAGAGTTGCCTATTTGAAAACAAGTGTTGTTCATACTTTTCAACAGTGCTTTGGCTGTTACAAGCTGAAGTGTCAAAAGAAAAGAGAGAGAGAGAAAAAGAGAGTACTAAATGGGATCAACCAGACTTAAGCCAGGGAATTTCTTCTATACTATATTTGGCCATCTAAAAAGCACCTTGTTTTGACAGGAACTTCGATGTTTTAACCAAGTTTGAATGTCTTTTTAGTTTGACATATTTCTGAATAGCTCCTGTAGATTCCATGGAGTGGGTATCATGAGTACATGTACCTCTGAACCTATTGAAAGTGTTGAGTGTAACTGGATACAGTTCATTTTGTGCAGGGCTAGGTTTGGTGGCTGAAAGAATATTCCTTAAACCATTAAAAGGACCTGTTAGAGCCCCTAGATTATGACCTTTACAGACATAAAAGAGATCTAAAAGTAACCTACCTACCATGTACTCACAGATCAAGACAATTTTCATATAACATCCGTGAGTGTATCTTTATTGATCTCCAAGCAGATCCTACAGTAGCGGCATAGGATAGTATGAGAGGCTGCCAGAGGAGTAAGGCTGGGAGCCAAACACACTCCTAGTGGCTGATGACTCCCTTTGGCCAGCTGTATTCCTTGGCCAGCTTTGATACTATCTTATGCCACTGGTAAATCTGCTTGGAGATTACATCTTTTTAAAATGTAGTGCTTATCATACTACTATTTGTAGCTCCGTTTTCCATGTCGGTACTTCATCCAAGCAACTAGATCTTTAGGGTACTAGTATAACATCTACAGGTATGTAATGAGGCCTGTCTCCAGAACCCGTCCCTCTGTCCTGGGACAGAAATTTTTGCATGTTGGGACGGACAAAAGTTTCATCCCATCTGTCCCAGAAATCTGAACTTCAGTACATGAAATTGATGACAATGTGTTTTCATATGCTTAAAATGACAGATTTTACAAGGAAAATCAACATCATTGGTTTCCAAACAATGAGAGGGACGGAAACAAATTTAAAGCAGGAGACACCCCTGTAATGTAGCACTATAAGATCCATACAACTCTATAGAGTAGCACTATAAAAAAAAAGTATAATCATGTATTGTTGTGCTTACCGTAGCTCATCATCTGGTTTTCCGTGTCGGTTTTTCATCCATGCAACTCTGTAGAGCCCTGCCCTCCCCCCTGGGAGGAGGGCGGACGTCGCACAGCTCAAGTTCGAACCAATCTTGGATACTGCAGAGGGGAAGACAAGAAATAAAGATTTAAGACTATAAAACAAAATGGTCATTTATGTAAACACTCACTGTCTAATAGCAAAGTCGCACAGCTCAAGTTCGAACCAATCTTGGATACTGCAGAGGGGAAGACAAGAAATAAAGACTTAATACTAAAAAACAAAATTGTAATTTATGTAAAAATTCACTGCTTGATAGAAAAGTTGCACAGCTCAAGTTCGAACCAATCTTGGATACTGCAGAGGGGAGACATGAAATAGACTTAGGATAATGAAATAAAACAGTCATTCATTCAACATTCAATGTTTGATAGACTTTAAAGACAGCTCATGTCGAACCAATCTTGGATACTGCAAGGGGAGACATGAAATGAACTTATAATTAAGAACAATAAAATAAAACAACAGATTAAAATTTATGACAATATATATTGAAAGGAAAACAAAGCAGTCACAGTTACAAACTAATCTCGGATAGGGCAGGAAAGGATGATGGATTAAAACTGTGGATAACAAATATTAAACAAAGAACACGGCAGTCATGATGTCAACTATTATGTAACAAAGATGAAGTTTGAATCAATCTTGTACACTGTAGGAAAAAGAACAGAAATATGAACTATAAAACACAAAGCATTAGAACGTGCATCCCCACCAAAAGCAGTTAAAAGTGGAAAGGTGATACACAACAAAATGTACAGTCACATACATTGGCAACAGACCTAAGAGTCATACTGAGCATTGGCAAAGTAAACAGCAATTGTCATATAGATCTTCAAGGTCACAGATCACGAACCTCTGCAATTCACTGCATTATAACATATATAAGTCCCCTACTCCAACCTAAGTATTCAGGGAAAGGACCCTAGCCTGCACGGCTCTTATGCCTCGTAGCACACACTGAATCAGCTACTTACTCCCTAAGACATCCCTCTTCAATCCTTTAATGCGCTTCTTTCAATCTTCTATGGCTATTCTGCCCTGTGAACAAAAGCCTTGCGTCCTCTTCTGAGGCAATCCTTTGTCCGAGGCCTCAGAATCGCACCATGTGCTGCTACAGTCTACACATGCTGGTGAAAGGCCAGAAGGGAGGATTATCACCCAGAGTAGGCACTGCTTACCCTAAGGATTTTTCTCAATGGCTCTGAACTAAGCTTACAAGTAAATACAACTGTTCTGATGCTCGAGAGTTCGTGACCTGGCTTTAGAAATTAATGTTGGCCCACTGGATTACTGAGAAATAGGATAACAAGAAAGTGAAGAGTATAACGGAGATTCTTTCAAACTGTCATCAACCTGTACAGTGCATAAAATATAACAATTCTGGTACAGGTTGTTCAAACATTTAAAAGAACTTAATAAAAAGCGAATTTAAAACTTACTTATAATGTAAGGTACTGTAGTAGATTACGTGCTACCTTGCTCTAATTTCCAGACTATTTTCTTTATAAAGTTTAACAATACCAGAATTACGAAAAGGGCAGAAGAACCGGAAAGACTTAATGTCAACTTTAGTCATTTAGCTTGAATTGATTGAATTGAAATAGAAAACAAGCTGTAAGACTCGTTTGTTCATCCGTTATCAACGACACCTCAATGCACCAACCTGGAAATCTTCCTCTTGGCTCAAACCCTTACTAGCACAAGAAGACAGATATAGGCTTGGTGGAGTACTTATGCCCAAACCTGACCCTAAGGCAATGTACAATAATATAAGTACTGATAGTCAGAGAAACCTCTTGGCTCAAGCCCTTATTAGCACAAGAAGACAGATATAGGTTGCGCAGGACCTATGCCCAAACCTAACCCCACTGTATATACTGGGAGTCAGAGAGAGTGGGTCAACATTGTTATGTTAAGGACCAACGTGTTGTCACTTGGCAACCCTACAGTCAGTCACACATTGTCCTGATGACAGTAGCGTCCTCATAGATAAGATCATACCAACACAGGGAAAATATACTGTAAATGCATTTAAGTTCGCGGGGATTTACTTTCGCAATAGTGGGAAAATAGGGTTGGGGTTTTGTGCGCGTGAAAAAATTGCGCGTGAAAAATCTGCGGGTGAAAATATGCAAATTAGCTGATTCCCAGGGGATTCAAAAAGTTTTTGCAGTTTCATACCACCTGTAACCTAAATGCTCAAACAAGATGGCACAAAATGGAATCAAGTATCATATTGTTGCATTCTAATGTACAAAATCTTGATCTGAGTGCTTTCCAAGTGATTTCTAAATGTTAAGTTTTCACGCGCAAAAAAGTTTGAAATTTGCGTGTGAAACATTCTGCTTCAAAAAAAGATGAAATTAAGCTTCTAGAATGGAGAAAAGCCTCAAATTGTTACATCATACAATATAAAACATCGTACTTGTAATTTTAAAATTTATTTCTGTCAAATTTACTTGATTTTGAAATGTTGAAAATATGCAAATCAACTTATTCCCAAGGGATCTAAAAATCAGGTTTTTTTCAAACCCAAAATTCAGGTAACAGATGGGAAATTATACATTAGGTTTACATTCTTATGCCTCAGAATTCCTTGCTACACATTTTCTTACATATTTCAGGAACTTTTTTTTCACGCGCAGATTTTTCATGCGCACGCGCAAATTCTCCACATGCAAATTCTCCACGCGCAGAAAACCCGTTCCCGGAAAATGGAGTTTTTGCGGTGCTTTTAAGGTCACGGGAGAGCCACAGACTGTAGTAAAAAACTATAATGGAAAAATGTTCGCGGTGGTTTTCAGTTCGCGGTGAAGTGGCCATGGCAAAAACCACAAACATAAAACCACCGCGAACATTTCTGCATATACAGTAAGCAATGTTGGTGTTTTAGTACAATTTCAGAAAGATAAGGAAGATCAACAAGAAAACAGACAGTGATTGAAATATCAGTACCTTCATTTAATCAGGGACGTTTAGTTTAAGGGAGTGAGATTATAAACAGATTCACACTTTCATCACATCCCTCTGTTTTCACGCTGACCTCTTCATGACTTCTTACTTTCAAATTAATGACTGAGAGCCAAGGAAATTTATAGCTGTGACTTAAGACATTTGATGTGATGTTACCTGGCAACCTTACTGTAAGTACCACATTGTCCTGGCTACAGCAGCATCCAAACAAAGATGACCCCATTCTTCTGAACTCCTGACAGTTACAGGTTGTGCATTTGCAAGCATGCAGAGAAATAGATTTGCACATAGTGTTTTGTGAATGCTTTGCTCACTGGCCCACAAATAGCCCTTAATTTCATGGAAGACAGGCCTATATCAGTCTTCTTCAATAGACTTGATTTGGAATCATCATTGAAAAAAAAGATGTCAAAACCGTCTGTATCTTAGATTTGTTAGAAAGCTGCTAGCTGGGGACCCATCATCAAACTTGACCTTTGTTTCTGCAACTCCTACCCATCTATACCAACTACCATAGGGGACCATCCAAAGCTTCTTATAATAAGTTACATGTATGCTGTTCATAGACACACGTCAGACAAATGACACCTTAAACAAATTAACCTTCTTAATAACTGCTCATCTTTTTCTTTTTCATTTTAGTAGAGAGATAAGAATCAATGTGCCCACTGATGGCATACTTCGAATCAATTGTTTTTGCCTGAACAT
The DNA here is from genome assembly GCA_019207045.1 of Branchiostoma floridae x Branchiostoma belcheri. Classification (NCBI taxonomy): domain Eukaryota; kingdom Metazoa; phylum Chordata; class Leptocardii; order Amphioxiformes; family Branchiostomatidae; genus Branchiostoma; species Branchiostoma floridae x Branchiostoma belcheri. Next base: position 6,791,099 of record CM033031.1, read on the forward strand.
CATAAACCAGATCTATGGTAACAAAAAAAATTCAGACTTAAAAATTGTTTTGGCTCAAGTGTCAAGTGTAATTGTTGTTGATATACACCAGGTGAAGGGAAGATTACTAACGGTCACCATAATACTTTGAATACACTTTTTCTGGCCTGAACATCATAATTTTATTAAACCAGTTCAAGAGGAATAAAAAAGTTCAGACTTTTGTTTTGGCTCAAGTGTCAAGAGTAATTGTTGTTGATATACACCAGAAGAAGGGATGAATACTAATAGTCACCATAATACGTTGAATAAACCTTTTCTGGCCTGAATACCATAAACCAGTTCTAATCTTTTAAATTAAAGGTAACAAAAATATTCAGACTTTTGTTTTGGTTCAAGTGTCAAGTGTAATTGTTGTTGATATACACCAGATGAAGGGTAGAATACTAATGCCTGAAACTGCATGGGGACTAAGATGACAGTGATGCATGGTTTGGCACTCTATAAGGCTGATAACCATTCCTGGGGGTCTACATGGGGTCTGCACATCTTTTAACTCACCAAGCAGAGGTTGTTGGGAAAAATTGTGACCTTTTCCTTACATCCGTTTTTTATCGACCGACTGTTGGTGGAAAGGTCAGTCGATAAAAAACGGATGAAGGAAAAGGTCAAGATTTTTTCCACCAACCTCTACTTGGAGAGTACATCTTTTATAATTGATAGGTTTGATCAGTGTTCTAGCCAGCCTGTGTTCTACCCTAGGTTGTTAGGGAAAGTTTTGCAATCTAGACCCTCTGAAACACTATTTCCTGCATTTTGAGGGGCAAATTATGCTGGTAGAGTAGACTCAGCTTCGTTCAAAAGCATCTATCTGTGCTGAATTTCTGGAGATCTTTGCAAAATCAGATATATTTACATGCCGATTTTTGTCTATCAGAGAAGACGGAATGGGCAAAATTTTTGTCCACCCTTATACTTATAGCTGCAAAATTGTGTCAAAGGACAGAAGGACGGACGCTGGCTAGAACCCTGTTTTTGAGACATTAGAATGTATCAAACAGGATAGCTGGAAACCCCTAGTGATCCCCAGTGCCCCCATTCTTGGAGGTCTGCACACTGCAGCACAGCTATAACCGGTCAGTGACCCATGGTGGAATAACTGGGCACATCAAGGTCACCTTCCTTTTCTGGATTAATTGGATCTGGCACAAATCTGGGCTTAGGGCAAGTTTCACAGCTTGGGAGTGGCAGCTGATACATACATACATAGCATGAATGTGGGGTTCAAAACAAGGTTTGGAAATTTGGATCCAAGCTATGAAACTGAAATTAACTAGAGCTAGCCAGACTCCATAAGAGACAGTGCCAAGTAATGCTAGCTTCTGTCAGGCCTTCATATAAAGAGGTGTACGAATAGTAGAATTCAAAGTGTGGTGAATAGTTAATTGGCCAGAGAGTGCAAAACTTGTCCTAAGGCTATATGGTTACCAACTCACCAACTTTGAAATTTTTCTCCCAATATGGCTAAATCTGACTTTTCAGCCAGTGTAGTTAGTCCATTTGAGACTACAAAAGTACCACCTTGTCAGACAACACAACACAACAAGTACTTATAGGATTGATTGATGGCCTACAGTAGATATACTTACTACTGGGCACAGGGCACAACACTAACACCCACCAGGGGGCACTGCTAATCAATTACTCAGGAATAGACCATGCTAATTGATGGGGTAGAGCTGAACACTGGGCATTAAAATTCCCTTCAAGAAAAGATAGACTTTATTAATAGTCATCCTTAGTAGATCTCAAACTTACAACTTCAAATAGAACAAATCACATCTTTTTTCTTTGTTTCAACACAATAAGAAGACTCACCATAAATTTTCAGTCGAGAACTCTGACCTTCGTCAGATGGATGACTCAATGTTGTTCTGTTCTCGACAGAAAATTTATGGTGAGTCTTCTTATTGTGTTGGAACAAAGTTTAAACTTTTTCACTATGGAATTTACCAACACAGATGAGCTTGTCCACAAATGACATGGAAGTCATTTAGCATATTACAATCATACATTTTGTATTTGAGTAAACTTCTTGAAAAAACTCTGACTGTCTGAAAGTTTCTTGATGATTTTTCAACCTGTAATCGTTTCAAGACTAAGTACTGCTTTTTCAATCAAGATTCATTCAGAAAACCATCTGGCAGTGATTTCTGCAAAATATTAACTGTAATTTAGAAGCATTGAAAACAGTCTACTGGAAATTTAGAACACACTTAAAAACTTTGATGACCCAATATACAACAAAATAAGACCTCGTCTGTGTTACTTGGGTACAACAAGTATAGAAGAAGTTAACACTTATCCAGGTACATAATGAGAAGGGACTACAGCACACTGTACTTTAAAAAGTACATTCCCTATCCTGGGTACCATCCTCTATAGTAACTGCAATGCAATCTTTTTTCTTGGTAACAAGTATAATATATCAATATTATATCGCTGCAGCCGACCGATGATGATGATGATATGGAGGAATCAAGCAAAAAGACTACGGCATATGGCAACGAGGCTAAAACATCACACAACACAATACACAAACTGTTGTCTTAACTCAACCATCATGCGGCTAACCTGTTGTTAAAACTCCATAAGACTAAAACTCTTTTCAACAAACACTCGTAGTCAGGTTAAAACAATGTCAGGAAACATACAGAAATACTGCACAACTTACAGAGTCGTGTCCAAGTTCAAGTCTATCCACCTGACTATGGTTGTCAGTAGGGACCAACTTCACACACTGTTGTGAGGTATGGGATGATCTGACAGGGACATGTTAGATGGACACACACAGGCCTGAGACATCCTGGTAAATTCCTCAACAACTGAAACCAGGTCAACAGGGATACCAGGGGTCTGGCTAAAGCTATAATCAGACAGTGTTACATCCATGTAATGGGGGACTTAACTCCTTAATCATACGCTATGCTGCAAGATAGAAATAGCTCAGGAGATAAAGGAATGTCGTAACGTGTGGTAGACAAGGAGGAACAATTGTGATGCTTTGTTTCGGGCTTTCAAGATGGTGTCTTCAGTACCACATGAAATGTGAATAATTGTTACCTTTGGTTTGTTAAGACAAAATAACTACCGCCTACATGTGTAGGCTAATTGATTGAATACAAACTGTTCTTTATATTTCCATTTACCTTCCAAACAACTATAACACTTTGCTTGCTTTATGGCCAAATTAAGTCAGTATCAAAAAAATTCAGTCTGTTTCAGACTCGATCAAAAATAAATTCTTTTCAGCAACAGTTACCAGAAAATGGCAAAATTGTCATAAGTGTACTACCAATGCAAATACGGCTACAACAATCCAGTAATGTGCTTGTTTTCTAAAATATCCAAGAAACAAGCAAATGAATTGGAATGGCCTAAACCATTAATAGAGACAGCTGCACTCTTGGCAAGATAACTCCACCTTAAATAAATTCTAAGTATCGTATCTGAAAATCTAGGATAGTGTAGAGATCCCAGAGCTATAATAAACTTATACCAATATAGCACCATGTTCTGACTCATTGATAAGCGTGACCAGCTAAAAGTACGAATTGCAAAACAGGGCTCACTCTCTGCGATATAACGTCCTTGATTTTCCGTCCCTCTCATTGTTTGGGAGCGCATGTTGTTGATTTTCCTTGTAAACTCTGACACTTTAAGCTTATGAAAACACATTCTTCTCAATTTTATGTACTGACAACTGTTAAGATTTTTGGGGTGAAATTTTTGTCTGTCCCAACATGCAAATTTCTGTCCCAGATGGAGGGACGGGTCCTGGAGACAGCCGTAGGAAAAGGACCATCTTATAACTTAAGCACTATACAATACATCTTGGAACAAAATAAAGACTAAGAATGAAGCTGGCCCTCTCACATATCTGTAAATTAATTGAAAGAATGAGGAGTTTGAAATGATAAATTTATACCAATATTATCTTCTGACTCATCGACCAGTACCTACAAATAGCTGTCACAACACAAGCCACCATTCTGGAAGACTACATCTTAGAACAGTCACAAAACCTACACACAGAACAAGCAAAGAACTGTCTGTACCAACCATGGAAACTGTTCCCCATCCTGTAGAAGTTCAGCTGCCATTGGTGTAAACATTAACCCCACACTGAATGCGTTAATCCTTGAGTTTGGCTCCCTAGTCCCGCTAGCTTGTCACGACCGCGCAGATTGTCAGTCAGTGCTTGCAGTAGGTTGGTGACACTACCCTACCAAAACATGTGCTGACCAAGGCAAATAGAACGTGGGTAGAGGGCTACCCTGGCAAGCAGTTGTGTGTGCGTGTGTGTCAAATTTGGGTTGACCACATGTGTCAGTGAGCTTAAAAACTCTATTCAGGCAACACTTTCATACTTGTTTGGGCTTCTCTCTTCCCTATGATGATGTATGTTTTGCAAAGAAAAAAACAAACTCTTCAATCCTATGATCTATCAACCTGATGAAATTATTTTCGGAAACAAAAACTGCTTGTGATATTACTGACTACTCTACTCCAAACAGCCATATATAAAAACAGACAGACAAATGGACAATCAATAAGCATGACAGATAAGCATGACAGTACAAAATGTACATGCACCTGTTATGCTTGTAAAATTAAAGTAGGAATTGAAAGGTGGTACTTATAGTACTGTTATAGGGGAGTCAGCTATGGTTACGATGATGGTTTGACTATCTCAGTTATGTGACATATGTTAGGCTAGTGCCAGGAAACTTGGTGGCTGCCCAGTGTGAAATTCTACAGAGCTCTGGGTGCATCTTGTGTAAATGTGATTCCTGGGGTTTTAGAGGCTGTGCATGGGGTTTTTAATGTGCAATATGATACTTGAGCCTCTACCAGGCTCTGTGGATCAGTGGTCTAATTGTAGAAATTGGACAAATAGAGTCTATATTATGCTAAGGGAGTCAACCAGCCAGTGTAGTACGTTTCCTCGTCGACTGACTGCCGACTGACTCCCGGTATACAGTAACTGTTGTACTTTAGAGACTCTATTTGTCTTATTTCTAAAATTAGACCACTGTCCCGCGGAGCCTGGTAGAGGCTAATGTTACTTTCCAAGCAGAAGTTTGGTCCCAGCTGTCTTTGACTCTATGTTTATTTCAATAAATAAACAAAAAACAAAGTTTACAAAACCTGACTGGACCAAAAGGGCAAAGTCAGTTTAGTGTTATGTACAAATAGATAGACATTGGTTAAACTTAGTGATTTACCCCTTATTCATAGATCTATGGCAACATCACTGACTTCTGCATATTGTGAATAATGGAAACACACACACACAGACACACACTCACACACATACTAGTTCACACACACAGAAACACACTCTCTCACACACACACACACACACACACAGACAGAAAGACAGACAGACACACACATGCACAGACACACAAACACTCACAAAGAAACAAAAAGCAATACTCACTCCCTCAGAGTGGAGTTAAAAGAAAAGGTTGTCTCAGGCTACCTACACTGTACAGACCTCCTTAGTATGCTGACCACTCTAATTAATTCTTGCAACAAAGTCTGTCAACCAGACACAGTTGATGTGAACTGACTTTCAAAGGCCATGGGAACAAACCTTTGCAACTTCTCTAACTTGTTAAGGTCCTGACATTGTCAATTCCACTCTAACTTCACAAAAGACCAGCCATCAGTTAACAAGGAAGGAGAGAGATCGAGAGGATATAATTATATGGTATGGCACAAGCTGTGTAATTTGCTTTTTGCCCCCAGCTTGCTATTGTTTTCCTGACTGTCCTTTTGTTCTATTTCAACCAGTGTCGCTGTAATGAAACTGCTGCCTCCAAACTTGACTTCCCTGAATATGCCACGATATCGACACCAGTTCGCGGTGGTCGAGACAAAGAAATGGCACAATGGGGACAACTCGCACCTCTTTGCGAATTTCCGGTTTCGAGCCAACTACGAACGTGGTTGAAAAGACGGTAATGGCGTCTCGTCTCCTTCTCTATTCAGCTGCCTGATTGAATCAGAAGTGGGTGGGGGAATGGTTTGTCAGCAGAGACAATTCTGTTAACCTCACCATGATGGGCCATTACAAAGTCATTACCACAGGAATGTCACATGGCTTCATTCTACCCAAGGCTGTCTGGGTCCCACTGTCAAGGTCTCAACACTCAACTGTGATGGGTGATCAGTAAGTTAATGGCCTCACTCAGAAAAAAAGTTGCACAACTCAAATTTTGAGGCATAAAGTACACTATTAAGGCTCTTGGTAATGTCTACCAAAATCCAAATCATTTTGACACTGTTACTTACGGTGAAAAGGGAAAAACAACATGCACAACTGAACTGAATCCAGAGGTGGACACCATGAAATCAAGTTTGTCTAAGACCTGCCTATTTAAAGAAAGGTGAGGAAGAGCAGAGTAGAGAAGGAGTATCTCTCCAGTTGGAACCACTCCTCTTTAAATTAAACTCCCCATCACTTTCAAACTTTCAGTTTCAGACATAATGTCACACATCATTGCTTTTCATGTCTTCACATCAGATTGAGTGCATTCAGGGGTGGCCAATCATGGAATCAACTTTGTCTCAGGCCTAACCAAAAAGGGTGAAGACAAGTCTTTGAAGATCAGGTCAGGATCAAGCAGAAGCTCCTTACCTCAAATCTTAGGAAACCTACATCCACTTATAGTCGACCAAGGGCATCTTGAGTCAGCCTCCCTTCATATCTTGAACAAACATCTCCAGCGAAAAATCCAATCTTTCTTCAAACAGGGAAGCGGATGGAGGGCACAACAACAAGTGTACCACAGCTATGTCCTTGTATGGTGCATCTGTCTGTGTGCAATATGCCCACCCACTATCTCAGCTGTCACTTTACTTCCCCGCACACACACTCCTCACTCAAAACCTCTGCTTTCAACTTGTCATCCATCTATTCCTGACAACTGCCAGAGGGGCAAACAGACCCCTGAAATATGCTACTCCTCAAAAGCATCATTGTCTCCTACCCTCCAGCGATCTGCAGAATAAATGAACCTAATCTAATCAATTAGGAGCCCAGGGTCTCTGGAGGATGGGTAGGGGTCAAGTGAGGTCACATCTGTGGGACCCATCAAGCCAGTAAGTACTGTAGACAGAAAAGGCAGGGACATTTTGCCTTATAAAGTCATGTGTGATGATGGGAAGGTGTGATATTTATAACTATGACAGGGCCAGCTTCCAAGAAAATCTTTGGCAAAATAAAATCCTTCTTTTTTTGGAGAATTGATAATGGATAAGAGACAAAGAGACTTATTGACTAGCAATCAACCAAATTTTTATTTCTATTACTGCATTTACATGTTTAAGTTTTTCTGAACTTTCTGCCAAACTGTCTTATATTAGTTATTGCATTTTACAACCAATCTGTTATTTCATTTCCAATGCTAAATTTCTAACACCTCCCTTCATCAACAATTCTTCCTTGGCCATAAAGATGAATTCCTCTGGTTCATTGTGTGATACTTGAATCTTTTTCACATTTCCAGAAATTACGATCAGATTCAGTTTTGATATCTTGACCCTGTGCCAGCAGATATGGTTTCATTTCTGGAACATCTCAATCATGTAATTGTTAATCCATTATCATCAGGCTAAAGCTTGCTCAATGGATTGGTCATGTCCAACCCAAAGGTGGAGTAAATGAAGTCAGGTCAGGTCAACCTGAGAAATGTCTTTCAGATTCCTAATTCTTGGGAGGGTCTACATGGGGCACTAAATTCAAAAGAAGACCTACATGTACATTTATGCTAAAATCAAGGCAGGTAATATCCTGGAGACAAGACCCTGCAGCCCAAACAATCAGGCTGCTGGGGTCTGGTATCCAGGCTAGGAAGGTAATGCATTATGGAAAATTTGGTTGAACTTGAGAAAAGTCTTTTAGATTCCTCATTTTTGTTAACTTCATGAGGGTATGCATGGGCACTGAATTCAGAAGAAGAGCTTCATTTACACTAAATAAAATTAAGGAAGGCAACAACACAAAATTTTTTTGCCTCGCTATGGCTTATGTGAATAAGACATGGCTTTCCCTATGCATTACTGGACATCAAATTACGAAAAGGTGCATACAGGCACTTCTTTATGTAGGTACCCAAGAAAAGTCTGCTCCAGAATAAGACAGTACCTGACTCGTCCTTGTTACAATCAAAATACCTTTGATAACCTTTGCTTCAAGTTCAAATTCTGACAAACAGTGTAGATTAGAGTAGAGCTTTTGACCAGGTGGGAACAGTTACTGTGGAATTCCAGTTTGGGTAACTGTGCTTAAGAAGTGCATACACAAGATACCAGCAACTCATAAACTTTCCTCTTCATATGTTTTCAAAGATGTTTAAGTAAATAGAAATAGGACAAACTTGTTTGTCTTTGTATAGTAAGAGCTTTTATCAGCAGTACGGATCTACACAAAGGAATTTTACAACATAGCTCGAGATCTCAGGAACTGCAGAATCTGAATGCAACAATTTGCTATCAGAGAGCTCCCCTCCTCTCCTACATTTCCTGATCAGCAAGGTTATAACATTTACAATAACGTTATATATTGTACATACTTTCCTCTTTAAATATAGGATTCAAATGAAAAGTTCTACTGTATGCCAAAAAGCAGTTGATTTTGGAAACGGTCATACGTTTCAGATAGCATCCACTATCTTTTGTCAGTGACACTGACGTGATCTTGAGTAACTGCTTTTTGCCATATCTAATTACCTAGGTACCTGGATGTCTCATGTTTTACTGTTGTAGTATTGGTATACATGGGAACTTGCAACTTGAAGACCTTTTTACAGCAGACAAAAGCCTTGTAGTACTGCTGTGGTAGCTAAAGCCTTGTACTGATCTTGAACCTGAATGTAGACCTACTGTGGCTACCCCACCCTCCAATCTGACACTGATCTATGTTTAATGTAAATCTCAGAAGCAGGGCGGAAGGCCAGGCCCTTGAACCTGAACCTGTCAACACAATCCTGGAATAACTGAACCGTCACAGGGCCAAGTTCTCAGGCATTGTTACTGCCCGCAGATCGGGCGAGCTAGAAACGGTCCAAGGCAACTAGTAGAATCTTAAACCTAAAGATGAGGATACTGCATGCCAAATAAACACATTACAACAATTTGGAAGTTTCAGCTCTGGTTGATCTGTTGTCTCTTTATCATCAGCAAGTTGTATCATCATTTGAAAAGCTTGACAAGTTGATACATTTCCTTCTATAATGATGCCCTATTTCATCATGCATTTGTTTGTAAGAAATACTACTATATCAATTTGACTGATTATGTCATAATGTAAATTCTCAGGTTGAAAGAACCAAAATACATACCTGGCTTAAATATTAACACTATATACAATACATACAATGTCCTGATGTGCAAACTTCCTTCACAAAAATACAAGGGAAGAAAAGTTAAGACATTTAAAGACTAAGTGATTTCTTACCTTCCCCCTTCTGTCCAAAGAAGGCGGGCTGTAAAGTCGGCTCCTCTCAGCTGCTTGTGTCGCCCTCCCAGTTGTGCATTGGTTGTCAGATGATAACTCCTACAGTTGAGAGAGACGACAACTGGTCCACTAGCCAGGACACTGGCATCTGTAAGACACAGGATGGTACTGTAGGTTCACGTACGTTTGCTGCACTTGATTTCACTGCATTTCCCAATGAAGATCCAGTCGTATCTTTTGTTGTTAGCAGTTGAAAGAAGGACTTTATATATCTTCTCGGTGTTGAAGAGAACATAATATTAAGATTGTGGGTATGATGAGTCCATGGGAAGAGGTCAGAAAACACAGTGAAAATTTCTTAGAAAACACAGTGAAAATTTCTTAAGTATACAGTACATTAAGGCTGGTCCATTGGGCAATAAGGGGGTGGGGGTTGGGGTGTTGAACCACCAAACTTACTGTAACAATTTACTAGTCTTCAAGCAGATCCTATGGTGCCACAAGATAGTATCAAAGCTGGCCAAGCAGAATCGCTAGCCGGTCAAGGGAGTCAAACCAGCAGGCGGAGGACCTCCTCTTGCCAGCTATACTCCTTGGCCAGCTTTGGTACTATCTTATATGCCACCTGGAATCTGCAGGGAGATGAACAATTTGCATGGTAGCTATAACTGACACATTAAGGTCACACCAATTTCTTAGATCTCATTTAGAATCAATCCCCTGTGACAGTAATGTTCATGTGTTTAGATGCAATCATTACCAAACTTGTTCCAAGCATTGCATCATGTATAGTATCTCTCCATGCAGAGGTGAGGCTCCGGCTTTTTTTTTTAGTCGTTTTTATCGGGCTTTCTATTTTGTCATGTTTTTTTAAGTCCACCAGCCAAAAGTTAGGCCGGACACAGCAAGATATTATACAAATGATAGAAAGCCTGATAAAAACGACTAAAAAAAAATAAAAAAAACAGCCAGAGCCTAACCTCTGCTTGGAGAGTAGTTTCTCTAAGATAACCTATTTTGGAGTCGAATGTGTGTAAGTTATGTAATAAGCTAGGAAGCAACAAGAAAGCTGTAAAAACACATTTCATGCTTATGGCTCAAGACTTATGCCACTCTTGACTTTGAAGAGTAATGCTCTTATTTTTTGGCAAGAAGATGGCAGACACACAAAAAGAAAGTAAGAACCTTTTGGTACAAGATGCATAGGCTTGGTAGTAATAGGTCAGAAGCTTGCAGTGGCCCTTTCCCCAACAGGTTGTTCGGACTAACAAGGCAGAGCACACACGCCATGTAGTTTATACCTGCTGTGTACAATTAAAATACCCCAGTAAGTGTTTTCTCTGTAAGGCTGATCCCTGTCACCTATAGACACGCTTCCCCAAAACAATGTCCCCCGAAACTGTAAACTACACGGGAGGCACTGCCGCATAAAAACTTCCCGAACGCTACACCGACTCCCTTCTTCTGGCGTCTTTTAACTCGACCAGACGCCATTGTGTTTCTTACCCCCTGAAGACGCAAGACATAAGCCTTAAAATCTGGAGCGAACTACGGAAAGAAATCATAACTTCCACTTTTCTTTGCTTTGGGAGGAACGTATTGGCGATATTTGAGCTATTGTTGCCAGAAAGCTGCTCCATATGGAAAAGCGCGCAGCGTAGCATGCGATATTATGGACAAACACCTGGGACGATGCCAAATATTGAGGGACCAACAAAAAGGAGCATCGACCCCACAGGGTGTGCTGACCCCGATCCACAACAATAATACAGATCCAGATACCAGGGAATTCCATTTCATATCAACCCCCCTTAAGCTTCTCAAAAAACTACAATACATCCTGCAATTTCCAGTCTGTTTCTTAATTCTATAAAAATTAAAAAGGATTTTACGTAGGTGAAACTTCATGGCAGTTGATCTGTCCTCACCTTTGGTGGTCCCAGCAACCAAAATATAAACAAATACAGAAAACCACAGAAATGTCGCAACACCGATTCCACCTGTCACAGAAGTCAACTTCAAACGGACACGTTGGAAGGACCCATCATAAAGGTGGGACCGGATGTCCTTCCGTCTTTATGAATGGAAAAAAAGTTTTTATGAATGGAGAGGAAGTGTGCTACATGGAACTACAGGAGGTAACCCACTTCTGACTGGGATCTGTCTAGTAATTAGGCCAAGTCTTTCATTTCAACATCGCAGAAATGTAATAAGACGCAAGCCTAGTTTTTACATGTACCTATCCCCCCCAATTTCCACCTACCTGCAAAACCAATTTCAAACCGACAACTGTTTCTAGAATAGCAAACTACAAAGCAAAAATGGCAATCGTAACCTCAACTTCATTATTGGAACAGGTGCAACTATTGTTACCTATATTCCTCACCTTTGAATTGATGGTGAAGTTACTTTTCTCTCCCAAACAATCAAATAGTATTCTAAAAAAAAGAAATGGCTTAGGCAACTTCTAACGCGTTACCAGGGCAGGTGTGTCCATTGTTACCTATTTTTGCCACTTTTGCTGATAAGGCCAAGGGTAAGTAGACTGGTAAGTAAACAACTTGTCACCCTGAGTAAACGCTGACAATGTCCCACCCGCCGTCCGCCACGCAAGCTCGCCGCTTCACGCCGCTACGGTAAGTGCAAACACTCGTTAGACGCGGAGACCGGGCTTCAAAGAGCGCTGAAGTGGCCTGCTGTATTGAACCAGGATGTATCTCCTGGCTTGTTATAGACACGCCTCAGCGCGTAATGAGCTGTGGACAGATGTCCTGACGGAAAAGTGTTTGATTTAGGTCTCCGTTCTCGCTTGTTTGTGTGACTGATTTGCGAGCTGTCAAATCTATTTGTTATTGCCTGACAGAAACTGACAATTAGCCCTGAATTTACATTCATGATATAAGTCATTAAGTGGCACATGATAAATTTAGAAAAATGCCCTGGCAGAAGAAATTAGGAAAAGTGTAATTGAAACAGAAGTAAAAATTCCCAGATTTGTTTTACGTTTTTGCATCACTATATATCAATTTTCAACAACTCTGTTACTTTTACCATTTACGCAAATTGTACCTACCTGTTTGCCTATACTAAACAATACTGCATTGCATCTTTACCAAGTGAGATAACCCAGTTAAATATTACAGAGAAATCTAACCTGAAATCTGTTGACCTGCTTCCTGTTTTTGCATGCATATAACATGTCAAACTCTATCAAAGCTATTCCGAAGGGTAATGTTGATTTACACTCAGAATTTAAAGTCCTTGCAACAAACTTTTCAGTAGACTGGCACATCTAAAACTATAAAATGGAAATGTGTGATTCAATATCAAATGGTTCATTACCTGTAATTCTTCAGAATCCACCTGCCACAAGTTTCGCATGCACAGTCAGTCTGCCAAGGACTCCCTGTTCCAAATGAGAACTTTTTGAGGCTGCCCGGCCTATTTTAGGAAACCCGACCTGTCCCCATTGGTCAGCTCCCCAGCAGGGGGCCTTCCCCAGCCCTGGTGTAGCCTAACAAGCCTCAGGCCATCTGAAGGGGGCAGAAACTCGAGCCCCGCCCCTCACAATGGCCTGAATGGCCCGCGATTGTGTGGGGCGCTTTTACCACTCGCATTAGAACCCTGCGCGCGAGCTGCACTTAGCGCTTAGTTTGTGGTTAGAACACAGGCGGTTGGTTCGACCTTGGGTCTTGTTGGTCGGGATTGAGAAAAGAACGGTTGTTGTTTCAACAGGTTGGCGATCATCGAAGACCGCTCGCGTTTACGCAGTTAAAACAGCTGTGAGACAATAACACCTTATTCGGAATCGGAGGCGTGACCTGATCCCCATTCATTCTGACAGGCTGAGCTGACTAATGACTTAGCCTTACATTAAACCTGTCTTCACGGTTTAACGTACGGTGAAGTCTTCAGACTCTATTTCAGAATGATGTATTTCTCCAGTGTAAAGTCAAAATCAGACCAGTCTTTCAGACAAATAGATTTGATGTCTAGGCTACATTAAGTTATTTCCTAATTTGTTCTTGGACATTCCAAGTAAAAAGATAGCAGATAGGCATGAGAAAAGTAGAGGGCTGGGAGAACAAGGTGAATATGACAGTCACTGTCATACAGATTCCATAAAACTTAAATTGCCCTAAGCTTGTAATTCCCAGAAAATAGTTTTTCTTTAGATTTGTATTTGGCTAGTTGCACTTCTCATTCAGTGCATTATGGAAAATTACTCTTCCTGTTGGTAAACTATCTATACAGGTTCATATAAAATTGCAAGTATCTCACACAATGTCACAGGTAGTGCTCAGTCCTGCAAAAGACAAATAAACTTAATAAAGTCAAAACTGGTCGAATTTCATTTAGCACCACCAACGATGTCACGGGTAGCACTTGCACATGGACATTAAAGTTAAAGTAGCCCGTACATCTGTGCAGATGCATAGGGACGTGGCGCCCATCTCCATTTCTGTAGCCCTTGGGCCACACATTTGTGCAAGCCACTACAGCAGGGGGCTGGTCCGCTGGTAGTGATGTGTGGACATGCCCCCATTCTTAATCATCAATGAATTACTGAATGCTGCCTTGTGAGTGTAAACTTGTATCTTAAGTCCATCTAAAGCTGTTTGTAGACCAATCTGTGTAAAATGTACTTACGACACATCAATTTAGTATCCAGATACAATGTATGCCCAATACTGGCAGGTACTTCGAGTCATGATTAATTGCAGTGAGAAGCTATCATAAGCCCATCTAAGCTGGCCCAACCTGTGTAATACCTAGTGTGTGTACTTGTGACACCTTGATGGATACAGTATCAAGATCTCCCCAATCAAAGTGATTACTTCAACAGTCCATTGAGAGCTCCTGATGGGGTAATTGAAAGGGGATTCATCATGAAATCCACACCGATCCCATCAAGCTGTTTGTTTTGGTATTAAAGACTTCCATTGCTGCTCATTGTGGCTCTAAGTGGCTTCCTCTGCTGATGAAATGGATAGTCCTGGGATCAAAGATGGGAGGGACCCATTTTGCAAGGAGGGGTTTGATATACAGCTCAATTAGTCACTTAAGTATTAAAACAAGCTTTTTTGCATATTCTTGCACAGACTATAATATGGTGAAACTAAAAGACAAGCAAACAATTAAGAACAATTTGACATGTGACTCATTCACTCACTCACTCACTCATTCACTCACAAACTCAATCATTCACTCACTCAGTCACTCACAAATACTCTCTCACTCCTTCACTTACTCACAAATACTCTCATTCCTTCACTCACAAATACTCTCACTCATTTACTCACAAATATTATTACTCACTCAATCAATCACTCAGTGACACTCATTTACTCACTCTCATTCATTCCCACATCTTGCTAGGACTGATCATTTTTATCTAGGTGGTATTTGCAGGCTTTTACGTTCATGGTTAAAGCAATAAATATGATTGTTTGTGGTGTCATAATTTTGAGGTAGTGAGGTCAACATGGAAGCAAAAAACACTGCACAAATATATTCAAAACCGTTTCTTCTTGTTGGACCGGTAAAAAAACCCCGGACCTGATGATAAAAATCAGTGATGAACAGATTATATCGGCAGGCTTTCACACATTTGGGGGTTTACTGGTCGAATGAAATAAGAAGAGTGGAGTAGAGTTATAGCTAATTTCTACTAAATTTCCCCAGTCAAACTTGGTCTCAATACCACCACTTTCAGTCCTCTTCAAAAGTTTCAAAGATGATGTCAAAGATGATGGCATGTCTATAGAACCCTTGAAAACCGGCTCAGGCCGAAGGAATTACTTTGTATGTAAATCAAGGCTAAATAAAGGTTTAAAAAAAGAAATCATAATGCTAACATCCAGAGTTGAGGACACAAGTTTTCACAGATAATCAGGTCCAGGTTTAGGTCCAGACCTGGACTTGATCCTCTGGACCTGAAGCAGACCTGTACCGGAATTTTCTGTACTGATTCCCAATGCTACCTATCTGTGTATTGTTAGTAATTAATAGTCCACCTGTACATCCTGAGTACATGGCCTTGATGTCATTGTGTGTGTATTTAGGCATGTTCCATACATACAGCAGGTAAGGGGAGCCTGTCAAAACTCATGACAGATTTCTGTAGCGGGTAGGGTTACACCAGAGGTGGCGCTCAGATGGTTATCATGTTTGGCATATGAAAGAGCCTGTTATGATATCCTTTTGTCAATATTTGTACTTGTGTTGAACTAGGTGTTAACGGTCTCGGGGATTTCAAATACTGGTTCAGATGACTTCTATTGACTGTTGTGGTAAATATATAATGTTTCTTTTAATAAAGCGAGCCTTTGAAAAGCTGAGTCATATATCTAATAAATGAAGAATTCACTGGGACATAGGAATTTTCTTTTACACAACCAGTTTTTCTCACCTGCTGACGTTTCGATGTCTGTCAGACTCAGAGCTTCTAACTGGAGTTCTGCTTCTCGCTGCTATATGTAGCCGATGTAGGTGGCGCTTTTGCGGAAAGAAAAACACTATCCCAAACGTGGCTCAGCTTGTATCCCCCTTCGTCCCGGCTACATATAGCGATAGAGTCTGACAGACATTGAAACGTCAGCAGATGACAAAAACTGGTTATGTTAAAAAATTCCTATGTCCTATGATCTACCAACCTGATGCTGAACTTTGATGTCATCAAAGGAAAGAATCCATTTTTGCATTATGTATACCACATGGTTTCACACAGCTGGTATACACTCAGTCAAACCTGCCCAAGCGACTACCTCTTTAAGCTGACCACCTGGTCTTTATGACCGCTTTTTCTTGGTCCCGAAAATTTCCCCCATTGATGTAAGCATTAAGCAACCTCTTCAGGACAGCCCTAGGTTTATGCTCCAGTATTTTTAAAAGCCAGCAAAGTCTCACTGCAAGAAATCTTCTGGAAGCACTCAAGTGTTTCTTGGTTAAAACTTATGTACTACTGATTGAAGAAGAAGCTGCCACCTGTTAATTGGATCATATCTCACAGATGAAAATATCATCAATGATATTCATTCCAGAAAGCGTCATGCTGAGAAGCACTTCATCATTCAGACCTGGGCAGAAAAGTTTTAATGTTTCCCACACTGAACAGACATGCCATAGGTTTTGATAGTTAATTATAACCACATCAGGTCACAGAAAGGACAAGTGAATTTCCTTTCCCCAAACTAGTAGTAGTACCACATGTGCCTGATGAGTTTTAAATCATATTTACATGGGTTTGGTTTGTGGCAATACAAAAATATGGCAAAAAAACACAAAACTTTAAAATCAATAACACCTTGAGTACTAGTATTTACCTTGACTTACTCTCCATCTAACATACTACGCTTGACCACTACATCTACAATAGAATCCTAAATATACCATACAGGTGTGAGTATTTATACTGGGTGCCCTATCCCAATTCTATGGTAATCACACAAAACATGTGGCATAGGAAATATGTGTTATCAAAAACACATTGGCTTGAGCACTTACCTTGAGTTAGCCTCCATCTAATGTACAATGATGGATCACTACATAGAATCTTAAATATACCACGCAGGTGTGAGTATTTATACTGGTTGCCCTACCTTAATTCTTTAGTAATCACACAAAACTTTAAGAACTAGATTAACAAAAGTTTGTGGCATAGCAAATATGTGTTATCAAAACCACCTTGAGTACTTACCTTGACTTACCCTCCATCTAACGTACTATGATGGAGCTCTACATAGTATATTAAATACACCACGCAGGTGTGAGTATTTATACTGGTTGCCCAACCTTAATTCTTTAGTAATCACACAAAACTTTAAGAATTAAATTAACAAAAGTTTGTGGCATAGCAAATATGTGTTATCAAAACCACCTTGAGTACTTACCTTGACTTACCCTCCATCTAATGTACTATGACGGATCTCTACATAGAATCTTAAATACACCACGCAGGTGTGTGTATTTATACTGGTTGCCCTACCTTAATTCCAAAGTAATTACACAAACTTTAGAAGTTCACGACCTGGCTCAGAAGCTTCCTGCAGCTGTCAATCACAGCAAATCAACACAATCAGCGGACAAGGCCGACTAATCACGCCCAACGACCCGTGGCATACCTTGAGATTGGGTCTCAGTTGTTAGTCTTAGCTCTCCATGTTCCTATTGTCACCTGATCTCTTACTCTCCAAGCAGAGGTTCGGCTCAGGCTTTTTTTTAGTGTTTTTAGGCTACTTCTTCAAGTTTTCTTTTCTATTTGGACCATTTTCTTCATATTTGGCTGGCAGACAGGAAGACAACAGTACAAAATAGAAAGCTCCATAAAAGTGCCTAAAAAAGACGGTAAAAAACATCTGTAGCTGTGAGTACTAATCTCAAAACCAATGTTGGTATTATAAGTCGTTCTTTTTGCAGCATCTTATTAGTCTCTCATGCAGTCTTCAGTTCCAGGAGCTGAGGTTGACAGAACAAAGCTATCACTGAGATAAACAGAACAATGAAAAAAAGACATGAAAATTCAGCCGTAATCAACATCTGCTTGGACTACTGTAAATCATAAAACTTTCTTAGTGGTTTTATCTTAATGGCTTTAATTCTTATGACAAGTTTATGACACTGCAAATATTAATTTACAATGATGTTAATACTTACTGTACTACAGAATTGTTTCAAGTGCACACTTTGAACCTCATATTCCCTCCTACCGCAAAATACTAGTATAACTATCACGAACGTACAGGAATTTACAGTAGGTGAGTGCGACCACTCTCTCATCGGGTATATCCTAACAATGAGTCCTGAATGGGCAGGTATCGGACAGGTAAAAAGGCGGGGCATGATTGATTATGCACAGCTGGCTGCACCTGAATGATGACATGAACTTGAGAAGGAAACGTTGATTCGGTTTACGTGCTCCAGTCTGGGTAGATGAAATCTGCACCAGGTACTGACAGGTGTAATAATATAGCCTTGTATCCAGCTGTATTATAGCTCCCAATTCTCATTTGTCCTCTCTGCAAATACAGCAGAGAAGACAGAAGAGACTCGGGAGCTATAATACAGCTGTATACCAGGCTTAGGTGTAATAAATGCCCGTAGTCAGGATTTGGGTTGGGAGAGGGGGGTTGACTTTTTAGTACTTGTGGGACCATCGAGCTCCGCAGGCACGAACTGCCTCGGGTTTTGAAATCAAGTTTAATGGAATTTCTTGACCTTTTTTCTTATGACAAGCTTATCTTTGGTAAATCTCCAGGCAACTGCCAAAGAGATTTATTGCATCTCTCAAGATGTGAAACAGATGTTGAAATTAAATTTGATAGGCAGTGGCCAAATTATACAGTGAATGGAAAAACACCAACGTGGCAATTCAAATATCTGCTTAATTCTACACATCAGACCAATTGTTTCAAGATAGAACCTCATTGTTTTAACAAGTTTAATAGGCAATTTCTAGCATGTGATGATCACCAGGGTTTGATGATGTCCAGGACCGCGACCGTTACCTGGGCCGATGATCTCCCCCATATTTGTTTTGTGATCGTGATCACACTCGGACGGTTTGGTCTTGGTGTGGTGTGATTTCACTCGAGTAGCATGATTATTACATACATGTTGCTACGCACAGCTATAACTTTTTTCATCAGGATAATTTGAGCTGGCCGTTAATCTCTAAAATTAGAGGCTTGGCAGTACAAAAGAGAAGAAAGAAAGACGTCGGTTGATTCTGCAGACGGCATGGCCGTCGTAGCTGCATCTAGCAAATTTTTCGCCATCTTTCAGGCAACCTTGCCTGGATGTCAGGCTGTTTCCAGGGCCCACACAGGCCAGCTTTTCGGCTCTAGAACCAACATATATTTTCTCAGAAAGGGCTGTGGCTGCATTTCCTTGGGAACAGGTTAGCCCTACTCCCGATGAACTGGGCTGCGTCAACTTGGGAAACGGTCTGGCATCCACCACGCTACAGCCAACATGATCGAACCACGCACTGCACTTCTCATCCAAATACCAGATCCCTGGTCGTAATTCTCCACCTTTTAAGCGCATACAAACAAAGATTATTGTTTCATATGATTGCCTTACCTTCTGTGCGAGCAGTTGGTGAGAAATTTACCGACTTGTGCTGGTTTTCCCCTCAGTCCGATCCAGGGTGTTGGGCTGGACTTCCAGGAAGATCCGCCATGTTGTGAAAAGTGGCGGCGGAATCTGATTGGTGGAAAGTTGTTCGACGCCCTGGCCAATAGGGTGGTTTCTTCAAAACTTTCAGAACTTCTGTGTCCGGGAATGACAGGTGATCCCAAAAAGTCCGCGGATTTTTCACCACATAGCAAAATACGCACCGTTTTCATTGCTTTGATAGATGAAAACAATGTGCAAAGAAAGTTTATAAACACTAAAAGTTAAACAATTTTTTTCTAACTCAGGCAAATTTTATCCACATGTTTTCTTTGCCTGATTTATCATCATGAAAGAGCAAAATGCAAGAGGATTTTGACACTGGAGACTGGCAATAGACATATAAGCAAAGATGTGGAGTGCTGTATCTTGTGCATTGAATGGAGATTAGGGTAAACATGAGACAACAGATGGAAAATTAATGGTAGAAAACTGTCGGAAATAAATCTCTTTATTTACACAAATATGAAACTACAGCAAAAGACAAAGCACAGAAGTGACAACAGTTTACTGGATTTGATACCAGACTCTGAACTAGATACCTTCCTTTCTTCGTATATTGGTTCAGTACAGTATTTTGAGAAGATGCTGGAATGTAATCAAAACTAAGAAAAAATAATTTGATGCTTTAAAATTATTACTTTCCCCAAAGACAAAACTGGCCCTGCAAACTACACAAATTACAAGTATATACACAATGTTCATCACAATGATTTTCACTGCTCATAAAACCTCCTTGCTGTTTTACAGTAATACCATTCTTTGCAGTAGAGGAAAACATGACATCACAGCTCCCTCTACCAAATCAGGGTAGAACTGCAATATCATAAGGCTTAGCACATTCAGAAGGACCACACCATTTTATTCCTACAACTTGGGAACAAATGTTACACGCAAATTATGTCAGCATTAAAAAGTATTTGCTAAGAATTCTATACTGGAATCGAAAGGAAATCTAACATGCAAAGTTTAAAGAAAAAATTGGTTGTACTTGAACATAGCTTGAAAATACATTTGTACATGTATCTATACAAAGATCTGCATAAACAAAATAAGCACACATTGTACACATTCATGTCAAATTGAAAGTGTGTGACATACAGGTATACCTCATAGTACCTTGTCACCATTTACATCTAATCACAGGTAACCTAAATCAGAAGTTAAAGCCAACTGACAGTGTTCATGTGACCACCCTCTCTAGGGATTGTGGCAGACCAAGAAAAACTTGGATGTTGGAGTGTGTTAGGAAGGACATGAAGGTGTGCGGTCTCACAGGGGTCGACCCACTGGACAGAGCCGCGTGGAGGCGTGGTGAGAAGAGACTAGCTGACTGCTGCCTACCCGTGTCAGGGATTCCAGCAGCAGTATAATCAAACCACGGATAGTGAGTGAATGTTACGGCCACATTTGCAGCAGGGCCCATAGGGCCTGTAGCCCCAGATGGGCTCTAAAGCCACAAAGTACCAGATGGGTCCCTCTCTGTCATTTTAAACTGCAGGTAAAAAAAAAACTGGGGCCACAAAATAGCCAAGTAGCAGCTTGAAGTTGGGCTATGGTGCCAAAAAGTGTTTTTAAAAAATCATCCTATTAGTAATGTGTTCCAGGATTGGTTCATACTTCCTCTGTTGGTATGACATTTAACTTGGACCTTTCAATATGTTTGTAAATTACTAAATACATGAGGTCCTGAAGGTCAAAATCAATTGATGAAAACTCTTGATGAGAATTGTACAGAATTGTACCAAGTACAGAATAGTTAAATGTAAGAGTTATCATCAATCATTCTTATCAATATTAACATTATTCGTTGGTATTCTAAGCTATCATTTTTGTGATCAACTGGGCAAAGGGCACAAACTTTTCTGTAGCCTTCTTCTGGTCTAAAAGCAACTTGTAAAAACACATATCCTAGCAAAGCTTTATCTGTTTACAAATAAGTACAGTCTGTTGACACAGTCTTACCTACAAAAACTGGTGCAGCAAGAAACATGTTACATAGTGCAATTTTAGTGTACATTGAAGTATTTTACATGTATTGCAATTTGACACATTCATCCCTCATTCTCGCCTCTGGTCTCCTAACAAGGCTGCTATTTCTTCATGGATCGGATTTGATCTGCAAGGAAAGGTAAAGAATGTTCAATACACCTTAATTTTAAAGATAGAAGAGGTAAACATAGAAAGAAATACACTATATTCTGCAGCACCCAAGGTACCAGCCCAATTCGACTTGTGTGAGGGCTGGGACCGAGGGTGATGTAGAATACACGGTGCTATATTTTAGTTGTGTCATACCCACACAAGAAAACTCATTGTTACAATGTGAAATGCAGCAGAACTTGACAAAATTTGGTGTCATTGAAAAAGACAGTTACTGTAGTAAAAAGAACTCCAAAATCCAAATCCAGTATGAATTTTCGATAGTGACACATTGAAACCATTCTATGGAAGCCTGTGTGACAGTAGATTATCACCCAGTCTTGAAGATCAATATCAAACTGTATCATGGAAATGGCATTACATAAATGTTTTTATGTCAGCTTCTCATAAATAGATAATATCAAATGCTGTAAGGCTTCACACTACTGCTAGAAATTAACCCAATTTATCTATTACGACAAAATTGTGGTGTTGTGTGTGGCGTAGCTGGTAGAGTGTTGGGTTCGAAACCTAAAGGTACAGGGTTTAATACTTGTGATGCCCCAGCCATTGTGCCCTTGGCACTTTATACGACTCTCCCTGACAGTGGAGTGACACCCACCTAGTGTCTTCGGCTAATCTGTCAAAAGTGTGCCAAAATAACGCACAGATTTGGTGTGCCAATGTTAACATGTGCGTGTCAACATTTGCCACTAAGTACCGTAAATTTATATTATTCTATTATGATTATTTATTTATGGGACAAAATGTATCAATGTCTGACCTGTGACCCATTCCACTCCCTCTGGAAGTCCCTCCCCTGTTATTGCATTACTGGCACTGGAGGCAAAGAAACAAAACATGTATGCTAACACGTAATCACATGCAAAGACTACTTCATAAACTCCTGGACCAGGTACAATTATAGAGTGTCCCCAGATGTTAGGCTGTGAAAAGTTGCATCACAAACAAAAGCTGACTACATCATGTACATGGTTTCCTTTTCTCACAATGTTTAATCCTGAAATAAGTTTTGTATTTCTTTAATTGAAGCAGGGGTTGTCTCCAGCTTTAAATTTTTTCTGTCCAACAACTCAAAAACAATGTGTTGCATTGCTTTGGAGCCCATGTTGTTAAATCTGTCATTTCAAGCATACAAATATACATTTTCATCAATTTCCATGCCCGTAGCTAGGATTTTGGTTGGGGGGGTTCTTTTTAGTACTTGTGGGCCCATCGAGTGCCGCGGGGGCGAGACTCACGCCGAAGGCGTGAGTTGCCTAGGGGGGTCCGGGGGCATGCTCCCCCGGGAAAAATTGAAATCTTAACCCTCGGAAACGCCATTTCCTGCATTTTGATGGGCTAAATTCGCTGGCTAAGTTTAATGGAATTTCTCTTAAAATACACAAGGTTTTTGGCATAAGTCTTTGAGGCCGACTCCCCCGACATATTTTCACCATGTCCGATACCAAAGGCGGGAGGCGTTGCAATAGAGTCCGGGGAAATTTTGAAATCTGGACCCTCTGAAAAGCCATTTCCTGCACTTTCTGGGGGCAAATTTTGCTGATAGCCTCACTAGGATTGAATGAAATGTCTATCAGTGAATAATGCAAATCAGTCATGCCTTTGAAAAAAATCTTGGACATGAAAAAGTGGACCTTTGAGCATGAAAAAGTGGACCTTTGAGTGTGAAAAAGCGGACCTTTGAGCATGTGGGGGGGTTCTTCCGAACCCCCCGAACCCTCCCTGGCTACGGGCATGATTTCACGTCATGAAGATCTGAGTTCTGGAAGGACAGGGTGAAATTTGTGTCATTCCAAACAATAAAATTCCATCCCTGGACATGTTGTTGATTTCTGTTGTTAAATCTGTCATTTCAAGCTGAAAAATATACATTTTCATCAATTTCACGTCATGAAGATCTGAGTTCTGGAAGGACAGGGTGAAATTTGTGTCATTCCAAACAATAAAATTCCATCCCTGGACATGTTGTTGATTTCTGTTGTTAAATCTGTCATTTCAAGCTGAAAAATATACATTTTCATCAATTTTACGTCAAGAAGCTTATTTTTTCTGGAAGGACAGGGTGAAACAAACAAATTTCCATCCCTGGACAGAGGGACAGGGCCTTGATACAGCCCTGATATGAAGGGAAGACTGCTTACGTACCATATGTGCCATGGCTTGTCCTTTATAGTTTCAAGTCCCATCATCTGAGAAACCTGGAATATTGAAGGTACGTTGATGAATGTCAGACATCCAGGTAAAATATGACATGGTTATACAAAATGAATTAAGCAACTGGATGAACCATCTGTCGTTCTCATTCACTGATATATTTTCTCATGTGAATCAAATCAGTTTTGGCTATACAAACTGCATTGAGCAACTAAATGAATTATCTATTCTTAGCAGTTTGGATTACATCTACTATCTGGACTACAAATGAGCTGCTAAAAATTGCACGAAGACCTAGCAATCACCAGCAAAAAGGTCGCACTTAAATCGAAAATGCCCATTTTGATAGGTTGGTCGAGCTAAGTTCTGGATTTTTGACGGGGGCTAATAAGGGACGGGTGGTCCAAGGCATACTCAGAGCTAGGGGAGTTTCCTTGATACAATTGACCTGTACATACCCAGGGCTCGAAATACTTTTTTCTGCATACCTGCACCAGTGCAGGTAACATTGAAAATTACCTGCACCAGATAAATTTTACCTGCACCACTCTGAATAAGACTTATGAATCATACTAAAATTGTTCAGGAACCATGCATTGCTTTTTTTCTTTCATACTTGATCAATGCAGCTAATAACAATCCATATACACCTACATCATATGACATTTATGTATAAAACCCAGTACATGGACCAGTGC
Organism: Branchiostoma floridae x Branchiostoma belcheri; assembly: GCA_019207045.1. Taxonomy (NCBI): domain Eukaryota; kingdom Metazoa; phylum Chordata; class Leptocardii; order Amphioxiformes; family Branchiostomatidae; genus Branchiostoma; species Branchiostoma floridae x Branchiostoma belcheri. The sequence continues at coordinate 6,815,801 of CM033031.1, forward strand.
AGGTTAGGTGCAGGTAGACACCAGAAATACCTGCACAGCTCCAATTTTACCTGCACTAACCTGCATATGCAGGTGGTATTTCGAGCCCTGATACCGTATATAGTATCTATCTTCTCCGTCACAACGTGTGGAAAATGAGTGAGCTAGAACTGGACCCTTCCCCCCAAGACTGAGACTGACCTTAACAGCTGATAAAGACTCCTTCATGTCCATCTTGTTGGCGTAGAACAGGATCGGGATTCGCTTGCTCAGGATGTCTGGGAGATATTTAAGAAATAAGAACATTTCAGAAGGAGAAAGCCTTAATACAATCATGTGCAGAATACACACATACAGTATGGCAAGTTATTTACAATGGGAGGAGGGGTTATTGTTATTCAATTATAATGAAGCTCAATCGACACAAAGTTTTATTTTCAGAGAAATACAGAAATATTTGAGGAGACTCTGCAACTTAAAACAGATTATCATTCTAATGACTTTGTGATGATTGAGCTTCATTATGTGTATCTATAAAAACCTTGGAAGGCATTTACCATGTCTAATGGTCAAGGCATTGCAACGGAAATGGCAAAACTTGATTTACTTTGACTTTGGAAGAAAAGATTGTTTACTGTAAGCAAATCTATAGTTTCAAGCTTACCGCAATGCGTTCTTACTGCAATACTTTCATATACCTACCTACCTAATCCTCTTCGCTCCCTTTGGTGGAGCATAAGGCACTTTCATATAATGTGTCATATATTGCAACAAGAAAATTTCTGTCCAAGGACAAAGGGATGGGTCTTGGAGACAGCCCTGGTACTGGTAGGGAGGCACACTAGCGTTCTTTTTGTGTATTTGTTAGTTTGTTTGTTTACCTTGGTTGTTGAGAAGTTGTTCCAGCTCATCTTTTGCCACCACCATTCTCAGCTTGTCGCTGCTGTCAATCACAAATATGATGGCCTGGGCATCTCTGGGGAGGCAAGACATCAGGTATTTATCTCTTAAAATTACAAATTGTACCAACCTGCAGTGCAGGACAGGTGTTTTTGTCCCTGCATCCCTCATTGTCATGCAAACTAAAATAAAACATTCAGAATATTGAAATGTATCCATGCTGTCATCATTTTGGGCAAGTCATTCTTTCTTTCCATCATCAACACTTCAATGAATTCTTATATCTAACTTATTCTAAGTTACTAATCTAAGGTGAAGTGAAGGTTTCATAAGAGTACAATGATATACGCTAAGAGGTTACCTTCTGATATCACTCTATGTTTACAGAATTTATAATAAAAGTATTGACTTAAGAATAAGAAAATTGTATGGTGACTTACTTGTAATAGTGTTCCCACAGATTTCTGTATCTGCCCTGGCCTGACATGTCAAACACTGTAAAGGACAAACTGAAATAACACAATGGTTAATAATGACATTATCAAAGTGATACAAGAGACATTGCATTGCTTGCCAAACTCAGGTGACTACCTTCAAAGAAATACATGTGTATCAAATGTATACAAACAATACAAATGCATAAATGATCAAATATAAAAGGACAGACATTGAAACAGGACATATTGTTTCTATTGAAGTGCCTGGCTTATGGTTGAACGTGAAATGTGCAGTAGTGTTACTAATGTACCTTGCTGATGCGAATTTCTCCACTGTAAAACCGATGGTGGGAACTATGTCACTCTGTTGAGCCTACAAAAGACATGAAATTCTTTGAAATATGTTGAGGTCACATGTACAATTTGAAAAGGGGGGGGGGGGTCAGTTTTAAAGAACAGTAGCAGATTGATTGGGTATGACAGGTGTCCGTGTGACAGGTTGTTCAGTGTAATATATCCAGCTGCTGTCAAGCTGGTGTGTTACGCTGAAGTGCGGTTATACTGGCTATATACACTCAGATACATACCAACAGAGGCTGTGTCGGTGTGTAATGCAATGCTGAAAGGCGATGCATCTCACACACAATATATATCTAACTTATACACAATATATCTATTCACCCTGACAGGAGACCTGGCGCATCCCCATCTCGTATTCAGCTAGAAGAAGTAAGGTAAGGGGCGGTATAACCCCAACGGTGCTGTAATACACCTTATGACTTTGACTGACAGACTGAAATTTTTAAACTTGTCTCAAGTTAGTGATGACTTACTACGGCTGACCAACCTAAACCTAAATCCAGTTTAAAAAGTTGCAATATCCTCTCTATGTCGTATCACAACACAGTGTCAGTAGTGACAGGTGGGTGCAGGGGTCTATAGCTAGGTACAAATGTACAGAAACTTGTTCATGGCAACGGTGGTACAAAGCCGAAACACGACTACATGATTAAAATAATTGGTGTATTCATCTGAGGCGTACACTAACAAACCATCAGAATCAAACAGCTTCCCTGCCTTCCCCCCAAACAAACGCAGAGAAGTGAATAGGGTATTAAACGTTTTTAAGTCTTACGTTCTGAGGTTTGAGCTGGTTGATGATGGTCGTCTTGCCGCTGTTGTCTAGCCCCACACAGATCACGTTCACCTCCTTCTTCTTCATCCCCAGCCATCTCGCCAGGGTATCGAAGAACCCCATCGCCCCAAGACGTCACAAGTAGGCGTTTCTAGCGAAGAAAACAGACGCAAACCGACGGACACAGGAGGAAGAGCGTCTGTCACTTCTCTATATGCTTCTTGGAATGTGATTTGTCGAGCAGACCATTCCTAAATCTAGGGGTATCTATATAAACATTTTCCTTTTCATCGGACTAAAGATAACTAAATATGGAAGACAAGAATACCATTATGATATTCTTATATTTTCCATTCTTACAATATATGAGTTTGCAAGCATAGTATGCTTTACACATATATTAAACTGATATTTTCTCCCCTAGCAATCAAATGTAACATTCTATAATGGCTCCATTGCGCATGCTTGGAGAGGTCAGAAAGGTCACCGAAACGCAGTTGTTTGGAAAAGTCAATACTTTTGTACAAAAATGACGATATTTTGCTTTCTCTCCAAAGTTGTAGCTTCATAATTGTTTGAAACATTGAACAGCATACTTTTAGTTATGTGAGAAGGTTTGGTCTCGTTCACTTGCCCCAAGGCAGAGAAATTTAGCGGTAATATTTTGCACGTGTTTTTCCATTGCGCTGTACGTAAGGTCGTCCAAATTGTCGTCTGCTGTACATGAGTGGTTGACAGTGTTCCGAGCCAGTGTCAACCAACTATAACTGGCGCTGTAGAAAGGCTTCTACAACCTCAGCAACAGATAGTGTTAAAGAACTGTGACTGCAATGGCTAAACAAGCTGCAACAGCGGTTATAAAGAGTGCCACCAGACCGCCCATGCGCCTGCCCCCCCTCCCCACCATCAGGGACATCGTCAAGCTGTACAGACTGAACGCCGCCAAACAACTCTCGCAGAACTTCCTGTTCGACACGAATTTGACAGGTAAGACAAAGTCAATGGCAAGGTGTGGTTTCTGTGATACCTAATTAATGTACCCGTAAACTGCATGAATTTTAATAAAAGTTATGTCTTAACATTTACGTTACGCCTGTAGTAAAATAATTGAATGAAGGTTCATCAGTTACGTGTGACTGAGACGGGGGCTGATACAGGTTGCCAGGCACCTTTGACCTGTTGCTGACCTCACACTTTGGTCAGGTCACGTACTGCGTAAGGCTTAGGTCCCAATTGCACCGGTGCCCGTTAGGGATAGGGTATCCCTTGGGGCCATGCAGGAGTCACACCCGAAAGTGGAAAAAAAAAAAATAGCCTGCGAACTACACAGCAGTTTTCCCAATTGGGACCTAAGCATAATAGGGGCTTCGGGTCATTTAAACTTTAGAAGGATCAAAGGACTGATCAAAAGCTTATTGGAACTACTCTACTTACTGTTTACTGAAACAGCGTATAAAATCTTAACATTGTAGTTTGATTGAGTTTCAAACAAGATACATGTAGTTTAGTCAGGGCATCAAGCAGTACCAACTTGTATGTGCAATTTCTTCTCTAGTGAGTATCTCTTATTGTAAAATGAAAAAAGTAACTAAAAGTTTATATAAGATTGTACACATGATATAGATTGGTTTATTGAAATGAAACTCAATACCAAAAACCCAAAAAGGCTGAATTGCGAGATTCACAATTACCAAAGGTTTACATACACTACAGGAAAAAGACATCAAGCAACTTATGTAACTTTCTGTCACTGATCTCTGTATCCAGATCTATCAGCTGTGGTCTTCTGGAATGATGACTCAGGCCCGATGAGGTACTGCTTACGGTTTATTCAATCTTCCACAAGAGCCTCTGTGCCTTGTGGAGGTATCTCTCTTCAGGTTCCTCTACCCGTCTCCTGACGCTACGCATGCGTGTTAGTGTCTAGCTCATGAATATTAACCCTAGAGCTCATTACTATTAAACACTTGTCACATCCCCTTTTCTTTAGATCTTTTCACATATTTGACACTCAGGTTTCAGTTCTTATACAATCAATGTGTCTATAGTTCAGTTTCTTTCTCAGATCTTTCACGATCTAAAGTTCTTGTGTTCTGCTGATCGGGAGTCTCTCTCATGGTTAGTTAGTCGGTTAGTCAGTCAATTCTTGAGTTAATTGTTCATGCATTACTGTTCATGCATTACTCGCGAACGTAGTCCTTCAGATGCACTGGAGGTCGAACTGCTCGTCCGGACCGTGTTGTCATCTGTTGTCCAGCTGTGTCGTCTTTCACTGCTGTCTCTGCTGGTGGTGTTGTCGTCGTTGTTGTTGGTTCGTCGTTGACCGTTGGTTCTGGAGCATCTCCTTGGTCAACGTCGTCAGTTCCCACTGTTGCTGGTGGGGTTTCCGGTGTCTTCCGCAGATGTCGTCTGTTTCTGCGGTACACTCCTCCATCTTCGGTTTCTACTTCAAATGATCGGTTCCCTACTTCTGCTACCACCGTGCCTTTCTTCCAGCGATTGGTGTTTGTTCCATGTGGCTGACATCGCACAGCGTCTCCGATGCTCAACCTTGGCAGATCTCGCGCCTGCCTATTGTAGTAGCGGCGTTGTTTTTCTTTCTCTTTCTGGATCTTCTGTGGGATTTCCTTGGGCACGTCTGGTTCCAACAATGCTGTGTTCATTGGCATTGTTGTCTTGGTTCTTCTGGCAAACAGTCGCTGTACTGGACTGCTACCAATTCCTTGTGTTGGTGTGTTTCTGAAATCCAACAGTGCGAGGTACGGGTCTGTGTTCCCGATCCAGGCTTTCTCCATCAGCTGCTTGGCTGTCTTCACTGAATTCTCCACTTTCCCATTGCTTCGTGGATAGCCTGGTGACGAGGTCTGGTGTGTAAAGTTCCATTCTTGTGTGAACTTCTCGAACTCAGCAGCTGCGAACTGTGGGCCATTGTCGCTGAACACTACATCCGGTATGCCATGTCTGGAGAACTGCGTCTTCAGCTTCTTTATGATTGTGGTGGCTCGTGTGTTTTCGCATGTGTCTATCTCAAAGAAATTTGAGTAATAGTCCACTGTGATCAAGTAGTCTCTGTCTTTGAACTGGAAGAGATCTACTCCCACTCGCTCCCACGGTCTCTTCAGCACCGGGTGTGGTTGTAGTGTTTCCTTCTGCTGCTTGCTGCCCACAGTTTGGCACACGTCACATTTGCTGACGTAATCTCTCACTTCGGCGTTCATGCCGGGCCAAAACACACACTCTCTCGCATTCCTCAGGCATGCTTCAATGCCCATGTGCGATGCGTGTATCCTCTGCAACATCTTCTTTCTCAACGTCAGTGGCACTGCTGCACGTTGGCCCTTCAGCACGATCCCGTCATGGAGGGTTAGCTCATCCCTTATGTGAAAGTAAGGCATCAATCTTGCCGGGATTCTTCCCTTCTCTGGAAATCCTTCTCTTATGTACTGCACCAGCTTCTGCATGTCTGCATCTCCGCTGGTATGCTCGCGAATATCTTCTATCGTTGGCGTTGAGATGAACTCACTGATTGCGTTCACTTGCTCAGCATCCATCTCGGTCTTGCTCCTTCTTCCGTCATCTGGTGGGTATGCGCGACTTAGCGTGTCAGCTAGGTAGAGTTCTTTTCCTGGTTTATAACTCACCTTTACATTGTATTGTTGCAAACGCATCATCATGCGCTGCAATCTCTTTGGTGCTGCATGAAGTGGCTTCAGTACAATCATCTCTAGCGGCTTATGATCGGTCTGCACATTCACTTCTCGTCCGTAGGTGTACTGATGAAACCTCTCCAGACCAAACACTACTCCGAGCATCTCCTTCTCAATTTGGGCATACCTCGTCTCCGTGTCGGTCAGAGCTCTACTCGCATACGCAACAGGCTGGCCATTCTGCATGATGGCTGCTCCCAGTCCCGTGCTCGATGCATCTGTCTGGAGCGTCAGCTCTTCAGTTGTGTCGTAGTACTTCAGCACTGGTGCCGTGGACACCATCTTCTTCAGGGTTTCCAGTATCTTCTCGTGTGCGTCCAGCCACACAAACTCGCTGTCTTTCACAGTCAGCTTCCTCAAAGGCTCACATATGTCGCTGAGCTTTGGTAAGAACTTGGCTAGGTACGTCACAAAACCAATCAGGCGTTGCACTCCTTGTGCGTCAGTTGGTCGGGGCATCTGGGTTATTGCTGTGACTTTGGAGGGGTCCAGCTTCAGCCCTTGGCTTGTGATTAGGTGACCATGGAACGGAACCTCTTGCTCTCTGAGCTTGACCTTGTCTGGATTCAGCTTCAGACTGCGCTCTCTGCATCTCTGCATGAGGCTTCTCAGGTTCCTGTCATGATCTGAGGTGGCTTCCGCCAAGGTTTCTCCTTCTCCCCAGACCAAGATGTCATCCACCACGGGCTTCACGCCTGCTAGACCTTCTAACGTCTGGTCCAGGCGTCTCTGGAATTCCTCAGGGGACGATTTAATCCCAAAGGGGAGGCGTTTCCACTTATAGCGTCCATTGGGAGTGTTGAACGTCGTCAGAACTGAGCTTTCTTCGTCCAATGCTACTTGCCAATAGCCATTCTTGGCATCAAGGACACTGAACACCTTGGCTTTACTTAGCTCTGGGATTATATCTTCAATCGTCGGTGCTGGATAATGACTTCTCTTGAGGGCTTCATTTAGGTCCCTTGGGTCAATGCAAATTCCCGATGGCTTCCTCACGGTGACCAGGCTTGACACCCATGGTGTTGGTACTGTCACCGGTTCAATGACTCCTTCTCTCGTCATTCTGTCTAGCTCCGTCTTGAGCTGCTCCTTTATTGCTACGGGCACTCTTCTTGGTGGGTGGACCTTAGGTGTAATGCCTTTCATCTGTTTCTAGATGACATTCTCCTGGCAGCCTTCCTAACCCAGTGAATACATCTTTGTACTCTTGGATCAGACTCTCCTTTGTCAACGGCTTGTTGACAGTGCTTGTCTCATCAATGGGTATGCTACCACGGATCGCTAAGATTCTATCGTAATGAACAGTCACTACTCCAATCTGCTGTATGGCGTTCGCTCCAAGCAACGGCATACTGTCTGAGTCAATGACCACAAAGTTCACCACATACCTCTTCCCAGTCTTGGGGTTGATCATCTTCAGGTCAGTCTCTCCCTCTGACACTATCTCTGAGTTATTGTACATCTTCAACACTCTCCGTGCTCCACTTGTCTTGTACTGTATCTTGTTTCTGAGCAATGTCTGCTTCGGCATCACATTACACGTTGCTCCGAGGTCAAGCTGAAAGTTGACCATGCGTCCTTCTAACTTCATCTTAGCATGCACTTGCTTTGCATACTTTGGGTGGGACATACTGAACGTGTTCTCGGTGCGTAGTCTTGCATCTGTGATGGTCATCACATAGTCATCTTCTTCCAGAGCGTGGACTTTTGTCTTCCTGGCGTGAGCTTGTGCCTTCCCAACCTGTCGAGGTTTCTTATCGGCACTCTTACACACCTTTGCGAAATGATTTTGGCCTTTACATTTCAAGCACTGTTTGCCATACGCTGGACAAGCCTCTCTCTGCTGTTGGTGCTTCTTTCCACAGTACCTACAGTTGGTCATAGGCTTCTGGGGTGTTGCCTGTGTTCTCTGTTGGACAGCATGTATGGCCGTTGGCTCTATCATCCTCACATTTTGCATGGAGATCTCTGATGCACGGCATATCTCCTCACATTTGTCGAGGGTCAAGTCTTTCTCACGCAGCAGTCTCTCCCTTATCTTGGCATCGTTGATTCCACAAATGATCCTGTCTCGGATCAGTGACTCCTCGATCGCTCCAAACCCGCAATCTTTTGCTAGGTTTCGGAGATGAGTGGCGTATGTGTCAAACGCTTCACCCGCTTGCTGTGCTCTGGTAAAGAACTTGTACCTTTCAATGGTTTCGTTTTGTTTTGGGTTGCAGTATTTGTCGAATGCTTCTACAATCTGTTCGACGGTTTGTTCTTCTTTGGCAACCGCCACCATGTTCCCATCATTATCTGCCTTTTGGATGGTCAAGGTATCATGGACTTTACGTGCCTGGTCACCCATAAGATACCGCAACGTTTTTCTGCGTTTCTTGGCATCCTCTGACACAGTCAGGTCAATGTACAGTAGTGCCTCCTCCTTCCATTTCTTCCACTCTACGTTAAGATTCCTTGCATTAATATCTAGACAGGCTGGCTGTCGCAAACTACTGCCCTCCGCCATTGTCTAAGGCTTTGTTTTGAAGTTGTCACGTTATAACTGGACCTAACAAGACAGTGATGGATAGGGCTTCCAGCAACTTTGACCCAGCCTGACTCTAGTTAGAGCTGTCAGATTCCAGACATTGGAATGCCTGCCCGACTTCCTGGGACTGCTTGAAAACAATGGATCTTTGAGTGAGGAGGGGCCTACCTCGTTTTTCGTCTTCTCTTGACCGTCGTGTCTTTTCAACGCGTGTGGACTTGAATCCCACTTCTGACACCATGTAACTTTCTGTCACTGATCTCTGTATCCAGATCTATCAGCTGTGGTCTTCTGGAATGATGACTCAGGCCCGATGAGGTACTGCTTACGGTTTATTCAATCTTCCACAAGAGCCTCTGTGCCTTGTGGAGGTATCTCTCTTCAGGTTCCTCTACCCGTCTCCTGACGCTACGCATGCGTGTTAGTGTCTAGCTCATGAATATTAACCCTAGAGCTCATTACTATTAAACACTTGTCACAACTTAGAAGTTAATTCATGTTCCAGACAAGATAGTGAAGTCTGCAGGTAACCTGGAGGGTGCGTATGTGTGTGAGGTGGGACCAGGGCCTGGTGGCCTCAAGCAGTACCAACTTGGATGTACAGTTTCTTCTCTAGTTAATATTTCTTACTGTAAAATGGAAATAAGTACCTGAAAGTTTATATAAGATTGTACACCTGATTGTGTTCCAGACAAGATAGTGAAGTCAGCAGGTAACCTGGAGGGTGCGTATGTGTGTGAGGTGGGACCAGGGCCAGGCGGCATCACACGCTCCATACTGAAGGCTGGCGCAGCCAAGGTGGTGGTGGTGGAACTGGACAAGAGGTTTAACGCAGGCTTACGGGTCAGTCAACTCCTGTCCTGGATTTTTTTTATTTATTTAAAACTGGATAAAAAGAAAAAAAAGTTAACCAAAACCATGTTCACAAGCCACTTTGATTATATGGTATGATTTATTCTTGACTGAGAATTTCAACAAGGCTTTTTAAGGATCTATCGTCAACTTCAAAGATGATATGCAGCAATCTTTTTCTGTTTCAGGACAATTTGAATGTTGTAAAATACAATGTACATTCATGACTGCCCCCCATTCAAGAATGTTCTCAACACTTCAGTCCTAACCTTTCTGATCTTGCTATGGTTTTGGAAACGCTAGACTGTTTCAACTACTATCCAGTAGTTTTTGGTCAGTGATACCAACACCATATCCAGTTGCTTGAGTAACTACTTATCTTATCACCTGGATGTCTATCCTACATCGACGATACTGAGTTGTATTTTTGTGTCCAGCTGCTGTCAGCTGCAGCTCCAGGCCGGGTGGAGATAGTGAATGCAGACATTTTGACTTATAACATAGCCAAAGCCTTACCTTTAGATCTTGCAGTACCATGGGAAGGAGGTAGGTGGCACTTATGTATGGTCTGTCCACTGTTGACATCAATGTTGTTCAACAAATTTTTGAAATACATCTAGAAATTCTTAACTATCTTACTTGCAAGATTTCTGATTCTGCACTTCATATTGATGAGTATTCCCATAAAAGTGCTAAATATACCCATGAAATTGCTACATTAACTAAAATTGCACTACATTCAGTAGAATTGCTAAGTATATTTAGATAGCCTGGCAGGCTGAATAAAAGTTCTAAACTGAAACTGTGATGCTCCAGACGTGTTACTGAGGGATGACTGGTCAAAATATGTTGGTTAGCTGAGGAATGAGTCCACTCTAGTATATTTATATTTAGATATATGGATACAAAATACAAATACAAACCATGATATTTGTTTACCAGATCCCCCGAATGTCCACATCATCGGTAACCTCCCCTTCAATGTGTCCACCCCACTGATCATCCGCTGGTTGGAGGCCCTGGCACTCCGGACTGGTCCATTCGTGTACGGGAGGACACAGCTTACCCTCACTTTTCAGAAGGAAGTTTGTGAGGTAAATATCATGTTCTTTGTTTTCTGTTTTCTTTAAGGCAAAATAAGAAAAGATACCAAGGAAAATGTCATAGTCTATTGGTACAATTAAGTGCCTTTTAATGGTAATATCTCTCTTTAAAATCTTTTGTTAACTTCCTTATTTGCCCTAGAGGCCAACCTTAAGTTTTGAAACAATAGGTTTTGCCCTATCATTGTACAGTAGAAGCCAGTAAATTGCACAATGGATTACCACACACTTCTGTTAATTGCACGGAATCCCTAATCCCCAACCGGTGCAGTCCAGCTGGATAACTTTGCTTTGTTGCACCACCCGGATAATTGCACGACACGCAGCGGCAAATGAGGTGTGCAATTAAATGGCTTCTACTGTATTGCTAGCAGACTGTATATCAGAAGTCCTAAACTATTTCAGAGAATATGTGCACCACCTCGTGCCAGCCAGCGCAGTCGCCTGTCCATCATGAGCCAGTATCTCTGCAGAGTCAAGCACTGCTTCAGGATCCCGGGGAAATGTTTCGTGCCAAAGCCGGACGTAGACGTGGGGGTGGTTCACTTCACCCCCCTGGTGAGACCCAGGATCCAGGGGGTCCCCTTTAAGACGGTGGAGAAAGTGGTCAAACATGTCTTCCACCTGAGGGGAAAGTACTGCAGAAAGGGGGCTGCGTAAGTACATTTGATCTGTCAGTTTCTGACATACATGTGACATGTTTAGCAATGAGTAAATGTTTATCAGTTTGGAGGTGTGAAGTTTTCTGTAGAATGTAGAAGTAGTAGAAGTAGTAGTACTACTAGTAGTAGTAGCGGTAGTAGTAGTACATTTAGTTTGCTTATCAATTTGATCAATGTGGCAGTGTGGAGTTTTTTGTAGAAAGTAGTCGGCTAGTCTTCTAACTGCATTTTTCATGCCAAAGATTAAAAAGTATCTTGTAGACAAAGTTTCAATTGACTAGTGCAGCCAGAAAACAGCAATCAGAAAGGCAGAAAAGGGTAATGTCAATAGACATTCAAAGTTATGTATTAATGAGATGTACAGAACAATTATAATAATAACAATTTCCGTCATCCATGTATTCATTCATACAAATTTATTGGTCAATGAAACAATTTCATTTGTGCATTCAAATGAGTGCATAATACTAGGAAACCTACCATTTACTCATACATGTACAACCCTTTCTGTCTCCCCCAGTGAACTGTTCCCCCCGGAAAGGCAGGGTCTCCTGGAGGACCTGTTTACTGTGTCCTGTAATAAACCTACTGTTTACTCAATCAAGGACGTTATAACGTCCTTGACTCAATAAACTCATAAATGTACAACCCTTCTGTCTCCCCAGTGAACTGTTCCCCCCAGAAAGGCAGGACTTGCTGGAGGACCTGTTTACGGTGTCGGAGGTGGACCCCACGGTTAGGCCCTGGCAGCTCACCATGTCAGAATGGGACAGACTGGCTCACGCCTACTGGGACATCTGTCAGAGGGAACCCTGGGTTTCTGACTACGACTTCAGGACAATGAAGGGGGAAAAGTTTGAAGTTCCATCATTGCCTGCGGTTGTAGAGAGACATAGTTAGAACAAGGAGGTTAACCTTCTTAGTAAAAAGAGGAGACACTTGTTTGTACTGGAACATCTGTCAGAGGGAACCCTGGGTTTCTGACTACGACTTCAGGACAATGAAGGGGGACAAGTTTGAAGTTCCAGCATTGCCTGCAGTTGGAGAGAGACATAGTTAGAAGACTTAGTTTAGAAGAGGAGACACTTGTTTGTAGTAGGACATCTGTCAGAAAGGACCCTTGGTCTCTGACTACGACTTCAGGACAATGAAGGGGGAAAAGTTTGAAGTTCCAGCATTGCCTGCGGTTGGAGAGAGACAAACAGGATTTATAGTTAGATAAGAAGAGAAGAAGAGGCACTGTTAGTACTGTGACATCTGTCAGAGGGAACCCTGGGTTTCTGACTACGAGTTCAGGACAATGAAGGGGGAAAAGTTTGAAGTTCCAGCATTGCCTGCAGTTGGAGAGTGACGTACATAGTTAGAAAAGAAGAAGGGGCACTTGTTTGTACTTGACATCTGTCAAAGAGAACCCTGGGTCTCTGACTACGACTTCAGGACAAGGAAGGGGGAAAAGTTTGAAATTCCAGCATTGATAGCAGCTAACATTGGAGATAGTGTACATAATTAGTTAAAGGAGAAGAAGGAACAAATGTTTGTACTGTGACATCTGTCAGAGAGAACCTTGTATTTCTGAGTACGATGTCAGGGCACAGAGAAGAGGGATCCGATAAGTTTTAAATTCCACCATCGCCAGCAGCTGGAGAGATACTTACATGAAACTACAGTAACAGAGATAAACCAGTGTTTCTAAGAGAGAGATTGTGAAAATACCACCTCAACCCAATACATTATGTGAAAGAGAACCCAGGAGTTTTAACTATGACATCAGGGCATGGTCAAAATGTCATGATTGAAGTTCTATCATGATGGTTTTGTAATAAGACATAATGTTTCATATTCTTGGTCTTCAGTACAAGTAAACCCTGGGTTTCTAAGACATGTGTTGTAATACCAACACACAGTGTGCAATTGGCAGAAAAGTATTTTGTTTGAACCTTTGTTTATTCATGAAAGCTCAATTCGGCCTGCAGGCCGCTTTTCTTTTAGGTCTTGAGGGAAGGGGCGAGGGTCAGACGAAGTATATAACAGAGATACAGTTTACAGACAAGTCCTAATGAGTCGTATATGAGATTACAAGTTAAATTCTAGAAAAATTGCAACTGTGCAAGTTGAATGATTCAGGCTCTCTATCATGAATCACAATTTAGCTAAGAGGAAGCATAATAAATGGGAAGTTTTGAATAATTTTTAACTATTCCACTTCTTGTATTGTTGTGTAATCTCCAAGCAGATCCTACAATGCCATAAGATAGTATCAAAGCTGGCCAAGGAGTATAGCCTGCCAAAGGGAGTCAAATGGACATACACACTCTTGGGCTAGCTATACTCCTTGGCCAGCTTTGATACTATCTTATGGCACCGTAGGATCTGCTTGGAGATTAATTGTTGTGTACTTCCTGTGAGAAAAGGGCCTATCGGTTGTTCAAAGACAACATCCTATAGTCCTAGCCACTGGTCATGTCGTTAGTATCTCATTAAGGGGTCTGCGAATAGTGTGTATTACTTGAGATTATAGAAGGTTATCCCTGTGAAATAATCTGCCCGCTGTCTTTCTCCTTTTCATATAACATTCAAACAACCTTAAGTAAAATTTACATATTCCATGACGCCTTCGTCCGCATGATATACTGTATACATTCCACCCCCCCTCCAAGACACCACCAGTGGTACGTCCCAACGGTATTCTAATGATGCATAGTCACGAGTCCGGACAGGTATTTAACATCTTGAGTTACAAAGGTGTGGGTCATTCGGAACGGTGAGCGCAGCCGTCAATACAAGATGAGGAAAGTCTTCTGTGGTTCGTGTGTTGTAGCGGCAGCGCTCCTCCTCTTTGGGCAACTTGTCAATGCGAATGACTTCACTCACCAAGAGTCTCTGGACGAAGAAGGAAAGTTCCAGCTTCTCTGGAAGTTTGACGACGAGAAGATCGAGTTCGAGGCCCAGGTGCAGACGACAGGATGGGTCGGCTTGGGTCTGTCCCCGAACGGAGGCATGCCGGGATCCGACATCGCCATCGGCTGGGTCAAAGACGGGACTGCGTATCTCACGGTGGGTTCATGTTGCTTTTTGTTAGATTTTGAAAAAAAAAATGTCTGAAAGGAGAGAGTAGAACAGGTCCGGGCAACTCGCCCGTGATGATGATGATTAGAAATGTTCTTCAAGTCTTCACCTGTACAAGTTATCACAGAAAGTGTTGTTTCACCTGTCGCGTTTCTATGGACGAAAGGGACAACTTAAATTTGGCAAACATACAAAAAGACAAACGCACACTACGAGGAGACTGCATTGCAAGCCAAGCAACTAAAGGAGAGAAAGATCTTACTAGTTCTCGAATGGGAATGCGGACATGGTAAGGTAAGACGGGCTCGTTTAGAATGGGACATTTAGCTCGACCGATAGAGCAACCCGCACTTTTCACGCACGCATGAGTAGCAATTCGCATCTATCATAGACCACACTCTCACATAGGATTTACAAAGTAGTGGTTCTGAGAAGATTTTGTCGTACTGCAATTTGTAGGCAAATATAGACCCTAAGGCGCAGGTAAACTTAGAAAACGGGTACAAAATAAGAAGAGTTGATTAAGAAACGGTGCTACAGGTCATTCTTGTTTACCGCGGCAGAATGCTGAAACCTGACCAGTGGCTTTTGTACGTTTGAGTAGGTTGACGAGGGTAAACTGGTTTAGAAAGATTGACCTGCCAGGAAGCTTTAGTTCGTCCGCACAGTGCATGTCAGGGTATGTCAATAAGGGCGGTGCAGAAAATATCTGTACTGTCGGCCGAATTTGCTAATCATCGGGAGGTCGCCGAGTCTCAAAATCACCGAGTTGAGCGCGACGCCAGAAAATTTACACACTGTTCATACGAACTTCTCCGATCCCTAAAAATTGCGCAGTGACCGAGAGGACACTGGGCGTATTGCTACAGAAGATGCCTCTTTTAACAGAGCTGGCAGACTCTTCGAGCGACTATATTCTTGCCGTGACACCCGCTGTGGAATGAGGACATAATCTTTGTACACAAACGCATTACTTTCAAATTTCCTCTCTTTGGCTGTAACACAATAAATATCCTGTGCACACACCTCCCTCCTAGCCTCCATGAAAAGCGGCCTGCAGGCCGATTTGAGTTTCTTATGAATAAATAAAGGTTTAAAAAAATGTAGGTTCCACAATCCAGTCACAAAAAATAGGAACCAGTCAAGACCGCACGCTTTGAACAACGCCTTCAACACTTGGTGCTGTATGTTAATTGGTCCACATTTCTGCAGAAACTTTCTGTTTACTAACGCGAACTTTTACGAACCATTGCATTCACACAATGGGATCATCATTTCGTCCTCCTGGTCGTTTATCATGGGTTATAAGTTCAACATCCTGCAGGGCGACAGTGACGTGCACTTACAGGAACTTCACACAATGGGATCGTCATTTCGCCCTCCTGGTCGTTTATAGTTTATATAGTCCACGTCCTGTGGGCCGATAGTGACGTGGACTACGTCTTAATTACTTACTCTCGACCAGTTAAATCATACAACGACCAGAGACTAAGTTACTGCTTTGGCTAACGTCACAAATAATGCCCACTACTATTCTCTTAACGTCTTGTTGTGTAGTTTGGTGTCTTCTGTATCATACTTTTCGTTCCAGAAAGCTGCTCGGCCGACCCCTGTGTGTAGTCTCTACTAGACTCCGAGTCGCTGGAAAAAATCGTAGAAATGGTACAAATAGAGGAGTATGCTGGCCAGAGGAATATAGCCGGCTAGGCAACAGTAACGCGACGCTGTTCCCTGGCCGGTTATATTCCTCTCTATTTGTTCCATTTCTACGATTTTCCAGCGATCCGGAGTCTGGTAGAGACTACCCTGTGTGGACGTGTGACGTAGGCCTTACTCACGCTCGACCAATCACATCGCCCTGTCGGTCGTCTCTTCCGTTTCTTCCTTTTCTTCCGTTGTAAGGAAACTGCTCTACTAATAACACTACAAAACTCCGTTACAGAAAAAAAGGGATATATTTCGGCTACCGCTGTGCCAGACAAAGAAGTCAAACCCAATAAGTTAGTCTAGAGTTCAGAGATAGCTTTTAGACTGGACACATGCTATATTGGTCGACACGATTTGTCCGCCTCCTTCCAGGTTGCCTGCAATTAGCCCTCGGGCGAGAATTTACAATACGCAAGCTATATATAACATTATCATTATTATTATTATTGTTGAATACACAGCCAGAACTGTTATTGGCACACCGAATCATCACCAGTCGTAAACATCCCGTATGGCCTTCGATTGTCAATCCCAAGTATAGACATATAATGGACATTCGGAAGTTCGTCATTCATCCTCTTTCTATGACGGACGTCGGATCGACGTTACATCAGTCTACAGAAAGTGGTCTACATCTTTTGTAAGTTCCGTTGACTAACCGTCTTCGTGAAATTTTTACCATTTTACCCCCAGGACCGATATGCCGAGGCACAGGCGCAGCCCTCTGTGGACGAGAGTCAGGACTGGGAGCTGGTGTCTGGGTACGAGAACGGGACTCACACCGTCCTGAGGTTCAACAGGAAGCTGACGACATGTGACGTCAGAGACCGCGTCATCAACGTGAGTAATAACTACATGGATAACGACTTTATGTAGTGACATCAAACTGAATTACTTCACTATATACATGTTATGTAGTAGAATAGAACAATATTTTGGGAATAACAGATTAGTTCCAATAGCTAGAATATGATGGGACAGGATAGAGGGGAAATAGAATAGAATAAAAAGAATTGAATTAAACAGGGCAGGACGAAAGAATGTAAAACCAAACGAACGGAACAGAATAGAACAGACTAGAATAGCGCTAGCATAGAATAGCATAGAAAAGAATATATCATAGAACAAAATAGAAGAGAATAGAATAGAATGGTTAGAATAGAATAGAATAGAACAGAATAGCAAATAATAGAATGGAATAGAATTCGATGTATTGGGTAAAGGGGAAGTGATTTTTATACCCAAGGCGCTTATAAGATTGGATGTATGTTGTATCCAGGAGGACACCTTGCGTGTGCTGTGGGCGTGGCATGACCAGGATCCGGAGGAAGAGTCCGGGGTGAACGGCCCGACCTACCACGGGACCAACAGGGGAGCCAGGGCTACTCTCCTTCTCAATAGGAAACTCACCGAGACGCCAACAACAGGGACTACCTACTCATTCGATCTGCTGATGAACAACGTGAGGTTTTATTAGTGACATTTTACAACAAACTTACAAAAGATACACAATGCCGTTCAGTTAAGTATTAAAAGGCGAGACGCCGATTACAGTGTACAGATTGGATTATCATAGCTTGTTTTAGGTAGAAAGAGTGTTTAGTTAACTTTAGTTGCTCCTGTTAATAAGCTGTTTGCTATAAGGCCATGTTGATTTGATTATATGGATGACATCCTCCGGGAACTCCAAAACTGATGCGAGCGAGCGAATAAAAAAAAAGTTTGGCAAAAAAAAAAAGTTGCCATCAGTATGAAATCAAAGTGGCCAGGAAGGTTGAACATAGGACTAAACACACATAGTATGGTATACCAACAGCTAGGTGTAGGGACCAGTACATCATACAGGTGCAAAATATTTTTTTCTCCTTGGACCAATCCGAAAAAAACAGAGCTGAAAAAACAACAACAGAGGAACAGGTTTCGCCAATAACAAAATGGACACACTATGTCGGCAGCCATTTGGGGTCTAACCGGGGGGGCAAGAAGACAACAAGAGCGAAGTCAAGTAGAGTTTATAGTGAATTGTACCAAGATTCTAGAGTCAAAGGTACATAGACAGTTAGCCTTTATTACATGGAGATGGGATTTTAAAATGCAGTGGGAGTCCAATAATCCACCAAACAGATTCCTTTGTAGCAAAATTGACCAATTACTATTGTTTTGAGCATTGCCAATTCTCAAGTTTCCACAGACAATCAGGTCCAGGTTCATGTCCGGACCTGGAAATGATCCTCTGGACCTGAATTTTCTGTACTGGTACCTCCCCCAACCAACAATAGATTTTTTTTTTCTTCCTGTCCTTTCACATCTTATTCTTTGACTTTAGATCCATTTTGGCATTCTATGGCATTAGTTATCTGTTTTCTGATACTTTTTTTCAATCTACGGAATATTTGTGCTCATTTCACAGCTGCTTTGCACAATTTATTGTGTGGTCGAAAACTTTTTTTTTTTTTGGAAATGGCCGAAAATTGGTGCGAGCGCGGATGTCATCCATATAATCAAATCAACGTGGCCTAATCTTGAAAAAAAGATTAGATTGAAAGTACAAATTGTGCATAAATATTGTATCAAACAATAACTCTTGTTACGACGCACATTTAATACATTATGGATGTCCACATGTTGAAGCGGTTATTTGCTCTGTTGCAGGTCTCTGTTCCCGCCCACCAGGACACGACGTACTGGTGCCGTGTGTTCCAGATGCCGAACCTGGCCAGCAAACACCACATCATCAAGGTACGTGGACGACTTTTATCATGCTGTGGACATCACTGAATTGGTCTGTGAACGCATGCCGCTCCTAGCATGTCAAATTTGTATAGCGCTGTAACATCTATAACATATTATATGTCATCAAGAGAGAATCAGGAAACAAGCAATTTGTGGTTAAGTGAATCTACATGTGTTGATATCTGATGTTAGACAACTATTAACACCGTCATTTGATATGATTTATCAGGTTTTAGAAAGACATATAGCCAGGGCTACCCAACGAGCAGAATGGTATTTTAAAGGGCTTGGTGATTGAGCAATTATGATATACAATGCACCGGATAACAAGGCACATATATAAGGTTGTTTGCAAGCACAAAATGTAGGTACTATACTGTTTTTAGAATATAGATTATACAAATGGAGGAATAGATTTGATGCTTCTAACCTAAAAAGCTTATCTGTGTTGGATGGGAGACCACCAAGAATTCACGAATTCGTCTTTCGAAAGGGACGTAAAACGGGGGTCCCGTGTTCGAGGAGATGCCTTGAGCACGTAAATCAGCCTCATTACTCAAATATTGGGTACCTACTGGCTGCAAATACACCATATATTCATTTATTTATTATTTATTTATGACAAGTAACGTTACAATTCCCTCTTAAACCTAAACTATGTACAGCACTGAGTCATGTCATTCAGTTCCTACAGGGTGTTTGTTTTGTTTCCCCAGGCCGAGCCCATAATCACCCCGGGTAACGAGGGCATGTTCCACCACCTCATCGTGTACAAGTGCAAGACCAACCCGAACATCACCATCCTGCCCCAGGAACATCCGGGACATGAGTGCCAGTCTCCCAACATGCCTAGCGACTGGGATGACTGTTACGAAGGAAGCATGGTCGCAGCATGGGCCATCGGCGGAGGGGTGGGTGGAAAAATCAATATACTAGTTAGCTAAAGAGTTTTACCTAGCTGACGTTTCGGTGACTGTCTTTTAAAACTCTTCAGATCAATACTGACTGAATCTGCTTCGCGCTATGTACAGCTAAATGTCGCTTTCGAAGAGTGAAGATTGCGGTCCCAAACGAGTTTCGCCATTTATGTACCAGCCCGATGAAATTCTACACATGCATGGGTCGTGTCTAGAGACAAGGTGATTTTCGATGACCAGACAAGTCATTCTGTTTCTTTATTTTCCCTCAGGACTTCATTTACCCAGAGCACGTTGGCTACCCCATCGGTGATGATGAAGACAGTGGGTATGTGCTGTTGGAGGTTCACTATGACAACCCCCAACTGGCATCAGGTAGGGGCACCGTGATCAATGACTCGTTCAAAGAGCAGTCGGCCCGCACAATACAACAACTAGAGTTCCAAGAGTTCATACTTTCGCTAAATGATATCAACTTTCATGACTGGGGTATTATAAAATTTTCTCAATGATTACATCTTTTAGCGAGTATATGGTGCCCCGGTAGAAATCGGATGGTACCCAGGCTAACTGGCTATCTTGCAGATATTTTTTAGATCGGGCTGGGGTATGGTATCCAGGCTAAGGCTAGCTCCGCCGCAGTACCGTTAAATCAATTGCCTCGACATTTTGTCACGCTGGTATTTTATCTGTGAACATACAGGCATATCCGACAGTTCCGGGATCAGAATGACGTACACGCCGGAGCTGAGGGACAACGATGTTGGAACCTTGGAGGTCGGCGTGTCTGTGACCAAATTTCACGCCATACCACCTCGTGCCGTGGACTTCAAGTCTGCCGGGTTCTGCGGTACACAGTGCCTTAATGCGGTGGGCACACTTGCCAACATTTATAATATGTAGACCTGTATGCCTTGTGACGTAGCAAACATGCCTACCTTGCTATGTCGATGTAGGTTAGACACCCAGGTAATAAGATACGCCAAAAAGTAGTTACTCAAGCAACGGAATATGATTTTGGGCTGTCTGTGTGGCACAACGGCTAGAGCGTTGGAATCAGAATCAGGAGGTCCTGAGTTTGAAACTCGCCATGCCCCTGCCCTCATGACGGTGGAGTGACGCCCACCGAGCCTTATGGCTAATCTGTCTTAAAGGCGCCAAAAAACACCTACGGATTTGGTGCTGCCAGTGTGTCAACATCTGCACACTTGCCACTAAGACCCGTGATTATTTTAGATATGATTTTGGTGAGTGTCACTGGCGAAAACTAGTGAATGTAAGTTGAAACGTCTGGCCGTTTCCAAAATCATATCCAGTTGCTTGAATAACTGCTTTTTGCGTTTCCAGCGCGAAGGTTGGTTTGACTTTATGTAGATGGCCTTCTTACAATATAACCATGTGATGCATCGTACAATTGCTTTAAAGCTTGAATGCCAATCGGCATACCCGTAGCAATCTCCTCTTCATTGAACTGCTGGAGTTTTCAAGTGCGAATGACCAATCACAGGTAGACCACAAACCGCCTGGACACGTGGCAGCAGCAGTTTCACGTTTCACACAAAGCCCTTTCTCTTGGGTGGCTGCTCTTCATGCGTCGTCTTCGTCTAATTTTATTTACAAAACAAAAGCTATCTACCACCCAACAATCGTGACCGTAGCTTGCATAGAACATGAGACATTAACGCCGAAGGTTCTGCTGCATGCAGTAGCAAGAAAAGCCGCCAGGGGGCCCAAAATCTGATAACTTTTTAATAGGACATGGCCTTAACCTGAACTATGTACCAAGTCTCTTGATAATCCTTTTATAGCTTCCTTATAGATAGAGTTATGTTGCTAAACCACATATATATAGAAACATTAAATAGTACCGAAAACATGAATGTCACAAAGGTGATATACTGTTCAATATGTCGTGTCAAATCTAAGCACCAACACAGTTTACGTTTCATGGCAATCAACGTCTCCGTTTTATTTACAGTTTCTAGAGGAGCTCGGAGAACCCATCAAGATCATCGGAGTGATGCTGCACGCCCATCTGCTGGGCGTCAGGCTGAACGCCAGGCTGATCCATAACGGCGTGGAGACGGACATCGCACGGGACGACAACTACGACTTCAACCTGCAGAACACGAGGATGCTGAAGGAAGAAATCACCGTTTATCCGGTATGATACGTTCACTTAAAATCTTTTTACTGCACAAGGGAACTACTTGCAAGATCTCCGTAAATAGGTTCATCAGGTTGGTTGATTAATCCAGCGTTTCAGTAACTTCTCTACTGCCTTTGACGAAGAATTAAGGCAGCAGAGCAACTGTCAAAGAAACCTGGTGAAATGACCGTACACAAATGAATTACTCTGAATCTTTGTATTTGAACAAAATTATATAATGTACGACTACTTTGAGTAGTTTCCCGTGCTTATTTAAACCATTGTATCCTTAAAGCAAAATATTTTATATAAAAGAATGCAAGTATGCTTAAAACGAAACGTTACTTTTGTTACTCATGCTTCAGTTATAGGAACTTCATCCTATAATCTCTATATCATTTGCTTTGTTTTAGATCGACATGTTATATTCTATGTTCATGGGGCTTGCCACAACCAAACCATTGTAATAAAACTATATTATGAATAAATGATAATTGAAAAGAACTGCCGAAGAAATATACACAACAGTACAACTGTATACCTTAACAAGAACTATGGACAGATTTGCAACTGTTGCCGCATTGGTATGTCATATGTTGTTTCCTTCTCCGATTGTGCTACCGTCGCCACTATATCTTTCCTTAATGCAGAAGAATATATTTTTTAAAGTAATTAGTCTACAACCAATCATTATTCTATTACTTTTTCAGGGCGACACTCTGATTACAGAGTGCATCTACAATTCTGAACATAGAGACTCGGTGACGTATGTAAGTAGAGGGTTCCTTCCACCTTTGCCTTAGGTGTCGTCATCTTTAGATTTCTCTTGACATGAGAATTTTAAACAATGGTCGGAGTCTTAAACTATCCAACAAACAGATTGTCTAGTATGAACTTAAACAGAGCTAGCGATATTGAACTCAATAGGATGCAAATGATACGGCAAACGGTCAAAACGTCTAGCGAGTGTAGCGATCGCTTTGTATTTGCTCTGTTCCCAATAGAAGACTTTAAAGATTTCTTTTAAACTGTATTTTTCGGAAAACAAGCACTATAAAACACACCTCCCCGTAGTATCAAAAGCTGTCAGAGGAGTGAAGCCGGCCTAAAGGCCCCCTCTCACTTGACGTGCGGCATGCTTGCGGCATTGCTGCGTTCGAAAACGCAGATGTACCGCCACGGAACCTAGAGGTGCCGCAAGCAAACCTAGAGGTGCCGCAAGCAAACCTAGAAGTGCCGCAAGCAAGCGCGACGTTTTTTAAAAAGTTTAAAAATAACGCAAGTGGCAAGATGCCGCAACAGTGCCGCAACAGTGCCGCAACAGTGCCGCAACGGTGCCGCAACGGTGCCGCAACAGTGCCGCCACCATGCCCCAAACAGTATCAAGGATATATTTTGCCTATTTTACACCAAGAATCAAAAGTAAACATCCTTTTATCACCGAAAAACTATTTTAGCTGTATTTCTAATAATTTTACAGTGGTTTTCGATCCAGTAAAAACACTGCGAATTCCACAAAACATACCTTGTATCCGTATTCAGAGTTAACTTAAAAATACATCTTTTGATTTATTTAATTGGAAGTAGGTCAGTATTTTATACTTGAAAACAAAAAATAAGTAACTGGTTTATCGATTAACCTACGGATGTAGAGAAAAAGATTATCGTACAACGTTCGAAAAGAAATTATTTATGTTGGATGATAACGAGTTTGCGTTTGCGTTATAACGTTACAAGCTAATCATTGCTGGTAGCCTGCCGCCGATAAAATACAAAATTGCAGTCATTCAAACCGATGGGCCATATTTTTCTCACTTTTTACAAATATGATAGACTTAGACATCAATAGGCTGGCAAGCCATCCACCGACAATGAAAATACTCCGCGTCATACAAAATAAGTATGAAATATCAAGCATTTTCATTTTAAAAATTTGCAAAATTGGTGAATAAACATATTAACATACATAATTACACATAACGTTACATGGTGCAAAACGTACTCATCGATTCAAATCTGGTATATGGTTCGTGTCCGTTCATTTGGGTCATTTCCTTTACAGTAAGAGTCGTTCAAGGTTATTTATAGCATATGTATCATATAATTCATTATCATAAGGGAAATCTTTTCATTATAAATCTCATTTTTGGGCATTCTCATCATTTTACAGTGATTTTTCATAAATTGACAACGCTGCAATTGCCAATAACATGTTCATTTAGTTTAGAAACGCAACAGTGCCGCACGTCAGTGTGAGTGCAAGACAAAATCGGCGAAATTAACACAGCAGTGCCGCAGTGAACGAACGCAGCAATGCCGCAAGCGTGCCGCACGTCAAGTGAGAGGGGGCCTTAAGAGTGTGTATGCTTCCTCCTCACTCCTTTGCAAGCTTTTGATTCGATCTTATGCTACCGTAGGATCTGCTTGGCGATCACTGCTCAGTATTCAGTACTAAGAGAATGAATATAGTAGCTGAACACACAACACTGCCATGTGGAATGGTTGCATTAGCATATACCTGCGCAGCTTTGTGGCCAATGGGCTATGAAATGTAGATGGCCACCGCCCTATACACCGAAGGGTTTGGAAAGGGTTGTTAACTTATAATATTCAATACTCAGGGAGGACTTGGGACACAAGAGGAGATGTGCGAGGCCTTCTTCCTGTACTACCCGAAGTTCAACTTGACGTTCTGCGACACCATGATAAACATATACACCACGACTATGTTTGCTGGTGCCCAGGGTTTAACCTTGTACGTATGTTAAAGCAATGAAAACATAACATTAAAAATTGGAGTCACAAATACACCGACTGGTATCGTTGAAGGCACTCCTACAGTTAGATTTACGTGCAGCTTTGTTAGACAATTGTTAGTTACTGTAACATTTTGTCTAACAAGTTGAGTCTCTCAGTTATAATGATAATGATAATCTTTATTGCATGTGCATACCGAAGGCTAGATTCACAGAGGACCACATGTGGTCTTAAGAGCATACTAGTAATTTTATGATAAAAACAGTCTAGATAGGTGAGATTGTCGAACGGTAGTAAAACCTAGACGCGTAAATTTTAGTAGAGACTGATTTTCCCGTCCATCTTATGTTTACAGTGATGAAAATTTCGATGTTCACTTCACGGGACCAGAACACATGGTCAACATGACCTATGAGGAGGTGATGGAGGCCTTTCCGTGGACTCCCGAGAACGCACGAGACCTCTCCGACGTTCTCCTCGATTCAACATTCTACTCGACTTGCCGGAGCACTCCCCAGTCTAGCATTGACACTGTAAGGTCAACCTTAATTGTTGCATATTTATAGCTTACGAACAACTTTCTTTACTGACAATCTTAAACGTTAAATAGCCTCGGTTGTATGTATCTTTCTTTTACTTGAAGTTCGCCACAAAACAGAGCTCATGGAGCTACTTTTGTGTTTTGAGTTATAGAACTGGATTCTGAAGAAAAATGGTCGTTTACCCTTGTCTTGAAAAGTTTTAGATTGTACCACATAGGGAAGCAATTCCATAAAACCAATATAACCTCCTTGGTAAAACACACAATGTTGCTGATGTCCTACTGTTTTGCAAACCAATGATGCACTAACATATTTCTCGATTGCAATAACACAGGATGCCCTACAAGAGTTTGCCCTCCCCTTCCCGCGTGGAACCAGACTGCCTACAGAAGACATCTGCAGCCTGAGCGCCACACCAACCCCTGATCCTAACGACTTCACCCATCACGAGTCTCTGGACGAAGAAGGAAAGTTCCAGCTTCTCTGGAAGTTTGACGACGAGAAGATCGAGTTCGAGGCCCAGGTGCAGACGACAGGATGGGTCGGCTTGGGTCTGTCCCCGAACGGAGGCATGCCGGGATCCGACATCGCCATCGGCTGGGTCAAAGACGGGACTGCGTATCTCACGGTGGGTTCATGTTGCTTTTTTTTGTTAGATTGAAAACAATGCCTGACAGGAGAGAGTAGAGGTGGTCCGAGAAACTTGCCCGTGATGATGATCATAAAGAATGTACTTTAAGTTTTTATCTGTACAAGTAATCGCAGAAAGTGGGACTTTACCAGGAAGTTCCAATAAACATGTCATGACCAAATGCACAGTTCTCGCCTATCAGAACTATCATTGGCACGCCGAATCGGCGTGTGTCCTCATCACTAGTCTTAAACATCCCGTTGCATCAATTTCCAATCCGAAATAGCCTTCAATTCTCAATCCAAAGTGCAGACATACAATGGTCGTCATTTGTCCTATTTCTAAGACGAACGTTACATAAGTTAAATAAAGTTAAATGTGAAAGTTTACAGTTCATCTGTGTTTGTAGACGTCATTCTTGAACTAGTTGAACTGTAAAATGTGAGTGAGTCCAATTTTTGTGTTGGAAATTACAGTCAACTTGTTCAAGAAAGAACATGTGCAGTCTACATCCTTTACCAGTTCCGTTGACTAAGCGTCCTTTGTGAAATCTTCCCTCCTCCCCCAGGACCGGTATGCCGAGGCAAAGGCACAGCCCTCTGTGGACGAGAGTCAGGACTGGGAGCTGGTGTCTGGGTACGAGAACGGGACTCACACCGTCCTGAGGTTCAACAGGAAGCTGACGACATGTGACGTCAGAGACCGCGTCATCAACGTGAGGAATAGCTACATGGATAACGACTTTATCTAGTGACATCATTACTGGATAACTTTAGGATATGCATGTTAGTAGAATCGAACAATATGGAATAGGATAGTTCTAATAGGAAAGATGTAATGGAACAAAATAGAGGAAAAATTGAGTAGAATAAAAATAGTTGAATGAAATATGGGTAGAACGACAGATAGGGGCAGAATGAAAGGTAAGAATGAAAAACAAACAAACAAACGGAAACAAACAAAGGGATAGAATATAGAATAGAATTAAAAGCCTAGACAGAATGGTATGTAAAAAGAATAGAAGAGAATGAAAGAGGTGGCTTAAGAAATAGAATAGAATAGAATAGAGTAGAATAGACTGGAGTAGACTAGATTAGAGTAGAATAGAATAGAATAGAATAGAAAAGAACAGAATAGAATAGAAAAGAATTGAATAGAATAAATAAAATAGAATAGAATTTGATGTTTTGGAAAGAGTGGAAGTGATTTCCATACCCAAGGTGCTTATATAATTATATTATTGGATGTTTGCCGTCTCCAGGAGGACACCTTGCGTGTGCTGTGGGCGTGGCATGACCAGGATCCGGAGGAAGAGTCCGGGGTGAACGGCCCGACCTACCACGGGACCAACAGGGGAGCCAGGGCTACTCTCCTTCTCAATAGGAAACTCACCGAGACGCCTACAACAGGGACTACCTATTCATTCGATCTGCTGATGAACAACGTGAGGTTTTAGTAGAGACATTTTACAGCGAACTGACAAAACATTTACCTTCAAGTTATGTGAAGACAGGCGCCAATTACAGCGGTAACTACAGAATGAATCGCTTGTCTTTGGTAAAAAAAATAGTTGAACAGCTGTTCGCAAGAGTGTTTAGTTGCTCCTGTTTAATATGCTACATACTATAATCTTGAAAAGTAGAATAGATTCCAAGTGCACATTGTATCAAACCATAACGCTGGTTACGACGCACAATTTGGATGTCCATACCTTGTTTTTTTTGCAGGTCTCTATTCCCTCTAACCAGGACACGACGTACTGGTGCAAAGTGTTCCAGATGCCGAACCTGGCCAGCAAACATCACGTCATCAAGGTACGTGGCCGTGTACGGCTTTTAGCATACTGCGGACATCACCGAAATGGTCTGTCAATGCATGCCACTGACTCCTATGGGATATGTCAAATTTGTATAGCGCTGTCACATTTATTTCATTTATTCTATTTACATATATCATCAACAGAGAATCGAGAAAGAACCATCTTGTGGTTAGGTGAATATACTTGTGTTGATCTTTGATGTTATAAAAACTATAAACACCGCGATATGATATGATTTATCAGGCTGTAAAAAGACATATAGCCAGGGCTAGCTACCCAACGAGCAGAATACTATTTTAAAGGGCTCGCCATGGTCGACTGAGAAATTTATAATGAACAATGCCCGGGTTAGAAGGCACATGTATAAGGGAGTTTGCAAGCACTATACTTTTTTATGTAGATGATACAAATGAAGGAATAATTTTGATGCGGAGACGGTCCGGGTTTATCTATTTATTAAGATTCACAGAATGAGATCTGAGAGGTGTGGGCAACATTATTATACATCCTTTACAGAGCCCACATATCCAGCGTATAGTTAAAACAAACTATAAACTATAAGACATAAAACATAAGCAAATGAAAACTACATAAAGAAATTCTAACAAATTCTAACATAACTACCAGAAAATCTGTGATGGGAAGTAACGTTTCAATTCTCTCTTTCAACCACTAAAGTCTGTACAGCACTGAGTCATGTCATTCAGTTCCTACAGGGTGTTTGCTCTTTTCTCCCAGGCTGAACCCATCATCACCCCGGGTAACGAGGGCATGTTTCACCACCTCATCGTGTACAAGTGCAAGGCCAACCCAAACATCACCATCCTGCCCACGGAACATCCGGGACATGAGTGTCAGTCTCCCAACATGCCTAGCGACTGGGCTGACTGTTACGAAGGAAGCATGGTCGCAGCATGGGCCATCGGCGGAGGGGTGGGTGGAAAAATTGATAAAGTTCTTTGTGATAAAAAAAACCAAAAAAACAAACAAACAATTGAAGAGTTTGCATCTAGCCGACGTTTCGGTGACAGTCTTTAAAATTCTTCAGGGCATTATACTGCCTGAATCTGCTTGGCACAACAGCTAGATGTCACTTTGTGTGAAGTGTGAAGATTCCGGTCCCGAACGACTTTACTATGATCCCCTGATTTACCAACCTGGTGAAACTACACATGTACCGATCCTAGAGCCAAGTTGCCGTTTGGTGTTCAGTCAAGTTATAGTGTCTCTTTCCTTTCCCCAGGACTTCATCTATCCAGAGCACGTTGGCTACCCCATCGGTGATGACGAAGACAGCGGGTATGTGCTGCTGGAGGTTCACTATGACAACCCTCAACTGGCATCAGGTAGGGCCATATCAATGACTCGTTCAAAATTCATATTTGAGCATTTGGCCCGCACAATACAAGTGACAACAACAACTAGAGTTCCAAGACTTCATACCTTCGCTAAATGATATTAACTTTCATGACTGGGGTATTATAAGATTTTCTCATTGGTTATATCTTTTAGCGAGTATAAGGTGCCCCGGTAGAAATCGGATGGTACCCAGGCTAGCTCCGCCGCAGTAGCGTAAACTCGATTGTCTCGATATTTGTCACGCTGGCAATTTATATGTGACCATACAGGCGTACGCGACAGTTCCGGGATCAGAATGACGTACACACCGGAGCTGAGGGACAACGACGTTGGAACCTTGGAGGTCGGCGTGATGGTGACCAAATACCACGTCATCCCGCCTCGTGCCGTGGACTTCAAGTCTGCCGGGTTCTGCGGTACACAGTGCCTTAATGCGGTGAGCACACTTGACAACATCAATACGTAGATATGCCCTGTGACGTAGCAAACATGCGTACCTGGCGTTCCCACCGTGAAGGTTGGTTTGGCTATATGTAGATGGCCTTCAACCATGTGATGCCCTGTGCAGCTGCTTTAAAGCTTGAATGCCAATCAGCATACCCGTTGCAATCCCTTGCTCATTGAACTGATTGAGTTTTCAAGTGCGAATGACCAATCAGTTAGACCACAGACAGTCTGGACACGTGGCAGCAGCAGTTTCACGCAAAGCCCTTTCACTTGGGCAACTGCTTTTAACGCGTCGTCTAATATTATTTACAAAGCAAGAGCTATCGTGACCGTAGCTTGCATAGAACGTGAGACATCAATGCTTAAAGTGCTGCTGCAGTAGGAATAAAAGCCGCCAGGGGTCCCCCAAATCTGATCATTTCCTAACAGGGCATTGCCTTAAGTTATGGTGCTTAAACACATATAATATATAGAAACATCCAAATACGACCGAAAACATAAATGTCTTGGCGAAGGTAAGAGACCTGTTCAATGTGTCGCGTCACATTTAAGCACCAAATTTTCATGGCAATCAATTGCAATATCTTCTTTTCATCTATAGTTTTTAGAGGAGCTCGGAGAACCCATCAAGATCATCGGAGTGATGCTGCACGCCCATCTGCTGGGCGTCAGGCTGAACGCCAGGCTGATCCATAACGGCGTGGAGACGGACATCGCACGGGACGACAACTACGACTTCAACCTGCAGAACACGAGGATGCTGAAGGAAGAAATCACCGTCTACCCGGTACCATAACTTCAAGTATTTTTACTGTCACTTTCCTGCACAAGAAAACTACTCGCGCGATCTCCGTCAATAGTTTCATAAGGTTGGTTAATCAATCCAGAGTTTCAGCAACTTCTCTACTGCCTTCAATAAAAGGTGAGACTCCACTTTGACTAAGAAGGCAGCAGAGAAACTGACGAATAAATACAATAGTACAACTGTATACCTAAACAAGTACGTTAAACAGATTTGCAACTGTTGCCTCTTTGATATGTCATATATTCTTTCCATCTCTAATTGAGCTATCCTTGCCACTATATCTTTACTTTCCGAAGTTATTAGCCTACAACGTTAGCAATAGATACAAACGGTATTCTATTACCTTTTTTCAGGGAGACACTCTGATTACAGAGTGCATCTACAATTCTGCACACAAAGACATCGTGACGTATGTAAGTAGAGGGTTCATTTTCCTCCAACCTTTGCCTTAGGTGTCGTCATCTTTAGATTTCTCTTGACTTGACAATGATCGAAGCCTTATTGTCCATTATGGACTAAAACAGAGCTAGAGATATTGAATAGGATGCAAATGATAAAGCAAGCGGTTTAAAAGTCTAGCGAGTGTAGCGATCACTTTGTATTTGCTCTGTTCCCAACCAGAAGAATTTAAAAAATGCGGATGCTACTATCTTCTGCTCAGCAAATCTTCAAGCTGATCCTGCGGTAGCATAATATACAGTGGAAACCATTTTTAAAAACTGTATTGTTCGGAAAACTAACACTATAAAGCACTCCACCCCCGTAGCATCAAAAGCTGGCAGAGGAGTGAAGCCGATCTAAGAGTGTGTATGCTTCCTCCTCACTCCTCTGCAAGCTTTTGATACTGTCTTATGCTACAGTAAGATCTGCTTGGCGATTACAGCTCAGAACTTATCAAGAGAACGAAATTTAATATGGTAGCTGAACACAGGACTGCCAGTGGATTGGCTGCGCAGCATTGTGGCCAAGGGAATATGAAATGTAAAAAAGACACCGTCCTATACACCGAAGAGTTTGGAAAGGATTATTAACTTATGATGTTTAACACAGGGTGGAATTGGGACGCAAGAGGAGATGTGCGAGGCCTTCTTCCTGTACTACCCGAAGTTCAACATGACGTTCTGCGACACCATGATAAACGCATACACCACGGCTATGTTTGCTGGTGCCCAGGGGATTGCCTTGTACGTATGCTGTTTTTTTTTAGGTTTGAGCTCAATGCAACAATAGAAATACAAGAACCATGTTTGGCTTACTCAATCAATCAATCCGTAAAGCAATGCAAACATGATATAAAAATTAGGAGTCACAAACACACCGACTGCTATCGTTGAACACGTTGGCATACTTATTACATTTATTTCCAGCTTTGTTAGACAATTGCTAGTTACCATTTGTCCAACACGTTGATTTTCTCTGTTATAATAATAGTTATAATGGATATTGGAGAATTAGTTTAGTCAACACAACTCACTTTGCTTACGTTTCGGTGTCAATCAGACACCTTCCCCAGAGCCTCTGGCTGCTTCTCGCTGCTATATGTAGCCGGAACTCCAGTCAGAAACTCTGAGGAAGGTGTCTGATAGACACCAAAACGCAAACAAAGTAATTATTATTATAAACTGGTTGTGTAAAAGAATTCTCCCATATCCTATATTTTACCAACATGATGAATTTATTTTCGGTAATAATGATAATCTTAATTGCATGTCATGCGCGAAGTATAAATTCACAGAGGAACACATGTGCTCTTAAGAGTATACTAGTAATGTCATGATAAAACAGTCTAGATGAGATTGCCGATTGAGATAAAGGTAGTAAAACCTAGACGCGTAACTTTTAGTAGAAACTGATTTTCCCGTCCATTCTGTGTTTACAGTGATGAAAATTTCGATCTTCGCTTCACGGCACCAGAACACATGGTCAACATGTCCTATGAAGAGGTGATGGAGGCCGTTCCGTGGACTCGCGAGAACGCACGAGACTTCTCTGAAGTTCTCTTCAACTCAACATTCTACTCGTATTGCCGGAGCACTCCCCAGTCTAGCATTGACACTGTAAGTCCAACCTTAATATTTGCATATTTATAACTTATGAACAACTTTCTTTACTGACAATCTTAAACGTTAAGTTGTTCCAGTGTATGCAATTGCGTTGATAGCCTCAGTTGTATGTATCTTTTTTTTTTACTTGAAGTTCGCCACAAAACAAAGCTCATGGAGCTACTTTTGTGTTTTGGGTTATAGAACTGGATTCTGAAGAAAAATGGTCGTTTACCCTTGTCTTGAAAAGTTTTAGATTGTACCACATAGGGAAGCAATTCCGTAAAACCAAAACAACCTCCTTGGTCAAGCACACCATGTTGCTGATGTCCTATTGTTTTGCAAACCAATGATGCACTAACATTCTCTATTTCAAAAACACAGAATGCCCTGATAGAGTATGCCCTCCCCTTCCCCCGTGGAACCAGACTGCCTACAGAAGACATCTGCAGCCTGAGCGCCACACCAACCCCTGATCCTGACCCTGCAGGCGGGCCTGATCCCGACAACGGTCCTGGTCCTGCAGGCGGGTCCACAGCGCTGCAGGCACATCACGCTGCAGGCTATGTTCTGCTCACTTACCTGGTGGCGCTCGTGCTTACTGTGTGGGCATAGTAACGTTTCTGGTGCCTTCATACGAACCTGTGAAACATATCCAATAAAGTATAAATTGTCTGTAGGTCATGACAAGCTTTCTCTCTTGGCTTGGCTTCACTGACGAAGACTTTAAAAGGAGCTGATAAGCTATGATTTAAAAATGTATTTCCAAAATACATGTTCATGACCAAAAACCAATCATGAGTATGTATTCTGTGAACTAAAATTGTTTTCTTATTATGGCGTGGTGTGTTCCTTCGTATTTTTCTAAACAACGACAGAAGATTTGCAGTATATTCTTTTGCAACATATTAGTGACGTACTGAGCACACTCCATAACTACTTCAACGTACACAGCCTCTTCAAAATGTAGTCATTTACACGACAGAGCAGAGTAGCGGAATATAGTCTATGTTTTCAAGATTTTAATTCAATCAAGGGAGAATATTTCGCCTCAAATGTGTATTCTTTCATTCACTATTCAAGTTAGTCTAAGCTGGATGACATTTTATATAAGGGGTTGTGACATCATCAAATAGAAAATGAAGTTTTAAAAAAGATAATTGTAATGTAATAGTTCATTTTTGATCATGCACACATGCAAACGCAGAGTTAGCTACGAGCTGTCAACATCAATTCTTGACTTAGTTAATTTGAAACATGTAAGATGTGAAAATAGGAGTGCCAGCTTGTTATACCATTCGCTCGATCCAACAGGTACAGACTCTGTTCAGGTACCTAGAGCTGAAGTAGTGTTGTCCCTTATTTGTCGAGAATTGAATACAATTTTTACCCTTGTTTGTGCAAACATCTTTGCAAACACCTTTGCTGTTTGTGTATGTGGGATTATTAATTGAGAAAGGGCGCTATTTTGTGTGATGCTTGCCGTATATATCCCTCCTCTTATTTGTGGATTATGCGTAGTTCGTTTTCAAACTTGAATAACAATCAGCCAATGGATAATCTAGCCAATCTCATCTTTGTATACCATCTGGCTGCAATTTTCTTTCAGTGATTTGATATACATATCAGTCAATAAAGTAATATAATAAATGTAATTACCGAACTATGTGTTGTTACTTATTAATTAGGACATATTTTTATTCCAATCGGCAGACTGAGTTTACGGCTGTTCGTATAATTGGATCTGTGAATCATTCCCCTCTGCATAAATTCTATTACATCCACCGTCCAACCGAGCCTGCGATGTACTACTGGCTATCTATATAGGCTAATTGCACGTAAACAACAATTAATTATAGTTTAGTAAAGCATAAAGTAAAACATAAAACACACATTTGAAACAGGCAATGATTATTACAATACGTCTATAACAATATATACTATAAAAACGTACCACAAGCTGTGGGCGATAGCTAATTCTGATTTAAAGCAAAAGAAAACATTTGTTATATTGTAAAGCCTGTCCTGAAGGCCGCATTCGACGGTCTTGATGACATTTCTATGATACCGGCTACACTACCGGTTTGCGTACTTAAATTACAGCACAATAAATTCCATATCTACTGATCAATGACACAGAAAATCAATAAAAACTGTTTTATTTACTTGGAGCGAACCTCTTTGAGCACGTAATTAAGAATAAAATTTTAAAATGCCGCAGTTACCCACGATTATACCCCATGAAATGAATGGCAATGACAAGAATACTTTTTCATCTTATTACAAATTATTTGCCAAATTACAATGGAAAAGTGTGGTTATAAAATACACTTATCTCTGTCTTCATGTGTCTTTTTTATCAAGGAATATTGTAAGGGTATTACCTTCTGCTGCAACAGCTGATTCCCAAGGCAGTCCTTGTGTTTATACCACGCCATATGCATGTAATACAGTTTATATGGTTAGTAAACAATGAACCTTATAGTCGTCATGGATTCAGATGTCTCAAAAGATTATAGTTCATTATCTGAATGAATGAGTCAAATTTTCGCTGCAACCTCGTAACTACAATGATGATAAACGAAAACCGCGCAATCTGACCCAAAACCCTTTTTAAGAAAAATATCTGATAAAAAGAGTGCCGAAGGTAAAAATCTTCATTTACAACTTTATGCTCAAAGACAAACTGAAAGGAAACACACAGTTAGCTATGATGACGTAAAAAGTAACGTAACAGGTCCATATAAGCCATGGGCGTAATGTCCAGCGATGGGGCGTTGCCTAGTATCATGTACGTGTACATGTAGATATGAAGGCGCCAGAAACGTTACTCTGCCCACACAGTAAGCACGAGCGCCACCAGGTAAGTGAGCAGAACATAGCCTGCAGCGTGATGTGCCTGCAGTGCTGTGGACCCGCCTGCAGGACCAGGCCCGTCGCCAGGGGTTGGTGTGGCGCTCAGGCTGCAGATGTCTTCTGTAGGCAGTCTGGTTCCACGCGGGAAGGGGGCGGCATACTGTTGCACGGTATCCTGTGTTTTTGGCAATGGAGAAATACGTCAGTACGTGTTTTGAAAGTGAAACAGAGACGGTTAGCAACATGGTCATTCATTTGACGTGAAATGCATACCGATACATACAGTCGAAGCTTCCAATGTAACACCAACACCGATCGCGTCATAATCATCCAAACGCATCCAAACCGATTCCCTTCCACAAGGACTGTTACAGATACTGTTACTTTCCAAGAATAGTCTTAGACTACCATATTCAGCCACTCAATAATCAGATCTGGAGAAGTTTAAGGAAGAGACCTCCCAACACCTCCCAACTGCGCAGTACCACTCAGAACTACATATTGTCTAGTACATTTTGTCACGCCAAATAGCAGTTACACATGTAAGCAATGACTTTGGAAACGGTCAGATAGCATCCACTATCTTTCGTCTGTGACACTGAGGAGTTATTGTCGACGAGCAGGTTTTATACCCTACTTATGAATTGATACATAAAGGAAGTGAAGAAAAATTCTAGATAGTCCTATGTGAAACAAAAGTAAGACAATTGAAAGTTGATGCAAATCAATCAGCTCCTGTTGTTGGAGTCCAGTAGCATATTACTACATATTACATGTACTTTGTCAGTAGCATCAGAAATGCAGCAACGATAGACTGATTTAGAGAAGTTATCGATGAAATGTTGGTTATAACATGATAAGTATATCTACAGGAGTCAGGACTGTTGGTCTTACAGCGTCAACGTTGGACTCGGGGCTGCTCAAGCAATACGAGTAGAATGTTGAATTCAGGAGATGATCGGAGAAGTCTCGTGCTTTCTCGCGAGTCCACGGAACGGCCTCCATCACCTCTTCATAGCTCATGTTGACCATGTGGTCTGGTGCCGTGATGTGGATATTGAAATTTTCGTCACTTCAAAAACCAAAATGGACAAGATAATTAGATCATCCTCTGCTGTTAACCCATGTCCTGCCGACTTGGGTTTTAATATTCAACCCCCCTAAGCTGGTTAATTAATCAGATCAGTAAAACGTGGCCTATTCTGTGCTTTTGTTGATAACCTCCCCAATCGACGCGGTTTGCTGTGGTATGCCGCATTTACGTAAGAAATCCCCCAAACCCTTAAAGATACTGAACCCACATATATGCATTATATATGTGCATCCCATATACATACGGGCTGAGCAGGACAAGGTTTTTTTAAAGCATAAGTGTAGACTATATGACCGTACATGCTTCGGCAATTTCATTTTGACTATTTCATCACTACTGCAGGGGAGATCAGCGTATGGGGAAACAATTATTAATCCTCTATCCCTGCTGAGAACGCAATAATTTAACCTTCGTAAATATCAAAGCATGTGAGTGAATGTCAAAATACATTTCCTTGCCAATAGTTTGATATGCCATTTTAAGTAGCCATTTTAGACCTGCGATGTCATCTTAAAATTCTGAATGGAAACCACCAGCATGGTCATTGGCTCCTCTGCAGAGTCTTGACAACGGACTACTAAGTAGCAAACACGTAGTATGGCGTACACGTTATGCATTAACAAGAACGAAATAAGAAAGAAAAGTTATACAATAACATATTAGTCATACTGTGAATAAGGTTAATCATTCACACGCACAGTTCATAATCCTGGACCCCAGCAAAAGTAACCGTGTGGTGTATGTTCGGCATACTCTCGCAGAAACTCGTGTTGAATTTCGGGTAATAAAGGAAGAAGCTCTCGCACATCTCCTGTGGTGTACCAAGTCCTCCCTGAGCGAAAAAAATGCGCAGTATAAAAGATTTTAATTAGCATTGTTTTCTTGTGATTGGTAAAACAATGTATTCATTTTTAGACTCCAGATATCAGCTACCCTGAAGATAGCATAAAAGACAATTGATGCAATTCTGCAATGTTCTCTGCAATTCTATATACGGAAAAATCAACAAATATTGCACGTTAGAAATCTCCATTGTCAAGTCGAGACAAATTTAAGACGATGACACATCTTTAACCCTATTCAGACCGGGGGGGGGGGGGCTTTTGAGGCCTGCGCCAACTTCGATGTCCTATAACGCCAGAACGCCTTACGCTAAAGCCACCAGATTTGGTGAGTTTTCCTAAAATATTGTTGGCAACAATTATACGAAGTTTGACAAATTTTCAATTTTTTCGTTTTGCTATGGCAACCGTTTGCTGACAGGCAGTTTTGCCAAAAATCACTATTTTTGGTTCTAACAATGTATTTTTCACATTTATTTGCTATAATACTGTTATTTTGCTACATAAATAAAATCTTATATTATTTAGCATATCTTTCATAATTATATATGCATAAATTATGCTAATTTGATGACGTCATCATCCCAAAATCCAAGATGGCGGACCGTATGGCCAGATCAAGAATAACAAGCTAATTATCCCTTAAAACTTGTAACTACCTGGTATTTTTTCATCAAAAACCATCTAAATGAATGAATTTAGTCTATTTCCATTCCTCTTTGTGATTATTTGTTGCAAAAAAAAGTAGTTTTAAAAATACAAGGTGGTGGATATAATATGGCGGAGCCTAACTCGTATCTTAGATGTGCATGACGTCATTCTATGACGACATTATGACGTCATCGATGTTGCTATTGGCAATACAAGTCGTAATAAACATTATTATTCTGTTATCTGCACTTGCTACATTTTTGTAGTATAGCTTGAAGTTTTCTGAGAATACCCTTTTTTTCATGGGTCCGGCCAATATAATCAAATTGATGACGTCATAATTACGTCATCTTACGTCAACGTAACATCAAACGTCACATACTCAGATATTATGTCGATATCATGTCTAAAAAAATCGGTGGCCCTACGGCACGTCGTTCAAGAGTTAGAGGACTTAGAAGTGGAGAGCCTCAAAAGCCAAAAAAGCCCGGTCTGAATAGGGTTAAGGTAAATGTGTAAGGAAAAGGAAAACATTACTTACATACACCACAGAGTCTTTGTGTTCCGAGTTGTAGATGCACTCAGTAATCAGAGTGTCTCCCTGTAAAAGGTAGAGGGAATAACAGTTATGGAACAGACTGGTCATTATTACCTACTGTTGTTGTCGGGAATTGACGATTTCATATCGTTTACCTACTGCCTCTTTCCCAATAGATATACTTATTGGAGTTTGATCAAAATAGGAAAGGAAGACCACATTTATACTAGGCTGCTCTGTTGCTCTTATCTATCCTTTCCAACCAAACCATACACTTGCTTCAAATGAATGAATGAATGAATGAATGGTTTATTGAAAAACGACATACCTCGCAGCCAAAGGCTGAATTGCGTATACGGTACAAGTGTGGCACAATAACATAATTCAAGAAGGAGCATTTAGGCTGTGAGCAATACAAAATTAACTATGTACTGATACTGATAACGTTTGGATGTGATTAGACAGCAGCACTGTGGAAGGAGGCACTATTAAGGTCTATGGACACGTTTTGTTGGGTAAACGAAGCTGTCTCATCACTTTAAGTTAGTATGCTAACGCAAATAATGGAATGGCGTCAGGGTTGTAGCCAGCACATGTCCTTCAGTCTTTTGAAGGAACTTTGAAGCTGGGGACTGAAAAAAGTTTTCCCCATTCCGTCCCCTGGGACAGACAAAAATTGATATGTAAAGATATAAAAAAACTGAAACCCATGTGTTCTTCTTCAACAAAACAGATGCCATTGAACAGCTTAGTCTACAAACAAAATTTGCACCTCAAAATGCAGGAAATAGTGTTTCAGAGGGTCTTGATTTAAAAAATTTCTGGGACCCAGACCCCCTAGAAATGACGCGCAACGTCACGCCATGCCGTCGGTGCTCGATAGGATTCCCATTCAAAATCAAGGGGACTGAAAATGATTTCAGGCTGGCTACAACCCTGAATGGCGTATAGTACCGGATGAACGGTGATTTCCTCCTTCAGCATCCTCATGTTCTGCAGGTTGAAGTCGTAGTTGTCGTCCCGTGCGATGTCCGTCTCCACGCCGTTATGAATCAGCCTGGCGTTCAGCCTGACGCCCAGCAGATGGGCGTGCAGCATCACTCCGATGATCTTGATGGGTTCTCCGAGCTCCTCCATGTACTGGATTCAAAAGAACTCAAACGGTGTTTTAAAACACTTAATCTCCAAGCAGATCCTACGGTAGCATAAGTATCAGAAGCTGGCAGAGGAATGTGTTTTGCTACTTTTAGCTGACAACACATGTTGGCCAGTTTGGTACTATCTTATACCATTGTAGAATCTGCTTGGAGACACTTAACACTATTGACAATCACCCAACAATCGTCAAAAAAGCGCACGTCGAACCGTTACTAGCTTCAGGTGTCAGTACAAATCATTGCTGAAGTCGCGTGTCTGTAAAGATCATTGATGAGGTCAGGCGTTCATAAAAAAAAATTACTATTACTGAGCGATGTGCAGTTACAGTCCACGGACCGCTGGATCTTTTCTGGCGGATCAGATCGTATGACAAACTATCTGACTGATCTCTACTTTTACTTAAGCTTGACGAGGCTGAAGAGACAAACCCCTGCTGTTTTTTTTTAGCTTGGCGGGACTCATTAAGATGTTTGACTCACTGCGTTTAGACAGTGCGAACTGCAGAACGCTGCAGACTTGAAGTCCACGGCACGAGGAGGGATGGCATGATACTTGTTCACAATGACGCCGACCTCCAAGGTCCCAACATCGTTATCCCTCAGCTCCGGTGTGTACGTCATTCTGATCCCGGAACTGTCGTACATACCTGTGTAAAGGCAGGCGGGTAAAGGTAATCTCATAGACATTTAAGGCCATGGGGACAGAAAGTTGCTAATACACGTTTTCTAGGACACGGTATTGGAAGCCGGACCCTTCCTGTCCTTCTCCTTTTCATATTATACATATTTATAATAACTTCCTAAAGGGGCACTCTTCCGGCACTTACGTCAAGCTTGCGTCACTGCGGGGTTTGTTCACTGCGTCACTGCTTTGCTATTTTCTCTGATTTTTATAATCTAGATATTGCGCTATACATCAAGGTATGTCTTAGAAGACGACAAAATACACAAAAAGTAAGAAAATTCGTTCTTTACATGAATCTCTGAAATTCGTTGAGTATCTTTCGAACACCGCAGTGACGCAAGCTTGACGCAAGTGCAGTGAGAGTGTACCTTTACAGCCTGCTTCAGAATCAATGGTTTTCTTTCTCCGGGTGAACTTTATCTAAAACTTTGAGACCTTTAAAGATTCCTGACCTGATTCCAGTTGGGGGTTGTCGTAGTGCACCTCCATCAGCACATACCCGCTGTCTTCGCTGTCACTTATTGGGTAACCAACGTGCTCTGGATAGATTACGTCCTGAGAGGAAGGGAAGAAGCATCATTGTTAACTAGACACCCACTCTATCTAGCAGCATTGGTGTACTGAATATGCAGAGAGATACATGCCATCTTTAATATCATATTCTTTGAGGATATATCCCTCACTGTGTACAAATAGGTGAATATGTCAAAGAATGTTTTAGACATCAGAACCAGTAGTGTGAACGAAAATTGAGTCAACGTTGATGTTACAATGTAACATACTCCATTTGCGTACATTCTCCATGCAGGGTGCAGGTAAGAGTGCATAAAAGTGCAGGGACTTTCGTAAGGTCTTCTGCATTCATACATAAGACCTTACGAAAGTCCCTGCACTTTTGTTGTGCCAATAAAGCTAAGATTACGCTGTACAATGAAACTGTAATCAGCAAGGTAACCATGGAAACATAACGTAGCCATGGAAACAGAACAAGGTTCCTGACCCACCCCTCCGCCAATGGCCCATGCTGCAACGATGCTTCCTCCGTAACAGCCATACCAGTCGCTAGGCATGTTGGGAGACTGGCACGCATGTCCCGGATGTTCCTCTGGCACGATGGTGATGTTTGGGATCGTTCTGCACTTGTAGAGCAGCACGTGGTGAAAAATGCCGTCGTTACCAGGAGTGATTATGGGTTCCACCTGATTGATCGGGATTAGGTAGATAAAAGATTGGTTATTTAAAGGTGCACTCTCATTGCACTTGCGTCAAGCTTGCGTCACTGCGAGGTTCGAAAGATTCTCAACGAATTTCGGAGATAAAGAACGAATTTTCTTACTTTTGTGCACCATAATGGCTAGACGAAAAGCGAAATATTTCATGTCTCCAAGTGGTAGTTGAAGCATTGTTGTCAGAATTTTTCAATGTTTAACCGTCGATAGTATGCTAATACGGCTCTGTGAACTCCAAGTATGTTATTTTTCAGCAAGTTGAACCCGTCACGTACCTTGATGATGTGGTGTTTGCTGGGAAGGTTCGGCATCTGGAACACACGGCACCAGTACGTCGTGTCCTGGTTATCGGGAATGGGGACCTGCAACGGAATAAATAACATTGTCCTAGTGGTAACGTAGATCCATCAAGGAACGCAAAAACATTAGTCATGCCATTAGAATGGAGACTTGTGTGCCAAGATATCTTAGAAAAACAGCAGCAGACAGACGACGATGGGTCGGGCTATACGAAGACGTACACTGATTTGGCTGCAAGGGACGACATAAGTTATTTGACGAAGGTGTGCATATCTTTAAAGGTTCAGATTGTATGAAGAGGATCCCTCACGTTGTTCATCAGCAGATCGAATGAGTAGGTGTTCCCTGTTGTTGGCGTCTCGGTGAGTTTCCTATTGAGAAGGAGAGTAGCCCTGGCTCCCCTGTTGGTCCCGTGGTAGGTCGGGCCACTCACCCCGGACTCTTCCTCCGGATCCTGGTCATGCCACGCCCACAGCACACGCAAGGTGTCCTCCTGGAGACGCCAAACATTAGCACAGTGAATTAGGAATCCCTTTACTATTATACTATCATCTAGAATATATTCTATTCTGTTCTGTTCTATTCTATTCTATTTTCTTCTATTCTATTCTATTCTATTCTATTTTCTTCTATTCTTTTCTATTATATTCTATACCATTCTGTTCTATTCTATACCGTTCGGTTCTATTCCATACCATACCATTCTGTTCTATTCTATTGTTTCTCTTCTCTTCTCTACTCTACTCTACTCTACTCTACTCTACTCTACTCTACTCTACTCTACTCTAGTCTACTCTAACGTTACTTTATTATGGTCCATTCGATTATTTTCTATTTTAGTCATATTCATATTCTACTGCATCGTATTCCGCTTTGACGATGCTACTGTATTCTAATCTGATGCAGTTTGATGTCACCAGGCAAAGTCGTTATTTGCGTATCTATTACGCACGTTGATGACGCGGTCCCTGACGTCACATGTCGTCAGCTTCCTGTTGAACCTCAGGACGGTGTGAGTCCCGTTCTCGTACCCAGACACCAGCTCCCAGTCCTGACTCTCGTCCACAGAGGGCTGCGCCTTTGCCTCGGCATACCGGTCCTTTGGATGCAAGACATTATAAATTATAGTGATGTAGACATTGAGATTTCTGCAGCCACCATGTATGTGCACTGATGCCCACGTATGAACGATTGATGTTTTAAAAGGCGTTGTGCCGAAACTTTGCATTCCAAACGCAACACCCACGTGCCTTTTCTGAATATCAAGCATAAAACTGTAGGCAGGCAAGTTTTTGATACTCGTGGGAAAATTAGTTCTGGGAAAACGGACCGTCCTACACCAAAGGTTTCAAGGACATTTCTTAGGCTCAGAGAACAACATGTTTGGACAAAGATAAGGAATGGGAATCCTTTTTGTAAACGCTGCTTCTTGTTTAACACTGTCATTGAAGGGGGTGGCGCTAGGTCTTCAATGTATCCTGTAAATAATTGTTCTATGGATAGGCTGACGCGATATGGTAACTCCTTAGGTAAACATTTTGCCATAGGTGATGGAACTCGGACACTAATTCTACAATAATCATAGACTATTTTACAACTTGTAAAGAGTATAATGGGGCTATTAAAACCAAATATGATGGAATGAAATGCGCGTAATGTCCCAACGTGAAGCTTTCTTGTTCATTTCCTTGTTGTAGTAGTTGATTCCCCACTATGTGGTCACCAAAGATTGTCATAAATCTAGATCGTAGATCGTAGATGCCTTTTCCATATCATGTTTAGTTGCGAACGTTATATCTGTTATTACAAACTTGCTGTTGTGTTATTTTGCGTTGACAACTTTCATGCAGCAATATTCATTTCCACATTGAACATGAAGACTTTGGCTGTCATGCAAAAGTTCTACTACCGTATAATCTGCTGGTACGCAATGCTCAGACATATTGTAAGCCACCACCGTATAGTAGTATCAAAGGTAATACTACTACTACTACTAGACTAATAATAGGTAATTCGTAACGGCTCATGATAAACAAACCGGTAGGACGTTGACCTGTTCGAATGACCACTTTAATCAAACAGCGTAACGATGTCCTCTTTTCTTAGCACACCATCTTTAACTCCCAAACAAATCTGCCCCAAATCATGCTACGTTTAGTGTGGTTACTGTGCATAATCAAATATGCTGTTCTTTTGTGTTACTATTTGCTCTCAGGGACTCACAAGTATTTTCTGTATATATA
Source organism: Branchiostoma floridae x Branchiostoma belcheri (assembly GCA_019207045.1). Lineage (NCBI taxonomy): Eukaryota > Metazoa > Chordata > Leptocardii > Amphioxiformes > Branchiostomatidae > Branchiostoma > Branchiostoma floridae x Branchiostoma belcheri. The sequence continues at coordinate 6,859,674 of CM033031.1, forward strand.
TATCTGGACATCTGTAACGTTACATAAAAGAATGCGTGCCAGGTAATGCTTGCAGGAGGTATGAAGAGTGAACTATCGGGCTGACCTGTTACTGTTTTGTAGCTTTAATGTTGCCTTTACATGTAAAGCTTAGACTACGTATAGCACTGAACCCACCGTGAGATACGCAGTCCCGTCTTTGACCCAGCCGATGGCGATGTCGGATCCCGGCATGCCTCCGTTCGGGGACAGACCCAAGCCGACCCATCCTGTCGTCTGCACCTGGGCCTCGAACTCGATCTTCTCGTCGTCAAACTTCCAGAGAAGCTGGAACTTTTCTTCTTCGTCCAGAGATTCATGGTGGGTGAAGTCGTCCGCTGCTATAACGTTTTCCCCCAATATGGCGGTAACTACAATTATAACACAAAAACTCGCCAACAAGCTGGCCATTTTAACTGACTTCACCTGCACTGACGTCTATCGGTGATTTGTGACCAGCTGTCTCTTGGATATTTAATACATGACGTATGTGTTTCCAAGGTAACGAGCAATCTTAACTATCCTGTTATTGGACCGTTACTGTAAAGATGCTAGAAGTTGCTAAAATCCTCATTTAAACGTGAGTCACTCATCCTCATTTAAAGGTGAGTCATTCATGCTGAGTCATGAAAAATAAAACCAAAAACAAACAGACGAACCATACGGGTGGGGGTGATTGTGGTAAGCAAACATTTAATCGCATTTGTTCAACACAGACAAGTGGTTTTGGACACACTAACAGCGAGGGCTCTGTCTTATGTACCGAGATGTAGATGTAGAACACAAAGAAAACAAGTTCCCCTCTGCTGGATGTTCTTAATTAAAGAAGAATGATTACGTAATGACAAATTAACCAACCCAAAAAAATCAAAGAGACATTGCCAAGTATATTGTAGTTTATTGGTTTTCACAATTAATTGTGCTATACCAAACAGGAAAATAACTATTGAGACCGACGCCCAGGCTGGGATAGTGTTGATGATGAAATATGTTTGACAAAACGTCAAAGACTGATAGTTTTATCCTTACTACCCCCCTCCCCCACAGTCTGTTATTGTAATTAAAGGGACAGTCCTTACAAGATTCATAAAAGGAGCATATGTCAGTTGAGTGTATTTCATAGTCACAGTTTTCCATTGTGGATTTGGAAAATTATTTAATAAAGTTACTTATCATTGATATTGATTCATGACCTCGTGAGGCATACTCACCATTGCTTAAGTAAAAAATGCTGAAAAACATGGTCTATTAGCTAGACTACTCTACCGTGTAAGGAGACTAACGTTACATGTTAAAGAGGTTGTGCATACTAGATAAATATAGAGTGTGCTTACGTTATTAATATGCTTAAAATATGCTGCTAATTCTTTTGTAGTTGTTCAAAAAATATGAACGAACACACCGCACACCATGATACATGTAATTGGAAAAAAATAGTAATAATTACTAGAGCACATATTCGTGATTGGAGGATCATCATGAATATGCATTTTGGAAATACTTTATTTTATTTGTTCCTCATGACCTGCAGACAATTTCTATTTCATTTGATATGTTGATTGTTCATATGAAGGCACCAGAAACGTTACTCTGCCCACACAGTAAGCACGAGCGCCACCAGGTAAGTGAGCAGAACATAGCCTGCAGCGTGATGTGCCTGCAGTGCTGTGGACCCGCCTGCAGGACCAGGCCCGTCGCCAGGGGTTGGTGTGGCTCTCAGGCTGCAGATGTCTTCTGTAGGCAGTCTGGTTCCACGCGGGAAGGGGAGGGCAAACTCTTGCAGGGCATCCTGTGTTATTTTTGGCAATAGAGAAAGACGTCAGTGCATTATTAGTTTGTATTTCGTTTTATCGTACAACCGAAGCTACCAATGCATTTACGTACACGGCTACAGCATAACGTTTAAGTTACTATGTGGAAATTGCCAATAAAATTGTTTTTAAACTCATTAATCGACAGAAAGCCTTACAGCGTCAACGTTAGACTGGGGAGTGCCACGGCAAGACGAGTAGAATGTTGAATTGAAGAGAACTTCGGAGAAGTCTCGTGCTTTCTCTCGAGTCCACGGAACGGCCTCCATCACCTCCTCGTAGGTCATGTTGACCATGTGTTCTGGTGCCGTGAAGTGGACATCGAAATTTTCATCACTGTAAACACAAGATGGACGGGAAAATCAGTACCTACTAAAAGTATGTGTCAAGCGTTAATTACAATCTATTGTAGACTGTTCGTACGTATCATTATGGCAGAAAAGCTCAACGTGTTGGACAAATTGTAAAGGTGGGGTCACACCTGCGTATATATTCAAGTCCGTTTGAGGTGCGTATGAAGCTCTTAGTCTCTACCAGGCTCCACAGGTCGCGGGAAAATAGTCCAAATTGGACAAATATAGCTAGATAACATGCCAGATGAGTTAGCTGACCGAGAAGTATGGTTAGCGACCCAGCTAACTCGTCTGACATGTTGCCTGTTTACGTTTGTCCAATTTCTAATATTTTTAAAACGACCCGTGAAGCCTGGTGGAGGCAAATACTCCCATGCGCGCCTCATACGGACTTAAATATATACGCAGGTGTGAACCCACCTTAACGAACGATTGTCTAACAATGGTAGAAATAGTAACAGAAACGACCAAACCAAACGCACTTCAATCATGTAGCAGTTCTTAATCTTAAGTGTTTTGTACCATACAGTATATCTGTAGAATTTATGTATAAGATTATTAAGACTTTAAATGATCTAAACTGTATCTCTGTTATATATTTTGTCTGACCCATACCTATTCCCTTATGACCTCAATGAAAAGCGGCTTGAAGGCTTCTCATGATGACATGATTAAACAAAGGTTCAAACAAAATGGATTTAAGTCTATCATTGCCTTCAACTATAGCGATGGCGTTATTTGTGACTGCTAATTGTTATATAATCTTTTGATTGCATTAACTACGTTGAAATACAATTCAATCTCTACAACTGGATAAAGAACGGATATTTACTTCCGGACATTTCTAGTAAAATCCATCACTCTTCTTCAGCGTCACTAGAATGATGGATGTCACTCGAAACGTCCGGAAGTAAATATCCGTTCTTTATCCAGTTGTAGAGATTGAATTGTATTTGAATATTGCTTACTTGGATGTCTAACCTTCATAAACGTATTAACTACATTGATTGAGTGAACCCAACGTTGAATTTCTATTGTCTCATTGAACTCAAACCAACATGAACCATACGCACAAGGTAAAATCCTGGGCACCAGCAAAGTTGACCGTATGGTATACGTTCGGCAGGCTGTCGCAAAAGTTCATGTCGAACTTCGGGTAGTACAGGAAGAAGGTCTCGCACATCTCCTCTGGTGTTCCACGTCCTCCCTGGGCGTAAAAATAAGAAGATCTTTATTTGCATGTTCTTGCCCACATGGTATTACATTGAATACATAAGACTAGATACTATTACAAGTAGTGTTACAAGCGAACAGTTGGATAGATAAAACACCTGAAGCTATTCTATCACTGTAACATTTGTTTATACGCCCTTCGCTCTTCTGAAAACAAGTGCATACGAACTCACATAGGTTTTATTTTACAATGTTGTCTGTGGCTGTCATTATACATACAAATTGTGCGTCTTTCGCAATAACAATCTTTCCCAATCCCCTCGTGTATAAGGTTTGAACTCGAGACCTACCAACTGCATAGAGATATCTTTACACATTTACCCGTTTATTCTGTCATTTGCATCCTATTATTGAATAGGATGCAAATGACAGAATAAACGTTTTAGTCGATATTGGACAACTTGTTGAATAGTTTCTCTTTAAGGCTTCAACCATTGTCATGTCAAAACAAATTAAAGAAGACGACACATCTCTAAGGCAAACGAAGGAGTAGCAAAATAGTACTTACATAGACCATAGTATCTTTATGTGCCGAATTGTAGATGCACTCGGTAATCAGAGTATCTCCCTGAAGAAAAGGTAAGAGAATAACAACAACTTTAAGTAAAAACTATTCAGACCATTTTATGGACGTAAAGCACCTTAAAAGAATGACGAATTCCTAATCTTATGATATTTAATTGTTGCATTTTATATTTTGTAGCGTTTGGTGGTAGACTAAAGACTTAAAAGTTCAGTTCAGTTCATCCTCTTAGTACGAGGTGTCACGAACACTTAACAAACAGTACTTTTTGCTATGAAAGTAAAGGCATGGTGGCGAGGGTAATTCAAACGAAGGAACAAATCATACATCAACATGGCAACAATCCAATAAATTATTCTAAGTACACAATTGTATTTTTGTATTTCTCCGACAGCTGTGGCCTTCTTTATCAAGGTACCCTCCCTTTATATTGAAGGCAGCCTAACAGCTGTGGATAATAGCGTATCTTACTGGATGAACGGTGATTTCCTCCTTCAGCATCCTCATGTTCTGCAGGTTGAAGTCGTAGTTGTCGTCCCGTGCGATGTCCGTCTCCACGCCGTTATGGATCAGCCTGGCGTTCAGCCTGACGCCCAGCAGATGGGCGTGCAGCATCACTCCGATGATCTTGATGGGTTCTCCGAGCTCCTCTAGAAACTATCAATAAAACGGAGACATTAATTGACGTGAAAAGTCAAGTGTTTGTATGTTTGCACAAATGTCTAGGGATCAACTATACATCCAGGACGTGTGTCTTTATAAGTTCGGAAGTGTACTCACCGCACTAAGACACTGTGAACCGCAGAACCCGGCAGACTTGAAGTCCACGGCACGAGGTGGAATGGCGTGATATTTGTTCACAATCACGCCGACCTCCAAGGTTCCAGCGTCATTATCTCTCAGCTCTGGTGTGTACGTCATTCTGATTCCGGAACTGTCGCGTATGCCTGTGTGATCACATATGGAATGTCAACGCGGCAAAGTTTTGATTCAATAAGTATGTTAATAAATTATCAGAGTCTGTCATGTTAATGGTATTTAACAACGGCTGGCATCCCTGAAGCTGACAGGGAAAATAGAGCAGCTAACAGAGCCAACTGGAGAACGTTGACAAGGCGGGGCGCAGAGGCCCTTGAGACTAAGCGTCATGACCACGCTGAAGAGAGAAGGAGGAGGAGAAAGGAGGCAGTGTGTTGACCAGACCGTCTCGTCAGCCCAGTTCACCTGAGAGCAGTGCAGCAGAGTATGCAGGTCAAAGATAGGACTGCTCAGCCACATGAGGGCCTGCAGAACTTCCCACGAATCCTCGACGACGGGGAAAGAGCCATGATGATGATAGTGAATAGTATCACAGAGTTTCTACATAGATAATCATAGATAATCATGGCTCTTGTAGAGAGAATATGGGACCCCGATTAAACTAACTAGGATGGCATCTAGACTACCCTTCCCACTGCAAGCTTAAACTTTTCATGTAATGCGAGGAGGCGGGGCTGGATCGCAAAGGTCTGGGGCGGCTGCAACTCGGTGCTAACTCAGGTCACCTCAATACGAAATTTATTGCCCCAGAGGACTGCGGCCATAAGACTGTAGATTTTGAATCCCTCACACCGGCAAGGACCCATACTCTTTTGATAAATGCAGGGGGTTTAATAAAGTGTCTTTTCCAATGGCGCAAGATCAGTATCATGTCAACGGATTCTAACCCAGGACTCCAGGTTATGGGCAGTTACGCCACACGACTCTTGGTTCTACAAAGATGAAAGGAATGTAAGGAAAAATGTAAGGCATTTTCTGTGAGAAACACAACGTCGTGATCATGATATACAGTGTATTGTATGGCGGTTGTAAGCGTGCATGGCATTTATGATTAGTGTAAATAGGGAATGTCGGCAAACATCAGTGAATTGCTTAACAGTACAGTTTGAACAGTTCAAAGCCACTACAAATGAAGACATATCATCTGCTTTCATGTCAGGTATCTGCATGTTATTCATATTTGTAGAATCTTTTTTAAAAAATCTGTGGCCTTTTAAACAGGTCATTAAATATATCCCTACCTGATTCCAGTTGAGGATTGTCGTAGTGCACCTCCATAAGCACATACCCGCTGTCTTCGTCATCACCAATAGGGTAGCCAACGTGCTCTGGATAGATTAAGTCCTGAGGGAAAGGAAATAAACACCATAAATTTTCATGATTTGACTGAACACCGAAATGTAACTTGGCTCGAGAATCGGTACATGTATACAGTACGTATAGTCTCATTAGGTTGGTAAATCATTGCGTTATCTCAGCCATATTTGGGATTGCACACCTCTTCCTTTAGCCTGATTTAATCGCGCGTCTTAGGCCGAATTACATTGTCCGCGGGGAGGAGACTACCAGCTCCGAATAGTGGAGTTTGCGTTACACTTCATTTAGTCATTAATTTCTTCAACTTTGTCACATGGCAGGACAGGGGGAACAGGCGAAGCCTTTCTCTTGCCTCCACCCCTACCTCCGTGCAGACAGCGACACCTAGCTGAAGTGCTAAGTTTAACCCGATTCAGACCGGTCTTTTTTTTTATCAATCTGGGACGGGAGGGGGTGTTCTCTCGAGGCTCCTGTAACTCTTTAACGACTTATTGTACGAGAAAATGATGTACACGTAAAGTATAAGGAATATAAGAAATTTGATGACAATACATGTATAACGTAATATGACTTCATTGTGATGGCATCTGTATGATTGTATTGGCTGGAACCATGAAAAAAGGTATTCCTAGAAAACGTCAAGGTATGCAGCAAAACTTTAACAGCAAGTGTAGATAGCTGAATGTAATGTCTGCTACGATTTCTGTTGTCAACATCATTGATATCGATATCAAAATGACGTAATAAAATGACGTCTGACATATTTAAGATACCAGTTGGTGTCCGCCATCTTTAGCCTGCCAACTTGAATTTTCAAAAAACGATCTCAAAAGACATAAACGTTGCTTTATGAAATAACAACAAGTAGTTACGAATCTTAAGGGATTATATAAGCTATCTTTAATTGATCTGGTGATATGGTCCGCCATCTTGGATTTTGACATATGACATCATTAAATCAGCATAATTTCATATGCTAAATTGCACAATACTTTATTCATGTAATAGAATAGCAGTTCTTTAGCAAGAAAACCTGAAAAAAGGAAGTCAGCGATTTTCGTCACAAATGCCTGTCAATAACTAGTTGGCATTTCAACACTAAAGAAAGGAAAACTTTCCAAACTTTATCAAGTTGTTGCCAGCTAAATGTCAGGAAAAGTCACAAAATTTGGTGACTCTAGTGTAAGGCGTCCAGCCGTTCAAGTTGTCGCAGGCCTCAAAAGCCATGATCCAACGTGGGCTAAGAGGAAGACGAGGCATAGAAGTATCTATGAACATGCACTCATATATGTACTCGTAAATAAAATGGATGTGCTTGTTTAAAATTGCGGTTTCATGTCATGTGATGTTAATGATACTGGTTGTTTGGTCATAGGTCAACGAGTGATGAAAGAGAGAAGCCTGAGACCGTGCTGACCAGTTTTACCAAGAACACCGGGTCTTGGGGCGACATTTCTGTCACAGCAAACCAAAAAGATGAACCCACCCCTCCGCCGATGGCCCATGCTGACACGATGCTTCCTTCGTAACAGTCCTCAGCCCAGTCGATAGGCATGTTGGGAGACTGGCACTCATGTCCCGGATGTTCCGCGGGCAGGATGGTGATGTTTGGGTTGATCTTGCACTTGTACACGAGGACGTGGTGAAAAACACCTTCGTTACCCGGTGTGATGATTGGTTCAGCCTGCAGAAGCAAAGCAAAGGAATGTTCTGTTAATGATTGATAATCAATCAATCAATCAATCAATCTATCTATCAATCAACCAATCAATCAATCGCTGGAAAGGGACAAAAAACTTTTGATCTAACATCTGAGTGGTAGAATCCAAAACATATTCTGCATTCTGTGAGCAAATTTGATTAAGCTGTTGTAAGAATATACAGTAAAAATTGTAGTTCTTTGTTCAATGGACCCTTCCAGCCGAACACCATAAGCCCCGCCCCCTGTTCGATCTCGGGTTCTATTTCAAAACCTCGGTCAAAAACGGCGCGAGTTGCAAAAACATGGCCGCCGCCGATATCAAGCTGAGAATACCGGCTGACTTCGGTTTAGCTTTTGGGGCCTTAAAATCCTCTCAGAACAGGCGGAAGAAAAATGCTATGCATTCTTTGTGGAATGCTACATCCACTAGGTACAGTCATTTGAGGAGGGGGCGCATATAGTTGCGGTAAGGGTGATATAATTTCAGTCAAAGCGTAAGCGGGAGGTGCTCCATAATATTACCTCGTTGGTGGGCAGGAGTGCCCGGTTTCTGACATGCGGTCGATGCAGGTGTAAATCTGGGTACGTATATCTGTGACAGGGTTTCTACCGCGTTTGTTGCATGCATGGCATGTGCATACATGCTTTGGAGAAAAAACAAATTAAGAAGAAAGCAGCTCGGTCACTCACGTAGAGGGAGCTTGTACCACGTGTTAAATATAAGACACTACTACAAAGTCCGCTAGTGCAGAGTCCCGTCTCTTCTACGTACATTGCTTTACATGCGCATCCTGTCCAGGAAGAAAGTAATGCTATGTAGCGCCTACCCTTCCCAAAACAACAATACTCGGTCGGTATAGTCTTCAACAAAAAAGGCATAGCATTTTTCTTTGCCCATTCCTTTCCCACTAGGGCTGTTTTTGACCGAGTATTCGAAATAGAATAGGGGGTTCTATTTGTTCGATATCGCGTTCGGCTGGAAGGGTCCATTTATAAATAAGCTTGTATTTGTTTGTATAATTCCAATATGACATTGAAAACTCCAATGCCAGAAGCATTTCAGTTTTACACTGCCAAATAGTATTTGACATCAAAGGATCTACCGGCCATATTTATCAGGATTGTATATCCGAAAAACAGAGATTCCTTAGACAGAGATTCACTTAACCCCAAGATGCTTGTTTCCTGACCCTCCGTTGATATATATGGCTAGAGTTATGGACGTTATGTAAATTTGACGTGTCCGACAAGAGCTGCATGCATGTGGTCATGGAGTGATTTCGGTGATGCCTACTGCCCACTAAACGTTTTCAGCAAGGTAAACGTACCTTGATGACATGGTGTTTGGTGGGCAGGTTCGGCAACTCGAACACATGGCACCAGTACGTGGTGTCCTGGTGATCTGGGACAGAGACCTGCAGCAGAACAAATAACCGCTTCATGATATCAATCTTCATGATATGGACATCCATGAAAAAAATAAATGTGAGACGTTACAATGTCTGATTATAATTTTTGTGCACAATTTGTACTATTCTATTCCCATTATTACAGTAATATAGCTTACCAATCACAGTAGCAAAACCTATCGCGAATCTCCATAATTACAGCTTTTAAAATATTTCTAGCTAACACAAGTTACGATTCATTTCGTACAGTTACCACTATAATAGCTATAAGTATATTCTCTGTCTTTACATAACGGCATTAATCAAACCTTACGTTGTTCATCAGCAGATCGAATGAGTAGGTAGTCCCTGTTGATGGCGTCTCGGTGAGTTTCCTATTGAGAAGGAGAGTAGCCCTGGCTCCCCTGTTGGTCCCGTGGTAGGTCGGGCCGCTCACCCCGGACTCTTCCTCCGGATCCTGGTCATGCCACGCCCACAGCACACGCAAGGTGTCCTCCTGGAGACGGCAAACATTAGCGCAGTGAGTTTGGAAACAATTTCCTGATTTACTTGCACTCCATTCCATTCTTCATCTTATTTTTATTCTATTCTATTCTATTCTATTCTACTCTACTCTATTCTTTCCTATGCTATTTTTCTACTTTATTCTATCCTATTTTCTCTCTCTACTCTACTCTACTCTACTCTACTCTACTCTACTCTACTCTACTCTACTCTACTCTACTCTACTGCACTATACTGCACTCTACTCTACTCTACTCTACTCTACTCTACTCTACTCTACTGCACTCCACTGCACTCTACTCTACTCTACTCTACTCTACTCTACTCTACTCTACTCTACTCTACTCTACTCTACTCTACTCTATTCTACTCTATTCTTCTTTCTACTCCATTCCATTTAACGTTAATTCTACTCTATTCCGTTCTATTTTAGTCCATTCAATTCTTTTCTATTCTATTCAAGTTTATTCTCATTCCCGTTTTGTCGGTTCCATCTTATCTATTGTGATTCAGTTTGATATCTCTCGACAACATCGCTATTACTCACGTTGATGACGCGGTCTCTGACGTCACATGTCGTCAGCTTCCTGTTGAACCTCAGGACGGTGTGAGTCCCGTTCTCGTACCCAGACACCAGCTCCCAGTCCTGACTCTCGTCCACAGAGGGCTGTGCCTTTGCCTCGGCATACCGGTCCTGAGATGTAACGTGTTAGAAATTATAGAAAGAATTGTGGAGTTTCACGACCAGCATGTATCGGCCTGTTGATGAACGATTAATGTGCTGTAAGGTATTGCATAGATACTTTGCATTCCAAAAAACGCAACCCGTGGCGCCTTGTTCAATATACAGCATAACATTGCAAGAAGGGTGAGAGTTTTTGACACTCAAAAAATCAGTACTAGGCAAGGTGACCATCCTACGCATAGTGACACACAGACGTGTTTGGAATTACATGTTAGGAAAACGATAGGAGATGGGTAGTATTTTTCAAACGCTGCTTTTGCAGTTCCATATGTCATCACTATCATTGAAGTGGGTGGGGCTGTGTCTTCAATGTATACAACAAATAATTGTTCGACCTAAAGGACGATCCGATATGGTGTGGCAAAACCTTCCTTGTACAAATGAGCCTCCTTCGGTAAACATTGCCAATGGAGATGGGACTCGCGCACTGGTTCTACAATAATCACACACTGTGTTACAGCTTGTACACAAATAGAATAGGGCTACTTAGAATCAAATTGATCGAATGAAATAATGTCCCAGTGAGACGTTTCTTTGTTCATTTTTATGTTTATATGAGTCCTCATTTGTGGTCATCAAAGATTATAATATCATCAATATATTCAACGAGTTCAGATCAACGAGAATATCCTTCTGATTGTGTACTGCAAGTGTTTAGGTGTTGCTATCTTTTCTGCACTGTGGTAGGTGTATGCTCTCTTGAATCCAAAGAAAGTAATTCTGTGACTTACAGCTTGTGTACCATACGGTGACTTGCATTCTAAGACATGTTGTTTGCGGCAGTGCTTAATGTTTGTCCTCGCTCACCTTATCAGGTCCTTGGGCACTACCGTGTTACTGAGGTCACATGGAATGTACACATAGTAACCTGGGCAATTTACATACGTTATGTAACATCGCCCATGTCAGACCAGGTCAACAGGTAGGACCATAGAAAAGATTTTGCTAGAATACTAGTGCTCTGGCCTTCTATACATTCAAATTCATCCTTTCCAAGCTGACGATTGCCAATACATGCAACGATTTGCAACCTTATTTAAATCATGTTCAATTTAGTTGCCATATGTAGTATTGTAAAAATTTTGCTCTTTTGTGTTGACAACTTTCATGTAGCACTATTCGTTACCAAATTTGACATATTTGGTAACAATACGAAACTTTAGGGTAAGTCCCAATCTAACTTTGTGTTGGTTACGTAAAGTTTAGTTTTTTTTACACAAATTTGACATATAATTGGTTGTCCTTAAAATCTACTACCCATAATCTGCGGCCGCACAATGCTCCGAGAGATTCATTACGAATCTTAATAGTTGCCACGAATTACACATTGTCATTGAAATCGGAAGACATAGCCTACCTCCTGAAACTACGAGTATGTCAATACTATAATGAGTATAATCTACATAGAATAGAAGATGAACAGCATGTAGTTAAGTATAGTTATGCAACAAATAGAGAGTAGAACCTTTTAGACTGATAGAACCTAATAGAGGCTTCCTTACTTCATGTACCATGCAATACGGAGAAATCATATTTCTAAGGGTTATGAACAATCCTTTGATTTCAAAATATATCTTTACCATAAGAAGTAAGAAGAAGTCGAATTCACTTATTTTGGATATCTTTCTTGACCTTGTAATTACACTATGTATTAAACTGTTCTTTTGTTGTGATCTGTACTTAACGCCGTGGGTATTTATGCACAGCCTTGTAAAGGTCTTCATTTTATTAACAAACAAACCGGTAGGACGTTGACCTGTATGTTAGATAAGAGATACGCCAAAAAGAAGTTTCTCAAGCAACTGGATATGATTTCGAAAACGGTCAATTTGGAAAATATCCAGTTGCTTGAGTAACTTATCTTTGGCGTATCTTATTACCTGGATGTCTACATCGACGTTAGATATGAGAGTTTGAATGACCACTACTTTATAACAAAATTACTTACAATTTGTACCGAATGACATATGTAAGGAAAAGACAATGGTAGGTAATGCTCGCATGTGTGAAAGTAATGCTTGCTATGTATGAAAAGTGAACCATCGGACTAAATCGTTTCGTAACAGGTACTGTTTTGTAGCCCTTGCCGTCAAGACCACATAGTCGTATAGCACATAACCCACCGTAAGATACGCAGTCCCGTCTTTGACCCAGCCGATGGCGATGTCGGATCCCGGCATGCCTCCGTTCGGGGACAGACCCAAGCCGACCCATCCTGTCGTCTCCACCTGGGCCTCGAACTCGATCTTCTCGTCGTCAAACTTCCAGAGAAGGTTGAACTTTCCTTCTTCGTCCAGAGACTCGTGGTGGGTGAAGTCATCCCCTACTACAATGTTCCCCCCAAATATGATGGCTGTAATCACAGTTATAACACAAAAAGGCGACATGTTGGCCATTCTGACTGCTGCAGTTTTACTGGTGCGTCGTCGTCAGCTGTGTCTTGGATACTTGATTGACGTATGTGTTTCCAAGGTAACGACCAATCTTAACGATCCTGTGATTGGACCGTTCCATGAGTCATTCACGATGGACAATAAACAGGCAAAAGCAAACACAAGAACCATACTCAGGGTGGGGTGCTTGTGGTAAGCACACTGTTAACCACACCTTTTCAACAAGGACAAGTGGTTGTGTCTATCTATCTTGTGTACGTCACACAAACAGTGAGGACACTGCCTCTGCTACTGAAAAATGTAGGGCACGCAAGAAAAACAAGTGCACCTCTGCTGTATGGTGTTGATTAAATTACGATTAAATTAGAATGATTACTTAATCAGAAATTAACCCAACAAAAACAAAATCAAAGAACTTTGCGAAGTTTATTATAATATATAGTTGTTAGACGTTTTCGAAATAGATTAGGTGACACCGAACAGGCAAATTACAGCCAGATGCCCAAGACAGTCAATGATGATCAATTATGTTCGGTAGAATATGTTAATTAATGTTAAGACTGATAGTTTTATCCCTGGTAAAATCTCTAGATTTCATTGTTCTGTCAGGCGTAAGCGTGGGCCTATGAATACCTCATTACTAGAATACCATTTGACACTATAAGGGCTTTCAACCCCAACTGCAAATCTGGCACAACTGTTATGGCACAATATAAATACTACGACACTTTTCAATTCAACATAGACAGCCACAGCTATAAAACAACACAAAACATGGCTAAATCAAACCAACGACAATTCTTTTACCATTATGTACACGAATGTCTGTTTCTAGAACAGCTTAGATAATTCAATACAAAATGCACCTCCTTTGCAGTACGTAAAAGCCAAATCAAAGTTTATAGATACATTGTAACACTAAATTTACATCTATGTGATTTGTTTTCGTGTTTCAAAAATAATTAAGTCTTTGTAAAGGTAATTAAGTCCTTGTTAATTATTTTTGAAAAATCGGTTGAATCATCGCACTCCTTTCATTTCTGCAATGACTTAATCATAATTGCACCGTATGTCAATTGTAATTAATCAATCCATCTTCTTTTCTCTAGGTTATGATATTATAGTGTTTTTATAACGACTTTGTTTCACTCATTTTCTTGTTGTGAAGTTTATACTATGTATCTTTATATCAATATGTTATCCTTTTTATTTAAGTGTGTGTGTGTGTGTCTATCATAACAATTGTCTGAACTTGTTTTTATTGACCATGTCCTTGACGCTATCCATAATTTTTCTTTGACAGGTACGACTGATCTGAGATTGGTCATTGACCAGCTGGTGGTTCACTTCCGTACAGAGGATTCACATCCACCTCAGTAGCGGAGCAGGCAGAGGCGGATTGCTGCCCGTACAAGGTATTTGTCGGAAGATGGTAGTCGGTTTCGACGTCATTTACAGTCGCGACCGAATAATTTGTCGTAGGATTACCAAAGGACAGGCTTTGCCGTACAGCAGTAGGATTATCATAGGACAGGCTTTGCTGTACAGCAGTTGGATTATCATAGGACAGGCTTTGCTGTACAGCAGTAGGATTACCATAGTACAGGCTTTGCTGTACAGCAGTAGGATTATCATAGGACAGGCTTTGCTGCACAGCAGTTGGATTATCATAGGACAGGCTTTGCTGTACAGCAGTAGGATTATCATAGGACAGGCTTTGCTGTACAGCAGTAGGACTACCATGGGACAGGCTTTGCTGTACAACTGTAGGACTATCATGGGACAGACTGTGATGTACAGCTCTTGCCTGATATACTACATTTGCAGCTGCTATCCCGTAAGGCTTAATGTCTTCGTCGCCAGACTCCATCTGGGAGGTCGAATCGTCTTCTTGCACCATTTCTGTAGAGTACCCTGTCGTCTCCTGTCCTGGGTTGCTGTCATCATCATCGTCGTCTGGCACGGGAGGCGGACCAGCTGAAGCGTACTGGTGGTGTAGGGCCTCCTCATCTTCATCACTATAGGCGGATGTGTCGTCGTTGCTGTAGATATGGATGTCTGCTTCTGCAGTATGTGTCGTGACTGGTTCTGTCATGTAGTGGGAAGTACCAGTAGATTCTGCGTAGCTTTGAGAAAAGTTAGTGTTCGCTTCCTCCTCTACGTCTACCATGGCATTTACAGGGTTACGTACAGCCATTGCTTGCAGTCCAATCTGCACTGCAGCACTAGCCGTGTTTCTGCTAGCACGTTGTTTCATGCAACAAAAGACAGCAGTGAGCAACATTGCCAGAAGGATATTAGCCACAGTAATGGAAGCAATGTAGGCGGCGTTGAGTACCTGTGCATTGTTTGTATCTAAAGTAATATTGCTAAGAACACAGAACGTCTGGTCGGATGATCCTGGCGGAATCAAGGATTGGTTTTGAGGTGTTACACAAATGTTGGTGTTATTTTTCACTGGTACATTTTCTAGGTGTTTCTTTTCGTTTTTGGTTTTCGGAATAATACATAACATCACATCGTATTTTTGCTTGGCACTACCTTTGTCCACTACACAAGTGTATGCACCGGAGTCTTTAGCAGTGAAATTCTTAATAGTAAGCGGTTCTCTCATAGATAAAACCGAGGAGCGCCCCGTCGGAGTCTTCCAGTGGAACGAATCAGTAACGGATATGAGAGAAGCCAATGGCACACGGTAATCACTATTCTCAACTACTTTTAAAATAGTGGGAAGAACACCCATATACTCATAACGACTTTTGATGAAGAGCAATTTTTGAACGAAAGAGCGGTTATGTTTTGTGCACAATACTGCGTATACCGATATCCATTTTTTGTCACCTACAGTCGCTGTTGTGTTAAAACTATGATCTTCTTTGAGTCTTGACTTCTCCGGACAACGCAAAGGGTTGCCCTGTAAATCAAAGGTAGTGGATGGGTGGAATGGTTTGATATAATTCATGTGCTGCATTTCTCGAATATTGTTTTCTCTGAGCAAGACCAAATACAGGTGACTGCTAGGGATTGATTTGATGGCCTGATATGGAAACACAGAAATATCGTTTCCTGAAAGCTCAAGGAATTCTAGATTTTCCAGACCGCAAAAAGCGTTTTCAGATACGACAGAGATGAAATTATTGGAGAGGACAAGATCCGTTATTGTTGGGAGGGAGGAGAAAGTAAAATCACGAAGAGAAACAATGTGATTTCTGTCGAGGTCAAGGAACACTAATTCACGAAGACCCTGAAATGTTAGGGATGATATTTTGTTCACCTTATTGTTGTCAATGAAAAGGTATCGTATGTAAGGGGTTGTGTTAAAAGAGCTGAGGTCGGTTATTTGGTTATCTGACAGCCTGACAGTATGGGTGTCTGGTGTCATGGATTCTATGGGGACGTGGGTTAAGTTACGGCCTTTAAAGTTAAACGTTTTAAGTGCTGAGGTTGTCCACAATGTCAGGAGGATGATGCAGGTCATCGATTTTATTTCGTATCCTGACAGCATTCTTCTTTACGAGAAACGTCCTGCAGAAACAACAAATAAACAAACAACTAGAACGGCCGACATTTGCTTGAGAGCAAATACAGCATATTTCAGCCATCTCCCTCACCATGCAACAATAGACTATTCCAAAATCACCCATGTACAAAAATGGAACACTTTTGCTTAAAAGTCACCTCTACTAATGACACTTTAGCCCAAAAATGGATCTTACAAAATTCCCAGTGCAAGGATGGACTCTTCCAGTGTACCCCATGTGAATTGGTACAATAGACAAGTCCAGAAATACTCCCAATGATGAAAAGATGGCCTTTTGATTAAGAAACCCAGTCCATAGTTGAACTAATCAAAATTGAACTAAGCAAAATAGACCAGTTCAAAAATACTCACACTGAGAGACTTTCTATAATCAACAGTCCAAAGATGAATTAAAAAAAAAACGAAATGTACCCCTCCATGCCAGAACGGACTCTTCCAGATAACACCAGGATCACTGATTGGCTGCCAAAGTATTTTCTTCGGGATGTTCATTAATGAATTAATGAAGTCCTTTTTCAAGTTACTAGTATATAGACATGTGCACATGCTGTCTTCAGGTGGGAGTGTGTCTTGCCAATGCAAAATTACCAAAAAATCCCCAAATATATCATTTTGAAGTGGTGTATGCCGGAACACTGCCTGAAAAGCCTCATTTCCAGGATGGAAACTGACTTACACAGTCCTGGAAATTAAACATGTCCTTCAAAATCCGGAGGTTTCATGCCTGCAAACGAGACGTGTACAGTCCTTTACATGTCCTAGAATCTCGCGGAAACGAACCATTTCTGTGTGCAGGACGCGTAAAGGGCTTGAAATACCCTTACAGATTGCCTTGAAACAACCTTACACAACAGGACATGAGCCGTGTGTTGCATTGTGTGTTGGCGGAATATGCATACATTAGCGGCCAATTACCACCTAATTATCTTTCCCCGGTCTGCCTCACCCAGTGCATCCCTTTTGTCATGGAAAGTGGCGTCGAGAGATCTGACGCCCCCCCCCCCTTCTGGATTTTGCCCCCCTCCCCATTTATTCGGCAGTTTCTTACTCGCATTTCTTATTCTGTAATAGCACCATATATTCATTCATATTGAAAGAAGACAATTTTTATTAGTGTTTGTCGTGTGTATGATAGGTTGAAGTCGCGAGTGCCTTTTGTATGTCATAGAATGCCGGCTGGTCTTTTGTTGTCTTCTAGTCTTCGTAGGCTACTAGTATGCACTTCTTGACGGCATGCAGGGTAGTACATAGACTCCCTTGCAGTCTTTGGAACGGGGCTGGGGTTTTTTTTTGGGGGGGGGGGGCGTTTGTCCGCGACTTTCAACGTTGACTATGTTCTCTTGTGCCGGGAAAGGGAGTTTGCCGTGGAAGGGAGTTTGCTGTGGAAGGGAGTTTGCCGTGATAGCGAGTCTTCGGACGGGCCAAAGACTCGCTATCAGTATCACGGCAAACTCAGTTCCACAGCAAACTCCCTTCCTCGGCAAACTCCCTTTCCCGGAACAAAAGAACATAGTCGACTAGTCAACGTTGAAAATCGTGGAACAACCCCCCCCCCCCAAAAAAAAACAGCCCCGTTCCGAAGACTGCAAGGGAGTCTAGGTGATACAGTTGTCGTTCCTAGATGAGGGTGGTTTCGCTACCCAAACATGAGAGCCGTTTCGATATTCCTCCGCACTATTTCCGTCGAAAGCAAAGTCAAATGCCGACTGCAATATCATCGCTACAGTTGCATACGGAAGTTCCTTGATCCTTGAAGCCATGGGAGAGAACTTTGGCCCGACGGTGGTCCTGTTATTATTAGTTGCAGCTGACGTCCTGTCGTCCTGTTCCGCGATCTTGAGTAGAAACTCCTTGCTGATGTAAAATAATGACCAATGTTCCTCGGTACCATCAGATAACGCACCCTGGTATATAGACACACTTGGACAGCAAGAACGCACATCCACACGCAAAGACGCGGAATTCACAATACCAACTCAACTGAAGAATTTGAAAATTGTGACTGGCACGTTGATTGGCCGAAGGTTTGACCCTATAATTGTGCGAGGAGAAATTCTATTGGCTTTTTCTGAAGAATTTGCATGGGCACAGACACAAAGAGCTGTGAACTACCGCTAGTACCAGCCATGATGTCTATTGTTACAATCACGTCAAGGAGGTTGTTTGAGCTGCCTGATTACCCGTATTTCACTTCACAGTAAAACAATACCTGCCTAGAAAGATGTGAAACATGCCGCTGTGATTATCAACAGCTTGAAACATCGGTAGAAATTTAACGTTCAACGTTGTCATTTAGTTTGTACAATCAAGAACATAACTCGGGACAAAAATTTAGTACATCGAGTCAAGGAGGTTATATCTTAACATAGATCATTTCACTCAGTTTGTGCGTCGACAGTAGCCAAAGTTAGAGACAGTAACCAAGAAAATGGACTGTATTTTGTCCCGTGTTCTCTCTATTCTTTTGACAAAAAGCTGCCCATAAATCAGATCGCAGTCCTATGTTTTCCCTATGTCCAACGTCGTTTCAGTTCAACTTCCTCGCTATGACGCGACAGGCACTCTACAAAAACATCGTACATCACTAGTTTACGAATTTCCAAATTAAACTTCTTTGGTTAGTTTATTTTCCTAGCTCTTCATACAAAGGGGGCAGATCACGTAACTGATTATCGCGATACACGCAGAAGTCTATTGCAGCAGTTCAGATTTATGTATGTTGAAACAGAATCTCAGTGTGAGTGCAAAATGATTAAAGAAGAAATAAGAATGATTCAATGAACGCTGGGTGTTTGTGGCCTTTGTCTGTGCTAGACAATGCAATACACATCCGGCTAACGAACTGCTGTTTATGTAATGAAAATGACGAGTTTGTTTAAGCAAGGAAGTTGAAACCTCCTTGGTTTAAGACATACTTTCCTATTTATAAGCCAAGATCTATCCCTAGCATTTATTTCTTTCCGACATGTAGAAATGAATATGAATGGCCCGTTCAATACGCGCCGACCGTAGGATTTCCAAATAAGTTGGAAATATCGGGCCAAACAAATCACAGCTTCATTAATTATGATTGTTTTTTTTAGTGTTTTGTAGACCTTTCTTTCTGACCTTGATTGTATTCCTAAAAATGTGGATGTCGTTTCTTTTTATAGTTGTATTTTGTTCCACTTTGTTCTGTCAGACGATGTCACGGGTAGACATACCAACCATTCAATACCCCCAGACACTCCCCCTTATTTTGTGTTTAAAATGTAAACCTTATTGCTTATTAATTGTCCAAGCATAGCCTAGGCTGGGTTGCAGGGGTAGTAGTTGCCGTAAACAGTAAACCCGCGACCCAAGCTTGACTTTGAGAATAGACGCCGCCAAGCCTTTGTCTGCCTATTTCCCCTACACGTCTGGTGTAAGGGTCCTAGAAATTCCTGTACAAGCGCGAGTCCAGGTATGTAAGAAAAAAACAAGGACATTACACGCCGAACCAGGAAAGTCATGTACACAGCCAGGACACAGAACATTTCACAGGTGTGTAAGTCCCTTGAAACACCTGGAAATTATTGATTTCGTGCAGTGGAAATTATAAATGGGTCCTTTGAATAAATATCCAGTGCACCTATTGACCAAAATTTAGGTCATTTGGTTGTAAGACCAGGGAGCAGAAGCCAAAAGTGTACGTTTTGGGTCAAACGATGTCCAAAAAATCTCAAAATTAAGCATTTTGTTGTACTGTATGCCAAAAGTGTTATTTCATCCATGTGCGCACATGTAGATGGCACTCCTACACCAAATTTCAGGTCCTTTGGTTGTAAAATGAGGGTACAGGAGCCAAAAATGTCATGTTTTGGCAAAAAAAAGGCAAAATGAAGCATTTTGTTGTACCGCATGCCAAAACTATTATTGGATCTTGGTGGCGATATGATCAAGGGACCTCTGTACCAAATTTCAGGTCATTCGGCTGTATTGCCAGGGTACAGGGGGCCAAAATGTACATAAAATTGCCAAAAACATGAATAAAATCATTTTAAAGGCAAATATGAAAAATAAAAATAAAAAACAACCTCCCAAGGGTATTGGCCCACTCTACCCTTGTGCCAAATTTCAGGTCATTCGGTTCAGGAACGACGGAGATGATTCGATTTGAAGATTTGACAGGAGAAAGAAAGAAAGAAACATTACGAATACAATATATTTCACCATACCTACGGAATGGCTGAAATATAATCAAACAGACAAATAAATATGCAAGCAAGGAAAGAAACAAATGAAGAAACCGTTAACGAATATTGGATCAAAGAGTCACTTCTAGCCTTTGTGGGGTACGTTTGCTGGCAAAATGTGAAGCTCATTTGGCAAATTTCCATCTCTTTCAGCAAACCGATGACTGTATGTATAGTTATAACATGTCATCAACTTCAAACATTTATATTTCAGCCATACCATAGGTATGGTGAAATATACTGTAATTCCTGATTTTTTCAATGTACTTTTATGTTCACAGTTTTCACGGTGACGACTCTCAGGTGAACTTATCATTACTGATAACAAATAATACAAGACACTTTTCCATGTGCACCTGATGCCACCGTGAACATTTAGTTCCGAGAACAAATTTTCTCAGACCGTGAAAGTTTGGTACCGAGAAGACAAAGTGAATTACAGTACTGTATTCGTAATTATATTTCAGATGTCGGCCTTTCTAGTATGTATCGTATGTATATCAGTTCAACATCCGTCCCTATTTCTTTCTTGCAAATATGATAACCGAAAAAGGTATTCTTTGTTGTAATGTAGGGGTTTTGCATTCATGTAAACTGCTTGTAATTTTCCATCCCTTGAAATCAATTACACACCAAGTAGAGTAATATTCTGAATACTGTCTGTGGTGGTTATGGTACCATGCTACTTCATTTGAGTCTCGAGTTCTGAATACAGTCTGTAGTAGTTACGGTACCATACTACTTCATTTGAGTCTCCGTTTTTCTCCAAAAATATGACCTAACGAGGAAGGGTTAAAACAATTTTGAAAGTGTTAAGATATTGTGTAATGTTGCAACGTACCTGAAGTCCCAGTCAATTTTTAGCTAAATTTTGATTCGACTGAGTACTAGGTGTGTGTGGCGGAGCGGTCAGCCTAGATAGAAGAAAACCGCGTTTCTGTTAAATATGTTGCATTGCTACTGCTTGGCAGTGGTAAGCGGCTGTTATTGGTCGGAAATGGACGTATGATTTCTACTAAATACATCCCTGTTTTTTGGCCATGGTTTTGTTCTCACGTGTTCGCATACACAGTTGTGTAATGTCTACAAGAGTTGCGTCCTTGAAAATTGCAAGGAAAGAAAATTGTCTGTGAAAGTAATTTCTTGGCAGAAGGTAATAGAGGGGGAGATTCTTACCTTGTTATGATTGCCCAGACGATTTCCTCGATGTCTGCTGTTGGCGCACTGAAATGAAGGCAAACGAATAGAAAAAGCACAAGTCAGTGTTTGAGGCAATATTCCTTGAGCGTGTGTAGGATCTCACCACTCTTAATGGTAAGGGTAATGCTCCAGGTCCAGTTGCTGTAGCCTACGATGCCAACGTGTCACTTCTAGCCTTGGTGGGCTCGTCCGCTGGCAAAATATGCAGGTCATTTTGTAATTTCTCCTTTTTTTTCAGCACACCGATGACTCTAAGTATAGTTATAAAGTGTCCCCTTAGGTATACCCCATGCAGCCAAATGTTTACATGCCTTCAACATCAAATATTATGTATGTATATCAATTTCCTACCTTTTTCTTGTAAATATAATAATTAAGCTAAAAAGGGTATCCTTCGTTTTGCATTCATGTAAAAAGCCTTTGATTTTCCATCCATGGAAATCAATAACGCTAAGTAGAGTAATATTCTGAATACTGTCTTTGGTACTTTAATTTGGTGCCATACTACTGAATATGAGTCTCGCCGGTAGAAAAAACGCGGACGCCGCACAAAAATATGTCTCACAAGTTCTAGTGGCCAAGATATCCTAACGAAGAAGAGCTAGAAAGAGCTAGATAGTTACCAAGACATAAAATCTACGAATTTAAGGCGTGAAGATATTGTGTATCGTAGCAATCTACCTGACGTTGCAAGCCAGATTTGGGCAAAATTTGGTCCCGGACGAACAGTAGGTGTGTGTGGCGGAGCGGGCAGCCAAGACTGGACGGGGCCGGATTTCTGTTGAATATGAGATGTTGCATTGACATTGCTTGGCAGTAGGAAGCGGTTGTTATTGGTCGCGAATTGTCGCATGATTTCTAACAAACGTCACTGGTTGCCATGGTTTTGTTGTGACGTGTACGCATGTGCAGCTCTGTAATGGAAACGTGATACCATGGTTCGCATTCGCAACAAAGTAATTTTAATGTTCCTCTTGTCCTATTTGTGGGTTGTCGTCTTAATCATCATATAGTCTGGTACGGGAAGCGGAGCAGCTGAAGTATACTGGTGGTGTAGGGCCTACGCATCGTCATCACTATAGGTGGAGGTGTCATTGTTGCTGTAGATATGAATCTCTGCTTCTGCAGTATGTGTCGGTTCTGTACGGCACTGGGAAGTACCAGTAGAAAGTAGTAGAAAGTAGAAAGTCATTTGAATAACTTTTTACATATGATCTTAACTATTTAGTGGTTAAACCAATTTTCTTGTTAGTTGTACTTGTATGGAATTGTTCTGCTAGTTCATTCTAGTGACGCTGAAGTAGAGTGATGGATGTCACTCGAAACATCCGGAAGTAAATATCCGTTTTTTATCCAGTTGTAGAGATTGAATTATATTTGAATATTGCTTACCTGGATGTCTATTCTTAATAAACGTCCCATAACCTGACTTTCCTCACTTCACTATGGTGTAGAAATGGGTGGATAACTTCGGCTGGGGAGGAAAGGGGTAGGCTTCGCTTACCAGTGCTGTAACAACCCATTGCCCCTACGGCCCCAAAATTAAGGCCCTGAGACTACCCTTACCTTTTCCTTTAGGACCAAGCATACTTCTCAATAACGGTGCCGTAACCAAAGATACACATGCCCTATCCGGATCTATTGTCAGCTAACCCTACAAATAGCGCGGCCTATTTCACAATGTCATGCAGTTTCTACTATCTTTTTTTACAGCCATGACTAGACGAACCGTACCTGATGATCTCTTGGTCATCGTCGATCACTACTGACCAACAATAACCATTTTCAGCTCATCTTCCTCTAATAGTAACGAAGGACACGTATGTCCTTGTTGGTCCTAGGCAAATTTGTTATATACATGTTATGCCTTCTCGGAATCCATGCGCATATTTTTCTTGCAATCTTGTCAGTTACAAGGAATT
This sequence comes from Branchiostoma floridae x Branchiostoma belcheri, assembly GCA_019207045.1. Lineage (NCBI taxonomy): Eukaryota > Metazoa > Chordata > Leptocardii > Amphioxiformes > Branchiostomatidae > Branchiostoma > Branchiostoma floridae x Branchiostoma belcheri. Next base: position 6,883,378 of record CM033031.1, read on the forward strand.
CTGAATCAATGTTGACGTTCATGCAACTTTCTGATATGTCTTATCCAAATAAGTAGTTATGCAATCGTATGAACATAACTAGTGGTATTGTCGGTTCCATCTAGCTTTACATGAATTGCGTCAGTAGAAAAATTGAACATCCTAATAAAGAAGAATAATTGTCTCAGAAGCGCCGAACCAAAGATATTTTAACATTTAAGGTTGAAGCATCTCTAGGAATTTAACAAGACATGAAAACTTCTCTATACAAGCGTGTCGATATTGTGTAAGGTAGCGACATACCTGAAGTGGTAAAACCAAATTTTGGGTAGATTCGGCCCCGGCTGAAGAAGTGGTGTCTGTGGCGCAGCAGGCAAGCAAGTCTGGATAGGAACAAGTTTCTGTTGTATATGAAATGCTATGCTAGACAGCACGAGGCCGTTATTGGCCGGGAATGATCGTATGATTTCTGATACAGCAAACGTCACTGGTTGCCATTGGTTTCATGTGTTGTGTACATATATGCAGCTGTCATGGAAAAGTGGTGCTTTGGTTATTCAAAAGTTTCTTTTCAGGATACTTTTCAGGATACAGAGATGCGTCCTCACAACTTTCTGTGATATTACTACCGATGCTCTTCCTCTCCCATTCTTTTACTCACACATTTACCAACTCTCTCCCTCCCTCACTCTACCATTTTCTACACACGACCCCGACTTTCTGTACACGTGACGTTTTCTATCCCTCTTCTGGAAGACATCCGAGCCCCGGGTCATTGTCAGGTTGGAACGATTAAATCCGTTCAGCTCTGATGAAAAACAGACCCTGAAGCTAACAGACAAAATGAAGTTCCGTGGGGAGCGCTCTGTGCTTCCTCTCGGTGACATTGTTTTCGTTTCCTGTGTTTTGGCCTGCTGCTGTAAGGCAGGTAAGCAAACTTGGCTACATGAGTTCAACTTTACCGAGAGTTACCGGAGGTTAACTTTACCTTAGACCTTAGGTACTTATGTGTTAAAGGTATATTGACCAGCAAATTTCCGCCGCCGTGCTAAGTTGTTGCATTGATATTGCTTGGCAGTAGGAAGCGGTTGTTATTGGTCGCTAATTGTTGCATGATTTCTAACAGAACGTCACTGGTTGCCATGGTTTTGTTGCGGCTCTGTAATGGAAACGTGATACCATGGTTCGCATTCGCAACAAAGTAATTTCTTGTATGATTACCATAGGACAGCTGTTGTCCAATACACTACGTTTGCTGCCGCTATCCCGTAAGGCTCAAGTTCGTCACCGTACTCAGTATCAACAATATGGGGGGTAGAATGCTCCTCTTGTCCTATTTGTGGGTTGTCGTCTTAATCATCATATAGTCTGGTACGGGAAGTGGAGCAGCTGAAGTATACTGGTGGTGTAGAGCCTACGCATCGTCATCACTATAGGTGGTTGTGTCATTGTTGCTGTAGATATGAATCTCTTCTGCAGTTTATGTCGCACCTGTTGTGTTCGTGTTCTGTCCGGCACTGGGAAGTTCTAGAAGCTTCTGCAGCTGACTGGGCTTCACCACACTGCAAACTTTGAGGAAAGCTAGCATTCGTAATGTTTAGTTGGGCTGCACGTGGGGAATTTAGGGATACATGAAAAGTAATTATGGTGAAATTTTTATTGTTGCTTTTTAATGCGACTAAGCCGGTACCTCCCTAAATCACTTCGTATATATCAACTATGTCGTGCACAATAAAAAGTCTCTCAAAGAATGTTAATGCTAAGTTTTTGGACAGGTCATGGCAGTAACATTGAAGACTCTGTCTCTGTGTAAATGTGTAGTGTCGATAAAATGATAACCATTATGTACTGAGGACAACACTAGGAAAAGATCAAAGAGACTTTGCAACGTTTATCATAGTTGTTAATTTATTTTTTAAAAGACAAAAAGAACAATACAAACAATGTCCAAGCAGCGACAGTATTGATGATCAATAATGTTCAACAGAACATGTGCATTAACATCAAGGACTGATATCGATGTTAAAGCCTCCAGATCACCTTTTTTTCTCGGACTCACGCATCTACGGATACTTCATTACTGGAATACCATTTGACATTACAGGGTTTTCAATCAGAAAGTAAAGGTAGCAAATCTGTTACATGATAATTGCAAGTCTTAAGACGTCTACATGTACATATACATCATCTGGCTTTTAATGAATACATCGTATCAGACACCACACCACACAATACAATTGAAGCAATCTGATCAAGTTGGTTATTTACATTATATACAGTTTACGGAAACCTTCATTCACAATAACACAATACTTGCAACTAGTAGGCATTTCCAAAAACTAGTAAACAACATCTAATCAATTACCATTACTTATACAGTTACAAAAAGGCAAAGTAGACAAATGCCGTGGAACTAGCCCTCTTCAATTCCTAAACAATTTAAATATATATGTGAAAATGTATATCGTATCATTATTACGTGGGTGTTTGTGTGTGTTGGGAAGTCGTCAGAAAAGTAATCAATGGGCTGATAGTGTTTATTTTGACCGTGTGACGTGACTGTCCCTATCCATCGCTAACTCCCTCAATGATTTTTCTTTTTAAAGAAACGACGCTCATATTGTCATTGAGCAGATGCTAGTCCTTTTCCGTACAGTGGATTCACAGCCGCCTCAGCGGGACTGGCAAAGGCGGATTGCTGCTCGTACAAGGTATTTGTCGGAAGATGGGAGTCCATCTCGACGTTATTTGCATTCGCAACAGAGTAATTTTCTGCAGGATTATCATAGGACAAGCTTTGCCGTGCAGCAGTTGAATTATCATAGGACAGGCTTTGCTGTACAGTAGTAGGGTTACCATGGGACAGGCTTTGCCGTACAGTAGTTGGGTTACCATGGGGCAGATTGTCATGCACAGCTGTTGCCCGATACACTACATTTGCTGCTGCTATCCCGTAAGGCTTATGATCGTCACCAGACTCAATCTGGGAAGTCGAATCGTCTTCCTGAACCATTTCTGTAGAGTACCCTGTAGTCTCCTGTCCTGGGTTGCCGTCATCGTCATCATCGTCTGGCACGGGAGGCGGAGCAGCTGAAGCGTACTGGTGGTGTTGGGCCTCCTCATCTTCATCACTACAGGTGGATGTGTCATCGTTGCTGTAGATATGAATCTCTGCTTCTGCAGTTTGTGTCGTAACAGGTTCTGTCACGTACTGGGATTGAGTACCAGTAGCTTCTGTGGCTGACTGGGTTTCGTCGCACTGCAAACTTTGAGGAAAGTTAGTGATAGCTTCCTCCTCTACGTCTACCATGGCATTTACAGGGTTACGTACAGCCATGGCTTGCAGTCCGACCTGCATTGCTGCAGCAGCCGTGTTTCTGGCAGCACGTTGTTTCAGACAATAAAACACAGCAGCGAGCAACATTGCCATAAGGATGTTAGCCACGGTAATGGGAACAATGTAGGCGGCTTTTTGTCTCTGTGTATTGTTTGTGGCAGGAACACAGAGGTTTTGATCGGACGATCCTGACGGAATCAAGGATTGGTTTTGAGGTGTTACACAAATGTTGGTGTTATTTTTCACTGGTACAGTTTGTAAGTTGGATGGGTGTTTCTTTTTGGTTTTAGGTTTCGGAATCATACATAAAATCACATCGTATTTGATCTGGATACTGCCTGTGTCCACTACACAAGTGTATACACCGGAGTCTTTAGCAGCGAAGTTGTCGACCGCAAATGGTTCTCTGTTAGATTTAACGGAAGTTCGTCCTGTGGGAGTGTTCCAGTAGAACGAATCAGCATCAGATATGGTGGAAGCCAACGGCAGGAAGATTGTATTTTTCTCAAATGTAGACAAAATTATGGGTAGAACATCCAAGTGCTCATAACGACTTTTGATGAAGTGCCCTTTTTGAACAAAGGAGTTATTATGTTCTGTATATATCCTGTATCTGACTAGTCTTATTCTTTGATGTATATATTTTATACTTGATATATGCGGAATCGCCGTAGAGTTAGAACGATCCTCATTGTCGGTTGGTTTCTCTAGACAACGCAAAGGGTTGCCCTGTAAATCGAAAGTAGTGAATGGATGTATTGGTTTTATATCATATATATACGTATGCATGTTTCTGATGTTGTTTTCTCTGAGTAAGACAGAATACAGATGCTTACTAGGGATCCATTTGATGGCCTGCTTCGGAAATACAGAAATGCGGTTTCCGGAAAGCTCCAGAAATTCTAGACTTTCCAGACCGCAAAAAGCTTTTTCTGACACAACTGAGATGAAGTTATTGGAAAGGATAAGATCAGTCATCGTGGTGAGGGTAAAGAATGTGAAATTAGGAAGGGAAGTGATGTGATTTCTGTCAAGATCGAGAAAGGCTAGTTCGCGAAGGCCTTGAAATGTTTGGGATGATATTTTGTTCACCTTATTCTTGTCAATCAATAGGTATCGTACATGAGGGGTTGTGTTAAAAGAGTTGAGGTGGGTTATTTGGTTATCTGACAGTTTGACAGTATGGGCGTCTGGTGTCATGGATTCTGTGGGGACGCGGGTTAAGTTACGGCCTTTGAAGTTAAGCGTTTTAAGTGATGTGGTTGTCCACAACGTCAGGAAGATGAGGCAGGTCATCGATTTCATTTCGTATCTTCTTTTTAGGAACGTCCTACAGAAACGACAAACAAACAAACAAACAAACAAACAAACAAATCAACAAGCAAGGAAAGAAACAAATGAACAACCGTTAATGGTTATGGGGTCATGGAGGCAAAGTAGCTCTAAACACTTCAGATGGCCTAGTCTGTGTAACGCAAACTCCGCTATCCGGAGCTGGTAGGTTGATGGGCGTGGCAATGTAGGACGGGCCTAAGAAGCGCGATTAAATCAGGCTACAGATGGCCTTGCTCAATGTACATTGGGGTGATGAATGGAGTAATCTTTTTCTATGACTTCGTAGTTTATCTGTATGTTGCCAACATCTTAACTCGAGAAGCTGTGGAGGGATCCCGATGATAGGTTAGGAAAACGAAGGTCAGGTTCGATAATGGCCCCCTTGCGGCTTTCTAGGGTACTTTAGTGGAACTTTTGATATCAAGTGTTGTGGTCGTGGGTGGTAGATAGCTCAAACTTGTCACATATGTAACTCAGAAAAGGAAGAATGTAGATGGATATTTATTGTGCAAATGAAGATCTCTTGTTGTCCGCAAGGCACGGATTTCATTTCGTATCTTGACAGCATTCCTCGTCGCGAAAAACCTCCTACAGAAACAAGAAAAAGAGAAGGAAAGAAACTATGCATTAAAGACTGTAAATAGATAAAGACTGTTGAATAAGATTGAAAGTTTGAAACACACCTGGCCCTTTCCATGTGCAATGACCTATTGGATAGATTGTACATTTCGGAGGTCGTGGTTATACCAAAGACTTTAATAATGTTAACCCTTAAACTGCCAGCATTTCTGCCCAGTGCATGTTCTGTGTGCCAGGGTTTCCAGACCCTCTTGAAATAGGGGGTACATTTTTTGTTTTACTGTGTTTTTTCTATTTTCTTCTAAGTTGACCATACCATGCCATACACCATTGGAAAGCTAACAACCTATACTTTAAGAAGGAATATTCTAAATGTAGCTTGGTATCAGTGGTAATGAATTGCAAAGGCAATAAGGCAATAAAACATTTGTTTTCATGTTATTTTTTGTATTACAGTGTCTAAACTATATAAAAAGTATGGTTATGTAAGCTACAGCATTCCTGAGATGTCTTGACAACACAAGAGTAAAATACATGTGAAAAAATGGCACACAATTACTATTACAGGTAAGTTTACGACTAGATGTTGTCCGGGGTGCTGAACTGGCAAGTCAGCTAAAGCACTGATCTACTACAACACTTTACACTTCTTCCTGTACCTTTATAAAAGATGGTACATACATGTATTACATATCAAATGAAACCTTATAGTGTATACTATCTTTACAAATGTATACCAACTTGAAAAATACTATCACAAAGGTAATAAACAGGTAAAAAGGCAATAAAAGGTAACATTTTCACATTGTCCCCATACAATCTGCTTTTAGCACCCACAGAATGGCTTGGGCTTTGACAATACAGATTCTGAGCTGATTTGACAACATTAGAGTAAAATACATGGGGAAAATGACACATAGGAATTACTACAGGTGAATTTATGACTACAGATTGTCCAGGTAGAAAAACTGATTACCTATCACTATGTATTACAGCCACTGCTGCACCTTCATAAAAGATGCTACCTACACTTGTTACATATCAATAGAAAGTTTATAGTGCATACTATCTTCAGGTATGTACGCCAACTTGACAAATCTTCACTTAAAGGTAATTAACAGGTAAAAAGGTAATAAACGGGTAGTTGCTACATTGTTTCCATACAATTTGCTTTAACCAGTACAACCAACCTTACAGTTAATGAGATCCTGATAACATCAGAATTACAGAAAAAAATGGAACACATGTATTACTACAAGTTCTATTTCAGGTGAGTAATGTGTATAAACTAATGAGTAACTATAAATCATTCATTTGCAACTGCATTTTGACCGTACGTTTGGTTTACCCACGCCTTCTCAGGGAACTTCACTGTGTGCCACAGCTTCATGCAGGGAGTGACGCACAAGACCACCTTACACTTCTCACATTGGTATGAGGACTCATGGCCAGGCCTCCTCGGGACCTCCCAGCCACGAGCCTTGTGGTACTCCCTGTCTGCTGGAACACACACCGCACAGCTTCTAGACTTGATCTTGCCTGCCTCGTTTGGAGGAAGCTTTTCCATGAAATGGCTGCCGCTGTCTGCCAGGCGCAGCAGGCTGCTGGCATCAGCACTCACTCTTCTCCCTGGACCCTTCTTATAGCCAGAGGTTTGGATGAGATCTTTGACTACTTGCTTGTGAAACTCCTTGTGTTTGAGGATGACCACGTCTTCCTTCTTCTTCTTCTTGAGGTCGATTAGTTGTTGCATGTGCTCCTTGTGCAACAGGTGGGCGTTGACGAGGGACAGACTGAGTATGTGGAAGAAGGCTTTCTTCCACCATTTTACAGTCCGCCGTCTAAAGCACAGGTACGCCACCATCTGATCACAGGAGTCAACAGCACCCATGTTCTTATTGTAGGAATTGATGCATTCTGGCTTCATGATCAACTCGCCTGTTGCGCGGTTTTTCTTCTTTGTAGGTACATCTTTTGCGCTGTGCACAGTTGAGAGCATCTTGACATCCCTCCTGTCTTTGTATTTCACCGCCAGGAGGGAGTCATTGGCCATGCAGAACTTTTCACGCGGTGTGGTAAGCTTTGCATCCTTAAACTCCTTGGGAACACCTTTCCTGTTCCTCATTGTTCCACAAGCATTTGTTCCTGCGTCATGGAGATCGAGGAACAACTGGGGGGAAGTATAATAATTATCGCAATACAGTGTGTGTCCCTTCTGCAAGTATGGCTCCACAAGGGTGGACACGACGTCGTGTGTCATTCCTTTGGCTGATGGATCCTTCCCCTTCCCCCCATATAACTGAAACTGACAACAGTACCCGTTCTCTGAGTCACACAGCATGTACGCTTTCAAACCATATTTGTCGGGTTTGTCTGGATTATAAGTGCGGAAATGGACATTGCCTCGGAACGGTACCATCCCCTCATCAATACAGATTTGCTGGCCTGGGTACCATGTACTTTGGAACCTGTCCACCAAGGTTTCATAGATTGTCCCCAGCTTGTGCATTGGATTATAATCCGGGTGGCCACGGGGATGGTATGTGTCATTATCGCTGAGATGGAAGAACTTGAAGATGAGTAGAAACCTGTTCCGTGTCATCATGGCTGGGAAGAAGGGGGTCTGCATAACTTCGTCTGTGCTCCAGTAGTCATGAATATCCTGGTGATGTATTATCCCCATTGCGATGGTGAGGGCTAAGAATGTTCTCATCTCTGCCTCTGTGATGCCTTCATCAGGCCACGCGAGAACCCTTGAATCATCTTTATGACTGGCCTTGGGGTGGGCTGCAAAGTAATCTGCAGCATACTTATTGGTTTGCTCTGTGCATGTCTTATAAACTTCGTCGGGTACCATAAGATTTAGGTATTCAAGAGGTGTTGGCGCATCAGATAAACTGACCTAAAATGCATAAAGAAATTGAAGCATCCCATAAGTTCAGGATAAAAACAACTGAATTAATCAAGAAGTAATACAAACTTCAAGTACTAGATGAATGAAGAACAAGAAATAGTCTAGTAGATCAAAATAGTAGTGCATAATATAAGCAGTAAGAAAACTCAGTTTATTACAGAGAATAATTTCTATTGAAGTCATCATGGTTGTAGCTTACTTTAGAATTATACAGTAGCTAATGCATTCCAATGAAAATTTTACACAAAAAGTTATAAATAAAGTTACATATTTATATCATACCTGGTCACTGAACCCCCTTTGTCCAGTGAAAACATGAGGAGGTTGGGGCAGGCTGTTCCCATCAACACATCTCCAGTGCCTGTCGTCAAGCCTGGGATCAGTTGCACCAGCTGTGGGATTTAAATCTCCATCATCTGGCCCAGTGGTGCCACGTCGTCGCCTGCCAGTGCCACGCGTCCCAGGTCCCGGGGCTGCAGGCCCAGTGCCACCGCGTCCCCTTGCTGCTCGGCCTCTTCCACGACCCCTACCTCTCCCGCGACCTCTCCCCCGACCTCTCCCGCGGCCTCTACCCCGAGCCCGACCTCGAGCATTAGTAGCTTCAGGATCACCAGCGGGCTCTGGATCAGTGAGAGGTCGATTTTCTCCCCTTCTGTCAGCACAATCTTCTTCTTCAGGCGAGTCCGTGTCACTTTCACTACTCTCACTGGAATCGTCCTCCGAGGATGGATATTCAGGCCCAGAATCAGCAGAAGTGACCTCCTCCAACACTTCTTCAACTGTTTTCCGTGACATTTTGGCCTCAAAAGTCCGTATTTACCGCCCACAACACGTAAACAAAAGAACAATAGAGCTAGCAGACGACGACCACGTCGACCGCCATGTTGGCCCACTTTGAGTGCCGCAAAGGATTGTGGGGTGACGTCATGGGTGATTACGTAACCCTTGATTGACCTCTGACCTGACCTCACTTAGTAAGAAGTATCAACTTCCGGGTTAGTGCGCTACATGCCATGCTATACGATTTCTTCCTGGGGATTACCCAACACCGGTTTAAACCGGCAGCGGCACACTGGGCATGCATCTGATTACCGGTTATAACCGGCAGCGGCAGTTTAAGGGTTAAATTTCCTCTATTTCCTCTGCTGCTGTGATTGTAAAACTCTGTGTGGACCAGTTCTGTAGAAAGTAAATCGGCACCACTCTACTTAATATGAAAGGTGTGGCACAGCAAGGTCTTTTTAGCCTAAAGGAATATCCTGCAGTTCAAAATCTCTTGGTATCCAAACACTTGGCTTTCTCACTTCAGATGAACTAGGGAGGTACAGAGTACTCGCCGCCAAGAAGCGAGAGCCCGAAGAGTCGTTATATGTATTATTAATTGTATTTTTAAACATGAAAAAATCCTCACAATCGGATATATATTTTCGTGGTAAAACATTGCACTGAATATTGGAAGGGATTTCAGTCCATCGACATTAGCAATTCTGTGTCATGCTCTAGGAATAAGGGTCCATGCGTCTATACAGAGTTCTAAAATTGCTGGAATCCAGGATACAAACGTCCTGTCTTTGGTAAGCTAACCCTACAATTAGTGCGGCCTATTTCACAATTGTATGCAGTGTCTACTACCTTTTTTTTTTACAGCCATCATTGGACAAACAGTCCCTGATGTGATCTCTTGGACATCGTCGACCATTACTGACCAGGAACAACTATTTTCAGCGACTCTTCTTCTAGTAGTGAGAACGGACACGTCTGCCCATGTTGGTTCCCAAATTTGTAATATAACGATACACGTTATCTCGGGATCTATTTGCATGTTTTCCTTGCAACCTTGTCAGTTAGAAGGAATTCTGACTACATATTGGCGTTCAGGCAACTATTTCATATGTCTTATCCAAATAAACAGTGCAACCTTATGAACATGGCTGTCGGTGCCATCTAACTTACAAGAATCGCGTCAGTAGAAAGTCTTGAACTTCCTGGTAAAAAATAAATTGTCTCCTAAGCACCAAGCCAAAGATATTCCAACGTTTGAGGTTAAAACACTAGAAAGTTATCAAGACATGAACACTTCTCTATACAAGCGTGCCGATATTGTGTAAGGTAGCGACATACCTGAAGTGGCAAAACCAAATGTTGGGTAGATTCGGCCCCGGCTGAAGACTTGGTGTCTGTGGCGCAGCAGGCAAGGAAGTCTGGTTGGGAATAAGTTTCTGTTGTATATATTATGCTGTGCTTATATCGCTAGACAGTACGAGACCGTTATTGGCTGGTAATGGTCATACGATTTCTAATACAATAACGTCACTGGTTGCCATGGTTTTGGCTCACAAGCTCACAAGCTCATTCACCAAACCACCCACCCACTCTACCACTTTCTCCACACGACCGATATGTTCTTTCTGTACACGTGACGTTTTCTATCCCTCTTCTGGAAGACATCCGAGCCCCGAGTCATTGTCAGGTTGGCAGGATTAAATCCGTTCACTTCTACTGAAAAACAGGTCCTGAAGCTACCAGACAAGATGAAGTTCCGTGGGGAGCGCTCTGTGCTTCCTCTCGCTGAAATTGTTTTCGTTTCCTGTGTTTTGGCCAGCGGCTGTAAGGCAGGTAAGCAAACTTGGCTACATGAGTTCAACTTTACCGAGAGTTACCGGAGGTTAACTTCACCTTAGACGTTAGGTACTTATGTTTTAAAGGCACATTGACCAGAAAGTTTCCGCCGCCGCGTCCTCAACGTCTTTCCAGTGAATGTTGGCCATTTTTAAGGCCTTTATTAAAGTCTTGCATGAAGTGTACGTTCTTGGGTCCCAAGGCAACAAGGCATGGTTGTTTTTAAGTGCCGCTGACTCTGTCATGTTGTCGCTCGGTGTTTTATTCTTAGTCCTCCTTAGGACTTTCTTTTTAACGTTGGAGTCGTGAACTTTCAGACCGTTGTCGTCCAAGTATTCCATGCACTCAGAATTATCCATAAATAGCATCACGGGTGTTGTAGGAACTTTCTATTTTTGTTTAACATTCGAGCTGTTGTATCCTATCTTGTTACAATAGATTTTCGTCGTGGTTAAGTGTAAGATATTTGATATTGTATTATAATCAGTCGCCCGTTTGTTGTTGATACAAAGTATGTTGTTGCAATGACAAGGTTAAGTTTTATTGAAGCCTACATTCAGTTCCTTAATATGTGTTTATAGCGTATTTGTCTAACACGTCTGGAATAAGTGATGGAAGCGGTAACCTTAAAAATGCTCGGAAAGTCAGAACAGTCTCCTCCGATTTCTGTTTCAGTGCCAACTTGGCCACCGACTTGGCCGCCAAAAAGCAACAACGCCTGGCTGTGCCAACAACTACAAAATGTATAGTCCAGGAGAGACAATAGACGAGGTGCCAGGCTGCATGGGAGATGGCACCTATTGTTATGAAGATGGTAACGTCATTATCTGGGATAACTTTGGATTCGGATGTGAGTTTCTTTTTTTACTATTGAATGGTTTATTTTCCAAGAAACTGTTAGAATCTCTCTTAAATGAGGCATTGTTTTGATGTATTTCTGGTTTTTATGAGTAATTGAGTTGATTTCAAGAGGACCTCACCCCTGGAAGTTTGTCAGAAGATCAGTTCCTCTAGATCTGACCCTCATATAACTGCTGTAGGAAGCCGAAATTTCACCTGTATAATAACAAATGTCTCTATAAGTCACATGCCAATTTTTAGTTCTGAACTCTTAATGGTTCATCTTTTACAGCTGCTAGAAAGGAGCGAGTTACCACATTACAGGCAGTTCGATTGATACGTGATTTATTTATTAAAGGTTTTGTAGACTGCTTTTCCATTAACCAAAAGATTTGAACCTTGGCACAGTTATTGGCTGTTGCAAGATCAAGACGTGGGCAAAGTTTGATTTCTTTCATTTCATTACGAAGTCCCCTACTGAAGCTTTAATCAGCCCACCCCTGATTATCGATACTGATGACCGGGGTCATACCTTACTTCACCCAAGGAACGAAAAAAGAAAACATGATTGGATTTCAAATGTAAAAATTGGCATGTGCGTTATGGAAAAATGGAACTTGATACATGTGCAGGTTCAGTTTCATACAATAGCTAAAAGTGAGTCAGGGACATTATCAGTTGTACGTTAATTGAACCTCAAATTTCCTTCGACGGGATAACAAGGGTGTGGTCATCTTCAACTCAATTCAGTCAGACTCATAAAAACGTGAACAACAAAGTGTGATATTTCAATCTCAAGAAAATATATGCCTTTAACTTTGTGCCGAATTTCAACTCATTCGATGAAAAAATGAGCCTGTACATTATAAAACTAGTGACATTACTTTTTGAACCACCCTCGTACCTTTATTCGCGGGTAGCCTTCATCCACTGCTTTCAAACTGCAATATTTTGAAAATGTCGCATTTGAAACCACGGTCCCTTTAAATCTATATCCCTAAATTAAATACCTTCCCGAAAATATTTTCAGCAGGTTGGTAGAATATTTAGAATATAGGAGAATTGTTTTACACAGCCAGTTTGTTGTTGCGATGTCTCTCAAACACCTTCCTCGAAGCTTTTAGTAAAAGAGCTAGTCAGAAGCTCTGAGGAAGGTGTCTTAGAGACATAGAAGCGTAAGCAAAGTAATTATATACATGGTTGTGTCAAAGATTTCTGCTATACCCTAAATACGCCAACGGATATAGGTTAACCCATGGATAAAGATGAACTAGCGTTATATCATCCAGTGTCTGAACGTTGTTGTAGAGAGATGTGATGCCGACATGAAAAAAAAAGAAAAACAACAACGCTAAACTAAGCCCTGGCCTTTTTCTTTACGCTGGACTAGTCACTTGATCTATCTTTTGAACCTGTACTAGGAAGTATGAGCAAACAGAGTATCACGAAAGCAGCAGACTAATTTCCTCTACATAGGGTGTGTCTGAAAAATAAACTGCGAGGTTTTTATTGCATGAATTTTCAAAACCAGGGACGGACTAGTCGTCATTTGATCGATCTTTTGAACTTGTACTTGAAAGTATAATCAGATGGAGTATAAGCTGCAGACCAATTTCTTCTGCACGCTGGTGTCTGAAAAATAAACTGCGAGGTTTTTATTGCACACATTTCCAGAACCGGGGAAGGACATGTTTTGGAACGCTTCTGTCATTGATAAAATTTTAACATTGACGGGACTGTAAGAATTGTTTACTGACAAGGACTGAAGAGTGAGAAAAGCAAAACATGTCGGTATGGTTCTGCATGATACTCGCTTTTGGCTGCGTCATTTTACCTGGTAAGTTGACAAGCTTTTTTGTTAAAACAGTGGGCCTTTAAAGAAGTCCTATGACTATGTTCGACAAGAGGTTTTTTTTTCCAATAGATATAATTTTTCGCAGGGACAACATGCATGCTACTTCACATTATATGAAAAAGTATCCACCAGTCTCGCGTACATCAAAAAGCATTCAGTATTGTGCTAAACTCCCCAAGTACTATATAATTCAATTAAGAAAGATCAGCCTATGACTGAATACTGTATGTCCGACATGGCCTGACAAAATTTCGGTTACAAAACCAACTTAAGGGGCGATGTTAAAAACTCATCTTCTTATGCGTTTGATATTTTGTGAACATCGCCTCTCATTTATGCCGAGAATATGCATAATGAAGGAAGTGTCCATACGTATAGGAAATGCATGGGTAGGGTCTGTTTGGATTTAGTGAGTGTCATATTGTTGTACAAACACACGTTGCGTATCCCACCACAAGTGAAATTCAGCAAAATGTCGGCTGATTGTGTATTCATTTATACATGATCTATTGGAAAATAACATTCTCTTCTGGAGTTTAGGGCCCCTTTATGCATTCTTGTGAATTTTAGGGCGCAGTTACACGAGCGCTTAAATCTGCATAACAAGTCCGCATGAGGTCCACATAGACATTTTCATTTTTTTCATACGCAGCCATACGCATGGCAATCGGTTTATGTCAGTTTTAGGTACACATGCATAACCACAGTCCGTAGAATACTGTATGTTCCGAAAAACAATGTATTCCGTAAAATTCGTACTTATTCCGTAAAACTCGAATGAATACCGTAATATTCGAAGAGATACTAAGTATAGCCGCCCCTGCAATTTTTGGAAGTACTCAAATTTTGATAAGGCCAATATGTTGATTTTATTATATATATAGTTTTTTTTGCACAACAATTGTACGGGGTACAAAGTATGGCATCTACATAACTACAGTTCTATAACTTAAGGCTTATCTAACTAATACAGAAGTTGTAGTATGGGATAAATTTCTTACAGTTATTGGAGGCTTTTACAATCATTGGAGGAATTTCTAATGTCTAAACCTTGAACGTGTGGATGAAAAAAAAGTTTGGCCAAATTGAAAATTATCATGAAAATTATTATGAAATCTATGTGATTAGGGGCGTTAAACAAATAACCAAACAATATGTTCTTCATTTTGTTCTTTCGCATAGGCATCTTTGTCTTTAGAATTGACATCATTATGCGTCTTCCGATGTTTGTTTTGAACTTACGGCATATATTTCCTCATTATGTAGCTGCTTTATATGACTTATAGCATGGTCGATTTTTTTAACTTTCAGGTTCCAGTTCAAAAGATGAATTATGTAAAGCAGCGGTGCAGGAGTCCAGCATCTACGCATTTGTAAGCGGGCCACAGTTCAACAGCCCCCTCTACCGAGATCAAACCGATCTACAACCTACAACTGATCCACAGACGAAGACAGGTTGATCTTATGCCTTATTCTTTGCAGTTCTTTCGTATCTGTCTACAAAGGTCTGTGCAAGTGAAGGAACTATTGTAGCTTTTACAAATCTGTTTTGTCTGAATATCAATAAATTGATAACACGTCAGATAAAAATCACTTGTCTTATATTGGCATTTGTATCATTTCTTCACATATTATGTTTAAATTCATATTCGTTTACATATCTTTGATTATTTTTTTCACGTTCAGGACCATATGAATCAGAGCAGACCACTACCAGGCCACAGCTCAGCAGCCCCCTCTATCGGAATCAAGACGCTCTGCAGACTATAACTGCCCTCCAGATCAATGGTGAGATTGCCTGATGTATTCTCTCACCCTTCCCTCTTAATAAGCATGATTCAAGGATGATAATGCACATTAGAGCATTCATTATCCTTTGATATATCATATACAAATATTGATTTATCTTGTCAATTAATTTTGAAATAATCAAGGTTTTCCGGAATTATACTGTCACCTGTTCTACCTAACTTTAGCCATCCCTCGTTAGGACCTTAAATGGAGGTCCTGTGTTTGAGGAGAGCCACACCTCGAGCACGTTAAAGAACCCACCACACTTATCAAAAAGGGTAGGGGTTCTTCCCGGTCTGGTGGTTCAAAAACTACAGTCCTTAAGCCGCACCTGGGTCAATTGCTGCCGAAATAAGGTCACAAACGTAGTGTACAAGTAACAATGACTGTAATAACCAGAGTTTCACGACCCCATACCTTCGCAGAATGATTATAGCATTTACAACTAATGTACATGTATTATGTGTGTTTATCAGTTGATCATCTCCTCCACAAAGAAAAAGACAATCTACCTCAAGAAAGAAATTAAAAGTCATAATAGCATTTTCTAATGATTAATGCAAATGAGGGCACCATTTGCATAATTAGCGAAATAATGTTCACCTGTACATAACTTCCAAATGCCGGCGACCCGTCATCTAAAGCAATTGAATCATAGCATTTTCTCATTAACTTTGCAAATTAGGTCTTCATTTGCATAATGTTTATATATATCGATGTTCATTTTTTCTCAGTTACAAATGTCACATGTTGAAATAGTCCTACAATGGATAGTTTGACGACTTTATAGAATTCCCTATTCATTACAAAAATTAGATCCCCATTTGCTTAATTGCCAGTTAAAAAGCATCAGTTAAGCTATCTACATACCAAAAATCATGACGATCCGTCAACCCTTTCTTGAGTTATTTCCTTTCAAAATTTGGCACTAAACCGGCCCACGCAATTCATTCAAACAAACATGTATATATTTTTATAACTCTGATCACATTACATGTACACATCACCATTCCCAAATTACATCGTTATTGTATTGGATATCCTTTTTAATAATGGTTTATAATGGTTTATTCGACAGAACCATTTCGCAGCCTATTGGCTGAATTGCACACTCCTTTTACATGAGAATCAAAGACATATAGTCAAAACTGACTGTTGGAAATACAATTGATAAATATAACTGAGTATTAAGAATACCATACACGAAATTTACAGCCTTAAGATTAACAGTATTTAAAATAATATAGACATAATTTACAGCAATAGCATTGAAAACAACTGAGTATTTAAAATACTATGACATTATTTACAACCATAAGATAATCACAGCGTTCTAAATGCTTCCTAATCTTGAACGTTTTACATTGGCCGTCGCTACAATACAGGAACATTTAAAAGATTAAATTTGATGAGGTTTTCATTTACATATCAATCCTTTTTTTATTTATTAAGATTCTCCATATACATAGACAATGGAGGGTATAGCGCAACCGGCGTCAGAAGACGCATTTTCAAAGCCGCCATACAGAAATCATAACAATGATACAGCAAATAATAACACATATAGATACAATATAAGAACAAATAGCGTACGTCAACTTAACAACACACATACATTACTAAGTCAAATCTATAGAATGGTCATTAGGCTGTTTGCAGAAACGATAAAATTCAAGTTTGTGCCAATAGATGCACAAAACATGCTGTTGAATTATTTTGATCCGTTTTATGTTTTTGCTGCCT
Organism: Branchiostoma floridae x Branchiostoma belcheri; assembly: GCA_019207045.1. Lineage (NCBI taxonomy): Eukaryota > Metazoa > Chordata > Leptocardii > Amphioxiformes > Branchiostomatidae > Branchiostoma > Branchiostoma floridae x Branchiostoma belcheri. The sequence goes on from CM033031.1 coordinate 6,900,370, forward strand.
TTCATATCGTACTTTTCGTTCCCCCAAGCTCCCCGGCCGGGCCCCTTTGTGGAAATGCAAGTTGTAAGCGAGTTGAACTAACGATCTCTGTACGATTGCCACGTTGCCGTATACAGGCCGTAATTACACAAGCTGCTTACGTACTGTTTCCTTACTAACTTGCATTGGCTGTACAGGGCACGCACGTCGCCCGTACTGGCTCGTACGGTGGCTGAATCCGCAGCCCGAATGCAGAGAAAATTTTACATGCACGTAAAGTGCTACGGCGTGTCTGCGTGCTCCCAAATACGTAGGATTTCGTAGGAATTCAAACGGAGGTGGTACCTACCACGTACGGATTCCCCAAAAAAGCCCTCGTTTTTGCACGTAGACAGCACACAGTTGCACATACTTCGGGTTGTGCCCTTAGCTTTACCAGGTCAATAGCGAGAGAATATAGTGACGGTACTGTAGTAATAATCTGTTACTACCAGCTGTCCACCCTGTGTTAATGCCACACCGTATGAGCTGGACATGTTAGTAGCGGCGCGGCGAACGTACCGCCCGTCCCGGGTAAACATCTCCACCGTCCCGCCGAACCCGGTCCCCACCAGAACGTTTCCCGAACTGTCCGTACGGATCCCATCGACCACAACTCTCTCATCGATATCTGCCTGAACCTCATCAATTCTGTCACCACCAAAACTAGACAGGTAGTGCCCAGTGTTGTTATAGACATACACACGTGTGTCCCCCCAGTGGTCGGACAAAAACAGGTTCCCCTCCCGTCCCACAGCGACCCGTCCGGGATACTCCGGCCCCTTCTCCGTCCTAAACTTACGAACGACAGTCCCGTTGTAATGCAGTAGCTTAACTTCCCCATAATCCCTCCAGAACTCTGTTACTATGACATGATTACGGGGTTCGTCCGTGGTGATGCCACAGAAAGAATTGTTGGTGTATGTTGCACGAAGCGTTGCAAGGTGAGCCCCCATTTTTGTATACCGAACGATGAACCCTGTCAAATCGTCGTTTTTATCCCCAAACACCCACAGGTGACCCTCCCCGTCAATGGAAATGTCCTCTGGTTCTATCGTCTCGGAGGCTTCTCCGGAAATAACGGCAGGAAAATGGCGGAGGTAAACGCCCGTCATGTTGAAGACTTGAACTCGCCTATTGTAGGTGTCAGCTACAAATATCTCGTTGCTAGGAGACACGACAACAGCGCTTGGTCCATCCAGCTGGCCCGGTTCTTCACCTTCTCCACCGAAAACAATCGTCGTTTGTTCGAGCTCTTTATCTTCGTTCTCTGTGGAAAATTAAAGATAAAAGAATTGTTAATGGGACAGATTATATTTTAGCTCGTGTTTAGAAAACAAATTTAGTTTTTTCTGTTTCCCATATGTTTTCGTTTTCAACAGTGCTATTATTGATAGGATGCATATGATGGGTATCATGAAATGTTGTCATTGGGATTGGTGGTATCTCACTGCACTTGGGGTTCTAAAGATTACTCAATGAGTTTCAGAGATAAAGAACGATATTCCTTACGTTTTGTGTATTATGCTGTCTTCTAAGTCATTCTTTTTACGGATTACGTAATTTTTAAATTATGTGTGCGGTAACAGTGCCGCAGTAAACAAACCCCGCAGTGGCGCATCGGTGCCCCAAGTGCAGTGAGATGCCACCTTATGACAAGGCAGGTGTGGTTTCATCCAACATAAAGCTCGGTAAATAAAACTTTTAAACGTCAGCACATGCACCTAAATAGATATTTCACTGTTGCAGCTGGTTTACCATTTTACACAAAAGACTGATGTTACTGATATGTCATATTTGTCTTGAAATTTGCTACTTTTGCCGAAGTCTTACCTGCATTGCTGATTGGTGGTGATGACGTATAGTCCGCCTGTAGGGTTGCGTCATCTGTAGTTGTGTCTGTGAAGGTGGGGCTTGTAGTTTTAGCTGTGAAAGTAGGCTGTGTCCATGTCTGAGGAGAAAAGAAATAAATCTAGAAAGTCCATTACAATTTAGAATATGCATGAGAATTGAACGTTTCAATGAACATCAACCCTCATCTTCTATTCTTTAAAGTGCCTTGTTCTTAGTTCATCTAATGCCTATATGGGGCGGAGACATGGACCCTAGCAAACTTTCTAGCAAAAAAAAAACTGAACGCTTTCGACACCCAATGCCTCAGAAGGCTAGAGGGCCTATGGCAAGATTTCATTCCCAACGAGTCTATCCGCCTTACAACAAAACAGGTGCCAATCAGTGCCAGAATAGTCAAACAACGGATGGCTTTCTTAGGACATGCGTTCAGAGCTATCCCCACACAAGAGTTGATCAAACTGCCTTCAGATCCTGATCCACCGTGGAAGCGCCCTCGAGGCCACCCAAGAGGTAGAAGGGAAGATCAAGTCTTCAACACAATTCAGGGCCTGGGGGTCTCCAGATCCAACTGGACTGTCTGTTTTCAGTGCAGAACAACGTGGCGAGAACTGTCTGAACCGGTCTCACTAAATACCGAAAACAACCGAAAACAACCGAAAACAACCGAAAACAACCGAAAACAACTTGAAATATACCGAAAACAACTCGACAAATACCGAAAACAACTCGAAGTCACCTAAAAAATATCAAAGCAATCATGAACAACCTATCAGAACCCGAAAAAAGCCGGAAAACAACAACAATGTCTATTTTATCTTCATCTACTGGTTACTCTCCCTTGAATTATTTTCTCTAAGGCCGAGGGAGAGAATGGGGTGATTCTGAAGGAAGGATTCTTTCAGAAAAGGGGATGTAGCCGGTGAAAACACTTTTCCATCGATCACACGCTGTTTTATGGTGTAAAGCAGAATCCTTATTTTGATCATTTAGTTTAATCTGGGGCCTCTGTGGTAATACACTTTTGCGGTTTTTCCATATAAATCGATTTGTTATGGCAGCGGAAATGCGTTATAATTGAGCAAGAAATATACTAGATTGTTTTGGTTGCTAGAAAAAAAAGGTGGTACACATTAGCTAAATAGGCAGCAGAATTTGCCAGCAGTAATTAATAAGCAAACCTATTTTCCAAGCAGAGATTTCGTCGGGGTATAGCAGTGACTGCTATTTCTTGTTGTGGCCCCTACCGTTACCTCTGCTTGGAGTTACACAATAGATGCCAAGTAATATAGATATCTATTGATGAGTTTGCGAGTTGACCAAGCAGTCCCCGTTTATAACGTACCGGGTCCGTGAATCTGAATGCGAACATTAATATATTCGAACAGGCAAAGGAGATCGTTGACTTTACTAATATTGTATTAATAACAGGGGTCGTCAAACAAATAAATCCTTCGTAGCCTATAACTCCTGTCCAAAATAAAGTCAAAATTATTAAATAGTAGCCCACTGAAATGATTGTCTGTTGTTTATGGTTGTGTCGAGTTGTTTTCGGTAATTAGTGAAAGTTGTATTCGGTTGTTTTCGGTAATTAGTGAAAGTTGTTTTCGGTTGTTTTCGGTAATTAGTGAAAGTTGTTTTCGGTTGTTTTCGGTTGTTTTCGGTATTTAGTGAAAGTTGTTTTCGGTTGTTTTCGGTTGTTTTCGGTAGTTTTCGGTTGTTTTCGGTTGTTTTCGGTATTTAGTGAGACCCGTCTGAACTGTCTGTAGCCGCCACGCATCAAATTATGATGCAAGCGATCGGGATCATGCCTAGTATAGTAAGTTCACAATATGTGGTAGTACTGTCAAGATATACAACTTACGGTTAGCATGTGATTGTTCTCTTTCCCTGGTAGGAAAGTTGCAATAATAAGAGCTGACAGAACCGTCATCACCGTCACCACCACTCCCGTAGTGATGACGTAGGCCAGGCAAGATCGAGTCAGGGCGCACGTGTAGCCTGAAAAGGAAAGCGGAGTAAGAAAGAAAATCCGTTCTAAATCACACAACTGCCTTGTTACAAATTATACAAAATCTTCACGTATAGGACTACACCTTAAGCACTCTCACTGCACTTGCGTCAAGCTTGCGTCACTGCGGGATTCGTTCACTGCGTCACTGTTTTGTTACTTTCTCTTATTTTTTTATAATTCAAATATTACGCAATACGTCAAAGTATGACTTTGAAGAGGATAGAATACACAAAATGTAAGAAAATTCGTTTTTGTATCTCTGAAGTTCGTAGAGCATTTTTCGAACCCCGCAGTGACGCAAGTGCAGTGAGAGTACACCTCAACACCCACCTGCCCTTGGTTGTGCAACATTATGGGCGTACATGGGGTTTAAGCGTAACCCGTTCCCGCTGTACATGGGGTTGGGGCGCAGACCGCCCGCTTTGTCATCCACAGCCTCTGTAGAAGAGATCGAAACAGGATAAAAGATGCACGCTGACTGTCTTTTTTGATAGTGCCACATTCTTCTTCTGTTTCCGAACAAGCCGTACCTAGCTATGACCCTACGTATGAACTATAAGCAAGGCGTCAGTTAACCTTAAATATCTATATTTGGCCTGTCACGAAGAGCAGATAACATGGGTTAAAAGACTATCAAAAAATGATTGAAAGGAATTTTTGAGGTTGCAAAATCCTCGAACAGGAATGATCCAAAACTTGTGATAATGGACGGATTCACTTTGATGACGTTACGGTTATTTCATCAAAATATTTCCTGATTTATTCATGGATTTTTAAAACCACATATCAAATAGTGGTCACTAACTTGTTATACCCCTTTCCACTTGGACGCCGCTCTTGCCGCCTTCTCTCTGTGACCTAGTTTTTGATAGATCGCTCAACGAATTGTATAGAAAAGAAACGAATCTCTTTAAACTTTGTGTGTTTTGTTGTCCTCTCAATCACACTTTTGCGTTTTGTGTGAAAGCGAAGATTACACATATTCTATTTAAGTCGCAGTGAGAGCGCAACGCGGTCGCCGTCTAGTGGAAACTAGTGCTAAAGGGGGGGGGGGGCTTACTGTGACAAAATTGACTAACCGGCAGTGCTTCCAGGCTGAGAACTGTCGGCACAACGGCCAGTTGGTGTTTGGGTCTCATAATGTCCATCCTGTACATCATAAGCAACGGCGTACGGTTGGACGTCACGGGCATCGTCTTGGTCACCGTTTGTTTGGCCGTCCAACTGATACCTGACAGCATACGGACGGATGCACTCATCGCTTGATACGGCTCTGTTTCCGCTTCTGGGATTGTTGACAGAACGACCAGTCGGTGTTTGGTTCTCAGAATGTCCATCCTGTTCGTCATAAGCAACTGCGTACGGTTGGACATCTTGTTCCCCGTTTGTTCGGTCTCGGCAATAAGCAACTGCATACGGACGGATGAACTCATTGTCTGTCGAGGGTGTGTTTTCTGCTTTCTGATCAGACCTTTCAGTGTACTTTGACTGTTTGATTACAATCTTTGGTCGAGTTTCAGCCACGTCTTCCGCTTCATTTACATTTTCGACTTCGATATCTGGCCTGTCCTCACTGGCATCATTGACAATACTGCGTTGATAAGCAGTTGCTGGTGTTTTGGGGGAAGTACCTTTCAGCTGGTAGTGTACTTCGTTGTCTGCGTTACAAATTTCAGTATTGTAGATGTATTTGGACGGGGTTTCTTCTGTTTCTATCACTGGTTTGTCAGCGTAGAGTGTTTGATTCTGTTCAGCGTGGTCAACGTGTATATATGGAGTGCGCTTTGCTGGTAGAGATCGCCTTTTAATGTAAAGTGCTTGATTCTCGTCACTTTTGCCGATCTGTGCGTAGGGAGTGCAGATAGTCGGTAACGATGAACGTCCTGCGCTGTTGTCAAAACTGCAAAAAGGTCTATCATCCTGACCTATCATCCAATTTTCAGGCAAAGCGCTGCTGTGGTTGTCCTGCAAAGAATGTTCCGATGAGATGTCCTCCTGCGCTTCTGGAATGGCCGGATTCCCGTGGAGCTTGGGTCGGATGTCTTGTTGATCCACAGACTCCGCTTTGTTGTGATCCTTTGACTGGTTGGCGGTCTCTGGTCGAGACCGATTCTGGTCGACGACTTCTTCTTCGTTCTTAACATGGAGGACCTGGGCATCTGGGCTGTCCAAACTGGCACTAACGACATCTCCATGGATGTCCTGATAGTTCACAGGCTCTGTTGTGGTGTCAGGACAGTCACGGTTCATGTTGTCGGGTATTTCATGACCGGTGCCGTTGACGAAATCGTCTGCTTTGTTGTCAATCCCATCCATGGTATGCCTGAGTCAAAGCAGTGTTGGAAACATTAAAAGATATTCTGTATTATTCGCACTTTTGGATATATTTAAAAGATGAGGTCTACAGAGAAAGCCCATCGTACAGTTTGTGATTTTGTGATATGTTGTTATAATTATCTTCTTGTGGTTCTTATAATGAATATTAGTCGAGACCAGATTGGTCAATATGGGTAATAGGTCAGACAATGATTCAGCACAATCTAGATTTGTTTTGTTTTGTTTCGCTGAATAGATTACGTATGGTTTGTCCAATGTGATATGATGACAACACTCATATGGATACCAGCACACCATGAAATAAATCAATCGGAACAAAACGGTCCTCTGATTTACAGTCAAACCTGTAATAGCGGCCACCTGGCCATTGTGGTTCCTCTTTGTCGGTCCCTTGGATTTTTCTTATTGACCTAAGCCTTAAGAAATAGTCTATAGCGGCCACCTGTCCAACGCGACCACAGAAACACGATTTTTTGGTCTCATAGATACAGAAACACTGCCTATTGTGACCGTATAGTAGCCGTATGTCACCATGCGCTGGGTTTGAAATCGTAGTTTGCGAGGATGTGGAGTTCCCGACAGGGTCATGTTGGTGATAGCGGAAGGTACGCGTGCCTTGAAGGTTAGAGTGCAATTCTTTTTCGGCGAATTTACCAACATTCTGCAGGCAATATCGATCATTTTCGGTAGATTTGACAATCGCAGACAATCGAGACAATGTTACTTGGTGAGAAAGATAAGTTGGTACTAAAAACATGTGTAACTTATTGCTCGTGGTCAAGTGATCAATTTTTTTCTATAGTGGCCACATTTCTCCAACCCCTTGAGTGGCCGCTATAGACAGGTTTGGCTGTTTTCATATAATTTGACGTGCATGAAATCCCAGGTTCCGCTTAGAGACTGGTTTTATATCCACGATGATCTGTCAGCTTTTGAAGCGAAAAATAAGGGCGAGATTGGTCGGGACTTCAAAGGAATGATCTTAGCTTGTTCCGCAAGCCGTAACAAAACTTCAAGTATAGGACACCGGTTGTACAGTAGGTACAGGTTGTTAACGACTGGACTGATTAATTTCAAGGGACCAACCCCTACAAGGGACCAACCCCTACAAGTTTCAATTGTTGTGTTTTTCCAATGTAGTCGACTTGTGGCTGTCCTAAAAAGAGACCAATCCAAGTAATCTCCAAGCAGATCCTATATGGTACCATAACTATGATAAAACAGTGTCAAAAGCTGGCAAAGGGATTAGCCAGCTTTGGAGTGTGTATGGCTACGGACACACTCCCATACGCCTAGGCCGGCTAATTTCCTTTTCGGGCTTTTGATATTATGTATTGTGCTACCGTATACTACGTAGGATCTGCTTGAAGATTACAATTTGAGATGAAACCTTAGTAGAGTTATGAAATATGTAACGCTAGTTCACCTTTATCCGTGGGATAACCTATGTCCGTCTTTTCCAAAAACAGGTTATTCATGGATATTAAGTCGACCTACGGTGATTTCAAAATGCTATGTTTGAAATATTGCAGTTTGAAACGACTGTCCGTTGACTCGATATCCATGACTACCCTGTTTGTTTTTAAACAACGGATAAAGGTTGCCCCTCGGATAAGGGTAAACTAGCGTTATAATTAGCCTTTCCTAACCGAACAACATTTTGGCTCAATGGGCTCAATAAGTAAGTTTTGGGATTCAGAAAAAGATATTGCTAGCAGAACCGGAACACTCTTCTCTGTACAGTATTGCGATGAATTACTTATTCTATTTTTCATAAAAAAAAATAGAATAAGTAAAATATCCTAGAAATATATATAGCTATGTACAGAGGCGCCTCCAGAGATTGAATGAAAAAGCACATACCAACACAACATCAGCTTAACACAAGGGGAGGGGGGAGTGGGGCACGAAACGACTAACAGCACAAACAAAAGATAACACACCAGGTCCCAAAACGCAAAAGTAGATAAAAACAGTTAATTATCATATTCAAAATTGTCAGGGAAACCCCAAACAGTTGCTCTACGACGTCAACTGTTCCAGGACCAGGAGAAAACACTAACTGCACTACAAACAATGCCTTTTCTTGTTTTGTTTTGTCTTGAACAAAATAATGATCTTTCAGCAGAAATATTATTTTATTTACAAGAATCCCTGTTTTAAGAAAAAAATAAAGAAACCCGTATTTTTCCTGTGCTAAGAATTTTCTTCTTATGACTGGTGGACCAAAACTTCTAGAATAGTGTTCTTCGGGTAAAAATCTATTTCTATATAATTCTAAAACTTGCATGCTGAATAATGAATGTCTTCTGAATGAGATTTTTGTACTAAGATTGAGGTTTTCGTACCAGAAATACCTTTCTGTCTGCAAGATTGAATTTCTTACACCAATAAAATACTTTCTTGCAATGAAATTGAGGTTATCGTACCAGAAATACCTTTCTGCCTCCCAGATTAAATTTCTTACACGAAGAATGTCTTTCTTGCATGAAGATTGAGATTCGTTTGACAGAAATACATTTCTCTCGCCAAGATTGAATTTCTTACACCACGAAATATTTTCTTGCAATAAGATTGAGGTTGTCGTACCAGAAATACCTTTCTGTCTCCAAGAATGAATCTTTACACGAAGAATGGCTTACCTGCATGAAGATTGGAATTTGGAGTACCTTTCTGTCTCCAAGACTTAACGTCTTGCAACTTTAAACCTAGAAACAGTTTCTTAAACTAAGATTGATATTCGTAAATCAAGAATACAAACAAATCAATGTTAATCGTCATGTAGATGCATCCCAATCATATGTATTATCATCAATAACGAAAAATAACCTACCCTATATTTGCTTGGGGATAAGCGGACCAAATTCTGAAACCGCGTTTCCTGTTTCATAATATCGGAAATAAAGGGGTGATTTCTGAGATTGTTACATCAATTATAGCAAAAGCTACTGCGAGAAGAAAGGAAAGTGCATAATACAGACGACATGCCAAACCACATACGAATGCGGTGAATGGAACATACAGATATGGGTGCGAACAATCAACACATAAGCCGTTCACAATACTTTGTCAACAGAGGTTACCCTCCAGTCACAAAGTTAACAGCAGCTACTGCGAGAGGGAATGAACGTGCATCATTTTAATACCGAGTACAGACGACATGCCAAACCACATACGAATGCGGCAAATGGAACATAGAGATATTGATACGAACACTCAACGCACAAACCGCGTCACAGAGTAATAAAAGACAGTCATTGCGGCAGAACAACAGCTAGACAACAACAAGAACAACCCCCACCTCATGCGAAACAATCTTCTGATCCACGCCAGATGATTTTGTACTAAAATGGAAGAATGCAGAATTCTCCTTCATACGATACGTGCACATACGTGTTGCTGTCTTCACAGAAACGTGGTTTAACCCCGACTAGGGTCCCAATTCCCAACCCGGGGCCCGACCGGGTACCTTTCGGAAACGAAAAATATGATATAAAAAGCAACAAAACACAAAGAACGTACAAAAATTGTCATAGGCCTAATATGTGCATATTCCTTGATAAAAACCTTTTTCTTTTCTGCAAACATCCCGGCCGGGCGCGGCCCGGTTTAGAAATGGGGCCTAAGCCTTACCTAACGCAAAGTAGGACACCGGCGGATAGCACATTTTCTCGAAACCTCGTCAAGAAAGGAATCTTGGCAGCATTGCCATTTGTGTCAACAGCTACCTCACCTCACCTTGTAGTAACTACCTTAAGGCCCCCTCTCACTTGACGTGCGGCACGCTTGCGGCATTGCTGCGTTCGTTCACTGCGTCACTGTTTTGTTATTTTCTTCGATTTTTTATGATTCAGATATTGCGCAATACGTAAAAGTATAACATAAAAGACGACAAAATATACAACAAGTAAGAAAATTCGTTCTTTATCTCTGAAATTCGTTGAGCATCTTCCGAACGCAGCAATGCCGCAAGCGTGCCGCACGTCAAGTGAGAGGGGGCCTATACCAGTAGAATAGTCTCAATGGCCGGAGGGGCAGCAATACAATCCGCAGATTCTGAAGTCTTCCACGCCCTGTGGTTTTCAGCCCGACAACAACATTCGGGCACAAATCGTTGATGTGTTGTGTCAATTCATTGTCGTCCAAGGGAGCTGACCAGTGGTGTGCGCTGTTTACAATCCGCTGGGATCACCGTATAGCGGAGACCTTATCAACCACCTGGTGACTGTGGACGAGCTACGGTCGGTTTCGCTTGATGTACGAATCTGTGTTGCTGGGGATTTCAACAAAACAGATCTCTATTGATCTCTAGATATGCAGCGGAAATCACTTTCGACGAATTGTGGACGTACCAACCACATTCGAGGCTACTCTGGACTGTCTGATAACAAACCTCGGCCACCCGTACATCCAACCATCTCTCACCGCTGGGCCGAATCTGTCTTCTGTTTAATATGAAATAGCATAGTCATAGTACTCACTTTGCTATATTTTAATTTCAAGTCAGACAAAATCTTAAGACATTGACTCCAATTTTTTTAAGAAATTGCCTTTGGTAAATCTGACAGGTTGAACAGCAGCAAATATCATTTCCTTCTCACTAAATGGGCAGGAAATATCAGAAGAATGGATCTATAGGAGAGTGAAGAACATGCGAAGAACATTTCATAGAAATATTATGTGACCTAGATATCTGGAGTCCCGGCGAATGCTGTGGTTTATTTTTGAGGGAAAGAAGTATGTTGGATTTAAGGGGGGAGGGGTACTGGTACAGAAAATCCAGCTACAGGTATAGTTCAGGTCCAGAGGATCAGGTCCAGGTCCAGACCTGAACCTAATTATCTGTGAAATGTTGTGAATGGGTGATACTCAAAATTATGGTCCATTTCAAGGAATCAGTTTGGTGGAGTATCCGACTCCCACTTGCGTTTTAAAATCATATCGCTATATAAGCAATGCTAACTATAAAAACTTAGGCCACAGCAAGTAAATTTTATGGATGACATCAGCGCGCGTATTAATTTTCGCCTGATTTCAGAAAAAAAACAAGATTTTTTTTCTTCTGCAGGGATGGTCAACATGACGATAAAGTACCAAAATGAGCAAATATATTGTGTTGTAGCCAAATAATTGTACTTGTAGAAGTGACACTTGCAGGGTTCCCAGGACTGTAGTAGTAGAAATGTAACTTATTGGATAGTTGACAGTAAAAGTGACACCAATATGGAAGCCATGAGTGTGGTTACCAACTTTGTTGGTGATGCCAGTCCACCACACTAGTGTCACTTTTATCACACCAGTACATGTCTTGAATACAGCAATGAATGCCTTGTTGGCTCTAATACCATGTTTTGTCCCTTTAATTCTTGTTACAACATTCATCACAACATTATGGTGCCTATTTTTCAAAATGTAGCCATCTTGTTTTTTTCACCCATCTTGGTTTTTTTGCCCTATCGCACCATTTTTGCAGTCTGCAGAGGATGTCATCCATAAAATTTACTTGCTGTGGCCTTACTAGCAATGATGATAAACTGTACTCCTCTTCGTCCATGTTGTTTTCTTGGACCCTAAATCGTGTGACAGTGTTTTTCTTTTACTTACAGGCATAGACTGCGTTGTACCGGGAAGTTGGTCATCCTACCGGGGAACAGTTAATCTGACCCAATCAGACAAGACGTGTCAGCGCTGGGACAGTCAGACACCACACGAACACAAGTACACACCTTCTGACTATCCGGCATCCGGACTGGAGCAGAACTACTGCCGGGAACCGGAAGGCAACGAACCGAGACTTTGGTGCTACACCACGGATCCCGACACGAGATGGAACTATTGTGAAGTGCCATTCTGTGGTAAGATTTGATTCTCAAAGCTTATGAGTGTTTGTTTGCCTGTAAGCCATTATGAGCCAATTAACTGTAAACTTTGGTCCCCTGTACCAGGCATTACAACCGAATGACCTGAAATTTTGCACAGAGGTTTTTTGGCGACGCCTCAGGGGCGGAGCCGTTCTTATAGTACTGCGATTAAGTTGCCAGGAATTCTAAATATTCCACGCACGCATTCCCAGGGGAATTCGTTTTTGACAAGAACTTTCGGGACGGACGTTTGCATGTAACATTGAGGAACTGTAAGTTGCTTCTTTGGGCAGTTTTTATACACCATTGCAGCTTTTAAAAGATATTTCAAATGAGCTTTCTGGAGACTAAAGACCAACGTGTCACATGTTTCTGGATGTATTTGGTAACTTATAACTTCTTACAGTGAAGAATGATAAGTTTGGACATGTAGCTGATACCGTTTGTTTAGATGTCACTTTATAGACTATGACTGACGCATCGATGATAAAGAAAGTACGCGAAGATAAAACTCACCGTACATTGGACTTTTTAAGACAGGCAGACTTCTTTGACTACATGATGCTGTCCTTTATTTTGCGTATTCTTACTGTGTGATAGAAGTGTTGTTTTGTTGGAGGGTTTTATGTTGTATTTGTGTGTTTTGTATCATGTGTTTTTGGGTGACCTTTGCCACTTTTTACTCTATTGGTTTCTTTTCTTTTCTTGCTTTTTTGTTTGTTTTCCTGGGTGATATCGGCACACGCCCCAGCGTTTCCGTGACCGGGGTCCAGTGAATTCTGTTTGCGGCCAGAGTCATGGAGAAGTTGACCTGCGGGTACAAAGAGACAAAAGGACATAAATATAACAATGCCTTGAACGGATTCTCTGTTACAAAATGTACTGTGTAGGTATACCCTTCCTCTGTATAAACAGAGTCTTATTTTAGAGTACGTTTACAAAATGCAAAGGACCGCAATGTAAAATGAAAAGCTGATAGAATGCTCCGTAAATAGTTTCATCAGGTTGGTAGATCAATCGAACAAAGTCTTCTTCGTTTCACAACCTTCTCTTAATTCCCCTGTAGACGTTTCGGTGACTGTCACCTTCATCAGTACAAAATGAACCATACTAACATTATCGGTGCGATATGAGCTATATAGTAATTACCGATAATGTTAGTATGGTTCATTTTGTACTGATGAAGGTGACAGAACGTCTACAGGAGAATTAAAAGAAGGTTGTGAAACGAAGGAGACTTTGTTCGACTGATAGAATGCTGTTTTCGATTCATCAAGGAAAACGCTTACAATGACAATTATTGCATATCACCCAGATCAACAGAAAACAACAAATACACTATTGTCTCTGGACATATATCTTGTCATTATAAGACATGATCTTTTACGTTGACCCATAGGCTGTGGGCCCTTTCTCTGTAACGAATTGTTAGTCTACCTCACCTTTATGCAGCAGTGAATTCCTTCTGAAGTCTGCGGGCGGCCATGCTACCTGCGCGAACAGAGATAGAATAGGCATAAATACATTGCAGCCATTTCCTGCCATTCACCGATAATCAAATTGGTTTGCCTTTTATGAAAAACAGCTGGTCGTTACTGGAATATTCATTGAGTCATATGAGTCTTGTCGAAAAGGAGGGGATATTACATACAGATAAGGCCAAAAAATCCCGGCGGAACATTAACTAAACACAAATTTCGAGCGCAATTAACTGCCAACGATCAACTCAAGGATCTCAGCAATCATTGATATTTCAGTCTAATTAATGCATGTTGGGTCGGTAACAAAATTAAAACTGGACCGCTCGGTTGAGTGGTAGTGTACCCAAGCGTACAATGTATAACACTTGTTGACACATTGGACCATGGTCGTCGGAATATCTGCTGAAGAGACTAAGCAACGCAGTAACATAGAGAACTGCTACGTAACCTCTTACAACCACACCGCCGACACAACACGCTTACAAAAAAATAAACACGTCATACAAGAATGTACAATCCGTGTAAACGAACAAAAATACACGTCTAAACTGACATCAAATCACAACAAGACCGGTACAAAGAAAAAAAGAGCTGCAAAATATCTGATTCAATGACAACAACAAATCATTACCATCACATCGATCACGCATCAAACAACAGAACAAAGTCTCAAAATAAAATAACTAAAATTTAGAACCTACAACTTACAAGAGCAAAGCCGATGACCTTAACTGATGATATCAAAAGAAAGACTACATTATGATACATGCAATGCAACTTAAGCATAGTATTTTTGATATCTTAAAATTATCATAAAAGTTTCAGTATCAAATTCCCTTTTCCATCGAGGGTTCCCCGGCACCTCTACGGTGCTAGGAGTGATGCATGTCCGCCAAGGCATCTGCGCATACGGGGTCGTTTACGGACTCGCTCCCTCCCTGGGACCCCAGAAACTGAATCCTGCTTTTGCTTGACTTCCAGTTTTGTAAGATCCAACCTCTCCCCCTCCATATTTACATTTCGGAACGGCCATCAAATCCGTAATCAACACAGCTTTCTAATCGTATTAGTCGCGAATCCAGCAAAACCTTTCTAGAAAACAGATGGCGTCTACAATAAGTCTACTCAACTTAAGTGCTACAACGGTTTGACTTTCTTTCTCTCTTGCTAGCGGTAGAATTTGACGAAGCTCGAAAATCTGACTGGGTTTAATAGCACCGCATTTTCACTACGGTAAACCTGACTTGCAGGAGATAAACTCGTATTTATGAAATATAAACAGATTTTGGCTAGATCTAGAGGGCCAAGAAAAGGAGCGGTATCGCAGTACCTCTCCGTACACTTGAAGCTTCGTCACACAGAAGCCTAGAGCTAAGTAAGGGTTGAAATCGCATCACCGAAGAACTTATACACCAATCCAGACACAAGTACATGTACAAAGGCATCAACTGGAAGTCTAGACCTTGGTGATTCTAGGAGAGATATACACGGTATCGGCCACAGAACAATCTGACAATGACACTACACAATGAATGCCGACCGATCTAACCGGAGAGGGAATATCAAAAACTACATTCTTTCAATGATATAACTTTCCGTTGCACCAAATGCAAGGAACAGGCCATTCAATCGGAGAAAAACCAACATACCTTGTCAGAAGTGATGCATGTCCTTGTATCTGCAGCGGAAACAGACTCCAAACTAGAGTTCGGCGACCTCATACCTCCATGAAAATTTAAAGCTTTCGTAAATTTCATGCAATTGACTAAGACATTAACATAATGTATGCATGGTGTTGTTAATCATTGACTAACGTTCACATGTCACAATTATAAAATTCCCATTATTAATCATAAAGAGGTTTTGCAATTTTTACATAAATTATGCAAATAAGTTCCTCATTACCATATTTGGTATCTGCTTATATTCCACCTATCATAATTAACATGTGTTACATGTATTGAGGTCCAGTTATTGAAAACAATGGAACTGTACTATTTCCTCATTAATTATGCAAATTCAGTCATCATTTGCATAACATGTATATCATTATGAACATCTTTGCCTAAGCTACCTGCATGCCTAAAATGCAGGCAATCCGTCGTTCCTTTCTGCAGTTATCCTCTTTGGAGTGTCTTGACAAAAACGCCCCTGCAGTTCCACAATTGAATGTTAGGGGACTGAAACTTGCCCCACTTTGTCATGACGCTAAAAGCTATCTACCACCCAAATGTCACGACCATATCACGTCCGGGACAAGAGATACATTGAAAAAACTGCTATGATAGAATATTCTCATTAATTATGCAAATGTACTCCTATTTTGCATAATTAGTATTTTATCTTGTACAACATTGTCTAAGGTACCTACATACCAAAAATCATGAAAATCCGTTATTCCCTTCTTGAGTTATCCTCGTCAGAAGTTTTTGACAAAAATGCCCCTGCTATCCCAAAACTAGACGCTAGGGGGCCCAAACTTATGTCATTTTTTCCTGAGCACAAGAGCTATCTAATACTTAAAAATCTTGACCATAGCATGTTCAGAACACCGAGATAGCAAAACCGGAAGTTGCGCTGCAGTACCAAGGTCACACACCAGGGGGCCCAAAATTGACCTTGACCTTCGTCTTCCCAACCCCTACCCACATACCAAATATCATCGTAGTCCATCAAGAGATTCTCAAGTTATGCTGACCACAATATGCGGACACACAGACAGACACACACACACACAGACACACACACAGACACACTCAAAACTATACCTCCATTTTTTCATGGAGGTAACTACAGTCGTAGCGTCCAGAAAAGTTACAGCTGAGATGACCCCAAACCCCATGTTAACGCCTCGGACGCCCCGCTCCTTCTGTCTCGTCAACAGACAAGGACCCGGTGTATACCCGTATACCCGGACCCTCCCAGTGTCGGAAGATTGACAGGAGGGGGGCAGTTTTGTCCTATTGGTCAAATGTTTTAAAACTTCTCCCTGATTGGAGAAGCCATAGGTGGGGGGGGATCAAACCAGTTTGAACCTGTTCGGTCTTCTCCAAAAACTGGCCATAAGGTCCCTTGGGAAAGCATTGAGTCACTGACCTTTGAGAGGTTTCTAGGTCACAGGCCCGAGGTCTGTCCCAAATCAACAAACAGCCGGGCTTGCAAAACAGGCGATGGTAGAAATGTGTTTTCGGGTCTGTTCCAGATCAACAAACAGCCGTGCTTGCAAAACAGGCTATGGTACAAATGGTGTTTTCGCACGTGCCAGATTTGGCTCCAGGCATGGATTTATAGTTGCTGGGCGGACAGGACAAGTCAAAACACGACAAACAACGACCATGTGCAGGGCATTGTTATTTTTCACACAACTGATGGATCTTTAACTTCAAAACAATAACTACGTTCTGATACTGTAACTCCATTATGTTTATCACCAATGATAACTTATCATAAAAAAGTTTGAGTTACAAATTCACTTCACCTACTGTTGTTTAGCCTGGTATTAAAGCTGGAACTACAAATGCATACCCCGGTACTACGCATACCTCTACTGTGCTGGGAGTGATGCTGGCCGGCCAAGGAAGATTAGGGCACACGAGGTCTATGGATGATATCAGTGGGCTCATCAATTTTTGCTTGATTTGGAAGAAAACTAAAGGACCCCCCCCCCCCACACACACACACTCAAGATCATTTGTGGCACCTCTTGAATACAGAAATAAAAGACTTGTTTTGTTGAGGTACCATGCCTTGTCAATTTCATCATAGGCTAGAAAACTGTGTCCTTCTCCACGCGTTCGTCCTCCAAGTTCAAACCCACTCGTGGCCCAGTGTACGGGAACCCTGCCGGGTTTGGGTAGACTCTCCTACGACACGACACAGACTGAGGTGACTCGGTACTATCTTGAATGGCAAGATGTTGTATCCATTATCCCGCATTTCTGTGTCTTTCCTGACCTCCTCCCAACACCCTAATCATGTTGTTGCTTTGGCCTCAGCAAAGTCTTGTAGCTCTATATTTAGCTTTTCGAATTTACTGCGTCCTTCTGACCGGTGGGGGCTAACGGTACAGCATGGCTTGTCTGCACCGATCTTGCTGGCCGGTTTCCGGGCGAACAGGTTGTTTGTTTATGTTGCTTACCCAGCAAACCGCCTAATGGCGGCGTTACACCCAAGGTTTGAACTGAAGAGTACAAGCTGCATATCCGGACAGAATAACAGATTCATTCACGTCGAGAAAGTGTACATGTTGTAGGTTCTTTAACGTGCCTGAGGTGTACGTTATTGGAGGTTGAGGTTGTGTAGTGGTGCATGGTGGAGTGTCAATCATATCTCATATTTCCCGACAGGAAATATATTATCTTTGAGGGTGTATTCCTCTTCTTTTTCTGTCATGTTTGAACACATTTTCACATGATTTATCAAAGTCAATAACAAATGAACAGAACTTAAGAATTTCTGGACCCTCGTGTGGGTTGATTAGAGATGAGTACGACGAAGTAGCAATTACTCTGAATAACTTGCATAATTAATTAGAAAACGATACATTTTGTGGGGAGAATCCATAACGGTGAAATATAGGAATTCCGAACTTATAAGGCAGGTACTTATCAACAGCTAAACTTTACCCCCAATGGATTGACCTACGAGGGGCGTTCAATAAGTAATGCCCCTGACTCATTTTCCATAGCAGGAGATAAATGAAACTTGACACAGTTATTAGTCTTTCTCTATATAGGAACCACCTAGAGTTATGAATTTCTCCCATTGTTTGATGCATCTCTGGACACCGTTTTTGTAGGGCACCCCAGGTTGGTCCTCCAACAGATACCTCATCAATGACAGAAGAGGGACGACCAGGTCTGGGAGCTGTTTCCACAGACTTCCGGCCATGTTTGAATTCACGATGCCAGCGTTTTACAACGTCATATGATGGGGCATCATCACCATAAGTTTCTTTCATTTCATCAAAAGTCTCCTTTGGTGTGCGTCCTTTCAAATACAAAAACCGAATCACTGCGCGACACTAAACTGGCTCCATTTCACACCTGGCTCATTTCACACCTGACTCAGTTCAAACACCTTTAAATCAGAAACTACTAATAGTTCAGAGCTGGTTTTTGCAACAAAACATATAGAGATATTAATCATTATACATGTTAAATTTTATCTAGATCAGACAACTGAAAGTGGGTCAGAGACATTACTTATTGAACGCCCCTCGTAACTTGCATGATTAAGGAGGACATGCCGTATTTCCTAAGATATCTTTTATCTCCTGTCTTCTAAACGATAGGAAGGTAATACTCACAGTATGCAGCTAACATATATACATACATATACGAGTCTATATAAATGAATAGCTATCAATCATTAGTTAGTTCCTAATTTGCATGATAATACCAGCAACACTGTAATGCTTTGAAACGTGCAAAATATTCTACAAATACCCCGAACATAATGAATAAGAACACCTCGAACATTTCTGCATTTACAGCATGTTAGTACGAGCATTGTGTATGAAAACCGTGGTGTTATTTTTTCTCTCACTAACTTGCAATACGGTACAGTGCAGAACCAGATCAAAATTGCTGTGCCATAGGCATAATTATCTCAAAGCAGAGGTAACGGTGGGGAAAGGGGGGTAAAGGGATAGTTAGTAGAGTGATATCGTATGGAGTAAGTATGCATAGTGTTCGGCTCAGACCTAAGTGGTTTCGGCTTCGAATCCGTCGCTGATATTGTGCCCTTGGGAAAGGTAAACATTACATGACTTTGCTCACTTCACTCATATAAAAATGAGTTATTAGCTAGTTTGGGACGTCCCTCGGATGGGACATTAAACGGGGGTCCCGTGTGTGAGGACAGCCGTAAAAGAACCTGCCACACAAAAGATTAGGGGTCCTTCCCAGTGTTAGTGGATCAAGAAGTATCAACAGCATGTGGCTATGATAATCTAGATCCATATGTCCCTACATCTCTGACCAAAGTGCATATGTTTTTGATTTGTCCCTAAACCACGGAGCCTTCCCTGAATCCCGGAAAAGAGCAAATGTGGTACCAATTTTCAAAAGGGGGGACCCTGAGGAACTACTGACCTGTATCCCTACTCTGTCCAAAATCCTTGAAAAAATTGTATTTAAGGACTTGACGATATTTACCGGGGGGGGGGGGGGGAGAAGGGCTAGTCCAAAATGGGTCTGGTAAAAAAATTTTCTATGGCCCTCCCCCCGCCCTCAAAAATTTTTCTATGGCCCTCCCCCCGCCCCCCAAAATTTTTCAATGGCCCTCCCCCCGAAATTTTTCCTTACTTTTTCCATTACACACACTGTGTATCATTAAATAATATAACGTTAGCAATGATAATAGCGGTAGTGTTGTTTGCCGAAGGCCCGACCGGTCTAGGGGGTCCGGGGATTGCTCCCCGGAAAATTTTGAGATTTTTGACCCTCTAAAACGCAATTTCCCGCATTCTGTGAGGAAAAAAAAAAGTTAAGTAAACGTGGATTTTATGCGTCCATATCAACGCAGAGAAAAGCGGGTGGGGGAGGGGCATTGCCGCGGCGATCTTTTCCACTACACATGCACGATATTTACACAAAAGAAAATAAATTAATTTTTTAGTTGGACGAGACTTGAGTACATTTTAGCGATATCGTTACTAAAACCGCTTCAAGACTGCTTTGATCATTCCAAAACGGGAGTTATTTTGGCCAGCCTACAAACTTGCCGAAAAATTTTCGCGCCATCAAGATTACGTCACGTGGCATGCAGCAGAGAGCCCGCTGTCACGAAAGTAAACATCGTAATGTCTTTTATAATATCCCGTTGCCGTCCGTGAGCCATTCCGTTTACAAAAAGACGATGCACGCAGGATCGATATTGATGCCAATTTTAGTTTCTATAGTCTTCGTAAACTTCGCGCGAACATGGAATCACACGCGAGGCGGCTGCAGCAAAATTCGTATGTTGGGGGGGGGGGACTATATTGACGTAATCCTTGGGGGTCCGGGGGCATGCTCCCCGGGGAAAATTTTGAAATCTTGACTATCGAAAACGATCTTTCCTAACTTTTGATGGGCAAAATTTGCTGGCAGACTAAGGTAAGTTTAATAGCCTTTCTGTAGTACTTAAAGTACTTCACATTGTTTTAGCTTATTATTGAGGGCGACGACGCCCCCAACGTATTTTCACGATTTCTAGTTCCCAAGGCACGAGCCGTCGCAAGGTAGGTCTGGAGAAATGTTGAAATTTGGACCCTCTGAAACACGATTTTCTGCATTTTGAGGGATAAACTTTGCTGGTAGACTGTGCTAAATGTAATGACGAGCGCCGGAGCGTCCTGGGCGCCGGAGGCGCAAGCCATCGCATGGGACGTCCAGAGAAAAATCGAACTCTTGACCATCTGAAACTTCATTTCCTGCATTTCAGGGGCACATTTTGCTTGTATTTATTAAGGCCCCTGAGGCAATTTTTTTCAATTGCCCTCCCCCCGGCTCAAAAAATTTTTCGATGGCCCTCCCCCCAGGCCAAAAAAATTTTTCAATGGCCCTCCCCCCTTATGCACCAGCCCTCCCCCCCGATAAATATCGTCAAGTCCCTTAAACACGTGTACAACCACCTGATGTCCCAAAACTTATTATATCCTCTTCAGTCTGGATGTATCCGGAAAGATCCAACTGTAGGCCAACTTGTTTGTTAACTGACAAAATTTTTATGGTCACACTCGTCAGCATCTTCAGGAGCTGATCACTCCTGAAGTCTCTGCCTCTACTCATTACGACCTTCGTAACAAACATAATTTACAGCCACCGACTTGTACCACAACTCGTTACCAAAGGTCACATCACTGGAATGGTCTTTATATAGCTGTATGGTCGCTTAATCCTTCGTCATTCAAAAATTACTTAGTAACATTAGCCCTTCGCTTAACACACATTTAGTCACGGCCCAGGTACGCCTGCGCTTTACTCACACGCCTCCGTATCGGGACTTGTAGTTTAAACTTTAGCTTATCCACACGTAATTTAGTCGATTGTCCTTCTTGCAGCTGTGGCTCCCGATTTGAAAGCGTTGCCCATTATTCACTGTACTGCCCTAACTACAGCCAACTAAGAATATCCCTTCTCTACAATCTTCATGACCCTGTAAGCTCAACCCTTGATTTGAAAACACGGTCACTACCCCCCCCCCCCCCCCAGCTATTTGGGAGAAAGTCATGATTGTGTTTGAGCCTCCTAGTAGCAGCTTTTTCTTGAATTTCAAGAATAAATTTTGTTCAAGAATTCGAGAATAATAAGTTATCTAGTTAAGTTAATAATATGGATCGTCATAATTTTAGCATGTAGGCTGTGAAAAGGAGAGTTGAATGCACCAATGCTGAGGATGTCCCTTTCCACATAGATCGCTTTGTACCATTCATCAAGGAAGGCGCTCCGCCGTGGAATAATGAATGAATGAAGACCTTTATTGTACATTCATACCCACTGGGTTTAGTACAGGTCACAACAAATGATACAACATGATATAATGATACAATGAATCTACACTACTCAAGGATCGTATTCTACTGCGTACATTCGGCTTCTTCTCGTTTCTTTGTGATATTGAAAATGTAAGAACAGATATGCTTTATAAGTAAAGGTTTGTCTAGATTCATAAGGAATATAAATTTGTCTATATTACTTAGTTGTATGAAGTGGGGGAACATGGATTCTATTAGTCTGTAGAGTTCAGCTCTCTCTTTCTTGTATAAACTACATTCTACTACAAAATGATGTTCGTCTTCTAACTTATCTAGATTGCAGTATCTACATATTCGTTGTTCTAGAGGAGTGCGGTTATGTCTTCCGGTTAATGACACCAGCCTAAAGCCATGTATCCTCTCATCTGCAAATGACTGGCAAGTCAGAGTGGACCTACAGGGTGAAGGGAGCTTCCCAGTAGAAATTGCGGTGACTTTGCTCCGTCCTGACATCACAATATGGTCGGAAAGTGCCAAAGAAGTGGTGATTGGAGAATTGACTGTACCTTGGGAGGACAATGTAGATGCTGCCCATGAGAGGAAGCTGACCAAGTATGCAGAGTTGTGTGAAGTATGTAAAGACAGAGGGTGGAAAGCTTCATGCTACCCGTTTGAGGTCAGCTGCCGGGGTTTTGCTGCAACATCCTTTCAAAAATGGTTGAGAGTGCTAGGGTGCAAAAGGAAGGAAATCAAGTCTATCACAAGAGCTGCAGTGGAAGCGGCTGAAACGGGTTCTGCATGGATCTGGAACAAGTACATCCAGGTCAAAAAAGGCTGAGACATAGCCATTCTGTAACTCACCAGTGGGAGGTGGTGTACCAAGCACTGCTGGCCCCCCACCCCGAGGGAATATTGATCTTAATGGGCTGAAATTCTCAATGACGGGTGGTGATCAACTGATGATCCCACTGGTGAGGCACACAATAACATCAAGTGTGTATAATTCAACTGAATCGTCATAATTTTAGCACGTATAATACATATAGGATGTTAGTTGTGTAAAGCTAAGGGCACAACCCGCTTTTTATATTTCAGTCATACGTAGTATGGTGACATAAATATTGTCTTCGTAATGTTTCTTCTTTCTCCTGTCAAATTTTCAAATCGAATCATCTCCGTCGTTTCTGGTAGCCTGAGTATCATCCTCCGTAGTAATTCCGTTTTTATATTTCAGCCATACATAGTATGGTGAAATATATTGTATTCGTAATGTTTCTTTCTTCTTTCTCCTGTCAAATCTTCAAAGTGATTCATCTCCGCCGTTCCTGGACCGAATGACCTGAAATTTGGCACAGGGGTAGAATGAGCCAATACCTTAATGCTTTTTTTCTCAGTTTTTTCATATCTGCCTCTAAAATGATTTTATTGAGATTTTTTGGTCAATTTTAGACCAAAACTGTATATTTTGGCCCCTGTACCCTGGTATTACAATCAAATGAGCTAAAATTTGACAGAGATGTGCCTTAATAATGCCCCCATATAAATTCGATAACACTTTTGGTGTAAAGTACAACAAAATGCTTATTTTTGCGATTTTTTGACCAATTTTTGACCAAAAAAGGACACTTTTGGCCCCTGTACCCTGGTATTACAACCAAATGAGCTGAAATTTGACAGAGATGTGCCTTGATAATCTCTTCATATAAATTCAATAACACTTTTGGTGTACAGTACAACAAAATGCTTATTTTTGCGATTTTTTGACCAATTTTTGACCAAAAAAGGACACTTTTGACTCCTGTACCTTGGTATTGCAACCGAATGAGCTGAAATTTGACACAGATGTGCCTTGATAATCCCTTCATATAAATTCAATAACACTTTTGGTGTACAGTGCAACAAAATGCTTTGGCCAATTTTTGACCAAAAAAGGACACTTTTGGCTCCTGTACCCTGGTATTACAATTAAATGACCTGAAATTTGGTATAGATAGGCATTAGATACTTGGTAACAAGATTCAAGTAAAATTTTTGACATAAACAACTTTAAAATGATTAATTTTGGCACTTTTCTGAGGGGAAATTTGTTTTCTTTTGGCCTCCTGACGTGACCTTCCGTGACCCCGCACAGAGCCACACCTGTGCGCGTCAGCCGGAGAGTTAATTGAATCAAAGACCTAGCCAATCAGCGAAGAGGAGGCCAAAGGCTAATTAATATTCATAAGCGGGGCCTCATGATCCCGTATATAGCAGTGTTCCCGCCAGTGGGAGCGAAGCCCGCCTAAGGCTCTCGCATTTTAGAATATTCAGAAGGCTTTATATTGTATCAGTTCTTAGGGGCATATCTATGATAATCGCAGCAGTCACTTAACTTCTCTTCAGGAGTTTAGCGTAACACTATTTCAGGTCAAACCGTCAAAGGCAACTAAAAACAAACTTTAACGTTACTGAGTTCAACAGTACTTATAACTTGTTATCCGAAGTTGAAACGCTAGCGATGGTATTTTCGCTGCGCTGTTAGCTCCGTGCGACTGTTGTTGACGGTCTTATAACGGTATATTTTGCACCCCTGTACCCTGGTATGAGTAACATTTGGTATAGATAGGCATAAGATAGTTGGTAAAATGATCCAAGTAAAATTTTTGGCATAAAGTACTGTAAAAGGCTTAATTACAGCACTTTTTTTTAGGGGAAATTGGTTTTCTTTCGTTCTCCATGCCATGACCTTTCGGACGTTCACCCCATAGAGCCGACATCTGCACCTGCGTCTAGCCGGCAGGAAGAGTTAATTCAATTAATGGTTCAGCCAATCAGCGAAGAGGAAAGCGAAGGCTAATTAATATTCATAAGCGGGACCACACAATACGTTAACTTGAAGACTCAGGCCGTACAGACTTCTCGCCAGAATTTTTTCAAAGCGTCGGACAGGGGTCCGGGGGCCGCCGAATGTCCCTGGCGGGGTCCAGGGGCAGGGCCACTGTGGGGGGACCCATGGCCAGGTGGGCGAAGCCCCCCCGGAAGCTCTTGCATTTTAGACTATTGAGAAGGCTTCTTTTATCAGTTTTTTTAGGGCCATATCTACGATAATCGTAGCAGTCACTTACTTCTCTTCAGCAGTTTAACTTTAGAATATTTCGGGTCAAAGCTTCAAAGACAACTAAAACCTCATAAACAACAAACTTTACTTAGCTCAACAGTATACAAAAATATTGTACGGGTTGCCATCCTTAGTTGAAGCGCTTATTTATAGCGCTAGTATCTTCGCTGCGCCGTTAGCCGCCGTGCGACTTTTGTTGACGGTCTGATATCCCTACGTCGCCGCCTCGCTGATATTCCCACGGACATTTTTCAAGAAAAATACCCAGCAAAAACGCTGTTCTGCGTCAAATTCTATTCTATAAAACATGTGGGACTCAGTGTTACAGTCTAAATATTTTGTAGAAGCACCGCTGTAGGAAAGAAGGTCCAAGCAATGTAAAACATCACGTAGCATGAAGTTCGCTGTCAACTGGCACACAGCACATGACTGTTTGAAACTCTAAGTCTAATCATCAACAGCCGTGTTTGATTGATAGCCGGCGGTCCTTTGATGAAGTCGGCGAAAGGTGCGTTAGTTAGAAAATCTGCGTTTAGTTTTGATACGTAATTATAAGTTAGACAGTGGCGAGAATGATTATTTTCTCATCAATATTTCTCTTCAGAATTATTTGAACTTAATTGTACATCTAAACAATTGGCTTACCTGTGCAATGTTTATATGATTAATGATCAGTGTACTGAAATCATGTGTAACGTATGGCTCCTAGTCAATAGATCAGCATTTTCTCTATAGTGACCACCTGTCTATAGTGGCCACATTTCCTAGTGCTGTTGTTGTTTGACATAAACTTTGAACATTTAAATTGTAAGTAACTTTAAACTGCCAGAGTTTCAGCCCAATAAAACACTCTCAGCGCCAGGGTATGAACAGACTGACCAGACAGACGAAAATAAATCCTCGAACAAGGTTCAATCGTATCTTCCGGGTCTGGCAGGAAGTTGTTAAACTAAAATAAGAATAGGCTCGATGGCTGATTGCATACAAAGTAAAACAGCTCCTACAGTACCTGCACCTGCTTGATAATTATTAAATCGTATGCCCTACTTGAATAAAAAATGTTCACTGCAATAATAAATGTACCCACATCACAAGGAGCTTATACTTTTTTAAACTTACACCTAGTTATCGTACTGAAAATTGTTAATGACATTACATGAAGTCATTCAACAATTTTCAGTCATGATGAAAATTTTCTGAATGGAAGGTGTGATTATTGTCATTTTCTGAAAAATAGAAGCAAGCTCTGTTTTTACCTGGAATCAATTCACAATACCAGTCCACTTTGGGGGATAATGTACTGTTAATATGATGTTCCATTTTTGCGCAGGGGTGATTTGGAACAGTCCAATGTTGCGTGGGAAGGGGTATGGCTGAAATATGCTGTATTTGCTCTTAAGCAAATGTCGGCCTTTCTAGTTGTATTATCTTTTGACCTGGATATGCTTGGTGGCTTGTGACGTAAAGCTAAGGGCACAACCCGCCGTACGTGCAAATACGTGCTGTCTACGTGCCAAAACGTATGCAATATTTTGGGTTCCGTAAGTGGTAAGGACCGCCTCCGTATGAACTCGTAGGGAATCGGAGTGATTTTGGAGCACGCAGACAGCCATAGAACTTGCAGGAAAAACTGTGTGCTATTTCAGAGGATAGCTAAACAAAGAAAAGACGACTTTCCTTCATATCTAGTATACAGGTACAACATGTAGTTTAGACAGAGCTGTACGACAGATATGGCATGCTTTTTATGTTAATGATGACTTAATTTACATAATTGATGAGGACACATGTGTTTCTAGTGTTTTCCATAATAGGGTTTTTATGCAAGTAAAATAGATAATTCATGGCAGGTGCAGCATTAACGTATGCTAAATATAAAAATAAGAGTCTAATTTGCATAATCAATGTGACAATGCCATAATTCCATAGTGGTTAATGGTGGGGATTATCTAATTCACATGTGTAAGTTAGTTATTGATGTACACGACGATGCACCAAGTATGTAACTGTGCAAGTTATTTGCCTGATTTATAATAGGATGTAACTATGGAATTTTGCGAAACTTGGACATCTACACATACGATAAATACATTTTTGGTTAAGAGGACCACCATACAAAATAGATTATGGTAGCAAGTTACAGTATTATTTGCATATTCAATGAAAAAATTAGATGAGACAAAAATTTTTTGTGCGCTCCAGCCAATAACGAGGACATAGACTCTGTTGTGACATGTTTCATTTGTAGGTGTTTCAACAGTGTATATGATTCAACAGTGGCGGATTTACTTGTAGTTTATGTACGTAATGACGACTGGTACCCTCTTTCGGCCATGCAGCTCGCCCTGTAGCAGAAGTTGCACAGCGTGTAATTTGACCTCACATTGCAACTTGCATGACGTACATAGAACAAAGTACAGACATTTTTCATCGCAGTTAAAATATCGTGATGATTACTTCCACTTTCAGTCATGATTTCTAATGATAACTAGCAAATTTAGACTACATCACTTTTAACCTCAGTTGTGCTGTAACTAGTCCAACTACCAGCTTCAGTTAAGACCTTTCAATACCTACTTCAACGAATAAGTCCAAACCGTTCCGCCATTCCCTTCTTACTAATTCTCACGTCGCCAGTGTTTTTTTTAAAAACCACGCTTTTTGATCATATATTCATTTAGATTCAATAACACCGTACAACAAAATGCTTCACTTTGCAATTATGGGCCAGTTTTTGACCCAAAAAGTACATTTCTGGCTTCTGTACTCTGGTTTTAAAATCAAATGACCTAAAATTTGTCTATGAGTGACTGTGTTCATGCCTTTTATTGTTACCTAACTTACTGGCTGCCAGCGCGAAACTACCCCGCATGAACCTTAGCCCACATTGACAATCGTTTGTTTGTTTGTGAATTAGCACTCCCCCAAGAAAAAAAAAGATGCACCTAGATGCCAAAGTTCGGGAATAATTTCTTCTATGGATAGCTTCTTTATTTACACCAAGACACACATATAACCACAGCCAACGTTTCGGTAGCCGGCTGTGTACAGCTTTTCAACACTGCAGCAAGGTGTCACTGCTAACAAACGCAAAGAAGTGTCATACATGCGGTCCTAAACGTAAAGTCCGGAATAGTAAAAGCTTGTATTCCCTTGAGAAAGGTACGAGACGGTCACAGAAACGTCGAGTGTGATTTTATGTATTGATTGCTATCCATTCCTTTAGCTTTAGCATGCTGAATAATGCGTATTTCTTTTCACAATGTAGAGACAGGGTGGTGTTTTGGTAATGACTTCCCCTGCGATGACGGCTTGTGCATCAACGGCACTTGGACGTGCGACGGCGAGGCAGACTGTCCGAACGGAGAGGACGAGTCGCCTGCCAACTGCCCAGATCTTCACCCAACAGATTACATTCGTCACTCTACCCCAATTATTCGTTAAAAATCGTTCTCGTTTGGCATTTTCAATTGTGATGTTGATCCCTATGCTGTGTTTCAACCAGCGAAGGAGACCGCTATTCAGTTGTTTTGTAACGAAGGCAAAAAAAATGTTGACTCTATCCCAGTAAATATGGCTCTCAAAATGAAGGAAATTGACTGTTTCTGATGGTGATAGATTTAAACATTTGAAGGGGAGGATTTCTACAGACCCCTACAATGCATACGCAATCGCTTATATATGGGTATTGTTGCAGAAAGATATCCCTATACTTACTAGAAAAAATCCTGAGAACACTGGTTAAACTTTCAATATACTTTTTTTCACGTGGTGGACATAACAGAACGAAAATAAGGTCAATGAGGAAAACAAAGGTTTTGTTTCATAGAATCAGCTCTTATTTAGTTTTCTGCCTATCGCAAACCACGTTAATTTATAAAGATATGATATTAAATGATATAAGTAGTGTTATGCACGGAAATGATGCAAAATATTTTATTCACATGTAGCCGTTCTCTTATTGGTCAGTTTACTAACTACCATGCTATCATTGGTTGATCTGCTGATCATGATGGGTAGTCTTATGTTTGCCAAATTGACCTACAAGGATGATGTTATTTACGTTACCATGTGACTGATGTTACCACTTCTTTATTAATTCTTCAATACTTTGTATGTACTGCTTTACAATATATAATCTACAGTAATGTTACTGTAAATTGGCTTGTCGTGACACATTTTGATTGAGCTTTACGTGGCTTAAAGTACACATTGTGTCGGGTGCACGGAGAGTGAACGTCTGCTAGTTGATAGAACAGTACAGTAACTTTGATTAAGATTTTACCATTGACACGTTTACCTTATATTTACTTAAGAGACATACAAATGATGAAAACTCAAAACACAATCCATTCAGTCTTTTCTTACAGACTTCCTTTATTTCACACCATAGCAAATTAAGGCTTTGACCAGTTGATGTAAGAAAGTGTATCAAACAATGTGTCCCTTCAGTCACTTTGTTGAATAAAATGCTGAATTGTGCTTGTTCAATGAACAATTGATTACAATATGGTATTAAAACAAGGTACTGGTACATTCCAGTTTCTGCATTACAAATCACTTCGGTTGAAACAGCCATTAATGAAAAAAAATGCTCATGAAATTGGCCTCAAGCGACGGCAAAGTTGACTTCACAAGTTTCACAAAATGTCTTCAAAACATCTACTTTGTCGGCAATGCTACTCTCTTGGCTTACTCTAGTTAAGAACAAAGATGAAGCTAAGTAGAAGACACAAGACGGACGCCATGACAGCAGACATAGACACCATGACATTCACACTGCTGCTGCCAGGTGGCGCTGTTGGACAGGGATCATACCCATCAAGCCCCTGGCAAGCAGATGCTTCATTTTGCCCCAACGCTGGAAAAAAATCAGAAGATAAAATCAAATGGTTAACGCCAAACGAGCTATATTTTGGTCAACTAAATCGGCCAAATAACTAATACGTGATACCCTGCTCATTATCAAGATCGCCTAAAACACCTGCTCTCGAGGGTTAAGTCATGTTCGGGGACCCCCAGCAAAGTGGGTGTTGGCTCCCCTACTAGCACATAGCAACCAACTTTGACCCCAATTTTCACAGATTGTCCTTATTGTTCAATAATTGCCCCCTCTCCATCTACTGTGAAAACGTTTCAGGTGGGGTTCTGCTGGGCCAGGTGAGAAGGTACCTGGTACCCCGTGTAGTGTGAATGGTCATCATACAGGGCTGTCTGGGAATCTAATTAATAAGCTAGGATGTGTATAGAAAGACTGGATTGAACTAGAAAGGCCATATTTTCAAAGAAAATGCAGGATGTTTCCGAAGGGAAAAGAAAATTTGTCACCAAAGAAATAAAAAAAGCCATTGTCAAACGTTCAAATTTCAAAAACGTTTCCTGTGTCTTCACCCAGCACAATATTAAATTAAACAAAAAAAAATTTAAAAAAAACGACGTGGGAATGGACTCTTCAACAACCCTTCGTAAATGGGAGCAGTCCAAAAACACTTCCGCATTAAAAATAAACTTTTTATAATGCATAATTACGCTATTCGAAAAGTGAAATGGAAAATGCCCGCTTAAAAAAAGTCATGCACTCCATGTAGGATAAACCGGTTCCAAAATTCTTCTGAATCTATGGGCAATATGTCAAAGGTGGAGGTCCCTAAGACATAAAGGAACCTCGTATTGACTAAGGTCGATACAAGAACTGTTTTCAAGTCAGGGGCCTTCACCTTTGACACATTACCCACAATTCTTGTCGCTGCACAGGCGTACTCGGAACCATAAACGAGCTTATATTAAAGAACCTCCCCTGTCAGTCAGTTTATACAGACTATGACACTACGCAAAAAGAAATCTAAGCGACAAAGGGGACTACAATACAAAAAGTATGCAAAGAGCCTACCTGGGTTGTTAACGTAGCTCCAACGGGAATACCCATCTACACCCGCTACCATGGTGACGTAACCCACTGTGGTCAGTTGGTTGGTAGACGTGAAGTTTGTCACTTCAAAACTACACCTTAAACAAGATAAATCAAAACAAAGACGGTAATCCACGGTAAAACATAATCAAAATCAGGATAACAAAGCACACATTTTTACCGTTGTCAAATCTCATTTAGTACTGTCAAGGTGTATTCGATACTGGGTGTGATTTGGACAACACCATTTGGTAGAAGAACTATACCAGAGCATGTAACATGTGAAACTGTGCAGTTTTGCCTAGTAGGTCAATTTTTGTGTCGACTGTGCGCAAAATGGCACAGTCTAGTCGACAAGAAATTTGTGTCTGAAGTACCACATACGACAATGGTTTGTCCGGGTATGCAACCTGTACACCTCAGTGCAAACCTGGTGTGTTGTAATATATGCCATGAGGCAGTTCACAAACAAACAAACAAACAAACAAACAAACAAACAAACACAGTTGAACTTAACTAGTGCTGTGGTACACATTTTTTAGAAACTGCGTATGCCTTCCAAACGATGTTGTTTGAAATCCCACCAAAGAAGAACACTTACCTCGACACTGTACCATGGCTTCTTTGTGAAAAAAAAAATTGTGTGGGAATGTTGTCTTCCGATATAGTAAAATAGTAAGCCATTTTTTTGTGATTGACCAGTAAGTCAATAACGTTAGGTTTACCTTTTTATATGATTTCTAACAAAATTCTTTGTTCCTTCAAATTCTCTTGAATTTATTGTTAATTAATAATAAATCATGTAAGGTTGGGACTATTTCACTCCATAGGGCCCTATCTGACATAGGGCCCTATCTGACGTAAGGTTGTAAGATGATTTGTCTGTCATGCTTCTTTTAGAGGATCAAAAACGACTTACTTGCCCTCGAGGCCTGGAAAGTTACAGTTTGGTGTGTACGTTGGGAGATCAGCAGCGGACAGAGACAATAGTGGGGCAGATAACATCAAATTTTGGAGGAATCTTTCACTTTGTGATACAAGCACCAAACTTGGTACAGATACTCATTGGACTTTACTGTTTTGAAAAAGTACGCGGGCCACTTGATTTGACTTTCGGCGCCCCCTAGCGGCGCGTTTTGGTACTGCAGCAGACCTTCCGGGCTTTGTATCTCCTGTTCTAAAGATGCTACAGTCATGATTTTTATGTGGTAGAAAGCTGGTAGGGTAAGGAACAAGTGACGTAAGTTTGGTTTCCCTAGCGGCTTGTGTTGGAACTACAGCGGCGTTTTTTTGCCGCTGCCGAATTGCCCTAGGGGCGCTTTTTGGTACTGCAGCAGACCTTCCGGACTTTGTATCTCCTGTTCTAGACATGCTACAGTCATGATTTTTATGTGGTAGGAAGCTGTTGGAGTAAGGACGAAGTGATGTAAGTTTGGTCTCCCTAGCAGCTTGCGTTGGAACTGCAGCAACGTTTTTTTGCCGCTGACGAATGTGAAGCGGAACAACTCCGGACGTTTGAAATGTCCAAAAGTAGGTTCTTGACTATGGGAAAGCTAAATGTTCAACTCTAATTGTGATACAAGCGCCAAACTTAGTACAAATACTCATGTGATACTACTCTTTTGAAAAAGTACGCGGGCCACTTGATTTGACTTTTGGCGCCCCCTAGGGGCGCTTTTTGGTACTGCAGCAGACCTTCCGGGCTTTGTATCTCCTGTTTTAAACATGCTACAGTCATGATAAAATATTTCGTCACAATATGTCCTAGTTTGTCTATAATTCTCACCATCTGTTGCTCACAAAAGTATTTAAAAAAAGCTCCTTAGAAGGTTGAGAGGTGACCATTTAGCTTTCCCATAGTCAAAAACCCACTTTTAGACATTTTAAACGTCCGAAGTTGTTCCGCTTCGAATTCGGCAGCGGCAAAAACGCCCCTGTAGTTCCAACGCAAGTTCCTAGGGAGACCACTTACGTCACTTCTTCCTTGCACCAACAGCTTTCCACCACATAAAAGTCATGACTGTAGCATGTTTCGAACAGGAGATACAAAGCCCGGAAGGTCTTCTGCAGTACCAACAAGAGTTCGTAGACCTCAGGCCTGCATGAAATGTATCTGTAGACCTATTGTGTATTTTTGCCTTTTTGTCTGTGGTACGTGGTTGGAAAAATGAGCTTTTTACCCTGTTGGTTGTGCACCATGCAAAAGTCTGAAATTCCATTTTCTGAATTTGTAAGTTTGGACATGGATGAACATTACTTATTTTGGATTTCTTAAGTATGTAACCAACCACAGTACCTTGAAGTTGTTGAGACGCAACCTTTTTTTTGTCTCAGATGGCCATGTACATGTACATGTAGTTACTCTGTCACATGATATATTCAGTACTAATATCTTCCTATTTCAATGTACTGACCTAATGCAGCTGCTAAATCTCCTTGGTTTGTGTTCTTCCAATGATATTCATTAAAGATTTATTTCTGGGGTGTTATTCACTTGACATCGGAAGGTTACTTGCATAATTTGACCAATGATACTTTTATAGTAGTTCCATAGACATTAGACAATATGAATAGTGCTGGCCCCCATGATGCAGCAGCAACAGTTAGTCCCCAGGGTGGTATGATATTTTCATTCAATCCATCCAACCCAAATCTAAATCTCCTGTAGTACCTAAGCCAAATTTAACAGCATAATTACCTCCATGAAATGTCATGGAATAGAGGTTATATTTTCTGTTATGTGTCTCTGTCTGTGTAGACGATTACTCAAGAACGGCTGCCGCGGATGGATTGGTTTCATACTTGTTGTGTTGGTGGGGTGTGATGAAATCTCGAATCGATGAGATTTTGGGCGCCGTATCTGTCGTTATAATCGATGTAATAATATCAGAAATCACCCCTATATCTGCGATATATTGGAACAGGCATCGTGCTTTAAGTGTTTGTTAATGGGCTCAGCTCCAAGCAGATGGTGAGGTGATTTGTATGAGGGAAACATTTGTAATGTTTGGGGAACCCCGAGGTTTTTTGAAGATGATAATTAGTTTTATTTATGTCTGCTTAGGATATCATGGAGATGTGAAGCATAAGTATAATTGTAAGAAGTTGAGGTACATTTAACGGTAATGCATAACAGGTATGGATGTCTCACATACTGTACTGCTGATTTGAGTGACATGGTGATTAAAATGCCATTAGGTCCTCTCATCTGGGTTGGGTTTCAGAAGTTTTATGGGCGATACAGATGTTCTGATTTTGTTACGATAAGGGACAGTTGTTAGTTGTCTCTTTCTAGCCAATGATACTTGTTTTTTAGCAGACGCGGTTGGCGCCAAGTATTCATCTTACAGTTGGTGTAGGGCTGTCAGAGGAAAGTGTGCATCTCGTTTTTGTACCGTGTGAACAGCTGATGTTATGACATATTGTTGGAAAATCAAATCAGCATCTGACTAAAGTTGGCCACATCCCTTCTTCTTTCTGAGTTTCCCAACTTCCTCCCACCACACCGCTCTGAGGCACATAGTCGAACCTCAATAATGCTGACAACCTTAGACAGTTTAAATGCCAAACATCAAGCTTAAGGAACACCACGCTACCATATGCCGTCGACCTCTTAAACGCACAATTAAGTGTCACATTTTAATAATTACTAATCAGATGGACATCCTCTGTGTCATTAAATAAATACACCACTACTTTCCCATAACATTTATAACCATAACTCTCAAATACAACCGACTATAAACATACATACCATCCACAAAAAAGCAATAAATATTTCATGGAGGTATGAGGTCCCCGAACTCTAGTTTACTATGAAAAATGTCCTTGTCAATCCCATTTATAGATGGCAAGCTGCTGGCAATGGAAGCTTTGAAAACTTCAGAAGCTGTTGTAGTCAGAGCAAACACCCAGCAAACATCCCCCCAAACCAATGAGCAGTTGCTTAGAAGGGGAATTTCATCATATATTGCCGCGACAAAATGCAACAAACGATACTGAATTTAAAACAGAACCAAGCTAAGCCTCCACCACTTAACCCTGCCTGTACTATAGATTAAGCAGGCCCAAAAACCAAGCGAATATGACTAGCCCAAAACTACAAATTACCTGTATACAGTATGGAATTGGAAATGGCATTACCAAAGAAACAAAAAGAAACACAGGACAAATCATACACATACCTTTCTCTTATGCCCACGCTCTATACAGTTCTCCTCCACATTAGAAAATTGCATCTTCTTCTGTTTAAGTTCAAGTTCAACCATGATTGCCAACAGGGTAAATGAACTTGTACCAGAACTTTAAACTCAGTACTATACAGCTCTAGAAACACCACAAAGAGTAATAAGCAAACTCCAATTATACCTGACCAACAGATATATCATCTGGTACACTCCCGTCATCTGGCACACCGTAAGACAGGGGATACAAAGTAACCTGATACATTGAAGGTTGCCCCAGGCCAGATGATGGTTCTACACCCAACCGTAATCTGTTTTCAGAACCAAGCAGATATTGGGAGGATGCCCCAACCACACCAAAACAGGGTCAACCTATACAGTATCAAGTTCAAGCACTAGGAGGCCCAAAATCAAACCTCACCACCAGGACACCACCAACAACTCACGTACCAAATAGCAACACAATGGCACCTTGCGTTCCGGAGATACAGCGCACGCCCCGTGCCCGCACAAAAGGTAACCTAAAATGTCAAGTTCAAGCACCAAGGGCGCCAAAATCAAAATTGAGAATTATTCAGCCACCGCCGACACATGTGCCAAATATCATCGCGCCCGCACCAACCGTTCAGAAGATATAACTCCGGAAATACCCCTCCCGGACACAAAATTCGACCTGCCGCGTCAAGTTCAAACGCGACAAGGCCCAAAGTCAATCCTAGGCAACAGGCAACAACTTCCCACCCATGCACCAAAAATCGTCGCAATGGTGCGTATCGTTCCGGACACACAGCGCCAAAAGTGCCCCCAAAACACCAAAAATGCCACCTGCAATGTCAAGTTCAAGCGCCAGGAGGCCCAAAATCAAACCTGAGTGTCAGGCCACCACCCCCAACCCACGTACCAAAAATCGTCGTGCTCGCACCATCCTTTCTCGAGATACAGCGCCCTAAATCCCCAGCTTCCAAATTTTCCCACGCCCGTGAAAACCATACCTGCATACATGCAGGTAAAAAGCGCCCTTAGGAGCAATTTGGCAGCGGCAAAAAACGCCGCTGCAGTTCCAACGCAAGCTGCTAGGGAAACCAAACTTACATCACTTCGTCCTTACGCTAACAGCTTTATACCACATAAAAATCATGACTGTAGCTTGTTTCAAACAGGAGATACAAAGCCCGAAAAGTCTACTGCAGTACCAAAAAGCGCCCCTAGGGCAATTCGGCAGCGGCAAAAAAAAAACGCTGCTGTAGTTCCAACGCAAGCAGCTAGGGAAACCAAACTTACGTCACTTCTTCCTTACCCTACCAGCTTTCTACCACAGAACAATCATGACTGTAGCATGTTTAGAACAGGAGATACAAAGCCCGGAAGGTCTGCTGCAGTACCAAAAGGCGCCGCTAGGGGGCACCAAAAGTCAAATAAAGTGGCCCGCGTACTTTTTCAAAACAGTAAAGTCTAATGAGTATCTGTACTAAGTTTGGTGCTTGTATCACAATTGTAGTTGAACATTTAGCTGTCCCATACTTTTAGACATTTTAAACATTCGGAGTTGTTCCGCTTCAAATTCGGCAGCGACAAAAAAAACGCCCCTGCAGTTCCAACGCAAGCTGCTAGGGAGACCAAACTTACATCACTTCGTCCTTACTACAACAGCTTTCTACCACATAAAAATTATGACTGTAGCATGTCTAGAACAGGAGATACAAAGTCCGGAAGGTCTGCTGCAGTACCAAAAAGCGCCCCTAGGGCAATTCGGCAGCGGCAAAAAAAGCCTCTGTAGTTCCAACGCAAGCCGCTAAGGAAACCAAACTTACGTCACTTGTTCCTTACCCTACCAGCTTTCTACCACATAAAAATCATGACTGTAGCATGTTTAGAACAGGAGATACAAAGCCCGGAAGGTCTGCTGCAGTACCAAAACGCGCCGCTAGGGGGCGCCAAAAGTCAAATCAAATGGCCCGCGTACTTTTTCAAAACAGTAAAGTCTAATGAGTATCTGTACCAAGTTTGGTGCTTGTATCACAAAGTGAAAGATTTTTTCAGTTATCTGCCCCACTACATGGAGATGTGAAGCATAAGTATAATTGTAAGAAGTTGAGGTACATTTAACGGTAATGCATAACAGGTATGGATGTCTCACATACTGTACTGCTGATTTGAGTGACATGGTGATTAAAATGCCATTAGGTCCTCTCATCTGGGTTGGGTTTCAGAAGTTTTATGGGCGATACAGATGTTCTGATTTTGTTACGATAAGGGACAGTTGTTAGTTGTCTCTTTCTAGCCAATGATACTTGTTTTTTAGCAGACGCGGTTGGCGCCAAGTATTCATCTTACAGTTGGTGTAGGGCTGTCAGAGGAAAGTGTGCATCTCGTTTTTGTACCGTGTGAACAGCTGATGTTATGACATATTGTTGGAAAATCAAATCAGCATCTGACTAAAGTTGGCCACATCCCTTCTTCTTTCTGAGTTTCCCAACTTCCTCCCACCACACCGCTCTGAGGCACATAGTCGAACCTCAATAATGCTGACAACCTTAGACAGTTTAAATGCCAAACATCAAGCTTAAGGAACACCACGCTACCATATGCCGTCGACCTCTTAAACGCACAATTAAGTGTCACATTTTAATAATTACTAATCAGATGGACATCCTCTGTGTCATTAAATAAATACACCACTACTTTCCCATAACATTTATAACCATAACTCTCAAATACAACCGACTATAAACATACATACCATCCACAAAAAAGCAATAAATATTTCATGGAGGTATGAGGTCCCCGAACTCTAGTTTACTATGAAAAATGTCCTTGTCAATCCCATTTATAGATGGCAAGCTGCTGGCAATGGAAGCTTTGAAAACTTCAGAAGCTGTTGTAGTCAGAGCAAACACCCAGCAAACATCCCCCCAAACCAATGAGCAGTTGCTTAGAAGGGGAATTTCATCATATATTGCCGCGACAAAATGCAACAAACGATACTGAATTTAAAACAGAACCAAGCTAAGCCTCCACCACTTAACCCTGCCTGTACTATAGATTAAGCAGGCCCAAAAACCAAGCGAATATGACTAGCCCAAAACTACAAATTACCTGTATACAGTATGGAATTGGAAATGGCATTACCAAAGAAACAAAAAGAAACACAGGACAAATCATACACATACCTTTCTCTTATGCCCACGCTCTATACAGTTCTCCTCCACATTAGAAAATTGCATCTTCTTCTGTTTAAGTTCAAGTTCAACCATGATTGCCAACAGGGTAAATGAACTTGTACCAGAACTTTAAACTCAGTACTATACAGCTCTAGAAACACCACAAAGAGTAATAAGCAAACTCCAATTATACCTGACCAACAGATATATCATCTGGTACACTCCCGTCATCTGGCACACCGTAAGACAGGGGATACAAAGTAACCTGATACATTGAAGGTTGCCCCAGGCCAGATGATGGTTCTACACCCAACCGTAATCTGTTTTCAGAACCAAGCAGATATTGGGAGGATGCCCCAACCACACCAAAACAGGGTCAACCTATACAGTATCAAGTTCAAGCACTAGGAGGCCCAAAATCAAACCTCACCACCAGGACACCACCAACAACTCACGTACCAAATAGCAACACAATGGCACCTTGCGTTCCGGAGATACAGCGCACGCCCCGTGCCCGCACAAAAGGTAACCTAAAATGTCAAGTTCAAGCACCAAGGGCGCCAAAATCAAAATTGAGAATTATTCAGCCACCGCCGACACATGTGCCAAATATCATCGCGCCCGCACCAACCGTTCAGAAGATATAACTCCGGAAATACCCCTCCCGGACACAAAATTCGACCTGCCGCGTCAAGTTCAAACGCGACAAGGCCCAAAGTCAATCCTAGGCAACAGGCAACAACTTCCCACCCATGCACCAAAAATCGTCGCAATGGTGCGTATCGTTCCGGACACACAGCGCCAAAAGTGCCCCCAAAACACCAAAAATGCCACCTGCAATGTCAAGTTCAAGCGCCAGGAGGCCCAAAATCAAACCTGAGTGTCAGGCCACCACCCCCAACCCACGTACCAAAAATCGTCGTGCTCGCACCATCCTTTCTCGAGATACAGCGCCCTAAATCCCCAGCTTCCAAATTTTCCCACGCCCGTGAAAACCATACCTGCATACATGCAGGTAAAAAGCGCCCTTAGGAGCAATTTGGCAGCGGCAAAAAACGCCGCTGCAGTTCCAACGCAAGCTGCTAGGGAAACCAAACTTACATCACTTCGTCCTTACGCTAACAGCTTTATACCACATAAAAATCATGACTGTAGCTTGTTTCAAACAGGAGATACAAAGCCCGAAAAGTCTACTGCAGTACCAAAAAGCGCCCCTAGGGCAATTCGGCAGCGGCAAAAAAAAAACGCTGCTGTAGTTCCAACGCAAGCAGCTAGGGAAACCAAACTTACGTCACTTCTTCCTTACCCTACCAGCTTTCTACCACAGAACAATCATGACTGTAGCATGTTTAGAACAGGAGATACAAAGCCCGGAAGGTCTGCTGCAGTACCAAAAGGCGCCGCTAGGGGGCACCAAAAGTCAAATAAAGTGGCCCGCGTACTTTTTCAAAACAGTAAAGTCTAATGAGTATCTGTACTAAGTTTGGTGCTTGTATCACAATTGTAGTTGA
Source organism: Branchiostoma floridae x Branchiostoma belcheri (assembly GCA_019207045.1). NCBI lineage: Eukaryota > Metazoa > Chordata > Leptocardii > Amphioxiformes > Branchiostomatidae > Branchiostoma > Branchiostoma floridae x Branchiostoma belcheri. The sequence continues at coordinate 6,940,254 of CM033031.1, forward strand.
ACATTTAGCTGTCCCATACTTTTAGACATTTTAAACATTCGGAGTTGTTCCGCTTCAAATTCGGCAGCGACAAAAAAAACGCCCCTGCAGTTCCAACGCAAGCTGCTAGGGAGACCAAACTTACATCACTTCGTCCTTACTACAACAGCTTTCTACCACATAAAAATTATGACTGTAGCATGTCTAGAACAGGAGATACAAAGTCCGGAAGGTCTGCTGCAGTACCAAAAAGCGCCCCTAGGGCAATTCGGCAGCGGCAAAAAAAGCCTCTGTAGTTCCAACGCAAGCCGCTAAGGAAACCAAACTTACGTCACTTGTTCCTTACCCTACCAGCTTTCTACCACATAAAAATCATGACTGTAGCATGTTTAGAACAGGAGATACAAAGCCCGGAAGGTCTGCTGCAGTACCAAAACGCGCCGCTAGGGGGCGCCAAAAGTCAAATCAAATGGCCCGCGTACTTTTTCAAAACAGTAAAGTCTAATGAGTATCTGTACCAAGTTTGGTGCTTGTATCACAAAGTGAAAGATTTTTTCAGTTATCTGCCCCACTACAAGGCGGAAGTCTGTTTAAACAGGAGGTAGTGGTAGGTTCTGGCAACGCCACAGGGCGGGGGCACCGGTCCCACGTACGGCTCGATGACTGCTCCTGTACTCGGGTCTGCATTCTGAATGGTTCAAAATCAAGAATGTAACATTTGCAAAAGAAAAATAAATAAAAAAATCACGGGTCTTAGTGGCAAGCGTGCAGATGTGGGACCGCGTAGCACAGTGGTATTGTGTTCGGCGAAAAGAGTGAGTAGTCGGCCCACCCAGTAATAATAACACTGGCAGCACAAAATCCGTAGGTGCTTTTGGCACCTTTAGACAGATTAGTCGTGAGGCTCGGTGGGCGTCACTCCACCGTCATGGGGGCAGGGGCATGGCGAGTATCGAACTCGGGACCTACTGATTCTGATTCCAACGCTCTAGCTCTTGCGCCACACAGAAACATTTGCAAGCAAACACATAATGTTTACATTCACATGGTCTGGCCCAAGAAGTTACTGCTATGGAACAAGTTGAACTGTAATTGCCAACACAAAAATTCGGACCCACCCAGAATTTCTACTGATCAGCTCAAGTATTTGGCGAGGAATGAACAATCCATTGCTACTCTGACGTTACGTTATGCAGATAGGATGCGTGACTCGGATCATGACGGTAGATGCCATAGACTTCCTGCAACTTTTGATCCACTGCTCACCGAGTCACGTGTCCTATCTACATAACATGACGTCCGTACTGATGTAGATGGCAGGTGGTCGTCGACACGTTAAAGGAAGAAGGTTGTGTCACGAAGAAGACTTTGTTCAAGTATGTTCACCGTTATGTTTGTGATGAGCATGTGGAGCAGTGGTTTATACGGCAAGCCGACATCTCCTTTCCCATCTGAGTCTAACATCAAAATGCTGAACATGTCACCTGGAGAGGGTGAAACAAAGAGTAAGTATACATTAGCCGTGTGGATTTCTGTAGATGGGGGATGTCAATACGGTTATAAGTTTAGATAAGAGTAGTCCTATATACATAGAAAGAAAAGCAGTTGGTAAGGTATCCCCCCTAAAGGCCCCGGTTCACAGAGGGGAAAAACTGGGGGAAAGTAGGTCAGAGTCTGGATTGGAGATCAAGGGAAGAGAGAATAGAAAGATCTTCGAGAGGAGTGGCAAATAACATGATTGTGGACTGCACGTATCGTATCGACTTCATTCCATTGGAAAGAACCTAATAAATACACTATTAGAGACAAAGGGGGAGATGTGAATTTTTATGTATGGAATCTAAATCTTATCCAGCATTCTTGATCTTGATTTTGATCCCGTGCAGTTTGATTTTTTTCATTTCATTCAAATATTGCTGACATTAAATCGTAAACTGTCCGAAATCACTGAAAGTTAAACAACGATTCACTATGATGCAAATGTGTAAGAAGAAACCTTTAAATATGAGAACAATACTCCGAAGTTATGAAAAACACTGCACACGATTGAGCTGGTCATTTTAATAATGTTGTGTTATGACATGGTAACATAAGTCTTGCGATCGTCGTACAATTTGGATGCCATAGGATTTTTAAGCAGGGCGTGATAGAAACAGTTACTAACATGAATCTCAAACAACATTTTTGTACCAAGACAGTTGAACTTTACAGGAGACGCCAATTTTCGTCTTCCAAAATGCTCGTCGAAGTTAACGATCGTATGACGATCACAAGACCTATATTTGACCGCGCCCTTACTCTCTTGAATATGATTGGCATGCTAACTTACCTGACGATGCTCCTGTAATAGTCATGGTTGGAGCGTTTGCAGTCTCCCCAGGAGTGACCACGACTCCAGTGGTGGCGATAGAAACAGTCCTGGCACTAGTGACGATGAAATAAAACTCTTCTTGATAACATTAAATACCTAAAGGCAAAAATTGATAATTCGAATCACAGACATCGTCACTATGTGTAACATGTGATGTAGAAATTACCAACTGGATGCTAGAAGATTAACAATAAGGCTTACCTTTGGGTAAAATTGCGATTACACACGTTATACACCGTTTCCGGCGCCGAGAACGTGACTGTGAAGTCCACTGGAAGATCGCTGGAGGGCACCCATGAGTCAGCTAATGGGGAAAGCACAGTCTTAATCATGACAATCAAACAGTAGACTTGATAATGCCTATAAATGACTGATCGTTAGCCTGCTACAATTCCTTTTATTCATTTATATTGTACGTGGACTAATAATAAGTCGTCAGTGTTCTTATATTGTATGCATAATTCATTTCCACATACAAAAATGTCGTTTTTGGTTTACAGAATATACAAAGCAAATTTAGTATTGAGTATGTTACGTACATGTACCACTTGACAGTGCCAGCAGTGTTGTGATGATGAATAACGTTGACAACATCTTCGTTTTGGGTCTGTACCTGTGGAATAATAAGAGTTGACATTATGAAAGAAGACTTAACCCTATCTAACCAACAACTCAAATGGTGCAAGGTACAACCTGGTACAAACTTACGACACCCGCCCCTCATGCCTATTTGCTCACGCTCCGCGATTCAACTAAATTCTATAGTAACTATTTATCTTTGTATTTGTATTTTGTCTTAGATATTTATCATCGACACGCCCTGCATTACCTTACTCCTGTGCAGAAGCCGGAGAGGCCAGTAGAGATAGACACACTTAGGAAGATATGAGTTGAGAGGGGCTAGCTGAAGCTTAGGTTTGAGATCGGTTACCCAAGGCTTTGCTTTGGGTATTTATGTGTAGGACAAAAGCCGTAGGCAGAATCCTGACATTGAAACGCATACAGGCAACATTCACGCACACGATAGTGAGAACAGCTTCGGAATGATCTATGAACGTTAGCTATCATTAACTCTGATCAATATTTCTTATTCGATAGATATACAGGATTGTGGTGAGAAAATATAATAAGAAGAAGAGTCAGTGCGGCGGAGGATCTAGCCAGGCCCGGTAGAGATTCTGTTCGGTAGCCAAGCCACTTCTCCCCGACAACCTTAGAATAGCACTTCGGGGATATGTCGCACGGGGAGGTAGTTTGCTGGCTTCTGCTGACTAGCCCACCGGTAACTACCTAGTCAGTTAAGTTTAATACTTTTCTACATTTGGTGGGGTTTGGGGTAGGGTTGTTAGGGCTGACGAAGTCAATGCCCCCCTCCCCACCTTAAGAAATTTCGCTATAGCCCCCCATCCCAGGTATCTTTAAAACTGACAAAAGGACTTGCATTTAAAAAGCAAAATCATAAATCACTATTATACGCATGGGTACGTACATTTCGGAAGTGATAGGTAGAACAACTAACAAAAGTTGTTTATTATATCTACCGACTACAGTCTTACTTACTACATAACTTCACTCACCTGGTTCCTGAGCGGCGACTGTCCCTATCTGGGTCACGTAGGCGTGGTTCCCTACTTATCCAACGTGACCAATACAGCTGTCAGGGCCGCACTCTATTGTTCTTAGCTAATGTTTGTGATCACTTTTTCCCAGTCATGCGTGGAACAGTGCTTTTTAATCCCTGGAATCTCCTCTTAACTGATCAAACAAATGGGGTTGAGGTTACAGGACACAGTATTTATCCACGACCAGCGGGTACATAATCATTAAAAATTAGAATCGAAAAAAATCTCAAAGGCTGGGTAGAAAGTGTTTCATGAGAGGCAGGTAGGTATTAACTGTGATGTGTATTATAGGAATATGTCGACGTCCTTTAGAACGTTGACCTTTGGACTAAATCCGCCTCATTATGTAACGTTAGGTGAGCCGGCTGTCATTTGACCTCTGGCGTTTCGAAGAGGGCGTCAAAATACAATACGCAAACAGATTTTGCGGAGGTATTACCATAAGCTGCAACATAATCGTTTCTCGTATGTCGCCCTACTATGATTTTTACCGCGTCTAGGCCAGTTATTTTGTGGCCTTTACTGTAGTGACCCCTCGAGGGTGAAAACTGTGTTTCGCCTGGAACGCTTGACTCTTTGACTGATCTGCACACTTTCTTGTCTATGGAGCATGGCGGGAAGTAAACGTAGACCTATATCTGACATATTCCCTTCCTGATTGCACGGCGATCAGCGCTAAATGTTTCTGATACTGGCAGTGACAATATACAGAGCAATTATGGCCTTCTTGTAGAGGGTGCAGAAACACAGAAAACGACAGACAAGCCAAAACATAGTGCAGCTCAGAAACACATACGTACACGTACACGCACGCACACACACACGCACGCACGCACACGCACACACACACACACACGCACACACACACACACACACACAACACACACACAACACAAACACCCTCGCACGCACACACACGCACAGACACGCGCGCACACACACGCAAACACCCTCGCACAAACACACACACACACAAACACACACACACAAGCACACATGTACACGCACGCAGACATATTCACAACTCCTATAATTCCTAAAATTTCTTGATCGAGACCTGAAAGTTGGGGGAATCATCCTGTTGAAGACGTCACCCCCCTCCCCGGGCCCACCCCCCACCCCGGCCGGTCCCCCCGTCGGTCCCCCACCACCCTGTCTGTAATCTGATTTGATTCAACGGTAGCAGTGCTACCAAAACCTGACTTTTCTATGTAAGTTTCACAGTCGTCCTGGGTCGAAGCATCATGATACCCACTCAAGTAGGTCAAGACGGGAATCACCTTTTACCGAGATTTGAATAAAGCTTGTTTTCTTCTAATTAATACTAAACGCCATGTCTGCTATCCCTCGATGTAAGTCAGACAATCTTACAGCAATGTGGACTTTCTAGGCCAATCATAGATTAGCTGGTAAGTGTGTAAAAATAGTCTAATACGGCTAGACAGCTCGTCCAATTAATGTCGGATCTTGTGGCGTAATCGGCAGCGCGTGGAGCTCAGATCGAAGAGATCCTGAGTTCGAAACCTGCCATGTCACCGATCTTACACGACTTTCCTCACTTCAAAAATAAGTATCTAGTATTGAGTCCCTCGGATAGGACGTTAAATGGAGTTCCTGCCATGAGAGGCAGCCAGGTGTAAGGGGAGAGACACATTTCGAGCACGTTGAAGAACCCAACGAACTTATTGAAAAGAGCAGGGGACCTTCCCGGTGTGAGTGGATCAAGCTTTACAGTCTGGTCTCCAGGTTGACATCTTGCAAAGGTGAGAGTCACCTGTTATGTCAATCCTTCCACAAATGTAGTCAAACTGAATAGAATAAAGGAAATTAAAAAAAAAAAGATAGAAAAAATAATGTAGACATTAACGGGATATCTAATCCTTCGGTTTATAGGGCAATCTGATATTCTAACAACAACTCAGGGGCGGGGTTATTCTTTACAGTACATCATGTATCACGATCTTATTGAAAGTATTATTTTGAAATCTGATAAAAGTTACTGGTCAAAAATTACTGGTTTCTGTCTGGCAACCCCTCTCTGTTTCCGGACACTCAGCTTTGACCAAGGCTACGGGCTAATCCGGGATTTCGTATAATCCAGCTGAATCCCCTTTGATTTGTGAATGCAGATTGACAGATCTACATGGAAGATAGACTATTTTCTCAGTAAGACCATGAAAACATTGACATGACGTGATAAATAGGCATCAGTCAATATATTTCTACTTTGAAGTTTTATTCCATGTTTCTTATAAGCTATGACACAAAGTACATTCTCTTTATTGAATGCAACATCTATGTGTTAATTTCATACAACGACGATTTCAGGAAAGTTGAATAGTAATCTTCTTGAATTCCAGCACTTCTTCTACAATTTGCTGCACAATATAATTGTGTAGCCAATTCTTACGCGTGTAATGACTTTATCCATAACATCATGAGTACTTCACTTGAATGTGTTTTCTTGTCTCACTTTAAGCCTATGGCGCCCCCCGTCTTTTATTAACGTATAATGTGACATATTGACACTGCTAGTCTACAGCAATTGAGACGGGGGTCTCTTGGTTAGCATCAGCCTGTATATGACTTGAATCGAGTTTCTGTCACCAGTTTGTGCCGTTGTGGTTGAAGGGGTACCGTCGTGCAGTTGACTACCATCCTCACTCTTGGGGACGAAAGTAATGTCTGCCTCCGCTGGTGATGCGTAGCGTCGTCCTACGCAGGGACATCCAACTGCGAAACCGCCTGCCTGGATGTACCCTGCTTTCTAAACCGTCAACCCTAGTTCCTGACCGACCTGCTTATAAATATTAATGAGCTTACCATACATATGCGAGATCCCTTTTGAAAACTAAAAGGCCTATTCCCTGACTGGCTGACAGCTGGGGGGAGGGGCGCCCACAGGACCTAAGAGCGACGGTTGAGAAAGCAGGGTACATCCAGACAGGCGGTTTCGCCGTTGGATGTCCCTGCGTAGGAGGATGATACGTACAAGGTGATGGGGTCATCACCAGTGTCGTCATCCGAAATTTACCAGTACTAATGGGGAACTGATACTGGTCTTGGCGCGCCGGCGCTTGTCTCGGCTGAGACTGTTCTGTGGAGAGAGACATCGATGGGAAGTGATGACGGTCGTCTTCGGCCTCGAATGGTGTCAGCGTCTGGAATTTCCCAATAGTGAGCCTCGTCAAGTTCATCTGGTGTTGACTGGCGAGCTGTGTAGTTCGCGAGGGCGTCTGGGATTTCCCAATAATGGAGACCCCCGCTCTCGTCTGATGTCGGCTGGCGAGTGGTGTTCACGAGGGTGCCCGAAATTTCCCGACGGGTGTCGATTTCATCTGTTTTCGGTCGGAGAGCAGAGTCGACTCGGTTGTCCGGTATTTCCCAATAATGGGGAGCGTCGAGCTCTTCCTGTATAGGTCGGTTAGGGGAAGCTACGAGCGCGTCCGGAATCTCCCAGTAGTGCGGGGCGTCGAATGACGTTGACCTCGGCTGATGATGCGACCTCCCACGGGCGCCTGTTCTGTTCTGATTTGCAAAATTAGGCTCTGAATATTGCCGTTGAAGATGCGTGCATCTGTAAAGCCTGTCAAAGATTCGCAAGTTTTGAAGCGGAACAACTGGAAGTGACGACTGTCTGGTTCTTTTATTTCTTTTATCCGTGGATACAGTCGTATTCGGTCCATCATTGTTCCGTACAGCCAAACGCCGTCTTCTATACAGGTAAGCCAGGACAAGTCCTAAAACGAACAGTCCCATCGAAATCAGCATCAAAATTGAACTTATAGTGTTAAGTTGTTTTCTGGGCAGGTCATCATGTACCACAGTTTTGCTAGTCACCATGGTACTTGTGGTTGTAAGTACTACAGTGGTATTGTTTTTCGGGTACATGATGATTTCTGTGGGATCGACTTGAAACGAAGAGATGTATACTTTATCTGGGCCAAGCGAAAGACAGGTCACATTCAAGTTTTCTGTGTCTTGACTGGTCTTATTCTCTTTAATGATTTCTTCTGTATTGTTCCACCTGTTTACCGTTTTTGGTGACTGCTCATCGAATACAAGCGCCACCGTCTCATTTGTGAGATTTCTGAGGGTCTCGGTATCCATGGTTACAACCCCAATGTTAACACGATCACTCACTGGCAACCTAATTCTTTTTTCGTGCTTCCAAGCAAGAGAACACTGATCTTTAGGAGATGCCCCTGATTTAGACGAAACAAGAACAAACGGTGACACGACCACTGCTGTCTTTGACGGAGTTCTAGACGACAACCAACAAGGAGTATAGCCAAAAATGTCATCTACGGATCCCTGCTCCTCCCATCGTATGTGATATTCGTTCTCTTGGCCAGTGTACATTGCACAGAAAAGGTAACTCTCTATAACAGCAGTTACATCTAGTCTCAGAGCACTTACATGAACCATGAGGCTCCACCGTTTTGTCTCATCAGAATCGCCCTGGGTGTTTGAGAGTTTTACATTCACCGTTGACATGGTGTCATAGTTCAAACCGTGAAATATGTCCGCACTCAGACTTGCCCAAACCAGCTTGTTCCTATTTAAGTCCAAGATTCGGAGCTGCTGGAAAGATCTGAAGGCACCATCAGGAATTGTTTCAATGTGATTTAAACCCAGAATAAGTTCCCTCAGCATAGCAAGTCCCAGAAAACTAGATTGGTATACATACGTTAGCTTGTTCCCCCAAAGTACCAATTCCAAAAGACCTGTGAGGGTTCGGAAACAGCCCGATTCTAGGTGTGCAATTTTGTTGTGCGAGAGAGACAAAGTACGGAGATATTCAAACACAACAGATAAACCTGTGAACCCGTTGGTTTTCACCTCAGTCAGGTTATTGAAGTCCAAGTGCAACTCCCTCAATACGGAAAGGTTTGCGAAGGTGTTCTGTTCTATGTCCGTAATGTCGGTATCAATCAGAGCAAGGTACTGCAATTTTGTCGGCTCGGGTATGGGTAACTTTGCCGCCGAGAGGACACCGAACGGAACGCCCCTCACCCCTACCCAGCTTGGGTGGCGAAAACATGAGGCTTCAGGGAGAGGAGTTGAGCCTTTTGAGACATGATCGCAAGTAATACAAGGATGGTTGACGTTTCTAGTCTTGAACCAACTGTCCCGAAACTGTAGACGGCCGTCGGAACAGCTTACCCAGCTGCATGTGGGGGGACAAGTATCCATCGTGGATTGTGCGACACTAAACAACAGCAAACATACCTTCAGAGCACTAAGGCGTCGTTCCATGACGTTTTGTAGATGTTTTCGGTCAGAATCGCTAAGATCTTGTACAGTTCGAAAGGCGTTGCGGCAAGAGTGTTGGAAATATGGTTTCTGCGCTCGGCTTGTTTCTCAAGTGCTGAACTCTCGCGACAAGCCCCTTGTTAAAAACGCACAAGTTGAATAAATCATACCTTATTTTTTTTCTTCAGGAGATTGCCTGGACATCCAATTTGCGTTAGCGTGACGGCACGATATAGAGCAGACATTGATTGGTTAAAAATAAAAAGCGACAGAACTAATGCCCACATATGGATCCAATCAATCTACATGGGGGGAATTCTTAGAAACATGAATAAAATGTACAGTGTTTCCAGAAATGTATGTATGTATATGGCTGTCCGTTTAAGACCATACAAGCGAAAACCAATACAACGCCTTTTAATGTCTGACACAAAATTTTCGATAAATTTTGTCTAAAATTGGGATTTTCACGCACCAGCATCAAACCCCATGTCTCATTTGATCTTCTTCTTTCGTACTCTTCTTTCGTACTGCCTAGCCTCAATTTTTGAGATTATTGGCAGACTACGCATGGGTAAATTACAATACAAGTGACCAGTACAAATAGACATGGGAAAATAAAGGAAAAATGCTAGGGGAAATGAAAACAAACTGATTTTCTGTGTGCAAAAGACAGGACAGGTGAATTTAGTGGGTTAATAGAACACATATTTACATATATACAAGACGTGTGGGGGTGGCTCAATGCAGCAGGGTCCTTTGTCTTCCACTGTCTCAGGAAAACGAGTCGAACCCTAAAAGTTACAGTTTAGTGTTGGCTTTAAGTCTTAACTAGTCATACTCCATACTGTTCTACACGTTACTTGGTGAGAAAGATTAATGGGTACTGAAATCATGTGTAACTTATTGCTCGTGGTCTATTGATCAACATTTTCTGTATAGTGACCACCTGTCTTAAGTGGCCACATGTCTCCAGTCCCTTGAGTGGCCGCCATAGACAGGCTTGACTGTATGGAAATAGGACAAGACTCGGCTCGTCCCATAAAAATGAATGATTTAGTGATAACTAGTAAGTTAAGTGAAAGACTAAAGAGTTGTGTAACTAGGCAGGCTACTATTTCCATAGCAACCCAGAAAGAAGATTTTTATCAAAGGAATATTTCTATATTGATAACAGCGACAGTATGATGAAATTTTAAAGAAATGGAGCCGGAGAGAGTCATGAAAATGAATATAACGCAGTATCATTGCACCTAAATTAATCAAGCGGAATAAAACAAGTCTATCTACATGATAGCGATAGACGGTATACCTGCGCAAAGACTATGTAAATCATCACAAGCATTATTTCGTAGAGTATTTTTGTTTTTCACGTGATTTTACTTATGCTCTTTATGCTAAAGGAAGAAATAAAGATAAATGAATGAATGACTGAATGAATAAGAATAGATTAATGAAAGAACAATTGATTGAATGAATTAATGAATGGGTGCTTAATTGCGAAACATCATAAACATGTTGCTGCCTTTTGTCTGAATTTTACGATTTGTATTTTATTACAAGATTTAATACAAATGAGATTTAAAGAACACTTAGTAGAATTGCAATTAATAAAATCATGTACTGCAAACATATATTACACACCTTATTAGAATAATGACGAGCATTTTGAAGTCCATGCAGTGTCCATGTGAAATTTTCGAGTCTTAGTATCGACTGGTTCTACATCTAAATTCTAATTTGTATTTGCATTGTAAAGGTGCAATCTCACACTTGCACTTGCGCCAAGCTTGCGTCACTACGGAGTTCGTTCACTGCGTTACTTTTTTGGTATATTCTCCGATTTTGTATAATTTAGATATTGCGTAATAGGTAAACGTATGACTTAGAAGACGACAAATTACACATTAAGTAAGAAAACTAGTTCTTTATCTCTGAATTTCGTTGAGTATCTCTTAAACCCCGAAGTGACGCAAGCAAGACGCAAGGGCAGTAGGAGTGCACCTCAACGCTAACGAATTGAACAATGCCGTAAAACATATACATAATAGAAGATGGCGTGCAGAACTCCTCTATCCTTCTTAGTATTACCTGCCCGAACTGTGTGAAATAACCGCTGCGGGCGAAAAAGGAGAACGCAAATGGGGAGAATCCAATTTGTCGGCGAGACCATCTATAATTAAAGGGATGGTACTCTCCATCAAAGTTTTATACGGGTTGCGGTGACATAACCACAGTATAGAGTTGCCCTGTGCCCACGTGGGGCGACCCTGATCACGCAATACCCATGTTACGGCACGTGGGAATATATCATGTTTCAACTCATATCTTTTGTCTGGTACGACTATACTTTTTCGCTTTAAATACTCCACAGAATCTTTTTTACAAAATTGTTACGTTTACATTTATTTTGATACTCCAGGCTTCGTAGTTAACCCTACAAATTTATAATATTTGCATGGCTATACCTATATCAGTAAGAAATATAATAGCTTACAATGGCAAACATAAACATTAACCTTACTCAATAAATACATGGCATTTCATCTTTGAAAAATACAAGAATAAGGCTCATGCAAAGGAGTTAACTACATTTTTTTCACTCTTTAAAAAAAGCTGACTAGTTATAACGTTACTGCATGAAATTAAAATATATGCATTTCTATGGAGTTTGCGTTTACCTTTACACCGACAGTGCCATAATAAAAAAAAAGAACCAAGATTCAGTTTGGCTTGCTCTGACTGATCCCTAAAACGCTACCAAAACAAATCTTGTTTTTCTAAATGTTAGTTTCACTGTTTTTCCAAATATGCACACAATCTTTTACATATTATAATCGAGTCAAAATTATGCATAACATACATTAAGAACAAGAATTTTTCTGATGATTTTAGTTTCATTTTTTCCATGTCAATATTCGCTCCAATGAAAGCCCGCCAGTGATTTGTTGACTGGCCCGGGTACCGTTGCCAAAAATGTTGTTTTTTATCAATTTTAGTTTCACTGTTTTATTGTCCATGTCAATATTCAGCACTCTGAAAGCCCGGGTGATGATTCCTCCGGGTGCCGTTGCCCAAAAAAATGTTTTTCTTAATTTTAGTTTCACTGTTACTTTTCCATGTAAATATCCTCTCCCCTTTCAGCCGGCCAGTGATGTGATGGTTCCCCCGGGTGCCGTTCCCGACAGCAGTAAGTACTCGGTAATTAATAGCCCGACATGAAAGCAGAGATAGCAGCAGAAATCTGAGCCGTCCTGCGGGAATTAAGATAATGGAGTCGGCTACGGGGCGATGTAACAAGTTAGCGGAGGCCTTTCCCCCAGGCATCGTGTGAGGAATTCAATTCGCGCTTCAATCAGAACGCCTGTTAGGAGGAGGGTAGAAAGGCCGGGAGCTAGTGGAGTTCAATCGGCGGGTTCGGCAGATCTTATTGGGGTTTCTCTCAACTACCGCTGGCGTCTGGGATTCTATTTTCCACGGCACAGACGGCATATAAGTGGTGTGAGGCAGTTCTCTCAAGGTAAAAACTGATATTTTGCTTAACGTTATTTTTCTAACGTTAAGTGTTGCTTGATACTGTTTTGCACCAACGCCTATTAGGAGGAAGGTAGAAGGGCCGGGAGCTACTGGAGTTCAATCGACGGGTTCGTCAGATCTTATTGGGTTTCTCAACTACGTTACTGGCGTTTAGGAGAGGGAGTCTATTTCTCACAGCGCAGACGGTATACTGAAGTGTTGTGGGACTGTTCCCTCAAGGTAAACATTGATATTTTGCTAAACGTTTTATTTTTTCTAACGTTATGACTCTTAGGTGTTGCTTGGTACTGTTTTGCAGCAACGCTATATATCATGTGAAATTTTATGAATTAACTGTCTTTATCGGCGCCTGGCTTAAGGTAGGTCCTTGTCATACATATTTCAATAGTATTATCCGTGCTATGAAGGTAAGCAATTTATTACTGTTTATCTTGCTCTTGTGATAAGCAGTTTTCCCTTGTTTAAGGTGGTCACTATCGTAGCCCGTTTTCTTCTGCCGCCCATATAGACAACATTTAAAAACGCGCTTTTTGCGTGTGTATAGTGTGTATATACATTTACTGTCACTGGTGAAAAATGCAGGTTTTCTGATGTTTTTACACTCAGAGCTGGCTTATACCAAATAAGATAATAAAGCTAAAACCATGCTATGAGTTGTATATACGGTAACGTGACATGTTGTAATGTATCTTGTAGGCTGGATGCGACGGGCGGAAATATGAGAATGTATTGCATGCAAAGAAAAGATTTGGATCCCTCAAATGATTCCAAATGGGTATGGCAAGCGCCGTGCATTTACATCCCTTCCAGTGCTATCAATTCCTCTTTTCAAAGCACGCTTATTATTAAGATATGTTTCTTTTTGCTCAAAGCTGTTCATCATGCACCACAGACTTTCTGCTTATTTCTTTTGTTTTAAATCAGCTTTATTTCATATAACTTTTGATTTCTTTATGAATGAAATAAAAACCTTTAAATGCTGGTCGAGTTTAAAAGCTATATTGGAATATAGCAGATTAATATGATATATAGCTCAGACATAAAAGAGGCTCTGGTGACCTGAGAAAAACCCACAATGGTTGAAGGTTAAGGTTGAAATAAGGAAAAATGACATCTTACTCCAGGAAAGTATAGTTATAATATTATCTACAATGTTGGACAAGCTTTAGAACTAAGACTCATTTACGAAATTACTCATTGCCATGAAAATCATCAATCATTGTATTTTTTGGGTGATGTAAAGATTTTGAGACTGATATTGACACCGCTCATATTTTTGGTAATCATATAAAAACGAGTCGCGTTTCTTAAGTGAAAGTATTTTTTCTTCCATTTTAAGGACTGGACATATCTGCAAATGTAATTTTTTCGCTGATTTATTTCTTAGTAAAAAAAAGACAAAACTGCATCACATCTCTATAAAATTACAAACATACGCTGTTTTTTGTCCTTTTTCTTCTAGAGTTGAAATCCGCAACATATACATCTAAAATGACCATCATCTAGTCTAAATGCAGCATTTAAATTTGACATCGTTACACTATTCGTGTTATTCTAAAGCTTATCTTTGATGCATTAGTAGGTTAATCTACCCGCAAGAAACACATAAAATTTTCACGAAGAATTTGCACGGAAGATTCACCATTTGGGTGACAGTTGAGAAAGTAAATCCTTTCACGCTTGTTGATTGGACTACGTGATTTGAATCCTCAACCGTCAAGACAAACCCCACGGCGCGAAAAGTGAGTCGGGAAAAATCACCAAAACTCCCACGTATTTAAATAATGCAAGGTGGGGGGGGGGGGGGCATAACGGTATTTGATTTGTTTAAAGCTTTTCTCTCCCCTGACAAGTAGATTTACCTTGGTATCATCGCAAGGTCACCTCTAATCTCTCGCCTGGCGAACCGCAAGATGCCGGCAGACCGCAACCCCCTGGGGACCGTTCGCGGTGGCGGCGTCAAATCTGAATTGATAGTCGGCATTATGGGTGAAATATCAAGTAATCTCTGGTGGCCAGCGGTGCGCTTGTGTGTGTGGAGAGAAAAGAACGATAACTTGGCCTGCTGGCGGACAAGGCAAAAGATCCCTACTTGTTAGCCATGCATAACTCTGTGACAAAACGCCGTAGGGTCTTGGTTTAATGGTTGTGGCGCCAACTCAAGTTTTACAAATGCCAGCCGATACTTTTTGTGTAAATTCAGTGCCGCAGTTACCTTGTTGTTATTCAAGTCGTATGCTCACTAAAATGAATACAGAATGTATTTTTCCCTTTCGGTTTAAGAATACATTTTTTTCTCTATTTAGTGTATTCACGACATTCTGCCTGTTTGTGTGTTGCTCTTTTTGGTTGTTGTTGTGTTTTTAAAGGCAAAAACATTTAATTCTTGACGGGCAACTAAAATCAGAAGTATTTATTCAAAAACATTTCATTATTTTCACTTATCTAATTGTCGATTTGTCCTGTAGTCTTCTTTATGACAAGGACCCAGATGTTTCGGAGGTGTGACATAAACCCCGGGTCATTGGTTGTTGTTAGTCTGCATCGGCCCCCGTCTCTGATGATGTCCACAATGGACATTGTCAGTTGGTAAGGCAATGTATTGGAATTTTCTATATAATATACTCTTGATTAAGACATGGTTTTTGCCATATCTTACTTTATCTGTTCCATCGATGAAACAAATTACTTTACAAACTACAAAGGTTCTATAATGTTAGGCTCCGTTGCAGTCTTCGAACGGAGCTGGTTTTTAGGGGGGGGGGGGGCGTTGGTTCGCGCTTTTCAACGTTTTCTGGGTTCTCTTGTGCCGGGAAAGGGAGTTTGCCAAGGAAGGGAGTATGCTGTGAAAGGGAGTTTGCCGTGATAGCAATTTTGCCCCGTCACGGAAAAAAATCGGAGAAAATGACAAAACAGTGACGCAGTGAACGAACCCCGCAGTGACGCAAGATTGACGGAACTGCGGTGAGAGTGCACCTTAAGTTTTACCACTGATGTAAAGCGAGACCGCTGTGCTAATTACCCCCGACACCCGAGACGCTGATACGCCTTGGAGAGATGGTATAATTAACAGGGCTCGTCAGTTTGGTAGATTTCCGTCTGTTGTTCACGGGTGATGAATTCAGGAGCAGGTGTCGCAGTTCTTCTTAATTAAACACAAGACGACTTATTCGGGTGCACAAAAATGATAGATTACTGAGATATGATTACTGCTTTGCAGTAACACAAGATTTAAATAAACCTTAAAGTTTATCAAATATCTCAGACATTTATGTTGGTAAAAGTAATTTTGTAAACGTTGAACTGTCACAGCTCTTTTTCATTAAACACAAGGAGATTTATTCGGGTGCACAAAATGATAGATTACTGAGATATGATTACTGCCTTTGCTGTAATGTAAGATTGAAAATCAATTTTAAAGTTCATCTGTGTTGGTAGAAACCATTTTGGAAAAGTATAACTGTTATTTCCAACACGAAACAGAGACAGTGGACGTCATAGGCTTTTGTGGAGGTTATGATCCACTGCTCACTGAGTCACTTGTGTGCTATTTCTCAACCTAAATCATTATTTAAAAATGCAAGACTGTACGAATTTAGCAATAGTACTGTTTGTCAAAACGCATAAGGAATCAGAATTTGTCAGTGCTACTCGTATATCTATAGCTAAGTTGGGGGAATCTGTTGGTTTGGTTTGATTATACGGATGGGGGGATCTACCTTCTTTTCGGTGTATTCCTATCATTAACACACGTAGTGTACAATCAACAACGAAGTGTACTTCATCTTTTACCATGTTTAAGGTACAAATTTGGTGTTAGATGTTAACATGGTAGAATATAACATCACCTCCCCATACTTTATTTACCTTTCCACGTGATAAAACCGACGTTGATGATTAGATCACAGCCAGAAACAAGTTTATAAGTTCCCGATAAAAATACGAACGTCAGTGATAATCAATGTTGTTGATGTTATACCAGCCAGAAACAAGTTTATCAGTTCCCGCTGAACAAACGAACCTCCATGATAATCACCAGTTTTTGTGATGTTATACCAGCCAGAAACAAGTTTATCAGTTCCCGCTGAACAGACGAACCTCCGTGATAATCACCAGTGTGGTGATGTTATACCAGCCAGAAACAAGTTTATCAGTTCCCGCTGAACAGACGAACCTCCGTGATAATCACCAGTGTTGGTGATGTTATACCAGCCAGAAACAAGTTAACCAGTTCCCGCTGAACAAACGAACCTCCGTGATAATCACCAGTGTTGGTGATGTTATACCAGCCAGAAACAAGTTTATTTATTTATTTATTTATTTATTAGGATTCTCCATTTTCGATGACAATATATGGAGGGTATGGCGAAACAGGTGACAGTTAACACCTTTTCAAAGCCGCCATACACACACATGTTCGCACATGTCACGGCGGGGTTATACCGCCCCTTACGGGGTGACATACCCTTTCGTGTGGCTGATACGGTATGGAGGTTCGCCAGGCCTCCAGCCGGGTGATTTTGAAGTGAATCAGCAACTCCAGACAGAAGGGTTTGCTCCATCTCACACCGCACCATCGCACGTGTGGGGGTTCTTTAACGTGCATAGGGTGTGACTCTCCCCATACACGGGACCTCCATTTAACGTCCTATCCGAGGGACGGCCCTAGCCGAAGCTAGGTACTCATTTTCACCTGAGTATAGTGAGGAAAGTCGTGTAAAGTGCCTTTCCCAAGGGCACAAGATCGGTGACGCGCAGGCGGATTCGAACCCGCAACCTCTCGGTCACGAGGCACGAATGCTGCCACTGCACCACGCGGTCCCACGCGGTTTATCAGTTCACACTGAACAGACGAACCTCCGTGATAATCACCAGTGGCAATGAATAATGCAGAACTCGTCCCGATGCAATAATGAGAAGACAGCGGAGATAATGACGTGTCAATACCGCTCAGGGTCACAAAGCCTTTCCTGATAATAGCTCAGCAGCACAGAATGGAACCAGACTCCCTCACGCTTTACTATCTCATTAAGGAGACTCTGTGAACATCATTAGGGCGACTTTGATCTGGTGCGTCGCTTCGTGGGGTGGTAAATTTTGCATTCACGCTTTATTTTGGCGTCTGAATTGCGGTTTTATGCGAAATTTCGCCTTGTAACCTCTGGTGCGTGTGAAAAGGTGATGAATTGCATCGAGAGTTGAAATTGACAACAAAGTTAGGTGTACATTTCATGCAATATTTGTTTCCTTTTTTTGTCAAAACTACATGCTGTTAAGGTTCAATGTTTTTAAAAAATGGTGTACTTCTTTTCTCAACTACCAACATTCGTGTTATTTAATGAAATATTATTTCTATCTTTTAGCCGAATCCTTGTTGCAAAAGGAATACTAGATTTATATCTGTAGATCATCATCTTTAATACCGTCAGGATGGATTCATCAAGATATTATATTGTTATTGATTTTTTTACTCAATCCACCAACTTGATGAACGTCTGGGCTCATACGTAAAATGTGTGGCTCAATTAATGTAATGAGATGTTTGTTGTCAAACTTGCCTTGTACTTTTACCAAAGACGGTGGTATTTAGATTCCTTAGTTCAGTTCAGTTCATCCTCTGACAGGTGGCACCAGGATTTCCAACAATTCATACCCAGCATGACAGAGCGATGATCGTCCATCTGAAGCCCTCTTTAACATAATGATATAATGGCAGAAAATGATACATTAAAATTGGTTAATATGCTTACTTTAAGATGTGAAACATTTGGAATACACAAATCTATGATGAAATGCTTTTCTACTGTGACAATTGCCCGTTTTCTTCAACTGAGCAACTGCTATACGGAAATCAAATCTCATCAATTTTATTTTGGAACTGCAGTGTCCTAGCATATAGTTAATGATGGTACACCCTGAATGAATCCGCTTTGCTTACAGAGCGAGACCCCGGAGTTATTACACTGCTATCCAACAGTCGCCCAGCTACTATTCAGTCAGCCCGAGTGATCTACAATGGCAGCCTGTGTGACCGTCTGTTTGAAAACTCTCGCACTATTCGTCGTCTTCGTCAGTAGAAGTAAGTACCCATCCTAACATGTTTCTTTGAGAAACTTTGAGTTTGTTGCAGTCGAATATAATGTTGTCCTGAATATGATATGACGCTGTACTGTACCAGGGACATGCACAGGGTGTGTTTTTATGTAGCAGGCGTTGCCTTGCATGCATTTTAGAAACAAAAACAACGATTTTAAGCGGAAAATTCACCAAATAACAAAAATCTAACAAGCAAACGACTCACCAACTAACAAGTCAATGGATCTTGCAGGAAATCAGGCATATAAACAATAGTAACTTTAGTTCCGATAAACAGATGTCAATGATACATTTAGCATTAGCAAGAATGCAAATAGATGGAGAGTTGTTTGGATATAAGTGTGAATGTATCTACCAATGTATATTTGAGAATATATTTCGAAGTATCTTCTAATGTATATCGTTAATTTTTAGTTTGTTTAAAGAAACCGACAAAAAAAAAACATCTCCCCCTTTAACTATTTCTCGTTTTTTTTTTTACTTAAGAAAATATTACAGAATTTTTTAAACTAAACAGCTATCTATTTAGGTTATAGTTTTGCAGCGTCTGAATATGAAATGTGAAAATTACTTTCGAAATTCTACCCTCCACCTATGCACATTTACCAATTGAAAGATCACTAGTTTATGGTCAAGCACTGTAATATTCTCGTCTAAGTATCCGTTGAATTTACGTTCTGTGACATCAATGTTCGCAGACATAGGGTCACGGTTTGTGTTAGGTCTCTCTTCGGGCAAATCATACATCATGATCTCTTCACACTGACCTCATCAAAAATTGATTCTGTCTCCTTCCCAATCATCGAACACGCCATGCCTGAGCCCGGGGGGAGGGGCGCTAACATGCCCCAAATGTTCGGGCAATATTTGATATTTACCAGAACACGCACTCAGGGCCATCGATGGAGACTTCTATGTCAAGCGTTAAGGCCACAGCAAGTAAATTTTATGGATGACATCAGCACGCTCATTCATTTTCGCCTGATTTAAAAAAAAAGAAATAATTCTTTTTCGCTTCGGGAATGGTAAGATAGACCAAAATAGGCAAACATGCTGTGTTGTAGCCTAATAAACATACTTGTAGAAGTGACACTAGGGAGGTAGCCATGACTATAGTTACAGAAGTGAAACATTTGGATAGTTGTAAAAGTGGCACAAATATGAAAGCCATGACTGTAGTTGCCAGCTTTACGCTTGACAAGTGATACCAGTGTACCATACTAGTATCACTTTTACTACGTACACTAGTTCACTTCTTGAATACAAGAATGGATGTCATGTTGTTTATGACGTCATATTTTGTCACTTCAATTCTTGTTACTACGTTTATTGTGTTGATTTTGAAAATTTGCCATCTTGTTTTTTACCCATCATTTTTTTTGCAGTCTGCAGAGGATGTCATCCATAAAATGTACTTGCTGTGGCCAAAGTTGATATATCGAATGCAGTCAAAGTCTAGGCATGTTTTTCGAAGATAACAAATTATTATCTGGAAGATCAGCAAAGCGTTGACCGACCGTGGGGTTTTAGAGGCAACAAATGTATTCCGTTGACTTGACCTGTTAGTGGGAATGGGTTGAATGACATGGTCCTTGTACAATCTACAACTCACTCATTGCCAATGGATTTTGTAATAAAAAAAATAATAATTCAACGAAATTTGTCTCGAAACGTCCAATGAAACAAGGATGGCAAACAATTTGAAGAAGGTAACTTGAAAAATATAACTTTTTATGTCAATGTCATAGAAAAAACAAACTTAGACTATTCATTGAAATACAATTACCCTATATGTATTCATAGGGGGTATCCGATTCACGTTCCATAACTGGCTACCAATTTTCGGGAGTGTTCTCCCTTAAGTTGATAGCGACATGCCCTGACCTCTGGCCCCATTACAGGTACCATGTCAGGTGAAATGGCCTCCAGTAAGAAAACTATAACCCATTCCATCATCAGGCTGGATCAGACTCGGCAAAATCACCCCAGGGGCAGTTGTAATTTGACCGGAAAATGTCCTCGAGAAAATAGGATTTAGTTGGAACTGCGCCTCTGTTGGTTATGCTACAATTTGTATTTAGTTTTGACAATATTCTTCTCGTAAAAGAGCAGCAATGTTTATTTCTATACATCTTGCAAATTCACAATCACACCGGGGGCAGTTCTAATTTAACCAGAAAATGCCCTCGACAAAATAGGGTTTTGTAAGAACTGCATCTCTGCCGGTTATGCTACAATTCGTATTTAGTTTTGACAATATTCCTCTCGTAAAATGCAGTAATATTCATTTCTATTCATGTTACAAACGGAATACGATGGGCATGTAAAACTCAAACGATTATCATATCTTCCGCCATTGATTGAAAACAAGATCTTCAACTAAGGCCACAGCAAGTAAATTTTATGGAAGACATCAAATGCAGATCACAAAAAAAAACAAGATGGGTAACAAGAAAATAAGATGGCTAAATTTTCAAAATAAACACCATGAATGTACGTTGCAACAAATCTGAAGTGACAAAACGTGCCATCACAACTAAGAAGGCATTCATTCCTGTATTAAAGAAGTGAACTACTGTAGTAAAAAAAGTGATACTAGTGTGGTACGCTGGTATCACTTGCTAAGCTGGCAACTACATTCATGGTTTCCATATTGGTGGCATTTTATCTATCTTTAACTATCTAACTAGTTTCACTTCTATAACTACAGGCATAGCTACATAGCTAGTGTCACTTCTAGAAGTATAATAATTAGCCAACAACACAACATTTGCCCAATTTTGTACTTTCTCGCCAAGTTCACCATCTCCAAAGAAAAACATAAAATCTTTTATATCAGGCGAAATTGATGCGCGCTGATGTCATTCATAGAATTTACTTGCTGTGGCCTAAAGAAATAATGCCTGGCCGTAAAATCTCAAGTAGACAGATCTTTCAAAGCCAGAGAAATGAACAGAATTTTCGTAATAGTTGCAGGTGCCATTCTGAAAAGGTATTCACTCTCTCTGATTAACCATTAGTATGAGGATGATGAATCCGAGGATCATGTTGTCTTTGAGACTGATTTCACGGTACCATTGAGGGATTGGTTTTTCCTGCCGACTTGACAGAAAAGGTGCCGTTAGCTGTATGTCTGTACTGTTATAGTTCATTAGGCTAAGAACCCCGACGTTTGGAAGTGATTACACCAAAGGTACGAGTGAAAGAATTGCTAGCAGCTTTGAAAAGAAAACTCTCACCTTTAAGCATTATAAATGGTAATGACTGTGACTGATAGATATGTTGTTAAAGAATGATGTGTTCTTAAATCTTAGTAGTTCTAATTTTGCTGTTATACATGTATGTGCAAGTTTTCTGTGATTCTTGATTCACTGCAATTGTAATTCCGTACGCATCACTATAGTACAGACATATCCAAAGCAATTTGCTCAATGTCTCCTGTAAGTAAGTGTCTAAAACTTGTCAGTCGCAATATTGACTCTATTGCATATGAAGACTCTTTTGGAATATTTGAAAATATACAATTAACCACGGTTGCGCTCATTGTTCATTTTAAAACACGATCTCTAGCTATTGCTTCATGACATTGACAAAGTGTCTGCTTTTTTCATCATTTCAACAGCAAATGCAGCAGTTTACACCGCGGTTCCACAGTCAACTGCTGTACTGAAGGGCACCACAGTCATCATCCCATGCTCCTTCAGTGGACTATCCAGCAGTGACGTCGTGGTGTGGGAGGGACCGCCCAACTTCCGGACTATGGCTACCGGACGGACGGTCTTCAAGTCGTACAACCGTCACAGGATTGTCGGGGATGTGTCGAGGGGAGAGTTCAACTTGGAGATCAGACGTGTCAGTTTGGAGGATGGAGGAGGGTACAGATGCACGACATCTTCGGCGGATGCATCTGATGATGCTTTGCTGACAGTGATTGGTATGTCACACCAAAAAATAAATACAAACTTTTCACTGTTATTTCTAGATGTGGTAGCCATCTTGGATTTTCCGGGGTCAAAAGGCGCCATCAACCAAAACGAGGCTGGATATAGGAGAGTCCATAGTTTAAAAAACATGTATTAGAGTGTTAGAGTATCTGCCCCTCTAATAACTTGAAATACTGCGGAATGTGTGCTCACAATACCGTCTAATGACAAACTGCTACTTCAAATTGCTATGATGATGATGCTACTTCCAAAATTGTGTAACTTCAACATTAAAGTTACAAACTGGCGACAAAATAGAGTTACTAACTTCCACTTATCCTTCTTTCTTTCCATAAAAGTCAGTCACTTTTTAGATTCGTCATTTCAATTTCTCCATCCTTTTGATTGATGGGACAGACAATGATGTCAGATGGTAATGCAATTTGAACATGGATTATTTTCTGTTTGTATGAAATATGTATGATTGATAAAGTTGAACTAAGACCTTTTCTCCCAATTGAATGTTGTGAGCGTACACGGTACACGAAAAAAGGTCAATATCCCGTATGGATAATAATTGGCATGATCGTTTAACCTTTCCACAATATTGAATCATATGATTACCCTGCAGTCACAGGGAAGTGATGTAGAATTATCAATCAAATTGTTCTTCTTTAGGTAAGCATTTTGATTGTGGATAACTCATCTAATTAGTTGTTATACACTTATCTAATATCAAAATGATAGAAAGGTTTGCACGTGATTAAACACGTAAAATAGATTGATTTCTTTTAAATGATGGCGAGGTTTGAGGCCTCCTTTATTCTATTAACGTATGTCAGGCTGTGTTGCGTCCCAAATATGCTTCTATCCCAGATACGCTTCTGGGATGGAGCACATCTGGGATAGGTCTGCATCCCAGATGTGCTTCTATGACAGAAGCGCTTTTGGGATGGAGTGCATCTTGGATAGGCCAGGCTGTACAGACGATGAATCATCTTCTCTCACTCTCTAGATCCAATGCCCGGACCCCCTGAACTAACAGGTGGGGAATACCCCGTCACCGCCGGAAGTGACCTGATGTTGAGATGCAGATCAAGGGGAGGACATCCGGTGCCAACACTGAGCTGGTACAACGGTACTCACCTGCAGGTACGCGGTACATGACCTTTCCCAGATGCACTCCATCCCAGAAGAGCTTCTGGGATAGAAGCACATCTGGGATGCAACAGTACACTATATCTTCCATTTACCTACACGTTACAGGGTGGTCAACAAGTAGCATGTGTTTTTTCAATAATGCTGTATAGAACGTGAGAAAAGGATTAGATACATATACAACATTTGTCTTACTGATGAAAACAAGTTAATAATATGTTAAAAGTGCTATACAACTTTTGAATGTGATACATATTTGAAATGTATATATTGTATCTGTGTATAGGCCATAGTGCCTGAAATAAACGAAAAACAAAGCTAAAACAACAGACAATGGGACAAAATATAACATTTCTTGTGCTCTTTAGAATTGTAAAGCATGATATTACCATCTGCGTACTGCACTATAGATGTGGATGTTTGTTTGTAAGCTATAAAAGGTTGCCTATTTGTTAAGAAATAACACCGTTAATGTTTCCAACTTTTATTGTTCATCAAGGTATAACAGTACATATATCACGTAAAATACATGTAACGTTAGCTCAGAGATATCTATAATTATGCATATTGTTTTGTGTTAATTCATACCATACTGCTTGATGATTACAGAAATCTACGAATGTCAAACTCGACGTGGATGGAGGACAGGTAAGCGCAAATCTCGCGATATCTCGCGTGGAGAAGTGGGACAACGGCGTGAACATGACGTGTGTGGCCGACCAGGGGTTCCCCAAACTAGTTCAACCAAGGGCGGCATCGAGAACCATCCGTGTTAATTGTAAGCCAAATTTCGGTTACTACCTATTTTTTTTCAAGGGTGACAAATTTTCAATGTCTGACAGCACATCTTGATCACGGAGAATGACCCAGTCTCGATCTCGCGAGAGAACATGAGACTAGGCCAGGCTTGCTGAGTAGGGGTAGGTAGGACTTGGGCAGCTCCAAACCTTCATTTCGATTCAGCTTCGCTCCCTCTAGCTAAGGGTAGCCTCCTTAATCTTTCTATGGGCTTTGCGTACAGGAGACGGGGGAGATTGCAATTGCAAATTCTTTAATGTTTATGGCGTTCTATAAAGAAATGAATAAATAGTGCGATACAAGAAGAATGAAAACGATAATTTTCAAATAATATTTTACAGATCCACCCAGCGTGCTCGTGCCTGAACCATCTGTTCACGTCATCGAAGGAGCTACTGCTAATCTGACATGCGCAGTAGACAGCAATCCCTCGGCCATTGTGAGTTGGCGACGTCATGGCGACCCTTTGCCGCTAAAGGGTCTAGAAAGGTAATGCTCTCAATTAGACTACATATTTCTAACCAGGGACCACATGGTGCTAAAACATATGGCGAAATCCGAAACACCACACAAAGTGGACAGAGAACTACATTTTGTACAGAATGAAAGAATAAAGTTAAAGTTCTTCCCGCACCCTATATGGCGCTAAGCAGAGAAAGCAGCATTTACCACTTTTAAAATATTTAGTATGACTCGGTCGAGAATCGAACTCAGGACCTACCAAATGCAAGTCGAACAATCTTTCAACCTGGCCATTACATCGGACTAGAAGAATAGATACATAGCGAATGGTGCATTGATAGCAAATGACAAACATGTTATTTAATAGTTGCATTTGTCTATCTATTGTCAAATAAATGGAAATAAATTGATAATCTATTTTTCACTGGACAGTGGCCCAAGTTTCCTCCTGTCCAAGGTTTCCCGCCAGGACGCCGGTGTGTACCAGTGTACGGCAGACAACAGCGTGGCACCGCCGGGGTACGGGACTGTTACACTGGATGTGCTCTGTACGTGTGATACAGGGTAGTTCATACAAACATATGTATAGACTGTATAGACACATTTGATAACTGCCCAAAGCAAGTTGGTCATTTTGGTGTAAAATATACATATCAGCCAGTAAGTCAGTCCACACACATATCAGCCGGTACGTCAGTCCACACACATATCAGCCGGTACGTCAGTCCACACACATATCAGCCAGTATGTCAGTCCACACACATATCAGCCAGTAAGTCTGGTCAGTCCACCCCTGTAGATATTTTTACAGTCTCTTCTAGTATGTTTGTGTTTTGATATTCTCCGCTCGACATCAACGTTATTTATATCTTCAATTTATCAATACATTTTTGGGGTTATCCGTTCAGTTAATCTCTCAAGTTATTTTCTAGAAGCTCATAAAAACAAGTCACAATACAAAAGAAATGCCTTATTGATAGCATAAATCATACCTTCACATAGAATCCATGGGTGTACTGTTTGCTTTAGATTGATATACAAGCAGATCCTACTATGGCATAAGATAGATAATAATCTGGCCAAGGAGTGTAGTCAGCCAAGAGGTGTACATTTGCCATGTAGCCAAACACACTCCTAGACCAGCTTCACTCCTCTGCAAGCTTTTGATACTATATTATGCTACCATATGATCTGCTAGGAGATTAGTTTTAGATCTTGCTTTACTTGTAGGTGGTATGTGACATGTTTCTGTACCATTTTGTCTTCCATTGACACAACGTTACTTGATATTTTCATTAATGTCTTGCATTTTTGCTTACCAAACAGATCCACCGTGGATTGACCCCGCCATGGATGAAAAGGTCACGGTTCTGAACGCGCAAGACGATTTTACTCTGGAATGCCTCGCGGAAGGCAATCCTAAGCCAACGGTAAAGTGGCGGCGGAAGGATACAAGCCTGTATTGGGAAAATCCTCTCCGTTTCCACCGTGTACGGTATGACGTGCAGGGGACCTACGAGTGTATAGCAGCAAGTCCGGGATTTAAAGAGGTCAAGAGACAGACATTCATTGATGTTGTCGGTAAGATGATCATGATAATTAAACAACAGGCTAAGAAAAGTTTCATCTTGTTGATGAACAGAAATTCAAAACTATTTGTACACAACCATGTTTTTTTCCATAATTTAAGACTGGCGTTTTTGTGACCATTTGTCATCCTTCTCAGGGCAAAACTGACTATTTCTTTTAGTGTCACTGCTAATAAATGATGTCCTAGACGTTAAGTATTTACACAGTTATGTACATAGATACACCGTATATAACAGAACCTTGACAGAATCGTGCAGAAAAGAAGAATGTGACAAATGGCCACAAAAATACTGGTCTGTATAAAGGACGAAGTCCTAGATAAGATATCGATTATTCTGCTTTAATCATTGTAGTGAAAATGTTATCTTTATGATATGTGCACATAATTATAATCACAATTTAAGCAAAAGTTGTTAAAACAATGTTTAGGATATTATCATAAACACAGTGTTACAGTTTTATGTTTAATTGTCTTTTGGGGCACCTTATAGAAAAACGTATTACGATCAACTGTTCTATTTTCTACAGGAAAACCACACATTCGCGGGTCTCCTTCCACCACAGCAACGGTTGCTAAGGGTGGGGCTATACGGTTAGTCTGTGACGTGGTCGCAGATCCTCTTCCAAACCGCATCAAATGGGTACTACAGGATAACCAAGGGATAGAGAAAGATCTCAGTTCTGTCGATGAAGATGTGGATATTATTGAGACGAAATCTGACCAAGAGATGTCCTCCTCTATCACTGTGAAGAACGTTGGGAGTGACCGAGAGGGGACGTATTTGTGCAAGGGTACCAACATGTTTGGAACGGCACACAGGGAGATACAGGTGGATCTGACAGGTAAATGCCTTCTTTGTCATTTTCAAATATAGTCAGTTGAACTTGCAAAATGTCAGGTTAGATATATGTTAGTAAATTAAATGTAATTACGCAGAACTTTACATGTGGCCTTTGGAATGTACAGTGTGAATGCCATGCTTAACCGGGCCAATATTAGTTCTCTTGTAGATGTGACAGATCGATGACAGGCCGTCAAAGAATCGTGTTACATAAAGAAATCTTCATGGTGATATTCTGATTAGCGGACTGCAAGTTAGAGACCGCGCCCATACAAGTGTAATCCTCAGTCCCTTTAAGCGAACCACTGTTAATGAAGAACCTTTTTAGTTTAGTCCACTGCGAGGCACTTTCTTGAGGAATTATATTTGACGAAGGCGGTTGAAAGGTCACTATATATGAGACTGACTTTGAACGGAAAGGAGGATAACTCAATCGATTAAGTGATGGTGTTTCTATAGAAAAAATGAATCATACTATTGGAGTTAGATTGTTTGTATGTATGCAATGTCCATTTCCATTAGTACAGTAACACAAACGCTATCTGTGATGGAACAGATCGGAATGATTGAACCATTTTATTTCATTCGACAGCATCTCAGCAGCCCATGACAATCATAGTGGTTTCTGTACTGGCTGTGGTGGTGCTGGTAGCGATGCTGACTCTATCCTTCATCATAGCCGTGAGGAAGGGGTGGATATGTGAGCAGAAGTTCTCAGGTTAGTATATATCAGACAATCATAGTGGTGACTGGTGTCATTGCTGGCCGTAGTAATGCTGGTGGCTCGGAGCCTAGAGGTCCCCAGTTCGATACCCGCCGTGCCCCCGACATTGTGTCCTTGGGAAAGGCATTTAACACGACCTTTCTCACTTTTCCATGGTAGAAAAATGGGTACCTGACGGTAGGGGAGATAAATTATCACCTTTGCCTTCTGCGGCAGAAATTCTGCATGTACTTTGTATGTGGCACTGTTCAAATATGTTACTAAACTTTGCAGAGCCACATTTTCCTCGTCTGTCCGAAAGCAATTATTTAAAAAAATGACAAAAATGACTAATTTTACATGTTCAGACACAGTCGACACGCCCATGACGTCACGCCCCATCCCACCTGCCCCGAAGTACGCCCGGAAGCCCCGTACGGGTACGAACGACTCCGGGGTGGAGGACCTGATGGAGCTACAGGAGCTGGACGGGACCCTCAAGCCACGCCCTCCTCCCAGGGCAGACAAGGAGTGGACTTCTGTGGGACTATCGTACCCAGGTAAATGTAGTTATTTATTTCAAAATGAACATTATTTTCCTCATGAATGTGGAGAATTGCCATGAGGTTGGAGCGTTTATTTTGTAATCGGAAGGTCTTGGGTTCGATCCCCAGGTACGTAAGTCATGTCAAAGACTTTAAAAACGGTTCATACTGCTTAGCACTTAGCATTTGGGAAAGTGTATGGCAGCTGAAAACACACACGCACACGCGTGCACACACACACATTAGTGCGAGTGGCATACCTCTTTGCTGCAGTGATTGTAAAGCATCTGCCTGGCCCAGAACAATAGAAATAGAGATGAGCGCCACCCGACGCACCATTTGGTCTGGATTGTAATCCGGAAATGTTAAGACTGGTTTTAAATTAGATCCGAGCCATTGTTGATATCAAAGAGCAAATGCATCACGGTGCAAGCGGTACTATTTTGTACAATTGTTCCCCTGTTCTTGACGAAAAATATGCTGATTATCTGATCATCATATCTGTCTTTTTGTCGAAAGGACTGGTTCACTCCAGCTCCCTGCCGCCGTACTCCACCGTGGAGAGGGACCGGCCTGACGGAGAGGACACCCGCCCGTCCTCACGGATCATAGAGGAGGACTGGCAGGCTGTGGTGAGTACACAATCTTTAAACACAGATAACAGTGATAACAGATAACAGTGAATGTGTCAAACCTTTGATCTTATGCCGGGTAATACTGTATATAAATGTAAAAGTTGGACGGAAAAGATCGACAAAAAAGCGGTGAAAGCTTTTAAAAATCCGTAGCTATTTTACAATTCGTTAATATTTAGGTCGCAAAGAGAGTGTGTCGAGAGCGCTGTCCTAGTACTGTATAACCACACTTCTACCTCTTGTCCCTCTTGGTAGATGGAACCTCCCGTGCCGCCCCCGAAGGACGGCGCCAGACGCTTGCTGCGGAAAGACATCGCCCGGTTGGATGTAGTGGACGAGCGCCAGCCGGGAAGCTGTGAGATCTTCTGATCGCTCCTTGATTAACGGAGGATGACGGGAGCCTTTCTGTGCCGATGTAGTTTGATTAACCCTTGTCCTGCTGAGTCCGTTAATATACGGAATGGATTAACCCTTGTCATGCTGAGCTGTATTGTTATGAGTTTGGGGTATTTCCTCCGTAAAAGTTGCATACCACTACAAAGCCCATCGAATTGGGGAGTAAATCTGCAGCAGCAGCACAGAACAAGTAAAGTTTTACTGGTCTGATGAAGCCATCAGCTCTAGGGGGTTAAAGTGGCCTAAAAATTGCCAGCAGGACAAGACGTAAAGAGTTTTGAGCTTACCTAAAGCCATGCCGTTAAAAGTAGTATCTCACTGCACTGGTGCTGCACTAGTACTGTGGGGTTCGAAAATTAGTCAACGAATTTCAAAGATAAAGAACGAGTTTTCTTACGTTTTGTGTAATTTGTTGTCTTCTAAGTCACACGTTTACGTATTAGGCAATATATGAATTATAAAAACAAATTGGCGAAAATAACACAACAGTGCCGCAGTGAACGAACCCCGCAGTGCCGCACCGATGCCCCAAAATAAGTGCAGTGAGATACCACGTTTAGCTGTAAGTAGCCTTTAGCTTTCTGGAAATGAATTTTCAGTAATACTTGTTAGTCAGGGACCCACTGTTAATCTTGCTCTGTACATGATAGAACTATTCTCTGGCAAAGTGTTTAAGTATTTTTGGGCAGGGTTTTACGTATACGGTTGCTAGTTGTCCCATTTTCGTACGAGAACCAGAACTACAAAAATACATGTAGAATACTATCTTAATCCTGTTTAAGTATACTTGTCGATAACTAGATTTTCCCTATAATCACATTGTGTTTTTTCAGAATCATCTTTAACGTTGCTGTGACTTGTAAATGTTACTTTTGATATACATTACGATGAGTATAACATGTACATATTATAGTTTAAAAAATGGTGTTTAGAAGTATGCCTTTCAAGCTTTTTTTTATTGTTAAATGCTCCCTAGTTATAACCAGTGAAAACAACAAACAAGTGTTTGTGACTGTGACATTTTTGTCAAACGTAACAAAGCCTGTGATGTTTCTTCTTCTGATGCTTCATATGGCTGTAAAAGATTATGATATCAAAGAAATACAAGTTATTGAAACTAAGAATCAGCAAACGATGTAAATATAAGGTCCTAGCTATAGCGTATGGATTAGAATAACTGCCTTTAAGATCTTGTACATGAGATAACCTCAAAGGAAACCTGATTTCATTTTCTTATTGACTGATTTTCCATTAGTGTATAGAATAGAAATTACTATATGAAGGCATTGTGGTTTCCATTGTTTACTGTTTTGTTTACAATTGTTAACTGGCGGTGTGATATTTATTAAAATCATAACCTTTGTACCTTTAGGCCATTCTATACTTATTTTGCAGTACCATTATGCAGTTAACCATTTTTCCATCAATACACTGATGTACAATCAATAAAACATTAAATAAGCTTACACAAAGAAACCAAGCTTGTCTTCCTCGGTGATTTTATTTTTTTTTAAACAGCCAAATGTACAAGCTTACAAGGCAAATCCCAGTATTTCTTTGGCCAGTGCCAGTGAAATATGTTTTATTATCGGTATGTTTGGATTTTGGAAGCGCATACTACATGTGAGGGTTTTTACCTTTATATTTTGTTGAAAATCACAGACTGTGAAGACGGGTCAAAAAGTCACAATGTATTTCATGTGTTTTGCCGTATACTTTTTTCCCAATTTAGTGCTGCATGTACTTTTACACTTTAAAAGCCGGACAACTATGCTAATATGAGTTTGTAATGGTCTAAAACACGGGTAGGTGATTTTTGACAGCGGCTTTCTGCATTGATTCTGCAAGTATAGTCAGCCTTATACTATGACCTACAGAGGTTAGACTTTCTTGTGCCCCTTGACCTTGACCTTGTGCTCCACCTGACGAGTTTCAGACACCACCGTCTTGGTGACCTCGACCCTGGTCTCGTGTGTTTCCGTCTTCTTCATGACGACATTTCCGCTTCCGCTCGTCGTCACTTCCTGTTTCCGAGCGAACCTGTACCAAAACCGGCGGCCATTTTGGTCACCATCTATTACTGCCACCTGAGAGTCGGTCTTCTTCTTCTTTCCCTTGCCTGTCTTGTCCGAGCGTTTGGCGACTTGAGAGTCTGTTTGATCGTCCTTTTGTCTCCTTCGTATGCAGCAGCAGTAAACGATGATGAAGACGATGATGATCACAGCGAGTAGGACGCCTATAACGATGCCCGCTATTGCCCCTCCCGACAGCCCTTGCGGTGGAGTCAGGTTCACTGTGCAGATTTCGTAGTTGCCAACTCGGTCGCTAACTGCGAACTCAACTCTGGAAAAGCAAAGACAATATTATTAATAAGGCAATTCACACATTGAAAAACAAACAATGTGTTATATACTTTTTAATGTAAACATTATGATAGAATTGAATAACATTAAATATCAATTAACTTTTTTGATTTTATGTAACTTTTTTTCCAATTTAAGTAACTGTAACAACGGTGATCTAATTTTAAGTTGTGCTATCAAATAAACCAGTTTGTCATCTTGTCTCATCATAAAAAACAACATAAAGGTTTTCACAAACTCTCATACACAGTATAGTTTTCAATTGGAATAAGAATAGAACAGCTATTAGCATAGTCCTTAGATTAGATACGACACGTTATTAGGTTACGATACAGAACAAGACTTAACGGTCGAGGTTATGGATGTAAACACTATGGTTTCAGGACGTTAACTTGAACGTTATTCTTTAGCAATAGATTAGGCGACACGTGAAGAAAAATGAAGATAGGTTTTAAAATGTTCTAGAACCTAGATATTGAATGTTATTGATCTCAGATAGAAATTTGGTTACTTGGGGTTGCAGCATGTCGCAGTGTAGTTAGCGATGATTGTGGTGTCCGATAGACCTGGAGCGAACTGTTCAACTGTCCAGGTGTAGTTAGTGGCGAAGGTGCGAGGATTGATGGACTGGAGACCATAGCCCTAGTGCAAAAAAAAATAGGAACATAAACAATGATAAAAAACATTAAAAAACAAGATGTTTTCACAAATCAACGCGACATTGACTCAATGCTACAGCTTAACATATTCTTTGAAATGCACAAGTTAGTGGTAAAGTTACGGGGATTAATGAAGCCCTAGAGCACACAATATGAACATGGAAAAACAATGATGAAAAACAATAAAGCAAGTTGGTCTCACAAATCAACATGACATTGACTCAACGGTACAGTTAAACATTTAGTTTTTGAATTGCACAGCTAGCAAGAAAAAGAAACTAGATGATTGGGTACAACTTCTATGATAAAAAAAATGTAACCGGAGAAAAACATCTCCTAGCCAATCCTACACCCTCTTCTCTTTGACTAGAGATATTGAAGAATCAAAAACAATTGCCCGTATGCGCTATGCATTCATTGTAATCTGAAAGGTAGTTATGGATAACCACGACATATGGCTAGGTTTATATGAAATAGTTACCATTTAGTACAGATTTTCTTTAAAATTCAATGATAATGTTGGCCTGGCTTACCTCGTCCTTGTAGGCAGTGGTGACAGAGAAAGTCCTGCCGCTACATGAAGACCGGTCCGTGTCCTTACAGTTTCCGTATAAAGCCCTTACCTCACACGTTGGAGGGACGTTATCTTGGTCCTAGTTAGAAAAAAGTAACAAGTTAAGTACTGACCTTTGGAAATAATAACGTATTAACAACACGTCTACTATTACGTAAAGTGTAGAAAATTGAGCAAAAAAAGTGTCTATCGTCCTGTTAACAAAGACATAACTCAAACAGAACTGGACTTTCTCAGTTCTTAGTTTTGATTTCTTTTCTTTCAGTCAAATAGATAATCTGTATCTAAGTCACAGTAACGTTTCTGGTATCTGCATTAGACGATGTTATTACCGAATATTTATCATTATAGTTATGACAAAACAAATGATTGTCTTAAGCGATAAAGAATCATGATAGCAATTTAAATGTTGAGTCTTTATTGATTTTGATAACAACTTTGTCAGTCAATGTTACTCTTACCAAAATGGTAGACTACACAATAACTTACTGCAAGTTACTACAAATTTTCTTCCAACAGTGTCTGTTTTTAAAGGCATAGTACATACAAAATTTTCGATGTCTGAGAGCACATCTTGTTCACGGATAGTACCCTAGTCTCGTGGTCTCTCGTGAGATTGAGACTAATTCATCATCCTTGAAAGTATTGTGCTGTCATACATCGGAAATTTAGAGGTATGTACTGTTGGAAGGAAATTTGTAGTAACTGCATTCATACGTGACTAATGAACCTATCTAACGGCAAAAACTTATAGATTTTTAAGTGCTACACACCGGAGGGCTGACGGTGATACGGAAGACCAAGAAGTTATAGGACCTCCCTGATGACGTTTGCGCCGTTAACGTCACCGTTGTTGTCGTACCGAAAGCGACGTCTGCCGGCGCCCCGAGTCTTACTGTCACGGTGGTGGTCGCATCCTGGGCTAGCGTCACACTAATAAAAGAAGTTGATTATGAAATCCGTTAACTGTGAATTGGCATACATTTCTTTCTTATTATCATGCCAAATGGTCTTTAGCACTAAATTTCTAAAATTAGATCACGTTATGACATTTGTATAGCTCTAGCTCTATGATATAAGTGTTAAATATCCAATTTACGTGTTCAAGGAACTAATGTCCAACTAGCATAAATGCCCATATACCGGTAAATTCCTTGTACAACATATTTATTTAAATGTATATTGAAGTAGTAAGAGCTAAGTAATGTGCCAACCATGCCAGGGAACAAAATTCAGCACCATATATACAGTCAAGGTACTGAAAAGTATTTGATGTTGTGATTCATTTACCTTAGTGGAGCTTTAATTTATTATAAAAATATTTGAAATTAAACAATAATCCGCCCAATACGTTCATGTACTCAATGAAGGAGTATTGAGGTCAAGGTTAAGATTCTACATCATTGGGTAACATTTCTTATCCTTTTTGCAACATTGATTTTGAACCATGTTAAAAAAAAACATCAAATTGTGGCTCTAGGTATAAAGCAATGATCAGACTATTGTATAAAAACGCCGCAACAAGTGGAAATTGTATATTGAACATGAAACTAGAGAACAGCATTGCATCAGTCGCACATGCGAAATTGGAACTGAAGGAGGTCCCATCGTGAGAGAAAGGCGGCCTCTGGCGGTAGAAAACCAAAGCACAGCCTCACCTTGAAGGAGTAACTCTTCTAACGAATCCTTTGTCATCACTGGCGACGATCGTGAAGGATCCCTGCTGACCGGAGTTGGACAGGCTGAAGGGAACGTCCACCGTGCCACCAGGCAGCAGGCGGCTGATTACCGGGTCCACTGAGCCCTGCAGCCGGCTGGTAGATGTCTCCACTACGCTAGTGATCAACCGTTGGAATGTACTTGATCTGAAAATACCATCGCATTATTTACAGAACATACACAGTATTTTGTCTTTTGTAGTTTGGACTTAACACTGTAACTGACAGAAAGGTGTTGAAAACTAAGATATTAGAAACACATAATTTTCACACTATTGCCGAATAACTTGTTTAATACTGATGTGATGCTATAATAATATGATCTAGAAAAATCTGATCTAAAAATACTATGTAATAATACAATGATAACATTATAATATGATAGTGAGGTAATGATGATATGAAATATAATATATGAATATGATACAACGACATATACAGATGTGTACATTATATTATCTATCAAGTACACAATGTGGACTAGTCTTGTAGATATGGATTTGTAATAATTTCATACCATATATACTTTAATGTTAGATAGAAGCTTGTTTCGGCTC
This sequence comes from Branchiostoma floridae x Branchiostoma belcheri, assembly GCA_019207045.1. Lineage (NCBI taxonomy): Eukaryota > Metazoa > Chordata > Leptocardii > Amphioxiformes > Branchiostomatidae > Branchiostoma > Branchiostoma floridae x Branchiostoma belcheri. The sequence continues at coordinate 6,976,038 of CM033031.1, forward strand.
TAACTTGCACTTGTACCGCAGGTATGATATTTTGTAGATAGATGCCAGTAAATTCTTCTACTACAATACCTATACTTATGCATATACTTACTGTTAGTGCATTAAGACTTTAAAAAAAACTTTAGGAAATGATGATCGTGAATCAGAATTTGAATGTGGCTAATTTGAATGTTTATGTAATGGACAGTAGGGAGTTACTAAAAAATGAACTTCAATTTTTATTTGCATACCCAGAGTCCTTTCCTTCCAGTCTACACCGGAAGGGCACGTCCGGAAGTGACGATGACGTAGCGAAGTACTCCGTGAGAGGCTCGTTCTCCTGCAGTGGGAGGGTCTGCAGAACTCTGCCGTCTAGCGCCACCAGGGACAGGGCTGTGACGTCAGACACCTGGGCAGGGTCCGAGCCAATCAGGTTCACCCGGATGGTGGCCTCCTCACCTGGAAAACAAGAAGACAATTTCAACTTTAGAGACATAGAGAAAAACGTCTGTAGTATATTTTATTGGCACAGGATTTTGTGAAGTAATTTTAACACACATACACACTCATACCGAGAGAGATCTAGATACGTACACACACACCATGAGCACATACACACATAAACACGCACATAAACACACCTACAGAAAAAACATACAGTTGCACACACGCACGTACACACACACACACACACATACAGCTTTTAAGTTAAACTGGAAGTTTGAAATTACATCGTCAATATATCAAAACTACTATTAAGTTAAAGCTTATCTGTTACCATAGAAAAAGTCTTCTTTTGAACTATTGGTTTGGCCTCAACAACAATTTAATCGTCGGAAATTTTATGGATCACTGATATATTTGTTGTACCAATGGTGTATGCTATTTGATAGTTACAGCTTTGTAAAAGAACGTGAGTAAGGGTTTAAGTAATTTAAAATTAAGAAAACACTTTTTTACCGTCGAATCTAGATAAACGTTTACAAGTTAGGTAAAGTTTTGACGTTGGACCACAATGCATGGTGACTCCACACGCTCATTAATTTAGCACTATAATGTGACATACCTGCTACAGGACGTCCCTCAATCTCCTTGACACCGAAGTGGTCTGTGTCCGTAACCATCTTTACAAAGGAGTACACAAAGTCTACCGTACTCTGGGCGGACACGCGGAGGTCATAGGTCACTGATGACGTCACCGAAATCCGCCATTCTCCTGCCATGACGTCACGAATGCGCACCACGAGGACCTTGTTCAGCTGGATCTCAACGGTGACCGGGGCATCAGGTCCTATATCTAGCTGCTCTCCTACAATGTAAAGGTTAAATTAAAATCAGCACTTTAAAGCAAGAAAGCTGAAAATGACAGTTGTGTATTCTAAAACATTGTTAAATTAAGGGTTAATGACCCGCCCCGAGGTGTATATGGTGTCATAACGCCTGGTCCTTTGCTATAACCACCGAATAAAACCACCGATGTGAGCGAAGCGAACGAGGTGGTTTTATGAGGTGGTTATAGCAAAGGACCAGGCGTTATGACACCATGTACACCGAGGAACAGGCGGGTCATTAACGTTATTATCATATAGCCTACCCAAACTTGCAAACTCCTGTATGACGCAAACATCCGTAGGTACTATACGTGTGAATTCCTTTGTTGAATTTCTGAAAATTCACATTTGTTCTTTGGTACATGCATATGTAAGGAGATTACAGATTGCATATTGAAACCAAAATTTCCACAGAAAATATTCGAAACATTGCAGGCTTTTGAGAACAACAAAACTCATTATCAATGTTAGAAGAAGCCATTCCCCCCTGCAGTCTGTACTTATTCCCTCTGCTCTGGCATATGTTTCGCTCCTTTTTATTGACCAATGCCTGCATATACCTTATATTCTTGTGTGTATCGCTACTTTTGATTGGTCAAAATGAATTGACACCGGCACCGGTGTCGATTTGCATCGACACTGGTGCCGGTGTCGATGCAAATCGACACCGGTAATGGTGTCGATTCATTCAGACCAATCAGGGGAGCGATACACACCTGCCTGGCCTGAATCTATATGTTACTGCGTCATAACCAACGTGGAACGGGGCCTTCTGATTGGTCCGCGGCACCTGGCTATATGATAATGTTAAAGAAAGCATAACATTTGGCCTACCTGCGATTCTACTGTTGACCACATCTACCTATGAGTAGGCAGTTGGTAATTCTGTGCTTGCCTTTCTTACTTATCTATATCACTTTGTCTGTACTATATCACTCTTGCTGCCTACTTTCAATGAACATTCTGAAAGCAGTGGTCAGAACACGATTACTTTGTTCCATAGCATAACGAGATGTTTTGTCCTTAGCCAAGCCCCTTTTGGGGAAAATCTATCGGGTATTTTGATGATGAAACTCTTACAAAATCGTAGAACGGTTGATTTCATTATTTGTATGAAAGAATAACTGATAATGATGACAAGGATCTGCTACAAAAATATCATTTCAGTTCGGTTCAGTGGGTCTACATATTCAATATAACCTAACGCCATAAAGTACTTGATAGATTTCATACAGCACAAGCGACTAATTCAGTAATTGTCAGAAACCATTGTCATCAATCTAGTGACATGCTACCAATGCAAGTTAAATTTTCTTGCGTCTTTCGTTAAATCACTTAACACGACCACCTCACTCATCCGGAAGTATGCAAGGGATACGGTTGGGCAGATAAAAGACAGCGGAAGGAGAGGGATGGGTTCGCCCTCCAATACTGTGTCCTAGAGACAGGGCATAGCAACCCACTACCCCTATGACCATTGAAAGACTAAAGGGCTACCGACACATCGAACTATGTGACTATGTCCTTACCTGCCGGGTTGAAGACCTGTAGTGCCGCCCCGACAGCTGTCACCTGCACCACCAGGTCACTCATGGAGGAGTCCACGGGAACGGTGTGGGCTCGGACCGAGGGCTGGACACTCTGCATCGTCAGCAGATTCACCTATTCCAGAAGGAAAAAAAAAGTTACTTAGTTCGTCATTAAATGAAAAAAATGTTATTACAGCGATTCAAGTTTTATCGACTTCTTTTTTGAGGTTGTATTTTATGCCACCTTTAGAATTTGATATGTTTATGTTTTTAACCAAGGAGGTTAAAAACATGGACAAATTTTAACTTCCCTTTTTGTACAATTAATGCAATGTTTTGTATTCTTTTACGACCAGGTCTGCCCGATTTCTTTTCTTAACCTGAAGCAAACAAAGCAAAAACAAATGAACCACAAACGCAGTAAAAGGTACTCGCATATATCGTTACCACTGCCATGCTTTTTATTGAACATTGAGGACTTAGATCTCCGAATATGTATTTTTAGAATGTGTGAACTACATGGCAGCAAATTTGTTAACTTTTACAATCTTGCATTTATGTTTAAGAACGAATGGGTTTCATTGTCTCGTATGTTTTGTTTGTGAGCACGGTGGTTGTAAAACAGTCTTGTGTTTCCGGCATTGCACATTAACAACAGAACCCACCTCTGCTGACGTCACCACTAGGTCCACCAATCGGGTCGTTTGGAAAACTTCGTCCTTGGCGATCTCCAGGACCTGACCACCTGGGAAGAGTTTGGGGACAAATAAAAAGAAATTCTTAAGTAGAAACAAAATCATATCTATAGGTTATATTGGAGAAGTGATGCGATTAAAAAGTTATAAAAGACTTTTAACAGATTCTATACTTTGAGATGTAATTTAGATAGTTTCTTTATCCGTGAACGACAGCATTATCATCAGTGACTGGACAGTTTGTTTCTTGTGTACACGTGTTCGTAGTTATTTGGAAAAAAATTGAGTTGGAAGATGGTGATATTACAAGGACCAGACTTCCAAAGTGACAAGAACTGAAGAAGTAACGTTTGGAAGTTGTGACAGACATTCAAGGTCATGTGGGCTGTAGAAAAGGTTACAAGATTAAGACCATATGTTGGTTGTGTTCTTTCTGTTCACATGTAGTTTCGTAGTTACATATTTTCTATACGCTATCGGTGATCACATAAGAGTAACGGGACAGTGCGCGCGTGAAAAGTAAACATGATAAAAAAAGTTAAAATCATCAGAAAAATCAAAGTATCACAGAGAAGCTTGAGAATTTCTAGCTCTCATTGTGTGTTTATCGGCGCCCACAGCCCATCGCTGAATAGAGACGGGGGGCGATATAGGTTATCTGGCATTTACGACCCTCTGCTGCAGTCACGTGTCAGCGACGTCACGTTCTGGAAGCTACAATAGACGTCTATTCCGCAAACAAGACTGACAGAGTCAGGTGAAATTTTTTTGCAAGTCCCAACTTATTTGTAATGTTGGTTATTTAAAGTTTAGTTAAACCATAGCTCTCATTGTTGTCGTTGTTGTTTTCCCCTGAAGCTGTTTGGACATACCTGTAGCCTGGGCGATGTAGATGTACGTGTCCCTGTTTCCCACTTCTCTCTTACTCCGGGGAACACTTCTGCGCCTGCGCGTGATCGTGCCCGAAATAAGGAATGTAATCTATGAAACATGGATAAGAAAGAAAAAAAAGCCAAAATGAATCCTTAAAATTCTTTCAATAATTTCGTAAAACACGATACAGAAAAAAATAGATATTTTTGTTATTGTTTAAAAAAATGTAATGCTTATGGGATAAAGGACCCAAACGAGAAGCTAAGTTTCAGCTTGAAGTGCGCATATGATAGGTGGAACATAAGCAGATACCAAATATGTTAACGAGGAACTGATTTGCATAAAAAATGCAAAAATTGAAAAAAAAACACTAATGATTTATGATGGGAATTTTATACTTGTGACATGCGTATGTTAGTCAATGATGAACATTACCATGCATAAATCATGTAAATGTGTAAGTCAATTGCATAAAATTTACAAAAGCACTCAATATTTGATGGAGGTGTGAGGTCACTGAACTCTAGCTGTTAGATATAATGCATGATGCATCCATTGTGCATATATTACCTTGATGTTCTTCTGATTGGCCAGTGACACCACTGTGTCACGAAGCTCGGCGTCCTTGGCCGGTGCATCGGTGAAGACGAAAACCGTAGAAGCAGGCAGACTCTCTACCAGGGCGAGCCGGATAGCGCTGAGGGAGAACTCGGGGTTGTCTCCGCCTCCCAGCGCACGGAGTTGGTCAATCTCCTGCTTAAACATGTCCGCCTCGTTCGTCACTAGGGCTGGGCCAAAATCTGAAAGAAATATACACATTGAGGATTATGTTTACCAGATTTCTCCTTGTAGACTTTTTTAAATTCATGCTACGCGATCTAGACTTAAATCATCCACACAGGTGTAAAACTGGGTACCTGACTTTGGTCGAGGAGGTTGAAGATGGTTGGAGGAGAGGGTTGGGCTCCAATTTCGAATACCATGCGTTAGACAAAGAGTTGAACAAATCGCTGCCTGTATCCTGCCTCCAAAAGGCTGTCTTTAACTCTAATATCCATTGCCACAGTGACATCTTGTTTCCTGACCTGCATAGTCGCATTTGAACTGTTGTCTGTAGAGGGTGGAAATTTACTTCCTCTAGCATATAAGATACAAGTACTAGATAAGTATACTTTGAAATACCTGGGTCGTTGAAGGGTACGAGGACGTAGTTTGACGGTTCAGTGGGTGAGCCGACCCTGCTGTCTATGATCTCATAGGCGCGCTGTTTGGAAGCGGCGATGTCGTCCGCCATGCTACCCGTGGTGTCAATCACAAAACACAGCGTGCTGCCGGTGTTCAGGTTCAGGAAGTTCGCAAACTGAGCGTCACCCTAGAAAAAGAAGAACACCAAAAATGTAAAATTGATCTTGCTATTATATCGCCTCGTCTTTCATAATACATTTCAAGTATTAAAAAAAAACCTACAAGTTGTAAGTAATTTGAAGCAAAGTGTACAGTCAATGCCTTTCATGTCATCACCAGAATACAAGGTTTAAAATACAAGTCGTAAGAAAGCTTGATCACGGAGAATGGCTTTATTTTTAAGTCTCGAGTTCTCTCGCGAGATCCAAACTTGGCCATTCTCCGTGATCAAGATGTGCTGTCAGACGTAAAAAAATGCAGGTACATACTCTACCTTTGAAACAGTAACTGTTGGAAGAAAATTGATAACCTTCTTAATCTTATTTTACGCACCTTGGCCTGCCTGATCATGTTAAGGAAGTTCCTGCTGGCCTGTACAGCCAGCTGGGCGGCCTGGTAGTGGTACCGGGAATGGGGAGAGATGATCGTAAACTCAGAGTCCTTGTTGATCCCGCCTTTAGGTGAGGTGTCCTGGGTGCCGTCCAAACGGCCGCCATGGCTGCATTTCACTGGAATTAATTGAAAGGTACACTCAACGAAGAAATTTGGAAACTGAAATTGTTATTGAATATTTAGCCTGTTGTTACTTTATTGATTGTACGGCAATATGTATCCCTAAAAAAGCTTCTTTATTATTCTTTACAATTATGTCACATGCATCATGGTTTTGCAAGTGTGTTACAGTACAAGTTGTAAGTCTCCTGCAAACGCAGTGTCTTACTTCGGCAGGTGAATTTTGACATGTTCAGTGTGTGTGTGTGTGTGTGTGTTTGTTGTGTTTGTGTGCGTATCTGTGTGCATGTGTGTGTGTTAGTGTTTGTGTTTGTGTGTGTGTGTGCGTGTCTTTGTGTGTGTATGGATGTGTATGAATTGTATTTTTGTGTGTCTGTGCGTGTGTGCGCGTGTGTGAGTGTGTGTGTGTGTGTGTGTGTGTGTGTGTATGTGTGTGTGAATGAGTGTTTTTCTTTTTTACATACCATTTTCTGGTTTAGGTACATCATTTCCGTCCATGTCCGTCTGACCTCCATAGTAACCACTGGTCAGTAGACCCTGTTCATTCACGGAGTCTATAATGTTTCCCTCGCACGTGTACCTAGGTGGACATATATAACAGCAAAGTTCAATTAATGTTCAAGGTTATTTGCCACAATAAATAGTTCCTAATTATCCATTTATACACCTAATAGATTTACTGAAAAATTTAAAAAGTTAGGTTTCTCTGAAAGATTAGTTTTGACAATGACACAATGACATCTGTACATTTTGATTGGAAAACAATTTCATACAGAGTTAAATAACAAGTCGGAGTATGTAACGTTAACGTTACTTATAATTATAATAGTTAACACACGTTTTTAGGGCCATTTTCTGACATGATAAACTATAACATGGTTATATCTTTACCTCCCGTGGACAAAGGACCCGAAATTTGGTATGATAGTGTATTATATATTTACGAAAAGATCCCATTATCGGTTTTTTTTGGCCAAAATTTACTTCAAGATTATTTATTTGTTGATTCGGCGGGGCTTCTATGGCGCGCGACTTTCAACGCCCTACTAAGTTCAGCGTGTCACCATATATGGTAATATGACTTAGAGGATGTTGGCGCGGACAACGTCCTCTCCTGCCAGGTGTGTGTGATCAATAATTGAATTATAACCGGGTAGCCAATAGGCGGGCTCCATTAAGCATAAGCGATAACCTGATTGGTCAATTCGGAGTATAGAAGGAAAACGTACCAGAGAAAAGACTTGGAACAGTCGACACAGGTTTCCATCTGTGGGTCTGCTACTGGCCCGATGTCTGCCCCAGGGACGGCCAGGTTCAGGTTCGGACCGGTATTTCCCATCTCCACCCAGTTGGAATGCGAGTAGAAATCCTTCAATATTGACAAAAGGAACAAAAAACTTATCAAAATCGGAAGTTCCGCTAAAGTACGTAACCCGCTAGAGGGCCCAAAATCTAATCGTTTCCAGTTCTCATCAAGACCTACTCACATATCAAATATCAATACAATCCATTTAGGCCTTTTAAAATTATGTTGGTCTTCTACACACAAATAGACACGCATACGCCAAAAGCTATCCAAAATATGACCTTATTGATAAAGGCAATAACTAATATTGATGTTGAAGAAAAAGGGGGACCCACATATCCCTCTCCACTAACGTTGGTTGGGTGAAGGGAAACACAAAGTTTTTTTTTTCTTTCACTTAGGCTCCTTTATGTAATTCTGAATGATGATACCTATATTCATAAACTGATTATCATTTGGCCCAGAAACCAGGGATCCTGACTTCGAATCACACTACCGATCTTAGGAAATGCAATGCACTTTACCAGACTTTTCTAATTGAGCCACCGAGGTGTTAAAATGTGAAATAAAGGGCTTCGATTAAGCATGTAAAAGTAAAAGGCAGTTGAATGATAGGGGTGGGGGGTCTTTGCCTTTAAATACTATGTCCTAGGCACAGTGGATAACACGTCACTATCCTTGTGGGCTAAAAACGCATGGGGCTACCCTTACACACAAACATACCTGTAAGGTGTGGAAAAGCTGTCCCGTGAGTTCCCGCGCAGCCTCGTATTCGCCCTCTTCAATGGCGGTCAGGACCCCAGTGCGCAGGTCCAGTAGCCGCGCATTGGCGTCCACGAACTTCTCTGCGTCAAAGTGGGCAGACGGGAGGTGTCCTGTGACGTCACTCAGGTCTACGCCACCATTGGCTGTCTCAATCTGTCAATCAATACATCAAACATGATGTATAATTAATCTGTGGACAAAACATTTGATAGAGACTATGAATGATTGGTTAACGGAGGTTTACGTTTTATTCCTCACTGGCCGTACTCTTTAAAACATGACCAACAAAATGAATGAATTCACTAACTTGTATTTACTAGTAAACGAAGACTCAATATTGGGCAAGGACACTAGAGTAATAATTGTAAAAAGCACAGGAAGAATAGTCACGAATAAAGGATTTACTTCAAGACAGGGAGGAACCCTAATAGAGCTTGACGCATATACCCAACGTTGTTTTTCTTTCAGCTTTGATATAATGATAGTATTTTTTTTTTCAAGAAAAACGGTCGTGCTAGATTAAAATTTTACATAACGAGCATATTGCCTGTAGGAGTGCTAAACACTATATGTGTATTTTAAATCTAACAAGAATGTATATTTTGTCACATTGCGGAAAAGACCTAAATTGTAATAATGGTTGCATGGCTGTAGACATTAGTCTCACTATATACCTAATTCCTCTGCTTGTAGAATAGGCAGATCTTGCAACCTATTTAGCCAATGTGTACTACATAGTTTTCTAGCAACCAAAAACGTCTAGTATTAATTTCAATGATTGTGTCCAGCTGTTCTCGGTCGTTTACAAGTTGTTTTCGGTCATTCACAAGTTGTTTTTGGTAGTTTACAAATTGTTTTGGGTAATTAGTAAAAGTTGTTTTCGGTAATTATATAAATAACTGAAAGCTGTTTTTGGTACTTTTCGATATCTCTTCATTTACAAGCGGCCCCATATCGCACGTACTAAGCAAATAGCTGATACGTGTAAACAAATGGTACTTAAAGTACGACAGAAGGCATGTAAACAATTAAACGGACACACGCAGATCTAATCAGTTTTTATACTCTAACAGTACCTCTTAGTGTGCAGTTATGACGCTCTATAACTATATTCAGTTTATTGTAATCATACCGGAGTTTTTTTCAAATCTAATATGCTACAGATACTATTAGGCTTATTGTACTACCTGTCAGAATAATTATCGATAAGCTTGTCTACTAGAGCCTTGGTGACGCGTTGACGGTATGCACAAAACAAGCAATACCTTAGCGGGGTCAAAGAAGGGTCAGATTTGGTTCGAATCATTGTTTGCGTATCCCAGAGACAAAGACTTGTTTTTGAAACTGCATGGTTTTAATTCTCTCTTTCTCTTACAGAACTTTAGTTTAATTCTAAAAGTAGATTAGTCTAGAATGTTTGTAAAGTGACTTCGTGTTAGTAAAATGTTTCAATGATCATAATGGCGACATCTGTTGACAACTTTTCTAATGTGACAAATAACGTTTTGAAAGCTAGATGAAAATTTACCTACACGAGTAGGCTGTACTGTTATCAAGGGTACAGGTACGGGTTTCCGATGTCTTTGACATTGTCCATTGAAGCGCAGCAGAGTTGCTTGTTTGTTTGAATTATATAACGTTACCAGGTTAGCCACCTCAATGTGAAACATACAGTATAAGTACAAGCTTTGCACGCAACAGTACAAGCAGCATATCAGGACAAACCGGGAAAAATACCTAATATCTATAATTGATCATTAAAGTTGTGGGGGGTTCTTTAGAGGTGTTGTTCTCCCTTGAACACGGGACCTCCGCTAACATCCTATCCGAGGAACGTTAACGGAGCCAGCCGAAGCTGGGTACTTATTTACTTATGTGTGTGTGTATGTTGGGCATGGGTTCAAAACCTATTGTGAGGTGCATCTGGACCTGTTAGAAATTCAAACTCAGTACCCCCAAGTTCCAGCCCTTACCATTAGGCCTCATACCTGTCGCCGAATGGTATTTCTATCAGAGTTCATAGTATTCTCGTACTACATTTGTGTACCTACATGTATAGCAGCCTGGTAAAACCTCGCTGCAGAGACTACTCTTCCAAAACACGACATGTACTGAAAAGCATTTCTGTCAGAGTTCGTAGTGTATGCTAGTACTACATGAGAGAGAACTGGTTTATTCATTTAAACACACAATGTCATGTACAAGATTATAGTCCGAGGACTAAATTGACTCGTACAGTGTACAGGAGAGGCTGGCGCTTAGGAGTATAACAATGGAATGTTCTGCCTAAGTCCATTAGTCTAAATATACTTATCACAATATTCACTAAACTTTACAATTTAAAAGTGTGATCTACACACCCTCAAGTATATATATCTATGTCAATAATAAAATCGATCTCATTCGGAATGATTAAAATGTGACACTTCAAAGTCTAATGTGAGTTTAACAGATCGATACAATATGGCAGCGTGGTATTCCTAAAACGCGATGTACGGCACTTAAACTGGCTGAAGTGTCAGCATTTCTGAGGTCCCTACCATGTGCCTCAGAGCGGCGTGGTGGTAGCCAGTTGGAAACCTCAGACTGAACAATAGATCTGGCATACTTCAGGCAGAGAGCTTTACGCCTTACACACATTTGTAGCGCTGAACTGTAGGAACTGAAAATTTGCGTACCTACCTGTATAGCGGCCTGGTAAAACCTCGCTGCAGAAACCACCCTTCCAAAACACGACATGAAGATTCTTGAAATCTCCTGAAAGATCTCGCTGGGTCTGACGGTGGCGAGTGATCCGAGGTTACAGTCGGGCAGGTCGCGGAGGAAGTCCGCCGCGGCGTCCAGCACAGCCCGGCGGGTGATAGCGCCGTGAGACCAGTTATCATCGCCATCCTCATCCGTAGGGTTTAGGCTAAATCCAACCAACGGTATAAAACAGTTCACTGCTGTCACAAATAGTAGTAGAGACAACAGCAACAAGTGTGCCTTAGACAGCCACATGGTGGAAAAAACCCTGGACACACACTGTCCAGTGGATTCACCAGAAGAACTGACCACGCTTTGCCGGGTCTACCGAAAGTGCGTAAAGGAATAAAAAAGAACAAGAAGGAAAGTACATGCACCGAAAGTGCTACAAGGAACGAAAAGGAAAGTACCGAAAGTGCGAAAGGGAACGAAAATGAACTAAATAGAACTAAAGGGAACGAAAATGAACGAGGAATAACGAAGTATCAAGCAAACTGTTAGTAAGGACTAAGAGTCACTTACTAGTGAGGGGGTAGATAAATATCGTTTAGTATACGTTTCAGAATTTACCCACAATGAGGCAAGATTGCAACGTTGGTGTTGTACTTTGATGGCGTCTGTTCTTCCAATATGAGAGCGCCGTATGCAAAACTACCCCCGATTTCGTTCCTTTTCATTCCCTTTCGTTCCTTGTCGCATTTTCGGTACACCGATAAAGATGTTTATGGCCAGTGTTTTGTTGACCAAAGGGGCGCGGTTGTTGTCCTGCTTGTGGTATTTACGATACTGAAAACGTCACACCTGTCCTGTAGTCAAGGGAGACTGTACTTCTTAAGATCACGCACGATAAGATTAAAATTAAGGTCAGGGAAAAACGCTTTTTTTTTGTTTGTTACCAAACCAACTGATCCAACGTTGAATAGATTCATTAGTCACGTATGTGCACAGTTGATAGAATGTTTTATTAAGCAGTGATCACTTCTTAAAGGTAATCACACTGGTCCAAGTCTTTAATTTTTCGACCGCTGGTAATAATAAGGAGCATAAACTTTCGACATAAATCCAAATTTTGTAGACTTTTCTTGTATTACCACCGTGGTATTACATACTCTGTTAACTGGATAGTGCTTTTATAGGACATTCATCTTGTTAAAATCTAAACAAACACAAAGGTATACACTTACCCTTTGGCGTTGTCGGAATAAAGTTTAGCATTGTACTATGATTACTACCAATACAGTTGAGCTTCCATGGTGGATGGTGCTTTGTAAAAGATTTAGCAAACATTGCAAAAGTCCTTTGTTCAGTGTACTCATATTCAGTACAGTGCGCATTTCTAAATAGATTTACCTTTAAGTGTTGTTAGAATAAAAATCGATCTATTTGACGCCCATTATTCAAGTGAACCCTTTGTCTAAACTAAGCTCTACAAAAACCTTTGGCCTTGAGCGTCAATGCGTGGGCTAGTAGCGTGTCCATATGTTTACCCATTCAATACTTGAAGTATTGGTTTATGGCAGACAATTGTGTAAACGTAGGCAGTGACGTCTTGCGTACAATCCACAATACGTTTTGATCTTAAAACGCATATTGACATTCTTATGTACACACTTAACGTACATATACAAAGTCTAAAATATTAGGACTTTCGTCCGTTGACTCAGTGAGTGAAGTTTTTAACCATACTATAAATCGTACAAAGCATCGGAAAACATATACGATACTGTCATAGAATGTCAAAGTCATCTTTAAGAGCGAAGAAGATGCGAAAGATGAAAAAAAGAAACTAATAGTCAGTATACCATACCTTGTGTGTTTGGTCACTTGTTCAACCTTCCTGGCCACTTAAGGGCACCGTTTGTTTCTTGGCTGAGAGAGGAGAGGGCTTGCAGTCCGATGATGATGATGATGTTTCTTGACTACTAATTAATTTTTTTTTAATTATTCGCACACTCGCATCAATTTTGGATGCCCAGAGGATGTCATCCATTTAATCAAATTAACGTGGCCTACACTTTGAAATACACACACACACACACACACACACACACACACACACACACACACACACACACACACACACACACGCAGATATACACACACACAAGGTAGAAGGTGCCACACGAAAACAATTAAAAGTTCAAGTTAACAATATGTTTCGTCGACTCACAGTTTGCATGTACTACTTTACTGTTGCCAGGTTCTGTATGGTGTGTGATAGGTCACAGATTACCATGTATATTGTACCATAAACATCATTTAGGCGATAACCCTTAACTGAATCATACACTTACTGATATAATACGTACAAGAATTATGTTTACTCAATGAAAATAATATACGACTGCCTTAACTGCATTTAAGCAAGACTGGACAGAGCATTAACGTCACCATCACCAACATGATATATATGACAGACATTTTTCTTTCTATTTTTGTCTGTATTTAAAAATATGTATCTTGAATGCAATAGAGGAAGCAACTTCAGACTAAATATCTTATGGATCTTGTACTTGTAAAGTTTTTTTAGTTCTCTGAGTTTTGCACTTCTAAAGACTTTTGAGATAAGAACCCTGGATTATTTGTGACCGGCGGAAGGTCGGAGCGGGTCAGTAACAGTGTAAACTAACCTTTTGATAACATTGTTTGCCATTCCTGTCTGCTCGTGATGGATTGTCGCAGGTAAAACCTTCGTACGCCATTTCAGGGCGTCAAAAGCAAATAGTTGACACGCCACGCTTCCATTCTGATGGACAGGGCGTTGACGCATTTAAGCACGGGCGTTTTAAGGTCGGAATGCGTAAATGCAATGATGTCGGTAGGTATAAGCCCCAAGTAGATGTAAGGACGGGGCTCACTCTCAGAGTTGATTGGTGAGTGACGAAGTTGGATCGTCGGCTTGCTGATTCTTTTACGTAGTGTCTCACTAAATTTAAGCTGCACCGCGTTTGCGGCGTCACTGCAACCGAGCGATTCGAAAGAGCGCTTAACGAATTCAATCTATCGTAAAAAGGGAAAAAAAGTTTACGCTTCATCTTTTTTGTTGTCATACTCGTACATTTTGCATGATATCCCCATTATGAAGTTAAGGGTAACACATTGTCAATTCACATCGCAGCGAAGCCGCCACCGTGTTGCATTCCAGTGGAATATTGCCAAACCGGGGCCCGGCCGGGATGTTTGCGGAATGGAAAAACAAAAGTGTTCATCGAGGAAAAAAAATTGATAATGCTCATGACTATTCTTGTTAGAATATGTGTGTTTTGTTGTCTTTTATGTTACACGTTTCGTTCCTGAAAGCTGTCAGGCTGGACCCCTGTTTGGAAATTTGACCATAGTATTACTCGGTACTAGGATGTCATCCATAAAATTAACTTGCAGTGGGTAAGCGATAGCGTTACGCCTTTGCAACAATTCCCCACAAATTTACAATAATGGTACAGGCCACTAACAACTTGTCCTACTTTCGTCCTCAACTCTGAACTCTTACCCGTCGGAACAAACCACGCAACAGTGGTGGGGGGTGCTTGTACGAATAGACGAATGTGTCAATTACAATTACACTTGACAAAGTACAAATTTGTATTCAACTCACTAAAATATCACTATTGGTGAAATAGAGTACATATGTTGTAAAATGATAGTGCAGCGCTTCTTCAACGTCTACTGTTTATCGTGGTTTGTTCTTACCAAAGTTCATGCGGTCAAAGTTTAGGTTACTCCTAGCGAAATAAGCACGCAGCAGTGCATATAATCAAGGTGAGTTAGACCTCCTCTGTTTCTTTCTCTACTTAAAACATGCTGGTTAAGGCATGTATATATTCTGCCCCTTTTAATAATGATATAAACTCTAAGTTGTAGAGTCATTTTTACTCCAAAAGTTTAGAGTTGTCTAGACTTTACGTAAACAAAAATGGCGAGATATAGAGCATATATGGCGACAGTCCGTGTGCTTGTGTCTCTAACACTGGCACTGAATTTTATCACCCTTACCATGTAAAGTGCTATCTAGATCTGTGTGACGTAACATGCAAACCTTGGGCTCAGAACTAAAAGTTTATGGTTTTCACAATCGCCATGCACCCAAAGCTGTGTCCTTGGGAAATGCATTTTAATTCAGTTTCCTTCATGATGGAGCAACGCCCCAAAAGACTTTCAGCCAATTTGTCTTAATACACGAACAAATCTGGTACGCTAATGCTGTGCCATTATGCATGTCATTTGTGCCAACATTTGCTATCGAGGGTCGTAAGTTGTTTTTTTCACCCTTTTATAAGAGTTTATGTTATTTGGTAGGTATTTCGAATACGGTAGTGAATACTGGGTTTAGCTAACTGCTTTCCATTGTCATTTAGTGTGGAGCTTAGCGCCACCAAGACATCAACAATGGTATCTTAAGTTAACTATCAAATCATTCTATCAAATCAGCAATACCCTCATATTGTCTGATGATTATAAATGAACTGGACGGTAATTCTCAACTGTATGGGTTGTGACGACGATTCAGATATGCATGGTTTCTTTTTGTTGAATTAAGGTAGGCGGGGCTGTCAAGAGAACTAACTTTGACTTCGTTGTTTAGTGGCGTTACTAATCCTGTATCCTACCGTTCCCTACCCCAAGATGCGCATGCTTACAAACCAAACACAAAACGTATGGACACTTACTTTCGGTTGGATATAGCTCCATTGTAGCTTTGTTCACAAGTTTTTATTTGATGTCATTACAAAACCAAACACAAAACGAAACGTGTTTACTGTTGTATTGTACTGTTGTTAAAAGAAATCAGTGTTAGAATATTTTAATGGCTTATATTTTTATATGGATTGATGCCCTATATTGTTTTTAATGCAGTGCAGTGGAGTTGTGAAGTTCAGAACAATTCAGGATGTTACATCCTGCGAGTCTGTTCAATTTGAATAAACTTGAAACTTGAAAAAACTTGAAACTTGTATGTACCACCATTCATTTGCTTGTCTATTTCACTGTAAATTACATAGCCACAAAACGTTATTTTCACCTTTCACAATGATAACCCATTTGCAAGTATCGTACATCAACTGCTCAAGCTTCAAGTCTGTCAATCTTAAAGGCTAATGTCATTGTAATTTCGTCATTAATATTGTCTCGAAAAAATGTAATAGCAACAAATAAATTGTCGTCTTTTTGCCGATATAAGACACATTTTCAATCATTGCTTTACCACATACGTTGCCCTAGTTCTTCCGTACGTTTGTCCGTACAAAGATGATCACGGTGAGCAGGATAAAAAATAAATCTTCAACAATCATGAATGACACAAAAGTTACGACGAATAGGATCAATAAAAGTCAGTTTTCCAACATATTATGTAAAATCTAGATGATACGCACACCTTGGCCTATAACCGTTTCGTGTTGTTGTTTTGTTGTCAACAGAGGACTCAGCGCTGAACCAAGCAGAAACAAGATTGCTGACTTGTGTCTGTAGAAGCTTAGAAAATGGCGGGCGCTTTCGTGTGGAACTTCTTCGTCCCTCCGCCCAGCGGCGACCTGCCCAAACTAGTGGAGTACTGGTTCTATGTCGGGAACCACGCCGTCAACCATCACCCAGACTTCCTGGCGACACACCTGCACAAGAATCTGGACCCGAACCGTAAAGACCAAAGCTTTGATTATCATATAAATTTATTTGCACGCAAAATCTCAAAGTAATTAAACTATATACATGTAACACTAGTTTGCAATCAAATATAAGGCACTACGGTTATTATTGTAGGGTTTAACTTCTTCTTTAAAGACAGTGGTTAATGAACTATCTCAAGTAAATTCAAAATAAGTGGGTTTTGTGATTGTAATAAAAACGTAGACTTTTGGCGATCTTCCAAATGGCAAAAGCTCAGCGAAATTGAGGCAACAGTTTAAAATAATCTGTTTCCGGTCTCGTAGTGAGAATATTGACTGATAAAATGTATTTTATTTTCCACTGCGTTTATTGGACAATATTTACACAATCTATCGTGGACAGGAAACGTTTAGACGACTTCTCTTCTCTGCAATTCCAAAGAAAACTATCCTTTTTCGTCTATTTGACAAAGAGACATGTAGTTAGACCGATTTGCATAATATATTCAATAATTGTAAATGATCAACATCACCATGCATAAATCATGTGAATGTGTAAATCATTTACATGAAATTTACAAAAGCTCTAAATATTCATGGAGGTATGAGGTCGCCAAACTCTAGTTTATGTAATATTATGCACATATGTCAACCTCAGGCCTTTCACCTTAGTTAAATCTAACGCAACATATAGTATGGAGTACCAGGCAACAAACTCGAGAGCTTTAGAAAGCACTTAACAAAAAGATACATATTTCTATTGTGTGTCTTTTTTTCTACAGCTAAGTTCGTCTATGTGAACTTCGGGATCTTCAAAACTGATGGATTCATATCTGGAAGAGACAGGACAGAAGACATGAGACGCGTTATGATGGAAGCCCGCAAAATCAAAGAGGATGCGAAAGGTTTGATGGGTAAGTACATGACTTTTCCAACATGACTTTGATGTTAGAAATGTTTCTAACATGTTCAAATACGGTAGAAAATATTTAGAACATCACAATGATGTTATAAACAGTTCTAAACCGTTACTTATCACAATTGGAATGTAATAAAGATTTCCCAAATGTTGGAACAAAAGGCAAGAAACACCCTCTTGGTAATGTGGAATTGACTCTAATAATGAATTGCAGAATGCATCCACTTTATGGAAGCGCCCTCTGGCTGAACAGTTAAAAAGTGCACTAAAGAATCACAGACGAACCGTAACACACTCAGGCAGACGACGTAACAAACGGAAATATAAATCAACATATTGCTCTATCTGGGACTACACTTTTGAGTACTAATTATATTTTAGAAGCAATATTATAATCTTTGACTTATTTGTAGAAAAAAATATTCTACAATTTATTTGTAGGTGGTTTTGTAGAAGTGGCCGTGACTACTGGGAAGTCACCATACCCGTACGAACGCCCCAGTACCGCTCGCTTCATTGTCTCAAACTTTGCGGTAAGTCTTTGGCTTTTACATTAATCTCTAGTGAGGAGTTTACCTCTGGCGCAGATATCACTTTTCGTTGACATTGTGTATGCGTCTTTGCACCATACATCGTTGCTTTTGCACCGATAACTTAACGTCGTCTTGATTGATTTGTGTGAATTGTGGCATATCAAAGGGCCAAAAGAAACCACCTGTGGATTCCCGTGTAGTATTTTCAGGTATTGTAGTATTACAGAGCAATGCCTACTACCCAAGATCACAGCAGGTCCATGGGGATCTGGTCTGCCATATTGTAGGTCATGATTACTTTAGATTACCAGTGTGCGAAAGAATTTGTAAATACTGTGCATCTAAAGCAGTGGAAGACGAAACACATTTTTTCCAAGTGTTCATTTAACCACACCGAAAGAACGACATTGTTTAAAGAAATCACAATTATATCCCCTAGCTTTCCCACATTTACGGACGAAAAGAAAGCCCCTTTCCTCTTAAAATCACAAAACCCAGAAATAGAAAAAGTGGGACTCTTTGTCTTCATCTGCTTCCAAAAAAAGACGTCAAACCCAACCTATCTAGATGTTATCAATACTAGTCTCTTTGTATGATAATAGTTATCTGTTACATGAATATTCCCTATCTTGTTTCTACCATATACATTCAATTAGCCTACGGGCATGAACTTGCAATAAACCTCCATTTAATATCTTATTTGGTTCTTTAGGCTATCCTATCATTCTTAACACATTGTTATTAATTGCTTAAATGTATATCTTTAAATGTAGACATTTCAAAATTCCTACAATAGATGGCTTTTTAGCCTATGTACATTATTACTACAAAGTAGAGTACATCTTTGCTCAAAACTTACAGAAAACCGAAAAACACTTGTTAAAGTGGGGACCCATTGGTTATGCACTGTTAAATTAATTTAGTTGGGAAAATGCAAATTGTCTATCCTGGTTTAGGTTGCTTTTGTGTACATCCACTTTGTATATTTTTTTTTTTCAAAAATGAATAAAGATTATGTTAAAAAAAATTCCATTTAATTTGAGACACCGGTATACCTGGTGATCGCATGATAACTTAAATGCTAGGACATAAAGGCATAAAGAAAGTTTCCATACTTCAGGGAGGTATGAATTTTACCTTCCTTGATGAAATAGACCGAGCGGACTTACTAATAAAAGAACATGGTGTGTAATTGATCTGTTCAGAATTGGCAATAATTTGAAGTGTTACTGCTTTGTCCATTTTACATTTAGGTACCTGACGATGTGTCATCTGAGGATTTCGAGGCCAATTGGCGAGACTGGACGGGTGTCAGTCTGTTGGAGAAGGAAGCATCCCCGGGCATGGGGTACGTCTACGCCGCACTGTACAGGAGGGTGACACCCCACGGACCCTACCGATACGTGGTACGGTCCGAGTTCACGGGGCTGCACGACAAGCACGAAGCCGGCTTCGGGCTCGTCGGCAAACTTCGGGACTACTTCGGTTCTGAAGCGCTGACAAGCAAGAAGATCGAAGCCGACGCTACCATGTGCAGTGTTGTTATTGACATGCAAAAGTATTAAACTTAACTATCACCTATTCCCACATATCTGGTTACTTTATGAAAAGAAAGACTGGGGATTAGCGGTACATTTTTAGTTTGGAGCTTTTTGTTTCTTTTTAATAAAGAGACTAATGGAAGTTCTATTCCCATCCCAGGGTATTCGTTTTCTTCTGTCATTTTCCTTGGTTTCTTTGGAATCCAAATTATCTTCAGTCTGAATTGTCTTACAACATTTCCTATTGGACATCTGAAATTGTCTTCATTCATAGAGTATAAAAGACCCAGGCCTAGTTCTTCCAGATCACTTCAGTGTCACTGACGAAGGATAGTGGATTCTATCCGTAACGTCTGACCGTTTCAAAACCATATCCAGTTGCTTGAGTAACTATTTTTTTTACACTTAATCTCTTGGTCGTTGGGGGATAAGGTACATGAGTAATACGATGTAGCAATTGATAACCATATTTGGTATCAATACAGGCTAGACAACCAGTTAAGCAATATTGAAATACAACTCTATCTCTACAACTGGATAAAACAGAGATTTACTTCCGGACGTTTCGAGTCGCATTCATTACTATTCTTTGTTTTGAAATTATTTCTTTTGTTCTAATTAATGATGCAATCTGATGATAACTAACACACAATCCTGTTAGACAAGTTTCATTCGTTTTATTAGTTTATTTAGAAACCATGGAGAGCTAGCTATAGCTACTGATATCTGTATATCAATTTTGCAAAAAAAATATTGGGTTGCTAAGTTGTGTTTTGCAAAGCTCTCATATTAGGTCATATTCTATCCTTAGCTTTCAAGCATTGCAGTTACGTGATTCATGAATCATGCATTCACATTTAATATTCTTGTCTTTAAAAATTACTTATTGCACCGTAACATACGCGCATCTACCTCAACAGGGTGAAGCCGGGTGCATGATGCTGATTATGCTGATGATGTTCAAAATGTTATGAAAAATGCATGTAATGTATGTATAGGATTTCTGATTCATACATGTTTCACGCACTTGATTATATACCACTAGATCTTGTAGTGTACTAGATTTAGTTGTCAACTCACGAACGAATAAGGATATAGTGGGAACAAAGAGATTTCCCCGAGCAGTAACCATATCAGTGCTGCATCTATCTAAGACCAACATTTACAAAACTTGCTGTTGTCTTTTCTTTGCTGTTTTCTCAAACATTTGTCGACATCTGATCAGACGTCGTAGCGCAATATTTTGCAGAAAGTAGTTTGCTTCCATCTTTAAGTTGCTCATACTCCTGTCTTCTGATCATGCCGTTTGGATATGTATGTTATTTATATCTATTTACATTTTTCATTCCGTGCTTTTAACTTTTCTACCTTCGAGCTGAATCTCTACGGCCTTGCTTGAATACTTGCCTTTTACTTGCCTAAGCCACAAGATTCACCTTTGGTTTCACATACATCAATTCGTCCATAAACTTGCAAATATGAACTATATTACAAGGAATTTGAACAAAGGAAAACACACGAGAAAAAATGCTAAATGAAATGCAACTCGCACCGATTCGTTGAAAACCGTTAACATCAGTACGTGTTTAGCTATTAGCGCTGCCCTTGGTCGCCATTTTGTAAGATGGCGGTCACACGATTTCACAGCCACCGCTGCCACCACTGTGGTCTTCAGCTGCTGTACTGTCCCGGTTGGCAGCTGCTGTGCTGTTCCGGTTGGCAGCTGCTGTGGCGTGTTTCACCAGGTGTCTGACATTCTCTTTGGGTGGTGGCTCAGGTGGCTCCACCTGGTGCAGAAAAACACTATGAAAATATTTCATTTTACTAGAGTGCCCTAAAACTGAGTAGAAATGTAAGTGCATGTGGAAATTTCTCTGCTATCAGGCTTAGTATTTGCACGCCCCCCCACCCCACCCCCGTACGAGCCGGTACGGGCGACGTGAGTGCCCCGTACAGCGAGTATTAAAGGACAATTCATACCAACGCAGCACGTGTAAGTTAAAGTAGGGCCTTCATACGGTAACGTGGCAATCGCACGGAGATCACACGTTCAACTCACTTACCACTTGCGCAACGAACGATGCACGCACACGGCTCACGACCAGGCATATATGGCGTGCAGACCACATACTTACATCTTGCGGAACCATGCGAGTGACGTGAGTTGAGACGTACGAGTTCCCTGCATGCCCTTGCCATTCCTTCCCCACTTTTTTTCCAGAAAATTGGGCTCCCAAAAAAGGTAAGGACAAAGAGCACGTACGGCGGGTTGTGCCCTTAGCTTAAGGTATCAATGTCCGACTGAGTATTAAAGGACTGTATACATACAGTACTTACTGTGAGTTGCCACTCGATGTCAGCCTGTGTCTCCTGCCGCTCTGTGTCTCCCCCTTCAGGCCGCTGTCTCTCCACCGTGGCGTAAGGAGGCAGGGTTGCCGAGTGGACCAGACCTGGGAGGTCAAAAAAAGGTGTCTTCTCAAAATAATCTTAAACAACCAATCAAAATCGTTTACTCTTCAACAGACCTGGCAACTACAGGTGGAGTGAAATCATTGGCATCTCCGTAAAAAGACTACAGTCTACATGTACAGCACGTGATATACGTATACAAAAAAGGAATATATTAGATGAACAAATTCTCCATAGTGTCATGTTGTATTAGCGTAAGTGGGGTTACGGGGCCGGGCTCTTGCTGAATATTGTGTTGTGGGTAGTCGATGAGTCGGTAAAGTCAGTGCTAATTTTTCTAGATCCCTTGGACACTACCATGTGACTCTACACGGATTAGGTATAACGGTTCTGCAGTTCTGCATCTCAGTTCTTTTTTCTTATCTTGGCAACAATTGGCATATTTAAAAAATATGCGCACAAGACTTTGTTCAGGCATATCTAACTTTTTCTCTATTTGTAGCTATTTTCATGCACAATTGTTATCATATATTCTACCTGAATATGACAGGCCCACGGATGCCCAGTCCTTGTCAACTCTGGGAGGTGGGCGTGGTTTCAGGGTCCCATCCACCTCATGTAACTCCAGGTCCTCAATACCGGAATCGTTGGTGCCGTGTCCCAGCTTCCTGCCGTACTTACCATGCGCCGTAGCTGATCGAGAGGCTCGTACCCGGGGTATCTCTGTGATGAGACAAAACATCGTCAAATTCATAAATCATATCAAGTACAACTGATTTCATGGGCCTCGATGCTACAGACAGATTTGTATATATCTTTCGATGTCAGAACTTCCATAATGTAAAAAATAAGCAAATATATCAAGGACTGCTCTGCTATTAGAAAGAATACCGAAACTAATGATTAGCTTACCCCATTGCAATACTATATCAAAGAATTATGTAAGCCCTTCTTGTTAACTAGGTTGTTATATATTATGCTTTATCCTATACCTCTGTTTTGCACTTTGTGTAATAGTTGTCATTTACGTCAATGAACATATGCTACCTTAACATTTTCTTACCAATCAAGTTTTATCGTCGTGAACCAGTCTTGACAGGTGTTCCGGACTGGGTGATGAAAATCCGTATTACTCAGGCTTCGAAAATTTGAACACCTGATTCGGACGTTGGAACATTGCTGTTGTAACAATGTTTGTTCGAAAGCACTCAATTTCCTCAACTTCTGGAGTATTTCGCATCGAAACATCTGTTTTTCTAAGGTGGGTATAACATAAATAATCTTTCGGCAGTCGGTCGAACCGACCCGCGGTCCGGCTGGTACATCGGGTGATACGGAATACACCGTGTTGCATTCTATATTTGTTTGTTGTATTCTATGTTATATACGATACATACCAGGTTTCTTTTGAAGACAAATAAGTCCCCTGGACCTGGCCAGCACCACCCCAATGACGATCAAAACAACCAGGAGGACAACAGTGACGGTGGTGGCTATGATGGCACCAAGGGGAGGCTCTGAACCCGACACCTGTAACTGGATCTCTTTCTGCGCAAGCCCAAACATGTTGGACGCCCTGCATTCGTACGTTCCCTCTCTGTCCTCATCCACGTTTTTCACAGCGAGGAACCCCATCTTTCCCTGGGGAGTGATTTTTTCATCCAACATCACACTCTCGTCCAGCACGTTGATGACAGACTCGACGCCATGTTTGTTTCGCCACAGCCAATCAATTTTCCCCGGGACGGGATCGGCTATGACGTCACAGACAAGTCGGGCGGTGCTGCCTCTACGAACCGACATCTTGACAGCGCGTCCTTGAATCGATGGGCGACCTGAACGATAAATTAGAATAAAAGACTGCGAAAAAACTTTTTTTGTCTGAAACTCTTAGATTCGATATAAGTAACGTATTTTAAGCTGAATTCTTCTTCTTTTGTCAACCGACCAATGAAAATCATTTGAACTACTACAGATATTAGCATTATGAGGTATCACCTAAATTTTAAAGTTATTTAAAGATTTCCCAAACTTTACTATCTAGCCTCATATTACATGGTAATTTTTGCTATTGCTAAATGAATAGATAGACTCAGCTTTTTTTAAATAATTTGAATCATTTTACTTTACACATGCTCTGCAACATTGACTAAGTACTTCCGTACCGACAACATTGATAAATGACGTTTTAGTCGCCTCCGGAAATCCTTTACTTGACGCCACGCATTCATACTTCCCCTCCACGTCGTAGCGCACCCGGTGGAACCGGAGTGGGTTTTCCCAGTACAGGCTTGTATCCTTCCGCCGCCACCGGATGTGAGGTTTGGGGTTTCCGGTTGCCAAACATTCCAACATGAAGTCGTCAGTTCCGTACAGAACGGTGACGTCAGCTTCTATGGCAGGATCTATCGTAGGAGGATCTGCAAGCGAGCAAAGAAACATTGCGGGCGTGAATATTACTAATAATTTTTTAAAAGTTTTATCCAAGAAAAGAGTTTGCATGTAACGTTTAATGTCACTACAAAGACAGAATCTATTACGATACTAAAGTAGTTTAGCAAAATTGGAATTTTCACTACTCTATCGTGCGTATTTGAGTAAGGCAATGTATATCTAAATTCTTTCGTTATATCGTTTGAGGATATAATAAAGGTGACGGGAATTTGCTCGCCTAACTAAAATGCGGTCCTGTTGGCCAATTTGACAGTTACCGCTAGTGATATATTCTGTCAACTTAAGCTTGAAATGTTTAACTTATTATCATTTATTGTTATTGTAGGCCCTGCAATTAAAACAAAATGGCTAGATCATGTTGAAAAAATAATCGCAATATGTTACATATTAAGCTTCTAAATTTCACGAAATCAAAACGCTTACGGTGATTGGAATATATTAGCTCCAATGGAAAGTTTTCTTTTATAAAAGAAAACACCCTTAAATCACGTCGATAAAGGTTAGACACACAGGCACTAAAATACGCCAAAAGAAGTTACTCAAGAAACTGGATATGACTTTGGAAACGTACCCGTAAACGGTCAGCAAAACCATATCCAATTGCTTGAGTAAATGCTTTTTGGTTTTGATTACTTACACAGAACGTCCACTGTAGCAGTTCCCAGCCCGACAGGGTAGATCCCGTTATCTGCTGTGCACTGGTAGACTCCGCTGTCTTGTCTGGTCAGCTTTGGGATGCGCAGGATGTGTCCTCTAAAGTAAGGTTTGACATACACTACGGTCATACTACAACATATAGCCCAAGTTATCGTTTGGTCTCAATCATTCGTAAACAGCTGTTTGTTTCATCTCGTTGGATTTTACTTTGTGACATCTTAGCCCAATGAGGTTCCAATTGGAGCTTGCTTGCTTGGCTGGAATTTTTTGACAAAAAAAAAATTGTTGTGCAGCACCTTTTTTCTCTCTTATGGGAATTTTTACATCAAGTGTTGCTTCGATGTCTTTTCACTTCTCCTGTTCTCAAAATGATTTCTTAATCTTTCTTTTTTCAATTTTTAAGGTCAGAATCACTGCATGCACTGTTTTGTTGCTTTATTCTGAAAAATCTTACCCGTTCCCTGCAAACCCGGACATGGCCTCTCCTAGCTTCTTCCATTTCACCACTGCTGCCGGGTTGCTGTCCACTGCGCATGTCAGGTTCACAGTCTCGCCCTCTCTCGCGAGAATAGAAGGTTGGGAGATCTTCACCGAAGGTGAGTCTAGAAAAGGGTAGTAAGTTTGTTTGTAAGTATGGTTGAAGAACATTCAAAATTTGCATTAACATTCGAACCATGCTATATGCATAATATCTAGGATTTCCTCATAGCACATATTATGTGCTATGAGGAAATCCTAGATATTAAATTATACGAAAAAAATTATGTAAAATGATTTGGTTTTCTAGCATTTTACCATGAAATAAGTCAAAAGAAGTAAATTCAATCAAAATTAGATTTTACTAGTTGCAAAAACAACGCTAGGAACATTGCATTATCGTAAAATAGTTGAATAAAGGTGCCCTCTTACTGCACTTGCGTCAAGCTTGTGTCACTGTGGGGTTCGTTCACTGCGTCACTGTTATGTTATATTCTCCCATTCTTTATAATCTAGATATTGCGTAATACGTAAAAGTATGAATTAGAAGTCGGCAAAATACACAAAAAGTTAGAAAATTCGTAAGAAAATTCGAGTATCTTTCGAACCCCGCGGTGACGCAAGCGTGACGCAAGTGCAGTGACACTTTAACTGTACATGTGTAAATAAAATCTCATAACTTACAGTGCACCTTTACCGTCCGAGACGAGAACTTGGGCCCGACCACGCCCGGGTACCCCTGATCCGCCACGCAGGTGAAGTTTGAGCCGTGGTCCCACTTTGATACTTTAGTAAGTACCAGCTTCGCACTGACTTCTTCATAGTCCTGAAGCAAAATGTGGTTATATGCCGTGTTTTAAGTTATCGCAATTTTTCTCTACTTCTGAACTGTTTTGCTAATTTATAAGTACGGACGAGCATCGCTCAGAATTCGACTGTGGTGTCACCCCTTCAAAGATAAACTGAACTTTCCAAAATCATACTGTGTTCCTTTGCACAACAACGTATACCATCTAATAACAGAGTGACATACAGTAAAAAAAGTCTTACAATCTATTTTGATACGTTATCAATTTTGAATACCTTTCCGTCATTCCGTCATGCATCAGATATGACGTCTGCAAACGACTAATTCAGAACTGATTTTTTTAAAAAAATCTATTGTCAGTATAAACATCAAGAAAAGTTTTTTTCTTAATCGCCCAAATTCTAAAATGAGAGGAAGGTAAATTTTGTTTCTGTACTTTTTAAGTAACGCAACACTTTTGGCGAAGCATTTCAAATTTTTATGATACTTTTTTACCTTTGCCAGAATGGCTAAGGTTATGTTTCGGGCTTGTGAGTCTGTGTGTGTGTCTGTGTGTGTGTGTGTTAACAGCATAACTCAAGAAGTCTTGGATGAATCCCGATAATATTTGGTAGGTGGGTAGGGGTCGGGAAAACGAAGGTCAAGTTCGATAATGGGCCCCCTAGCGGCTTGCTAAGGTACTGCAGCAGAACCTCAATTTTTGATATCTCCTGTTCTGGACATGCTGTGATCATGATTTTTGAGTGGTAGATAGCCCTCGAGGCAGAGAGTAAGTGCTGTGAGTTTGGGCCCCCTAGCGGCTGCTAGCGGAACTGCAGGTGTCGGTTTCCTTTCAAACTTTGGACGAGAATAACTCTACAACGTGTTAACGGATCGTCATGATTTTTGGTATGTAGATAGAATGAGTGATGACTTACATAATGGTAAACTAATTATGCAAATCAACAGCTAATTTGCATAAGTAATGAGGAAAATTTATAAATCCACTGCATTCCATGATAGGACTTTCAAACTTGTCACATATGTAGCTGGGAAGGAGAGAAATGTCGATAGATATCAATTATGCAAATGATGGCCTCATTTGCATAATTAATGAGAAAATATGAAGATGTTGACGGATCATCATGTTTTTTGTATGTAGGTAGCGTAAGTGAAGACAAACATAATGAGATACCAATTATGCAAATCAACAGCTAATTTGCATAATTAATGAGGATATTTTATAAATTCACTACGTTCCATGATAGGACTTTAAAACTTGTCACATATGTAGCTGAGAAAGAGAGAAATGTCAATACATATTTATCATTCAAATGATGATCTCATTTGCATAATTAATGAGAAAATGTGAACGTGTTGACGGATCGTCATGATTTTTGGCATATAGATAGCCTAAGTGAAGACTTATATAATGTGATACTTATTATGCAAATTAACAGCTACTTTGCATAATTGATGAGGAAAAGTTTATAAATCCACTGCATTCCATTATAGTACTTTCATCAAAGTTGTCACATATGTAACTGAGAAAGAGGGAAGAGAGTAAGAGGTGTATTTAAAGACTTTGAAAGAGAATAAGTCAAGAATGGATCAAAGGATCATCATGATTTTTGGTATGCTGATAGCTTAAGTTATGCTTGATACAATTTGATATCAATTAATTGTAACTTGGGATCTAATTTGCATAATCAATGCCGAAATTTTATAAACCAACTCCAAGCATATAATTATGAAGAAAATGAAATGAGTAACGCATTTGTCTACAGACATCATTCTACATAACAAACCTGGTTTATTTGGCAAAGGTATGTGTTCGTGGAACTCTAGTTCATCATGATTTTCTTTTAAAATCACACTGAAGAAAGTACCCCGACGGCATAGACATTACCTTGTTATAAATCACTGTGACGTCACTGTAAAGTTTTGTCCCGTTGTACCACTTGAGCTGCGGTAGTGGGCTGCCTCCTACCGACCGACACGTGAGGTACAGGCTTTCCCCTGTCTTCGCAGCGATTTCTCCTCCACTGATTTTTGGTGGAGCAGGTAGTGGAGCTAGAGTTCACAAAAGTATATGAATGTTATTAATGTTATTGATAACTCAATGAAAGTTTTCTTTTGTCACTTTATCTAAGCCAATTTCGACATTCTACAAGTATATTTTAAGAAATGCACATGCCTTGTACAACTAATCAATGTTATTTTTCTTAATGTAAGTAAATTGTAAAAGAAAATTGTATAATTGAAAGTAGCATAGTACATACCAACAACTACCAGTTTCACTTCCTTAGTTGCGCCCTCTAGCGTACTACAGCGGTACTCTCCCCCATCCTCTAACTGCAAATTATTAATAACCAGGTTGTATTCTCCTCTTTTGTAATCGCCGACTACCCGATGCCTGCGATATTTTGTAGAAACCTTCTTCCCGATAGAAATGACGTTTCTTGGAGTTGCAACCCAAGTGACGGCGTCATCCGGTGACAGCTCTGGAAACGAGCATTTCAAGATGGCGGAGTTCCCGCGTAGAACGACCATCGGTGATGAGATGGACCTCTGCTTGGTGCAGAACACTGCAGAAACACAATGGGAATAGGAAAACTGGGGGATTGTTTCCAGTGTGTATGTGTACGTACCAGGTGGTCTTACTTTGCTCATAATTTTCTCATAATCACTCAAGAACCTGCCAATGAAATGTAATGATTTTTGCCATACGCGCTTTTTAATGTGTATCCATGTGTGTGAGTATTTGATTTTTGGCATGTCGATCGTTTAGAGATATTGATGTAGAATTTATTTACTTTATGCGAAAATTTCCTTATCCCTCATAATTGTGGTAAATGATCAAATTTTTTAGATTTGTGTGTTAAACTATGTAAATATGAAGATCATTTTGATAATTTACCATGACATTTATAAGCACTTAATTCTTTCAAACAGTTAGGACTTGCAAGCGTGACAAATTATAAACTTTGGAAGAAAATTGATTATTGATATTGATTAAGCTACTTATATGGTTATTCTACCCAAGCAATGAGACTAGATAGAATATGATATTACAATGTCATTTAATATTTAGGTCGTCTCGAATATTTTTGTCTTGAATAACTTGACTTATACTGAAATTGCTGAAGCAAAATGTTCATCACATGTACATAGTTATTTTAACTATGGCCACAGGCATTACCATCTTAGATGTCGTAAAGTTCTCCGTACAAAATAAAGAATGGGCGCCTTTTTATGAGACATAAGGGGGCGATTTAGCTTCTCTTTATTAGGCACACCCTCGGTGTAAGGCAGTTGACATAAAGCAAAGAATAACGGTCTAACTTCATTGCCTGCAAGTTATTAGGTCAATTCTCACTCCCACCACAGCTCAAGTTCAAATTGAATATGCAAACAGTAACCCAATCTGGCGCCATGTGTCTGTATGGTTAGCGGGAAGTGACCTTGGAACGCAAGGTCGCCCGCAGAAACCGTTACCATTGAGAGCTGATCAATAGGTTTGTGTTCGCGCAGATTTCATCTCGTATTGCGGGAACATGAAAGGGTAATAATTGATCTCTTGGGGTTACTGTGAAGTAGAGAAGCGGCAGTCGATACAGATGAATTTCGGCTCTGCTTGTTGCACAGATTTCGGTCAATTGTCTTTCTTCGTACGGTATTATATGATCATTCAATGATAAGTATATTAACAGTATTGATCCTGAAGAAGACAGCAGTGGTCGTTAAAAATTGTATCCCTTGGTGAAAAATGAACTCCATTCATTGTTGACTTTGGATTAGAAAAATATATTAGAATGATAATTGTTTGGTCTACGATACTGTAGAAAGATGTTTGTTTTATAAAGGAGTAGTTGATAAAAGCTGTACTGTTCTTGTCAAGCTCATGTTATTCCATTAAAACAATTGGTACCTTTGTGTTGGAAGAAAGTTCAGCATTGTACTATGATAACTACCAACACAGATGAGCTTCCATGATAATAATATGTAATTTTCGAAGCCAACAGAGATTTTAGACTGCCTTTCGGTTACACGGCGTATAAAACTTTTACGATATATATTGCAAGGACTATAACAAGAACGCCATAGTTTCTAATGATCGCACAATGATCTACGGACATGTTATAAGGTTGGCCTAAGACGCTTTTGTTTTTGTCTGCCACCTTAGCCTGTTCTTTTTATAATAGCTATACAAGTTCGTTGCTATCTGTTTGACTTTGTTAGTCTTGTGAAATGTTTGCAGAAAAAACAGCAACGGCATTTTCATATATCTAATGAGGAAAATAATAATAATATGTGGGCCTACATTCACAAAAGCGGAATGATACAGTGCATGTCTTTTAAAAACCTGGGAGCTTGACTTACAAAATAAACCGAAAGTACGGCAAAATGTTTGTCTTTTCCAAAATAACTTATACACTTTATTTAGGGTTAATATTTCTTAAAGGGTTTTTGCTCAGTACACCTTCAAACAGTGCCAGGATTCGGAAGTTGTTGTAATGTTGAACGACCTGAGCGAAAGCCATTTTGGTTCGGTCTAACAAGCTTGTCCACCTCAGATGGTAACGTAAAGTAAGCTATATTTGTATTTGGAATTTGGCCAAGGTAGGCTTTCATTTGCGGCTAAAACAAGGAGATACCAGGCCCTTAGTTTTCTTTTTGCAAAAGAATACAACCTACATTTCCTATACCCCGTACGTAGGAAGTTAGTAGTTCCTTGCAAATGGAGGCTGGCAAGATTTATTGAAGACCGAAGTGCCACTAATACAACGGCTGGTACCTTCATTTTCCGGCATGTCGCCTACATCTTCTGTTAGGCTACAACTGATTTATTAACCTGTAAATTTTTCATTGGTTCCATCCCAGCAGGACTCTGGAGTAGTGATCTTTTCGATTTGATGTACAACTTCATGTTCTGTGCAGTGGCATCGGTATCGGATTTTTATATTGATTCGAAGCTCTTGAGTCCTCTACTCAATCATCCCAAGTAGCCAGTGAGAGAGACAGGTGTGATTTGTCTTCGGATAATCAAGCTCACCCACGGGAGTGTTAGGATACTCCAATTCACCTACTGTCTTACCATGCAGCTTCATGGAGTCCCTGTGGAGACAGGGTTATCTCGACGGATCTGACATTTGGATCTTTCATGTGATGATGTTGTTTTTATAGGTGGAACTCGCAATATGCAAGTGTTGGACATTGGTTTATAAGGTTGGGAAGGGCGGTGTCATTTTAATATTCATTTTTTTTGCATAAAAAACGATGAAGACAAGTCAAATGATGACCAAAATGCTGGGGGAGTAAAGAAGCAAAAAATCTTCCCTTTTTAACTTCACATGGCAAATCGAATAATACATGCACTGATTGATGTGAGTTAATTATGATTATGATTATAATGATTGCGATTAAAAAGCAATTAAAGTACTTGTTACTCAAGTTGGCCAGGTTTAGTTTTCACAGACGTGTAAAAATATGACTGTCTAACTCATTTGGAAACCACCAAATTAAACATTCTGTTAATAGCTGTGTGCACAAGTGTTACCGCAGATATGGTGGGGTTTTTCAGCTGAACTGGAGTAAAAAATTAAATATCCCACAACTGTAAGAAAATTTACTTTGCTCGAAGCGACATCGACCCGATGATATATAACTAAATATCTCAGTCGATTAATCAAAGAATAAACGGCCTTTAAGAACGTATTATGCTACGAAGACAGTCAAACCCGATTTGTCAAAATCAGTAATTGCTGGCAGGGGATATGTATCCCACAGGGGCTCCTTGGAATCAAATGAATGTATGCCTTAATGATAGATATAAATGATTATAAGCAATCAAGGAGCAAGTGCTCGAGTTCCTCGTTACATTTTCAAATTTATCCCTTTCGCGTCTTGAAAAGTGATACTTTTACGAGATTTTTATCACTGGTTCTTGATAAAACCTTTAGAAAAATAAAGCTATGAATACCAGTGTCTATCCAGCAGATGGAGATAGAGGAGCGTTTTGAGGCGTTAATATTTAAAAATCATGTTGAACGCTGAGTATTGCACAAGAGTCATGGGTGGAGTTCTGATAATGTCATGAGCGAAAATATAATTAGAGGAAAATAACTTTATAGAGAAATCATAAAAGTAAGTTACGTTATGTGTATTGTGTTTTGTTAGTGATTTCTAAAGCTCTATTGGAGAACAGCAGAGAGCTTCAAGATCAATGTCGGTGTTTCTTTCATTATGTATTATAAGACTGTCAGAATTTACTATCTTGCTACAAGTTTCTGAAAAGAAAGCTTGCAGTACTAGTTATTAAATTCAAAGAGTGTTTAGATCGTGTATAAAGTGCAAAAAAGGAGGTGAAATAAATCAAGACATTTTCCTCGTGATAAATTTACTACAGTCTCCTTGAGAGGATTGGAGAAGCGAGAAAAGAGAATCTCCCCCGGGTTATAAAGCCCTCCAGCGCTGAATAAAACTTTGATTAAAAGCCGGAGGGAGTGTAGAGATTTATGGAAGCGCCCGAACTCCGTCCTGTAGTCATAAATAAAGATTTTCTCTCCCTTCTCTCTTCGCGCATCTTTTGACCTTCATAGTCCGTGCAATCTGTATGGCATAAATATTCCCGAGGAAGAAAGGAATTGCACCAGGAGTAAAAGAATAAACCGTTTGAACAAAATCCAAATGTGTTTTTATGATAAATCCGACTAGATTATATATCTCACCAAGGGCATTATATGCAAGGTGTTTAGAAGCCTTCTGAGTGGTTTATACATGTATATCCGTGAAATGTTTCATCGGGTTAGTAAATGAATTTAACATGATTTACTTTCGTATGGACCCTCTTAAACTATTCTGCAAAATGTTTTAACGAATTGTCTGTCGACTTTAACAGTGTTTCGACAGATTCTTTTGTTTAAGTGATCTTGCTATGTCAGAGAACGTATTCTTGTCAATATACCATCAAAGGAGGTCAAGTTACATTTAAACTGGCATGGCAAGTTCAAACTTTTCTAATTGATACGACGATTAGGTCGTTGAATCTTCTGCAGAAGAATGAAAGAGGGTGGTGTACCCAAGACGACTATGTTCAAAGTTTATATACCGTTCTACTGTAAATGGTTTTCACAGGTTAGTAGATCTATTGTCTTTAATTCTTCTTTTTGCTTCACTTTTTTACTAAATTTACGTCTGATGAAGATGACAGGTGGTTGTCGAAACGTTTACTGAATGATTCAAGAAGGTTGTGTAACGAAGATCATTAAGAAGACTTCGCTCAATTCTATATACCGTTCTGTTTGCCAGATCTATTGGGGGTATCTGTGTCACAGTGTGGTAATATAAGACGATGAATAGTTTGCGCACGTATATTCCGCTGAAGAAGCCTCAGAGATCAATGCTATCTCTTTACTGAGTTGTAAATCACTGACGATGTTGCGGGCGGCGCATTGGTGACTTCCTGACCTTTGGCGTGTAAAGAGCATGTATTCGGGCCATTAATTCTTGTGGTCAATTCCCTTACCGAGAGGACTTCAAAATGGAACGAGATATAAGTAACCACGGCATACTTATTGCAGTTTACATTACAGGAATTAAAAAAAATCTATGTACACTTACATTGTGCTGTTGATGAGGCTGTGTCAATAATTATCTTTCATAGTAAGGATGCAAATAGTTTCGTTGTTCTTTCGACATATGATTTTCGAACATGTTTCAGATATATTAATATGTGATAAAATATTGCCAATACTTACCTGTGATTGTAATGGTTTATAATAAATTTAAAGAATGAATACCAGAAGAAAGTACTATCTACCCCACTCTTTTATAGCGCGCATTGCTCCATAATCGTCCTGAATATACTTAAACATCATCGATGCAATCATATCTGGTAAGCCAAAGTAGTGTACAGGGTTGGTTAGAGGGTCCAAACAAGGGAAAAGACGCCAATATTTCATAACTGTTAGCCTTGAGTTAACATTGATTGGTTTCTTTTGGGAACCTTCAAAATATCAATATCTCTCTTGCAGCTACAGATCTTTGACTAACTTCGACTTTATTACAATCAATACTGGAAAAAGGAACGGAGTTGCAGATGACATTCAGCCAATACCAAACCCCGAAAATGATTATTCATGAACTTTATCTAAGTCTATTTGAACTGTTTTTGAACTTGAAACTGTGTCTTGTTTTTCTGTTACACATTATTTGTCCTAGTTTAATCACAATTTTAGTATTTGACTGACTAGCAGTAATAGTAATAGTAATTGTATCGATCAATGCAAACCGGTATTTACTTATGGACACATTTTCCCTTTCTACATTTTACGATGTACCAAACATGCCTACAAGATCACAAAAGAGCTAAATGCAAGCCACATATTTAAAACAGCCAACTTTATGTATGTATACTTTTCTAAGTAAAATCATTGTTGATCTGTTTAGTATTTCTCATGAGAAACAAAATGGCTTGCGACTGTCGTACATGTATCTTGTAAATAACCAAGCAAGAGAACGCAAGGCAGTAGAGAAAGGTCGGAAGTCAAAGGAAATTGCCTGAGGAAAAGATCATGGACACAGAAGACAACCAAGTCGCTCTAGGAAATGACTCTAGAATGAAATGTATAATACATTTAGCATAAACGTTTAACTCCTGTAAGCCGTGTGTGTTGTGTGGCGTCTGTCACTAATCAGACCAAGGAGGTTGAACCTCCTTGATCTGACCGTCTTCTAAAAGATCTCTAATTTGCCTACATCGACGTCGTCCATATATTGCAAATTTAAAATCACAACTTACTTAGTATGTTAAAACTATATGGAGAGAAAAGTTGGCCATTCTATCAGCTAGAATAGCGTGTAACATGATAATATGTATATTAGGATCAGCAATCATCAGGAGCAATCAGCATGAAGTGATAATTTTATTCAAACTGGTTAGAAAATGGTAGTCTTTTAGCGGAACGTTTCGATTATTCTGGTGTATTAGGAGATAATTATCTCAATAAAGCGCATTGTCGAGTTAAACTTACTTCGAAGAACGAGTTTAGACACTTCATATAGAATGTTCGGGTAGAAATTTCGCAGCTATACGGAAGATAAAACCAGTAGGAAACAAAATATATGGATGTCACTGCCCCCTTTGATTCTTTCATTTTCACACTACTGCACAGAGATGGCAAAGAATATTGGACATTTGATGGCGGTGAAGGAAATAAGACATGCATGGGAGAGTCAGCCAAGTATCGGTTTTCTTGAGTGGCGACAAATAGTACTTTAACGATGGCTTCAGGTTCATTACAGTAACTACATTTTTGTTTGATTTTCTGATTGTATACTCAATAATATTACATATCTGACTTTAATACAATCAATAGCATAAAGCTTCTGTGTAGAAAACGAAGTCACTAATAGATAATTTTGGTCACGTAGGCAATATCCCACGCAATTATTACCCTATGTAAAAGACATTTGCGTTAATTATGATGTACTAGATTTTGATTGCGATTGCATTTCTTTCGGGACGCCACGAAGGCCTAATCACTTTTCCATTGGGCGGATTCCATTATGAAATTAGACCAAATTTGCATCAGCGCCGTCAGGCAATGTGCATGTGTGTGGGAACTTGGCGCTTTAAGCTTGCGTTCTTTGATTAATTTCTTGTTTCTCTGGAGACGCTTTTAACTCCATTAACCTGCCATATGTACGATTCCGGTAGGTTGGACATATTCAGAGGTTCTTTCAGCGAGAGGAAATAAGACAAGAAACCTCAGGATAAATCACGTGATAGCTCATCCATCTTACACCTGTCTACAGTAGGTTTAAGAAAACAGCTCCCCACGCACAAAACTCCGTCAGGACTCAGCTGTTAATCCCGTTAAAGATACTGAACCGCTACAAGGTGATCCGTCTTGCTTATCCGTACTGAGAGCCGTTAATTAACGGTGAGGAGATCATAATCTGGAGGCGTAGCCAATCTAGTTATCGCAAATTTGTTTATCTGTACAAAACACGCCACCCCACTGCGAGAGATTGAATAAAAAGATGTACATTTATGAGATGACTTTTTTGGCCTGCTGAACTCCTAAAAATCACATCTTTAAGCACACGTACCTGTACAAAACACGCCACCCTACTGCGATAGAAAAACATAAAAAGATTATCAAAAAATTACTTCTTTGCCTGCTGAAAATCGAATCACACGTATAGTATTTGTAAAGCATGCATATTGTGATTTAAAATGCAAACTTTTGCGTATTCACTATGCTAACATACGGAAATATTATGTAGGCATGCACGTTGGCTATCAAATGATACAGTTAGCATGGCCCCTACACAGTTACTGTTTTCAATTCGGGGCAATATCCGAAAACTCATAACTTCATATCAGCACTAGTTCCGGTCAGATAGCTCTCGTACTGCGATGATGATTGCAAACTGGAGTGGAGTTGTTTGCGGTGGCCGGTTTTCATTTCTCGGGCCATTTCTTCCCGGCAAACCCGCCGGAATCACCGTAATAACAACCTAAGATTAGGATCCTCTAGTACCCTTGGCAAATATCAGAAGAGTTGTTATGAGTTTTTCTTTTCTCCGGTGTACGATGATATCCTATTGACGACGAGGCGTTTGTGTTACATGGATATGTGAGTGGTTAGCAAATATCTGGCATGTGCATGGATGATACAGTTGCTTTAAATTGAATCATTAGATAACAGAAGCCGAAGGAAAGTATTTTGCATAATGAGGTATTGTTTCAAAAGTGAATAGAGTTGCCATTAAAAAATAGAATTGACATGTTAAACTAGATAGCGTTCTACTCGAAAGAAAGCTTGAAATGAATGGAAAACAGTAGCTTACTTGATTTTCCACTTCCTATGACAGTATATAGTGAAAGAGGCATCTTACTTTACATTGTGCACAATTCTTATCTACTAGAATATTCCCGCTTCCCATTGACACATCTGGGAGAGCCATTTGGACATTTCATGAACACACAGATGCTTGTGCTCAGTATCATTACAATGTTCAAAACTGTTCGATAGATAGAAATTCCAAAACCTGGGCGACTGATCTGGCCGGTCAGTGGCGTGTTTAACATAGATCTTTGTATCACTAAAAAAATGTTCATTTTCCAAACACTCAATCAAAGGATACATTTTAAATGGCATTTACATTTTGGTAGAAAATGCTAATACGTACGAACGAGAGATTTACAGGCAAAATTGTTTTATAACTCAACGACGGTGTACAACTCACCGATACATTTCCAATGGTATTTACAGTAGTAGAGAATGCAAACGACATGTTAAATGGTTGTATA
This sequence comes from Branchiostoma floridae x Branchiostoma belcheri, assembly GCA_019207045.1. Lineage (NCBI taxonomy): Eukaryota > Metazoa > Chordata > Leptocardii > Amphioxiformes > Branchiostomatidae > Branchiostoma > Branchiostoma floridae x Branchiostoma belcheri. Next base: position 7,013,881 of record CM033031.1, read on the forward strand.
ACTCACCGACTGAGATTGAAGCCAACATCACAAGACACCAGAAGGTGGCGGGCGCTTCCATCTTGTCCCAGCCTCACGAACACTTTCCTCTCTCCAGTAGCTTAGAACATACGTATACCAAAAGCGCGCACGCGTCAGACAGTACCGTTCAACTCAAGACACAAATTGGGCATGTCGTGATGATCTCTCCCCAGATGAGCGGACCATACCATCCGATAGGAGCTGGGGAACTCCTGCAGATCGATACGGCAGAGGTGGTGACAAATTGAGGTTATTTGGAGCCAGAAGCTGAGGTTGTCCTGACGTAGATTGGGGTCGGGTTGGTGGTGGTTGTTTTCCACGCTGTAAAGATGTGATGAGTGAGGCGCACTGATTGTGTAGGATGGCCCTACCGTAGGTGCTTGGCCTCGCGTACATAGTAATAAAAGGGTGTCGGGGAAACTATATTGGAGATCTCCAGCATGGCTGTTAAATATACAATTAAATCACATTCATACATGTTGCTATGATGTATTTCTTCTGTTGTTACTTATCTGAATCTAAATTAGAAAAAAAGAAGATTAATGCGCTTAGCTAATTAGTCTAGTTTTTTGTGTATATCACAGTTAAACTAGTTAAATGAATTGTATTCGGAGTATAAGTAATACCCAAGGTGTGCACATTCGATTACGACCCGCTATGAGAAATTGGAGCTTTTGTTCATTGCGTTTATATGTTTCTTGATATTTATTGTTGCATAACTTTTAACCTCTGGATGGATTATAGTAGCATTTCGTCTATTGTCTGCAATAATTATATACGGTAGATAATGTAAAAATTATACACAATAGATAATCAACAGCATATGGTATTATTAGCTATTCCAAAGTAATATCGAGTCTAGTTTTCTTCGTTTGATCCATTGCTGAAATGTCGAGTGGTGTAAAGGTATGCGTTTCTTGTTTAACTTTTCCGCAACATTGCACCTGAATATAAAATGAAGACATTTTTACCCCCTTGCTCAGCGCTTAAATGTCAAGCGGTTTACTGAACAGATGCGAATTTACCATGCCTCTCTGCGGTGCGATACGACTTATGAAGATATCCATACGGAGGGCCAATCTGATGCAAACTGATAGCCCCAAATCATGAATTCAACTCCATGTGCCCATATCGCAGTCGTAAAGCTGCTGATTTGCCCTTGTGTGCCACAAAGATACCACAAGGGGAGATTGAAATATTCACTTTTTATTTCCCGTAACATCTGTTAAAGCATCTTTCTTGGTTCATAGAATAATATCGATCCTGAATGCCGTTACATGGTTATTAATGTTCGGGGGGACATTAAATCAGTAGGGACGCTGGTCTGTCATAACTAACTTGAAACAAAACACTGTATCGATTCAATCATGGGTAATGTGGTTGCAGTATAAATTGTAATTTGATATAGAATGTAATATCATTTTTAGTAAATCAAAGGGCAATTCATTGTTACGCATCTCAGAACATCTAGGACCACCAATTGATCTGGCATATACGGAAAGTGTGCCATTGTATGTATCATAGTTGTGTCTATTTTACACGAACGAAAGCATCACGAAAGCAAGACAGAAAAAAAAAACGTTGGTCAACGTTGCACTAAAATCACGTCCGTCAAGTACGTTAGGTGTATTTGATCCACTTTGGATAACCCCTCCACTTTTCGATGAGTGCGTCAGGTTCTTTTAGCCAGTCTAGAAAAGGTTAACATATACTCGAGTTGTGGCTCTCATAAAAAAAGTGGACCTCCTATCCGTTGGAATGCCCTAACCAAAACAAGGTACTTATTGTTCGGTTCTAACCAGTATACTTGCTTAGTTCTAACATTAACACATTACATTAACATGAAATGTCATGGAGGTTATATTTATATTTCACGTATTCGTAATGTTTCTTCTTCTTCTTTCTCCTGTCAAATCTTCAAAACACGTTATCTCCGTCATTCCTGAATCGAATGACTTGAAATTTGGCACAAAAGTGGAGTGAGCCAATTTTTTCATTTTTTTTTTCATATCTGCCTTTAAAATGATTTTATTGAGTTTTTTTGGCAATTTTATGACCAAAACTGTATATTTTGGCCCTTGTACCCTGGTCTTACATAAGAATGATCATAAATTTGGTAAAGAGGTGCCTTGATTATATGTTAACATGAAGTCAATAACAGTATGTCGTGAGTCGTTATTCTCATGCTGGGATATCTATTTACTGCGATAATGGTTCCCCATGCTTGTCCACACTTGGAAGATAGGTTGCTTATGAAAAACAAACTTATTCAGTAGAACACATGTGTCTGAAGAATTGTAGGTATGAAACAACAACATAAAGTAGTGAGTGTAATACAAGAAAGCTGAATAGCGAGTAGAAACGAAGCCAAGCAACAAACCGGAAAACTTGAGACCTATGGGTGCAAATACGTGGCCCGTACGGCACGCGGCCTCACAGTCACGTTGCCGTTGTGCCCTGCTATTGATGGAATTCTCTTAAGAATCGGCAGATGTCGCTCGTAAGCAATACTGTAGTAAGGGAGGTCAAAGGTTACTTCCGCATAGCTCGCAGGGCCGGCGAAGGGAGATTCATTCATTCTGTCAACAAATCACGGAAGAATTCTGAATGCAAACAAATAGTATGGATACACCCTGCAGTTACAAACGGTAAGTATATTATCCTTACATGTACAGCCACCATAACCCCGATAGAATAGAAATACGAGCCATCTTCTATAGTCCAGATGGGTCGATGTGTGTGGGGTGGGGGTGGGGCAAAGATATTCGTGTGTAGTATATTATAATAATAATAATAATATCGGGTGTATTTTGCAGCCAGTAGGTACCCAAAGTGAGGGTAATGAGGCTGTTTAACGTGGTCGAGGCCGCGCCTCCTCGAGCACGGGACCCCCGTTTTACGTCCCTCCCGGAAGACGATTTCGTGGAAAGCTTCGTGAGGCTACAGCAATCCGGACGTCCTTGGTTGGTCCCCCATCCAAGCACTGTCCTGACCGCGCGTTGCTTAACTTCCGAGATATAATGATAAAGGAACAGAATGTTGATTGGAAAATGGCAGTGCTATTGGAAATCCATTGTTTAAAGTATCTCATTCAGGACCGAAAACGTACAGTGTGTTACGGTTCTTGACATGACAGACATTTGCCAGCTAAAGTAACTATTATCCCCACCTTCTTCATTCCAAGTACCTACTAGTAATTAAAAAAGTAGTATGTGATTTGCATTATACTCAACCGCTGACTGTACGGATCGTCCAATTGCTCCTGTTAGTAACCCCTCCCCACCCCATTCCAACTTAAGCTAAGTGATCATAAGTAATGATATGAAGTAATAATTTAATTGTGACATTCTCTCTCTACATACTAGTATATATCCGTTGGACTACATGTATTGCTAATTCAAAGAAATAGACTAATTTTCTTATAATAGTATAGCCCATGAAGTTTATATAACTATCCAATGTCATTTCCTTGTTTCGTCCAACTTAGCATTATAAGTTCGTTCGTTCTACCTCCAGTTATGATATTATCAGCATCTTATTTTTTGTGTCTTATGTTGCTCAGATAGTTGTATTTATGAATCAGATATTTATTTAGAAATTAAGATCTTTGTTCCACATCCATTACTTAGAACTTTTGATGATTCAATCTTAAAGTCATTCAGTCTATGAACCACATGAACAATAAAATTACCAGATTGAGCAAGCAGGAGAATTTAAAAGATTTAGTAAATGTAGCATATATACCCTTAGAGTATCACACTTCAGATATCAATGTGTTAAAAACATTTAAGAAGGCCCCGATAACACCATTTAATGGCTGGCATCAAAATCTACTATGATTTCTTATTATAATACTCTATCTTAATGATGACATTATTGTTTTGTTTTTTTTGCAGCAGAGACATGAATGAAGACCAAGCCCGGAGAACTGTTCCAGCTCTGGAAACGATCAAATTTCTTCTGTGAGTGTGACAACTGCTGTGGAGCTCCCGGTAGATCCGAGTTTCTCCAAGAGAGCTCAGAACAGGTCAAACAATGTTTCTAAGTCTGGGTCAACAATAACAACAATCCTGAAACAGTCGAGCAAACAGCCCAGTAACTTTCATTTCTATTCATTGATTTGATTTGATTGGTTTAAAGTAGAAAGCAACCATACAAAAAAAGAGAGGAAAACTTTCACACAAAAGAGCCGGAGCTATCCGTTTTGACATAAGATTCAAGCGTTTCTTTTAATAAAAAAACATTAAATTCTAGACATTCTAAGGAAAACAGAGCTGGAAGAAATCTTCAAGATTACCTAAATTACGAGACAGTCAGTCGAAGTGGAGAAGGACCAAATCTCGAAACAAAAGCAACAAACACCAATACATGGTTTAGATATGTTGCGTTCCTTTAAAAAGCCTGTTGAAGGTTTGTCCCTGGATCCAAAAACTGAACATTCTCCTGGAAAGCTTGAGGAAAAAATATTCTACTGTAAGTTGTGCTGCTTGGAGAGCACTCGCGCTCGCGCTCACACCTTCTTTACCTTTGAAGAAGGCTTGAAGCATCTTCGGAACCACTGGAAACCTCCTAAACAACAACGAGGGCCTCCAATTCGCAGAAACAAGGTCCCACCGGAGTTATATTACAAGCAGCATTCTGTAAATGTTGAGGAGGATATAACGTTGTTAGCGAAGCTTTATCTGGGATTTAAGGTACAGGAGAGAAACCCGTACAGGTGCGGTCTGTGTGGGGAGGTGTTCACTACCACCAGTAACAGGTACCACCATGTGGAAGCGGAACACGTGGAAGTCTGCGTTCCGCTCTTGTGTTGCGGCGCCGCGTTCCAGAACCGAGACAAGTACATCCAGCACATGTTCTTTAAACACTGCGAACTGAGGATCCAGACTGGAAAGGAGAGTCTACTAATATGCAAGCTGTGCTTCGTCGCTTTTTACAACAGGACGGATTTAGAGTGGCACTTTTATCGGCACAACCAGCACGTGGATAACCCTACATTGGACAACGGGGACGGACGCTTCCCTACCCGGTCGCAGTTCTTCCGCTGTACTCTCTGCTCTGACCAGTGCGTCCTGTCCAGACGCAAACCTCCAGTACTGTACACCCTATCCGAGTCGTTCAGCCATCTTGGTTGGCACTGGCTGCACCAGATCCCACCCGAGATCCGGCAGAATCCCGTCCTGATGTTCGAAGATGACGCTGACATCATCCACAAGCTGTACATGGATCCGGTGGGGACACACGAGTGGCGGTGCGGCCTCTGTCCGCTACAGCTCAACAAAGAACACGTTCTAAATTACCACTCCGAGGGACGAAGAGTGTTTAGGTGTGAAGGGTTGACCTGTAAAAACACGTTACAGTTTGCAAAACTGGAAGACTTTGTCGGACACATCTTCATGCGACACACAGAGGTACTGAAGCTAGAGGAGATGTTTCTTTGCCTGATCTGTAACCGTAAGTTTGAGAACAGGAACCGGATGAAATGGCATTGTTACATCCACAATGTGGCCAGACAGGTGGCCTCATAGTTGCATGTGAGTGACGTTTATTGTAATAACGTATTGCCAGTATTTATCCAAGTTAATGATTGAAGACCTTTATTGCACTTTTTGCCACACCGGGCTTAGTACAGGTCACAACAAAACTTGTTGAAAATAGTCAGTTTACAGATAAGAAATGAAACAATCCTTGGATACAATCAACATCTCCTCGCCTTCCTGTTGTAGATGAGGTAAAAGAACATGTGTTTTATGATCGAAAGTTTGTATAGTTGCATTAGAAATATGGATTTTTCTACAGAACTTCTGTGTATGAAATAAGGAAATAGGTTTTGTGTAACCTTAAACAGTTCATTTCTCTCTACGGTATACAATCTACACTCTACCACAAAATGACATTCGTCCTCTATTCTATTTAGATTACAATGTAAATATGATACTCTGTATGGACAACTTAGGTAATATATTTGTTTACCATATGTATATGTAGGTGTCTCTTCACATTTTAAAGCTAGTACTGGTTACATAGGGTTTTCTAAGATGCATGTTGATAACCTAACCCTTATTCACTTTCACAGATTAATATATACAAGTGAATGACTATTGCTTTGTATTACTTAGTACCAAAGCTACTATTACCATAGAAAGTAGTAAAGAAAAATATCAATTTGTTGGATACAGTTCCACTTGACATAGCACAAAAGTATAGCTTATCGTAAGATATTACAAGAGGTATATTACCCTTGTTATATAGGATGCCATATTTGTTCAGTGCAAAGTATATATAAGTACCCATGCTATGTAAATATCATACTCTGTATGGACAGCTTAGTTAATGCATGGGGTAGGGAATATATGGTATAAATGGGGTAGGGGGTTTCTGAGCAGCCTTCGTAACTCCTGCTTCGCCTATTGCGTCAGTTAGTCCTCACTTATAGTGAGCAATTGAGCTGGTCTCAATCATGATGTTTCTGACCTAGGGAGAAGAGATGCTGTTACAGTTACAATGTAACCCGTAACCTTGGAGTGGCCTTCAGGTCACACCTTGAAATGGATGACCTTTACAGGTCTTGTTACGTAATGCCCGTAGAGTAAAAAAAATTCCATTTACCCATATGTTTCTTTGTATGAAATTGTAATGGACTGTAAGAATGTAGCTAATTTAAAAACATCCATATTAGACTGCATTGGAGAGCTAAAGCTACGTATATTTCCTGTCATGACTTGCCATTTAACATGTAAGCTAAGCATGCGTTCTGTCTACCTTACTTCCAAATGATGCTGTAATAAAGACACTCTACTCTTCAAGCGTATTTGCGATGTTCAAAAAGTTTAATAGTCAAATGTTCTTTAGAAAAGAATTGTTTACTTTTCACATGGGTATGTTTGTCTTCTATTTTATGACATAAGGTTATTGTATGATAAATCATTCAAGATGAACTGAAATTAATAAAATCGCAAGACATTTTTACAGCGTCTTAGTGACCAAACTACGACAACTGGAATAGTTCCAGTCGGTTCAAAGTTTGGAAGTGGGACTATAGCCTGACTATAGCCGTCCCGGATAGATGACCTAATGCGCACAGTGTTCCGACTGGTTGTTCAACAAGCTTACGATTAAACAATTGAGGCCACGGGAGGGAAAGCCGGCATTTGGCCAGGCAGAGCCTATAACACCGACTTGACTGAGCGCATTTAGACAAAATTTTACCTGATCTACCAGAAGACTCCCCGCCATGTTGGATCTATTTTTCTTCCCCGTCACATGTGGGCTGTTCGGACTGTGTGCTGTCCTGATTTACATGTAAGTGTAGCTTTGTCTCTGTGATATTTTGAACTGACAAAAGGAGTGATGATAACAAAATTGCCACACCCCATAGTCAAGCTAAAACACTTGTGTATCTTTCTACAAATATATGTTTCAATTCAGTAAACCAAGCAGGTTGAATCACCTCCTTAATTAAACATAGCTTTGTCCACCAGTACAAGTTGCCTAAGAAATCCATTAAATAATGTGGGGGGTGTCCAAAATCATTTGTGCCTCGTCGAACTTACAAACTGTCCCGAAACCACTCAGCAAAATTAATAACAGAGACAAATATATTTCATGTTACGTGGATGTGTGTATAAAATCAGAATAAAAATTGCTGGTAGTAAGTATTGCTGGTCGCCCTAATATTTGGCGAGTTGGTAGTAAATAGTTGCGGTGAGTTTGACCTGAGGCGAGTTGACCTGTGATTAACCTTACGTGGTAGTCATTTCCATTCTTGTTATATCAACTGTAAAATTCTACTACTGTAACTACGAAACCTTTTCGTCTTCAATCTATCCTTTGGAAATTCTACTGTACGGATGACAATGGTAATTTACGTTCTTGTATCGTGGTTTTAGCTTGGAGAAAAACAAAACTTTTTTCTGGAAGACCCTTGAATACAGCTTACTGTAGCACTATAATTGATAATTAGCACACTACTATTATGTACTAGTTAAGTTTGATCATAAAAAGACGTAGTTATTGTGTAGACAACTACCTTCAACGCAACAAACCAGCTATTGCCGTACATAATACGTCGATGAAGATTATATCTAATAATGTTTATACATTTTCTCATCTATAGTATTTGCCCAGGACAGTCATGTTGACATTTCTTTCACTGCAAAATTACATCAAGTGTTGTTGCTGTCGATTCATCAGCAATTTGGGTCAATTTAGCTCGCCTCTTTTACAGTTCAATCATATTCACTTACAAAATTCCACGGTTTGATAGTCCATTTTGTAACACTCTATTTGATATCAAATTCACCTTATTGGTCTATCATAGTAGCAGAAATTTCATAACATCGATGTAATATTTCTACCGTCATATTTCCACATGTGTCTTTGTAGGGGGTGTAGCCCCAACCAGGCTCTAAATGTGAAAACAAAAAAGAGAAAAATGACCAGTAAGTACCCAACGGGAACCCTTTTACAATTATAACCGCATCATTTAGTACATGAAAGGACACCCTAGACGGATGTCTAGCCAAATACCATTGTTACTTGTTTACTCCTAGGTATTTGATGTGGCCTTACTCCACCTTCGAGGATCTGGGTATCCCCGGCCCGAAGCCTCTACCGCTGTTTGGGAACTACTTGTCATACGGAATCGAAAGGTGAGTGTGATTATTATCCTCTGAAACTCCTGGTGGGTTCTTCGATTCTCCAAATCTTTTCTTACAAAGCGACCGTTACATTCGCCAACAAAACGCTTTCCTTTTGTTATCAAATCAATCATTGAATGTTTGGCCCGATGGCTGATTTCTTTGCTATCGCGGTAGAGATTCCGATTTCGGTATCTCATTTTCTGGACAAGCTAAGTACGGACTTGATTTATAAATGGTAATTATCTCTTGAGAAAAGACATAAGTTTGGGCTCTTCGGCAGATTTCTTTAGAACCACAGTGGAGTTTCGGTTGCCGATATAAAAACTTGATAAGTAAAGAATGAATTTCTAATGCTAATTAAAGGATTTTTATCAAGAAATGCAGCCCAGAGCAGCTAGTCCATTACATGTCGACAGCGATCTGAGGAAGATCAGTGTTACCAAGTAATTTGTGATGTACTATTATTAAAAAGTATGCATGGTTAGCTTTCTCTCTCTACCACCCATATGGTGCACAATGTTTTTCCATGAGGTAGGGAGTATCTACATATGAACCTTCTGATAATGTTTAACGTTCTTTTCTAAAGAGCGCAGGCGATTTCGACAGGGAGTGTTACAAGACGTTCAACAAAGTATACGGGTAAGTGAAATATAGTTGTAAATGATGAACAGAGACGTATGCGTAGCACCTCTAGGGACCAGTTCAGTGTGTGTGTACGTGTATGTGTGCCTGTATATGTGTCGTATGTGTGTGTGAGTGGGTAGGTGTATGTGTGTGTGCCTGTAAATGTATCGTGTGTTTGTGTGTGTGCGTTTGTCTGTCGTTGTGTGTGTGCGTGTGTGTGTGTGTGTGTATGTATGTCTGTGTGTGTTTGTTATGTGCAGTTTCCATGTGCAATACCACAGAGAAAAGTACAGTTATTAAGTGTATGCTATATTGTATTACCAACGCTGAATTGACTCTGCGATGGTACTATTATATTGGATTGTTTAACATGGTTGCAATGACACTGAAGATAGTAATATTGAAAATGAAATCATTTAGACTAATCAATACACATCTTAAGCAGCAGCAGCAAGAGAAAAGCTAACATACCCTTGTCAGCTTGAGTGCTATGCTTTTTCAGGATTTTTGAAGGCCGACAGCCGATACTTATGGTCGGAGACTTGGATCTTATCAAGGACATCACAGTGAAGGAGAGCAACAATTTCACCAACAGAAGGGTGCGTACAAGAACTGATCTTAAAAACAAGCTGTCAATACAACCTTTGGTACTACTGATGATGAATAAGTGGTAGATGGTAGTTTGCTCATGACTGCAAGTGCACAATCTACTCAGAGGAATCATTGAATCTCTTCAACGATCTACTCAGAGGAGATTTGATATGCCTAAATCTATATTTCTTCGTTAAAGTTTTCCTGTACCTGGTGGTGCACTTTCATATATGCTGGAATGTTTATTCTGTGGATAACAAAAAAAACTTCCTACCTAGTCCCTTGACCTCCAAGTCGTTGGTGGAAAAGCTATGAAACATTGGAAATGCATATTCAAATGGGAATTACAATGATTGCCAATGTCTTCGCTGGCGGCTAACTTTGATACATCGACTTGGTCTTGCCAAAAGCACCCTTTATGTTAAAAAAGGGCAAAACATAGCATATTCCAAAAAATTATTTTTTGTATCAAAAGTCATAGCACATAACATGTGGGCCTACCCTTACTGGAGCTCTTATTATTTGGTAGGCGAATATATATTTCTATGAAAGAAACCTTCACTTCTTTATTATATACTCACGTATCACTATACATAAAAGCTGAACCTTTACAAGCCAGTAGAATCCTTACAACCTATGGCATGTAAAACAGTGTTGCAAATGCCAGCGATATGGTCACCACTTTCAACGATGAGGTGTTTTTTGTTGTTTTATTTCAATTTTTCACTATGCAAAATGAGACCAAAACAGATTGATAAGCAAATTAACAAAGTTTGGTCTACAAAACACACAAGGTAACATCATCAAAATAGTGCATCATTTGAAACTTGCAGGTGTTGAGTGGCCAAGGGGAAATTCTCAGTAAAGGACTCACGGCGCTTAAGGATGACGACTGGCGACGTTTCCGCAGTACCATCTCACCTGCCTTCAGCTCCGTGAAGCTCAAACAGGTAGGGAATCTAGAACTGCACGGAAGTGGAATTTATTTAGTTTGGCTACATAGAAATAAATACAAACAGGGCTACCCTACTAGCAGGAGGCTGAATGTTGATAAAAGAAATAGAAGATAAAAGTCGTAGGTTATATTCAGGAAGTGGCAAATCAGAGTCGGTAGAACTAGTTACAAATTAATAGGGGTCTATAAAAGAGGGGGAATATTTTCATGGTCTATTTCATTGCGGCAATGTGTTGTGTTGTTTGTTCAACAGATGGCATTAGTCATCGAGAAATATGCGGACAACTTTGTGGCCAGCCTTGACAAGAACGCGAAGCAAGACGTCATGTTTAACATGAAAGAGTGAGTATTGCGCGCAGAGGACCTGGTGTCAGGTCAAAGTCCTGACCCTGCCAAATATTTGCCCCAACACTGCTGGTGTGTTTCCAGGACACCTGTGCGATAAATGTGTCACGCTAGTGGGCGTGTCAATTTTCAAGCAGAATTCTGGGCCATTTTTTTGGGGAGCAGACCAGGTCGCATTATTAAAGGTTAACCATAACTTTAAACGTATACCTACCTATAGCCTAACCCAAACCATGAAGCAAACGTACATGTCTAGTAGGACAGAAATCTATTGCGACCAATCCCAAACCAGGGCTAAGTATATCCACCCAGATCGCGGCTGCCGAAAATTAGTTCTAATTTCTTTCATTACAAACAAGCATCCACCGGTTTGAAGATGAGATCAGTTGGGATGGCTAAATGGGAATTTCCCTCCGCTGTATGGAACATTTTGTTTGTTTGAACCTTTGTTTATTCATGAGAAGCTCAAATCGGCCAGCAGGTTGTTGTTTGATCTGCACTCCTTTGGTAGTATCACACAAACAAGACCTTAACAAGGGTATTTGAATGGCTGACATGGTGACATTTGCCATGTGGTCCTACCAGGCTGTCCGGTGCCTACACGATGGACGTTATTTCCGGTACAGCGTTCGGGGTGAATGTGGACTCGCTACACGACCTCAACAACCCCTTCGTCAGCAACGCCAAAGATCGTTTCAACATCAGTCTCTTTGACCCTTTTATGATTACAATATGTGAGTATTTGATGTTCTACAGAATCGATCGTTTACCAATCTGAGCACGCATTCACAGTGACAAGAATTGTGGAACATATGTCAAAAGTGAAGATTTGCATAACAATGCTCAAATGTATCTTATGTCTCAGCGGCCCTCGCCTTTGACATATTACCAACAATCCTTGTCGCTGCGCATGCGTAATCGAAATAGTTACCAGCTAGTTGCATTCCGTGTTATCTTGACTTTTCGTCAAACTCTGTAGTTGACACGGAATGTTCTAATCCAATTTGTAAAAGACCTATTGATTATAGTTAACATTTCCTGTCTGAGGAAAAGAAAAAATTCACAGTTTTTTTCCATAAAACTATTGAGAGTGAAACTTGTTGACAACAAGAACCTAAGAAGTATTCTTGGCAGATAAACAACGGTTACAGTTAGCTGTGAAAATTTAAAAAAAAAGCGAAATATGAAAAAAAAAAAAAAATTGTTTCCAGTAACTCCATCAACTTTTGCAAAAAATCTAACGACATACGCATTTTCGGGTCACCGCTAATACTAAGTGCTGATACGTTGTAGAACATATTTTCATTTCTGTTTCAATAGAAAACTAATACAATTTGACTTGAACTGTGTCAACTTGATGGTTAAACAACATGTATTAACTTTCCTGTTTTCCTCTTAGCCCTGTTCCCTCGGCTAGGGAAGCTCCTGCAAAGTCTCGGAGTAACCCTGTACCCCATCAAAGCGGTTGAGTTTTTCAGGGCGGCGGTAGAGAATGTCATTGATATGAGAGGACGCAACGAAGACGAGGCCGTAAGATATATCTTTATTTTCCCTTGGGGAAAGCTACATTTAGTGACAAGGTATTCCTGTCGATAGTGCAGTGTTTTGACAGGATACACACGGATTTGCACATTTCATTGATGTTACTTTGTCCCATTGTAACTGATTTGTCTGTTGGCAAACAGGAGACAAAAGTTCACCAAGGTACGAACAAGTCTTTTTTTTCATTTGTGTAAACACTTATTCACATTTTTATAAGTATCAATTAGCTTGCTTAGAAGTATCAACAAGTGGCTATTTGCATCATCTTACAGTTAACGTATACTATATAGCTAAATACAAGTAAATAGTATCAGTGGTGCACATGTGATATCGGAATTGTGAAAGAGCTTATTAGCATGGAACCTAGTTCTTGAAAAAAAAACAAAGTGTATCAATTGTCACTGTTAATCTATTAGACTGCTAATCACTTTTCCAACGTGTGTAGAAACGAGTGGACTTCCTGCAGCTGCTGCTCAAGGCTCATAATGAAGAACTGGACGAAGAAGTATCAAAGGAGGTCATCAGCAAACGCGGTCAGTAGTTATACCTAAAAACTGCTGTTTATGTTCTAAACTTCTTTTCTTTCTTCTGGTTCAATAATGTAAGGCGGAATAATACATGTTACTTAGGAGTGATAGGGGTTACTTTGGTCACAAATTTATGTGCCTAAGGTAACAAATGAAATACAGATTTCTTATGTGACATATCGACCAGGGCACGAAATAAGAAAGGTGGTTCAGTTGAAAATTTTGTAGATACAATGCTATAATGGTAGGATAATGTTGAAAACAGCACTAAAAAGAACCTGCATGCTTATTACTCATTCATCTGCGTTCACACCTCTGAATAAGGCGTCTCCAAGAAGGATATCAAGCGTGAGTCCGTACTCTTCTGGCTCGGTGGTTACGAGACTACAGCCAACACCATCTCACTTACGGCCTACAACCTGGCCGTTCATCAGGAGGTGCAGGACAAAGCCATCCAGGAGGTGGATGCCATCATCAAGAAACATGTGAGTAAATGCTGAGACAAAAATGTAATTTTTATTGAAACTTTAAAAAAAAAGATAAGCGAATTTTGTAGGGTGTCGATGAGGCTATTGACTTCAGATTCTGTCGTCCTTGTGAGTCCGGGCTTAACCAATTCTATGTGTAGTTCGGTGTCTACCATATCGTACCTTTTATTTCCGAAAGCTTCCTGTCTGGGCCCCGGTTGGGAAATGTAATGTAATCTTAAATGCAAATAGTGCAATAAGCTGATAAGCATTATATATTGTGAAGACCTTTGAAGCATCCCTTGAAATGTTTTGTACTGCATTTGATATTTGGCGTCAAATGGCCTAGTGGCTGAACTAGAGCGCAATACTGAGTGGTCAAAAGTTCAATACCTGCTGTTCCTGGCTAGACGCTATGTCGTTGGCAAATGCACTTAACAGTACTTTTCTCACTCCACTCGGATGAAACAAAATGGGTACCTGACCGTTGGGTAGTGAAAGGGTGTAAAATGAAACAGATAGGCTTCGCCTTACAATACCTTTATCATCGCGACGCAGTGAATAACAGCAGACTGCCCCTATGGGCTCATTAAAGGTTATTATCATATAGCCAGATGGAGTTGGCCAATCAGAGGCCCCCATTTCCCATGGGTTATCAGGCAGTAACCTCAAAAGTGGTCGGTTATTCTAATAACCGACCACTTTTTGGACCGCACCATTATACAGGGGACAGTCATGAATTTTTTTGTACTGTTGTTTGTGTGTAAACCATGCATAACTGTCAAAAATATTATGATTGATTGGTTATGTTGATTAGGGCTCCACATGGGGAATATAGGGATACTTGAAAAGGAATTATGCTGATTTTACACATTTTCATTATGGCTTTCTAACGTGATTAAGCCGGTACCTTCCTAAATCACTTCATATATACGTACTTTGTCGTGCCCAAGTGAAAAGGCTCTGCATGGGGGGTACCAGGACTCCACTTAATACATGTAGTTTGTATTGCAAATAAGCCACATGTTGATGCTGATATGCTATCTCACAAACAGATGATTAGTTAAAATTATTACTTAAATGATGATGATGAAATAGTTTAATGTTTGTATTATATATAGACACTATTGTACAATATATATATTGCAAATGTATTTTTATGTAATGTATTAAAGTGTTTATTTGTTATAAATGAATTTGTGTGAAATAACTGTCAGTTGGATAGGCTATATGATAATAACGTTAATGCCCCGCCTTATCCTCGGTGTATATGGTGAGATAATCCCTGGTCAGGTGCGATAACCACCTCATAAACCACCTCGTTCGCTACGCTCACTCGGTGGTTTATTCGGTGGTTATCGCACCTGACCAGGGATTATCTCACCATATACACCTCGGGCCGGGGCATTAACCCTTTATTAGAACAATACCTTTTTACCTTTATAAGTCTCTAAGACTAAACGTGTTGATTCCATACTTCAGGGTAAGCTGGACTACGACGCTGTAAACGATCTGCACTACCTGGACATGTGCGTTAACGAGACCCTGCGGCTGTACCCTGCTAGTCAGAGGTAGGGCAAATCAACTTTCTTTCCTGTTTAGTTGGTTCCTTTTAATGTTTAGATGTAGCAGATAAAGAACATAGATGTTCTGCCGCATGACGTACCTGCTATTTAAAAGAAAAGTCTTACAAATATTTCAACTGCATATGTGGCTTTTTATATGAATTGGTGCTCTAGTATTGTTGTTATTGTAATTACAGTGGAGCTACCAGTTGTGATGTTGTGATGCCTGTGCATTTTTAGTAAAACTAACGTTACAAAACTGAAAACCAGTTGCAGCAAATTACACACTAAAACCCACAAAACAACAAAAATGTAAATACTGTAATATAAATATATATACAATATTTTAGAAGATGAACACCGCTTTGTGGTAGAATGTAGCTTATACAACCAAAAGGGAGGCGAACTTATACAGGCATGTACGTATACCCCTACCTCTTACACTCATGCAATTCAGATAGATCCACGTTTATGATGAGATTATACAAACCTATCATTATAACATGTATCTTATCGATCTTATATACACCATCCAAATTGAGCAAAGGGGTGGAAATTGGCAAATAGAAATCATAGTTCCCTATGGCGCGAAAACACCATACGAAAAGTTTTTTTTTTAACTCCAGTTGTAGCGACTGAATTGTATTTGAATATTGTTTATATAGATGTCTAACCTTCGTAAACTTAAGCTATCAATAATTTTAAGGTCATCTTTAGGTTTGAACGTGTCAACAAAGAAGACGCGGAGATCAGAGGTCTGAAAATCCCAGCGGGGACCATCGTCAACATCCCCGCCTACGCCATCCACCGTGACGAGGAGATCTGGCCGGACCCGAAGGACTTCAAACCTGAGAGGTACGCCAGTCTGTGTTATGAGTCGGTCTCATATTAAACATTGTACCAGTTGCAATCGTTGACGTTGTGCAATAAACTTGACTTGACTTCTTAAACATGTAGGTGCCCTTTGATACTGTACCCCGGCCGGGCTCTAAGGCAATACATTTGTCCAGATGGAATAGCGGATACCACAGGGGTAACTCTCTGGGTAGGTACTAGGTCACGGTGTATATTTGTCGGCGGCTCCGAGGTTGATTTTAACTCCGATTTCAAGAAAACACGTGCATCCGGGGCCCGGCCGTACGAAACATGGCCTTTTAGCCGCAGACTACATGCGTTTCCGGTGGATTAAAGGGATTGTCTGGATAAGAAAATTAGCCCCAGTGACTAGGGTGGATACAAACTTAAGTCACGTTTGGGACTTTGTTTTCGCCGCAAGAGCGCCACCTAGATACATCGGAGAGTTTACTGAGTGTAAAAGTGCAAAAGAAGAAGTCTGATAGGCATCGAGATGTAATTAAGTGAGAGACAGTATACTGGTTGTTTAAAAGAAAATTTCAATATTGTACCAACTAATGATAAACTTATTTTAGGAGGTAACGGACTCTTGTTTTTCAG
This sequence comes from Branchiostoma floridae x Branchiostoma belcheri, assembly GCA_019207045.1. Classification (NCBI taxonomy): domain Eukaryota; kingdom Metazoa; phylum Chordata; class Leptocardii; order Amphioxiformes; family Branchiostomatidae; genus Branchiostoma; species Branchiostoma floridae x Branchiostoma belcheri. The sequence continues at coordinate 7,030,615 of CM033031.1, forward strand.
GTTCAGTCAGGAAGAGAAGGAGTCACGTGACCCGTACGCCTTCCTCCCGTTTGGATCCGGACCCAGGAACTGCATAGGCATGCGTCTCGCGCAGCTGGAGCTCAGGTTTGCTCTGGCCAAGGCTCTGCAAAAGTTCCGCTTCGTCCCCTGCGACAAGACGGTGGTAAGTAGATATACTATGGCTATGTTTAAATCATGTTCCCACATTCTGAACTGCCCAGTTAAAGATAATATTAGCTGCTGCTGAGCTTATTCGCTACAGTGTCCTGTCCTTTTTCATGTCGATTTATAGTAACTAAAATCTATAATAGTATCTTTATTATAGGGCTTTTAAACTGAAACCGGATTAGCAAGAATCAAGCAGAACCAGTCGGAATGAAGTATTTGTAAAATTCGTGCCACATTCGGGTGGAAATTCCAAATGTATTATATCCCCTTCACAAGAGATGGAATGGGCTAAAATGCAGCCAGAATAACTTCTTTGTCTAATACTATTCCTGGGTATTTTAGTGCATTTTAGACATTCTCACTGCATTCTAGATATTCCTTTTGGCCATATTCGGGCAGGATTCGAAGTGGCTTGCAATTGCCGTTTCGGTTCTCCATCGAATAAGATAAGAATATATTGAATAATGATGGAATGCGGTCATACTACAGATAGGATAGTTAGAATACACTTTAAATGCCGTTCGATATTTCTACACTTCAAATGCATCTCCGTGACAGCCAAAAGAACGGACACAAGCAAATATATGGAATGAAGGAAGAAATTGTAGAATACAAGTGCTACGAATTCCCAGGAATAGAAAAGAATGTTCATTCTGACGGCATGCCGACTCATTCTTGCTCTCGTGTGAAGGGGCCTTTATCGACGCATTCATCTTATCTTCATTTCTATTTCTTCTTTGATGACATCAGATCCCAGTCCGTATCAAGAACACCCTGAGTAACCAGATTGAAGGTGGGGTGTGGCTGAAGGTGGTGGCTCGTGCTTAGCAGGGTGTCTACCGTACATTACAGTCTTAGCTAGTTTACCGGGACCCCCCCCCCCCCCCCCCCTCAACAAACACTGACACACACACACACTGACACACATACAACACACACACGCATACATACATACATACATACATACAAACACGCACTCCAGTCTAGAGAATATGACATGCAATTCGGCTGTAAAGTGTGTACTGGTCTAATTTTGGACGGGCAAACTGATTGGTCCTGTTCCCCGTTGATAAGCCTTGTTCAGTGAATCTATCTCAGAAGAGATCGCCCATCCCAGGATTGACCAAAGGAGCTGATTATCTATCGTGAGTAGGCTGGGGCGATCCTTTAGTAATTTTGTCATCGTCTTCAGAGCAGGGAGGGGGTATGGGAGTCCCGGTAAACTAGCTAGGCCTATATGATGATGCCCAGGCTAGACTTGGATAATCCCTGAGCTTAATTAAAGTCAAGATACCGTCAGAAGCAATAACTTAAGAACACTGAATGTCGGTTTTGGGATATTGGTAACGGTATGTGTTAACTTCGTGTCTAAAATTACGGTAAGTTCGTTAACCTTTCGCTGGTTTTCGACAGCGAATAACAAAAAAGGTCTCTGCTGTGTATAATATTAGTTCGTAAAAGGTTTTATCTAATAGCTTTGCAATAAGTTAAAATGTGGTATCACAAAGGTGACTCACAAACAAGCACACTACTAGTATTCTAAAATATGAACACACTCACGCACACGCACGCATACACACGCACGCATAGAGAGAAAACACATGCGCCTTGAAGCTGAGCACCACACCTGTCCGACATACAGCCACACGTGTCCTTTGTGCTAAACACGATATTCACACTTGCTTTTGATGGTGAACATCACATCTTTCAGACCATAATATAAGAAAAAAAAGCTGCAAGAAGATGTACTCAGATGCTCAGAATGTATAATCACTTTATTGTTGACATCTAGACTGTGACACATCAACTGTTGCTCCTGGAGTGAACTTAAAATGCTGTCTGAGTTTTTATCTAAATTTATTTTAATTTCTGACAATAGAAACATATGCCTGTTCTCCAAAAGGTGTTCTAAGTAAATACAAATGTTACATGTGTTTCATAAAGCGATGTAAGGTACAGTTATAGGACTTACAATTTGTATGTATTGTCACCCATGTCCACAAAAGTTCACTTACGAGTATACATTTGGTATCGACCACATGGAAAAAGAAAACTAAAACAATTGTCACCACGAAAATTCTACTACTGGAAAATTTACACGTTTGTTCTTTCTTTAGATTGTAATGCATCGTGATTCAAGATAATTCTTACCTCTTTTAAACATAAGCTGTCTGAAATATGCCTGTAATATATGATAATTGCTGCAGATAAATTTGATATTGACGATATGCTATGTCACTTCTATGCTACCTGCAGCAAACTTCTGTGCAAACTATTCCTTCCAATAAACATCTTGCTTAACTGCAAAGTTTTGTCACCATTCTTGCTGTCAGGTAAGCTGGGGTCATTAGCTGGATAGAGTGTACAGGGTCTGTCTAGTACTAGTATGAACCAGAGTGGGTAGTGTCTTAGAATTTCATCAAATAAATTTTGTCTGCTATTGTCAGACCAGTACTTATCAGTCTATCACTGTTAGTAAATGCAAATTTCACTTTCCTGATTCTCTTATTTTTGCACAAATATTATGTAGCTTTTTTTTTAAAATTGTGATCTAAAAAAAAAGACATCCCTGTGATAGAAATACTATAACTGAAGCCACGAAGTTAACATATTTTGGAAGCTTACATGTACATTTAATTTTTCAACTTTAACATCTGCAATAAATGGGAATACGTACCGAATAGCCAGACATTGTTCTTTCCTTATCTGGCAAAATACGACCATTTTGGAGTTGATCCATATACTACATGGCACAAGTAACCTTAACATTTTTTCAAGTCAGAGAAATACAAAGCTGCAAAAAAATAAAGAATCACGGCTTCATAATTTGTGTAGCCATACGTGACTTGCTGCAATCTTATGTGACGATTGTGGCCTGACGTGACTCGTTGTGGCTATATACAATCTTTACTTATTGTAACCCTATGTGACTTATTGTGGCAATACGTGGCTAATTGTGGCCATAATGTGACTACTTGTGGCCCTATATGACTAATATGTAGTCCAGCTGTTCAGTTGCTGCCCTTCCCAGGCAGTCTGCTGACCAGCATGTCTCTCTCCACAATCAGGTCAGCGTAGTGTTTCTGCAGCTCGTGTTCACGGTCCGTCTGACGTTTCACATCCTCCTTCAAGGACTACGGGGACACACGCAACAAAAAGTAACGGTCAGCTGTTTATCATCAGCTATGTTTATCCTTCACAAATCAACAAATTGTGTAATCAAACAATAAACTAGTCTCATAACAAAGCTTGTCAGTAACAATAAGAAGACCACTGTAACTAGAAATGCAGAACAGTCTTGCTGTCATCAAAACGAAAAATAACTACAAATTAGACAAATAAATGGAATATTAAGCAAGATTACTCAAAACAAGGAAAGATAATTTGAAAGTTAAAACCAAAAGAGGCTCTAATACATTAAATTTTGTAGAGAGTGAGATAGAAAGAAGACTTAGTGATTTAAAAAATCATTGTTCACAAACAAGTGTTTTATTAAAGACCAACATTTTCGTGACCATCTGTCATCTTCTGACCAAAGCTGTGGAACGAGTGTTCATGTTAATGTGTTTTGTAATATGCAAGATTAAGACAGTACCTCAATTCTCCTGGGAATGGCGACATCTTCGTTTTGTTTCAGAGTTTCAAACGTCTTCAACTCTACATACGTCTGTTCTGTCTGGTCGTGCATCTCCTGTAGCTGTTTATACAGGCCTGTCGCTCGGGACTGTAGGGAACAACACACAAACAGTAAACAACAAACATGTACGTCTGTTCTGTCTGGTCTCCTGTAGCTGTTTATACAGGCCTGTCGCTCGGGACTGTAGAGAACAACACACAAACAGTAAACAACAAACAACAAACATGTACATCTGTTCAGTCTGGTCTCCTGTAGCTGTTTATACAGGCCTGTCGCTCGGGACTGTAGAGAACAACACACAAACAGTAAACAACAAACATGTACATCTGTTCAGTCTGGTCTCCTGTAGCTGTTTATACAGGCCTGTCGCTCGGGACTGTAGAGAACAACACACAAACAGTAAACAACAAACATGTACATCTGTTCAGTCTGGTCTCCTGTAGCTGTTTATACAGGCCTGTCGCTCGGGACTGTTGAGAACAACACACAAACAGTAAACAACAAACAACAAACATGTACATCTGTTCAGTCTGGTCTCCTGTAGCTGTTTATACAGGCCTGTCGCTCGGGACTGTAGAGAACAACACACAAACAGTAAACAACAAACATGTACATCTGTTCAGTCTGGTCTCCTGTAGCTGTTTATACAGGCCTGTCGCTCGGGACTGTAGAGAACAACACACAAACAGTAAACAACAAACATGTACATCTGTTCAGTCTGGTCTCCTGTAGCTGTTTATACAGGCCTGTCGCTCGGGACTGTAGAGAACAACACACAAACAGTAAACAACAAACATGTACATCTGTTCAGTCTGGTCTCCTGTAGCTGTTTATACAGGCCTGTCGCTCGGGACTGTTGAGAACAACACACAAACAGTAAACAACAAACAACAAACATGTACATCTGTTCAGTCTGGTCTCCTGTAGCTGTTTATACAGGCCTGTCGCTCGGGACTGTAGAGAACAACACACAAACAACAAACAGTAAACAACAAACATGTACGTCTGTTCAGTCTGGTCGTGCATCTCCTGTAGCTGTTTATACAGGCCTGTAGCTCGGGACTGTAGAGAACAACACACAAACAGTAAACAACAAACAGTAAACAACAAACATGTACATCTGTTCAGTCTGGTCTCCTGTAGCTGTTTATACAGGCCTGTCGCTCGGGACTGTAGAGAACAACACACAAACAGTAAACAACAAACATGTACATCTGTTCAGTCTGGTCTCCTGTAGCTGTTTATACAGGCCTGTCGCTTGGGACTGTAGGGAACAACACACAAACAGTAAACAACAAACAACAAACATGTACGTCTGTTCTGTCTGGTCTCCTGCAGCTGTTTATACAGGCCTGTCGCTCGGGACTGTAGGGAACAATACACAAACAGAAAACAGTAAACAACAAACATGTACGTCTGTTCAGTCTGGTTGTGCGTCTCCTGTAGCTGTTTATGCTGGCCTGTTGCTCGGGAAACAGTAAACAACAAACATGTACCTTTGTCTCAAAAGTTGTAAGTAAAGCTAACCCACCTGGTAACCTCCCAGTAGGATCTTCAGTTTCTTCTCAATCTTGGCAGCTCTCTTGGCCTCTTTGGTCATCTGGAGTCGGTTCATCTAAGGTTACAAAAAAAAGGGAAGAATCATAAGAACCGGTGTAACTGAAAGACAAGTAAATGAAACTTTGCTTAAAAGACAAAGAAAAGCTTGAAGAGTCTTCAATTATGTGTTAAAAATTTGCAATTCTACAGTGTTACTTGTGTTCAATAATTCCAGTCATATCTGGTATGAATATAGATAGTTGTCACAGTTCCAATATCAAAGATACAGAGAACTGACAAGTCAAATGTATAAAAGTGCCCTGATTTAGCAGAAAAAGTATATATTAAGAAATGAAGTGAACGAATAGATAGGTGGATGGATGGATGGATGGATAAATTGATGGGTGGATGAATGGTTGAAAGGGTGAATGGATGGATGGGCAGATGGATGTGTAAATGGATGAATAGATGGACGGATGGTTGGATGACAGGATGAACAAACACTACAGCCACTGCAGTACCTCGAGTTTTTTCTCCTGACTCTCCAGTCTGTCCTTCTTGCTGGCGAGGTTGGCTCGAGTGTAGCGGTTCTGAGACACCAGGAACAGGACCTGGCTGTAGCACTCCTCCCACACCTGGTTAAACACTTCTACAGACAGATCCCCATGTCCCATCCCTGTCTTCACTACCTCCATCTCATGGGACAACAGTTCTTTAGCCTGGGGAAGAGAGAGAGCAGACTGTAAGCGCCATCTGGTAAAACATATCAAAACTGCAGTACAAGAACACTTCTACAGACAGATCCCCATGTCCCATCCCTGTCTTCACTACCTCCATCTCATGGGACAACAGTTCTTTAGCCTGGGGAAGGGACAGCAGACTGTAAGCACCATCTGGTGAAACATATCAGAACTACAGCTATGTATGATATGCATGTTACTAACCAAGTTCAGACTGTCCTCGTCTATTTTGGAGTACGGATATTCCTCCAGGTAAGCGATGTGTTCCGCCATCTTGTTGCCGGCTGACTGGGCGCCTTTCTTCTTGTCTCCTGCAGCCGTGGCGGCCTGTTCTTCTGAGGGGTTGTAGATGGCATCATGGTGTAACATGGTCACCATCTCTCTCTTTATCAACTCTTCAGCCTACATGTACAAAACACATGGTGTAACATGGTCACCATCTCTCTCTTTATCAACTCTTCAGCCTACATGTACAAAACACATGGTGTAACATGGTCACCATCTCTCTCTTAATCAACTCTTCAGCCTACATGTACAAAACACATGGTGTAACATGGTCACCATCTCTCTCTTTATCAACTCTTCAGCCTACATGTACAAAACACATGGTGTAACATGGTCACCATCTCTCTCTTTATCAACTCTTCAGCCTACATGTACAAAACACATGGTGTAACATGGTCACCATCTCTCTCTTTATCAACTCTTCAGCCTACATGTACAAAACACATGGTGTAACATGGTCACCATCTCTCTCTTTATCAACTCTTCAGCCTACATGTACAAAACACATGGTGTAACATGGTCACCATCTCTATCTTATGGAGAAGTATTTCTTCCTGTATGTTGTCAGTCCTTTTCTTATGGGGTCGTCCACCTTGGTTCCTTCCATCCATGGTCTTTGTAGTGATCTTCCTGGGCCACTTACCTTCATCCATAATCTGTGGGTAGCTGTACCAGTGACCAGTGTAGTCTGTTGAATCTCACTGTGTCCAGTACACTGTGTACCCTTAGCCTAGTTCTTACCTGCTTGATTGGCAGACTGACCAAGAATTCTTTACAATACATGAATTAAAGATACAGGGGCACTAAAAGCCAGTTTGATATGTACACGTTACAGTATTTAAATTTGACTTACCAGCTGTAGTTCAGTGAGCGGTGGGTCCATGACGAGGGGACGCAGGATGGAAGAGTTGGGTTCCACGGGGCGTGGCAGGTCTCGCTGGACGGCGTGATGGCGCCGCTTCAGCTCTCGCTCCCCTGGAAATTTACAAACAAGACATTCTAAGAATATGTTTTTGTGTTCTAAAGATGTTCAAGGAAGTACATTATAAAAGTGAGCACCTCCACATTCACTGGCAATTTTCCAGAAATCTGAAAGGGGGCATTCTTACCTATGAAACACTGGGGGATTTATTTTCTACTTTGACCCTTGTCTGTTCTGCCATGTCAATGAAAGATTTCTACATGTGAACAATTCATCAGTTAATCCCAAATTTACAACAAAACACAGTTTTTAAGAAACTTGAAAGGCGGCAGTTTTATCTTTATGATGAAGCACCAGGGACTTATTCTCTGTATGGACCCTAGCCATGCTGTAGTTGGATCTATATACATAGGAGCACATAAATATACCCTTCCTAAACTCACAACATACACCTGCAGTTCTGAAGAAATCTGAAAGGGGACACTCTTAACTGCATGAATAAAACCCAGATGGGTGACTCACTCTCTCCGTTGACCCTTCCCTGTTCACCTATGCCTTTACAACAAACACCTGCAGTTCTTAATAAATCTGATAGGAGGCAGTCTTAACTACATAATGGAACCCCAGATGTGTGACTCACTCTCTGCATTGACCCTGGCCTGTTCTGCCATGTCGATGTCGGACTGGTCAGGTCGGAGGTTGGCCCGCGGTTCCACCTCCGCCCCCACGTCCTGCGGCATCTCCTCGGGCATCACGATCTCAAAGTCGTTCTTGGGCGTGGGCAGACCCTGGAGACCGCGTCTGAGCTGGGACTTGTGCTGCTCCTGTCAATAATATACAACAGGTATCACACATGTCTGAGCTGGGACTTGTGCTGCTCTTGTCAATAACATACAACATGTATCACACATGTCTGAGCTGGGACTTGTGCTGCTCCTGTCAATAACATACAACATGTATCACACATGTCTGATCTGGGACTTGTGCTGCTCTTGTCAATAACATACAACATGTATCACACATGTCTGAGCTGGGACTTGTGCTGCTCCTGTCAATAACATACAACATGTATCACACATGTCTGATCTGGGACTTGTGCTGCTCTTGTCAATAACATACAACATGTATCACACATGTCTGAGCTGGGACTTGTGCTGCTCCTGTCAGCATAGAAGTTACACATTTGGAATAAAAGATATCGATGTTACATGTACATTAACAGGAGACATGTGCCTATAGCAAAAGTAAAAAGTGACACTGATGCTTTGTATATGAAATGCTGTGGAACCAGAGAGTTAGGAGTTAGATGTTAAAAATGTATGATTGGCCAGTATTGTTGTTTTTGTTATTGTACACCTTGCAGTGCCTTATGGCATAAAAAATAGCAAGTTTCCTTGCTGTTTCTGTAATTTTATTCTGTAACAATTTAATTCTGTAATAGGAAAGCCTACCCTTTAAACATGCTTAAACTAGAACCTTCTTGAACACAGGACCCCCATTTTGCATCCCTAAATCTGTGAGATGAACAGTCCAAACCAGAGGCCCTTCCCAGGATTTGAGCCCGGGTCTCCCATTTACTAATTAACTGAACCAGGGGCTCAACTGTAAGGCTGTTCTAAGATGATTTACAGGGACATTGCTGGTAGAGTAAGGTACTAAACTATGTATAATATAAAAAGGTCCAGTACTACTCCTTCCTAACCTGTAGATGTTTGGTGTACTGTGGATCATCATACTCCATCAGTCCTTCCTCAGGGTTGATGTTGAGTTTGTCTCTGACGGAGGCCTGGAGGGGAGTCTGTCCCGCGGTCATCGAAGCACGTCCTGGCGTGAAACTTCGTCCCGGAGTCATGCCTAAGATGGACAAATCACAATTGGTCTTAATATCTAAAAATATCCAGACAAGACGTGCATTTAACTCAGTATGTTTAGACGTACATTACAATATTAAACACTGTAGCTCATTTTACAACACACATTTTCAAATACCTGCAGTTTTTACAAGATTTGATAGGGTTCCCTCTTAGTTGTATGGTGAAACCACCAATGACTCATTTGATTTGGGAAGAATTTTTGGACAAATGTGAAATGGTATCTATAAGAATCACTTATTGCCCTTTTTCATTATATTTCTTTTCCAAATTCAGTGATTCTTTTGAACAAAATTATTATCCTTACAATAGTGTATTACTAGATCTCTATTTAGGAACTTTTTTTTATCATTATAATGCAATTGTAAGACATACCATCACTTTGTCCAGGAGTTCTGAATGGTGTGACAAATGTGGGGTTAGGTGTGGCCACTGCCTGGTGTTTGGGCGTGACTCCGGAGAAGTCGCTCTCGTGTAGCGGCGTGTTGAGTCCGCCTTTCAGGGGCGTGTCCACGTTTGTTAGCGCCATGATGTTCTGTGCCTCCTGGGGATGAAACAACAGTCAACAAAGTGTGGATAATCAGTATCTGAAAAATGAAAGTGAATAAAGAGAAATTGTTCCACACAAAAACAGCTTCAAAATGTCATACTTCCTTGAAGCATCTTTGAAAATTTCTAGTTTTATTTCTAAAAGTTTTTCTTGTGTAGGTTTATCTTCAACAATCTCAAAGCTTTTTGTAAACACCCACATGAAACACACGCATGAGATGCCTGGGACAAAATTCCAAACATGGGCCATTTTCATTTTATGTAATCTTTAAGAGACCATAAACGTTGAACTTCCTGTTAGTGTCCCTAAAGTGCCTGGCATTCAAATACAACTAAATAAAGACCATTGACTAGGGGTGGGTACCGGTACAAATAAATTCAGGTACAGGTACAGTTCAGGTCCAGAGGATCAGGTCCAAGTCCGGACCTGAACCTTATTGTTTGGCAATATGGGCAATGGGCAATATTCAAAACAATGGTCCATTTTGCTACAGAGGAATCTGTTTTGTGGAGTATCCTATCTTCACGTAAACAACACTGACTGCCACTGTTAAGTTTGACTGTAGAAACTTGATGAAAATAACTATCAACTCTCCTCTACGTCGCTCTTGCTATTTTCTTGGACCAATAAGCCTCAAAACACGTGAACCCTTGCTGCCATAGTGCTGGTATAATCTGTTCATTTTTTAATCAGTCCAACATCCAGTCCACTGAATTTTTCTTAGTTCCTTTCTTCCAGACTGGTCCAACAAGAAAAAATGGTTTTGCTATTAAACTGGTACCTACAGGTACCTACCCCTACCGTTGACAAACACACTAAAAGTAGGTGACTAACAAAACCTCCCTTTCACTGAGGTTAAAAAGAACAGAGAATGCCATTTAACCTGGAGAACCATGTCCTGTGTGGCGGGGGTTCGCTCAGTTTTACAGAGGTAAAAACCAGAGACAATGCCAAACCTGGAGAACCATGTCCTGTGTGGCGGGGGTTCGCGGGGTACGAAGCTGGTCCGGTCTCGGGGTGACCGTGTAGTCAGACAGCAGCGCTCTGGACGCTTCGCTCCCGGCACCTTCCTCTGCCACCATTCTGGCCGACTCACTGGCCTGGCCAAGCTTGACCACCTAGTGACACAAACCATAAAATGACAAACACATACACAGAAAGTCTTCACACTACCATTATTTTACACTCCTGGAGTGAACTTCTTCTTTATTCTGTATACTTGCGTTCACTTGGCACAATCAGTCAGTCAGTAATAACTATTCATTAATAGACAAATTTGAACCACACAAACTGTTTCTGTTATGGGGGCTTCTACTAACAAACTACATGTCATTGTGCTTGTCTGAGAACACATCTGAACAACATTTCCAAACCTGAAACAAAAGACAAAAAGTCAATTTGTTTGAGGCATTTTAAGTGACTGAGGAAGGGGAATTTTGTACAGCAATATCTGGAAACGTATATTTTCAAACCAAATTATATTTGCAGCTACTGAATACCCATGAGACACAGAACTTTCCACAACAGCAGTCAGGTTTGGGTATGTGATCTGATACATTCGATTGGTTCCGATTCCACTAGTGTAAGATACAAATGACCATACCTCCTCTAGCTCTTGTTCAGAGATCTGTGGTGCAGGTAGGACTAACTTACTCCTCTTCTTCTGGAACTCAGGATTGTTGGCTCTGTAAAAAACATGTTCAAATTATGCTAGGAATAACCAGTAAATCTATTTTGAAACTTTCGTCATTGTAAACTTTACACCAACATGTGTTACTCCAATGAATCCCATACGTAAGACTTAGACAAAGCATGTACAATTCATTTACTTTCAGGAGACTTAATTTCACTTTCTTTCTTTCTTTCTTTAATTTCACAGTATAAGGGGAAAATTTTGTCTTTAAAGTTTGTACTTGAAACAAATGTATGTATATTCAGATTTGCAGGGTCTTGCATTCCCTTGATAAAGCAAAAATTCAAAGTAAATCCACAGCAAAGATTTTCAGTACCTCTGTGTCTGCAGGATGGCATCGGGCAGCTCATTTTCCTTCTTCCGCTTCTGTCGTTGTTTGTCCTTTCTTCGTTCACGCTGTATGAGAGATACAGATTTTAGAGATCTAAACACAAGTCCATGTAGTTAGTGAACTTACTATCCAATTTACTACAGGCTCCAGGACTGCACATGCTACCATTAGCTATAAGTGACCAAGACCTATTTTAGTGTCTGGAACACACTATTTTCAAGATGGGGGTATCTTCCTATCAACTATAAATTTTCTGAAAATACTGCTACTGTGCCCAAAGAAAATGTGTATTATTGGGTCACCATTACCTTACCTACAAACCAAAATACAAACAACTCCATGAAAAGGAAGACTTGAGTTATAGCTGCAAACACATAGACTAAGTCTGACAAAAACAATACCCCTTGTCAGAAGTGAGCCTGCTTCCCTGAGGTAACAATACAATAAGTAACTCACACTCTCCACTCCCTATCTAGGGTCTGCTGATGTAACTATACTAACAGTAACAATACAGTAAGTAACTCACACCCTCCACATCATCTCGGAGTTCCCTGTCTAGGTTCTGCTGTCGTAACTTTACTAACAGTAACAATACAGTAAGTAACTCACACCCTCCACATCATCTCAGAGTTCCCCGTCTAGGTTCTGCTGTCGTAACTTTACTAACAGTAACAATACAGTAAGTAACTCACACCCTCCACATCATCTCAGAGTTCCCCGTCTAGGTTCTGCTGACGTAACTTTACTAACAGTAACAATACAGTAAGTAACTCACACCCTCCACATCATCTCAGAGTTCCCCGTCTAGGTTCTGCTGTCGTAACTTTACTAACAGTAACAATACAGTAAGTAACTCACACCCTCCACATCATCTCAGAGTTCCCCGTCTAGGTTCTGCTGTCGTAACTTTACTAACAGTAACAATACAGTAAGTAACTCACACCCTCCACATCATCTCAGAGTTCCCCGTCTAGGTTCTGCTGTCGTAACTTTACTAACAGTAACAATACAGTAAGTAACTCACACCCTCCACATCATCTCGGAGTTCCCCGTCTAGGTTCTGCTGAGGTAACTTTACTAACAGTAACAATACAGTAAGTAACTCACACCCTCCACATCATCTCAGAGTTCCCCGTCTAGGTTCTGCTGTCGTAACTTTACTAACAGTAACAATACAGTAAGTAACTCACACCCTCCACATCATCTCGGAGTTCCCTGTCTAGGTTCTGCTGACGTAACTTTACTAACAGTAACAATACAGTAAGTAACTCACACCCTCCACATCATCTCGGAGTTCCCTGTCTAGGTTCTGCTCACGTAACTTTACTAACAGTAACAATACAGTAAGTAACTCACACCCTCCACATCATCTCGGAGTTCCCTGTCTAGGTTCTGCTGTCGTAACTTTACTAACAGTAACAATACAGTAAGTAACTCACACCCTCCACATCATCTCAGAGTTCCCCGTCTAGGTTCTGCTGTCGTAACTTTACTAACAGTAACAATACAGTAAGTAACTCACACCCTCCACATCATCTCGGAGTTCCCCGTCTAGGTTCTGCTGACGTAACTTCTTGAAGTCAGGTTTGAGCGGCTGGTAGGTTTCCTCGGCCGTGTCGTAGAATCCCGGCGCTGGTTTCTTCTCAAACGGGATCTCAGCATTGTAGTCCACACCCCTCTTCTTCTTTCTCTTCTTCATGACTCTGAAATAGAGAGGTAAGTAAGATTAACAATAAAGGGTAGATGCATATGTTATTTGTTAATAATAATAGTGGTAGATATCTACTGTATCTAGGGCACTGTATTGTAAAGCGGAGCCCATCCCTCTTCTTCCAATGCCTTTTACCTCCCCAACTGAAGTCAGGTACGCATTTGGGTTGAGAGAGGAAAGTCATGTAAAGTGCCTTTTCAAAGGGCTCAACTTTAGGGGCATACCAGGGGACTTGAACCAAGGACCTCTGGGTTCTGCATGTAGGCCCAACACCCTAACCCTTACACCAACACGATGCCACCCTGGTATTTGGGATCTCACTTTTGCAGCACTACACTGTGTATCGGTATAATTTTGCCTTTTATGTTGCATGCAATTTGATTTGGATTTAAACAGTTGTACAAAGTGTTATATAGTGGGACCGCATGGCACAGTGGTAGCATGTGCGGATCTGCACCGAGAGGTGGCGGGTTCGAATCCGCCTGCCGTGACACCGATCTTGTGCCCTTGGGAAAGGCACTTTACACGACTTTCCCCACATGCCCCGGAGAGGAGATAGGCGCCGCCTGGGGACTAAAATGCCTATTGATACAGCACAACATGTTGTGCTGCCCCTACGGCTAATTAATCAGCCTACGGCTGATTAAAAAGCTATGGGACGAACGAACGAAGTATTATACTCACTCAATCCCTGCCGCTCTCAGTTCCCGCCGTTTCTGTAGCGCGGCCAGACGGCGCGCCTCCTCCAGCTGTTTCTCTCTCGCCTTCCGCTTGGCCTTCTTACCCTGGGTGTTCGCTAGACGGGCACGCGCTTCCGACAACATCTCCAACTCTGGGGGATACAATACAAACTTGTCATACAAAATGTTTCTCTCTCGCCTTCTGCTTGGCCTTCTTACCCTGGGTGTTCACTAGACGGGCACGAGCTTCCGACAACATCTCCAGCTCTGGGGGATACAACAAACTTCTCAAAAACAAAAACTTAAAGGTGAACCTTTGTGACTCAAACGTAGCCTGTTCTGTTCCACTAAAATTTTTGATGTCAAAAGCTCAGTTTAACAATCTTTTTTACTTATTAATGAAAATTATTATGTTCTTAGACTATGGTTTATGGGTCCTTGCAAGTTTCCAGCCTTTTTGTTAGCTTCGAGTGTTAAAGGGTTTTGCTATGGCTCAAATGTTTTTGCAAATCACACCGAGTCACCCCTTCTCTTCTCAATACATGTAAGTGCATTAGGTTCTTAAACATGCAGCAGTTTGATGCTTGAGGCTTTTGATAACAATAATGAATAATGATAATAAGGTAATATGATAACAGTACACGTATCCAGTATCTAAACACTTACAGTGATGATAATACAGTCAAAAAATTTAAATATCTTAAACTATGTGTATTTTGGTTCAACCAATACTATAGAAGCAAAGACTTCATTATATTATAGAATTCAAACTTATATGTACCGGTATGTATGAAAGAGAAATTCCAATGACATTGGCAGCAACAGAATGGAAAAATGCTAACACATAAAAGTTTTTTGGCAACACCCCAGGAGTGGAGCCAAAGATGTAAAACCCACCATCCTCATCCATGTCAATCGGGTCAGGTCTGGCAGGTTTGGTCTCAGGGTTGGGGTCGATCTCTCCTGGCTTCAGCTTCCTGGGGTCGTCCCCCAAACCTCCAGACTCCGCCTCACTCTCATTCTTCTGGGCCTGGTCACTGGGAAAATAATAAACATGTACAAGATTAATAAACTAAAGTTACATATATTCTACTGAAAAAAATATGTACATACAAGTACTAACTGGGGCAACAGGTCAGGGTTCAAAATTAAGTTTTGGGAAAAGGTGCACTAGTTCAACTAACCTAATAAAAACTTAGGGGCAAAAAAAAAATTTGGGGTGCATAATATGACAGAAACTAGAACGTCACAAAATCTGAATTATAGCTAGCTAAATGACTTTATTGGATCCTCGCAGTGACATTCCGGGCACTTAATTTATTGCCTTTCTTCACAGGTAAAATGTAAAAACTCTAGACTGAGGTAAATTAAAAGATATAATACAAGAAACTTGCAATTGATTTCTTTCCTTTTTTTCTGACTAATAAAAGTAAAAAGTGTACAGAACTGTACACTAGGTACCCCTGTGCAACAGCAGTCAAAAAGATATCTAAATATCTGCCATGCTAAAAAGCAAAAGATTAACACTCCTACAGCCAGCCCAAACTTACAGCAGAAACTCGTATCTCTCCAGACACTGTGCAGCAGTCCTGCCCACCACAGGAGCGATGGTTCTCCACTGGGTGGGCATGAGTTTGGCCATGTGGAGAAGCTTCTCATCTTCCTCACGGCTCCATTCTGTCTTCTTAATGCTGGGGTCCAACCATTCAAACCTTAGGGGGGGATAGAGAAGATTTAAATTTAATATTGAATGCACCAGAGAGAATTTGGTGTCCTCAAAGTCAAACAAGAATGATAATTCACAATTCCAACATATTTCATTTTTTTAACAATAGGGTACTTGCTAACCAAATTTGAATAACTGTATATGGCCCATTTGGTAACAGTAGAACCCCATATGATAACCCAGGATATCACCCTGTCCTAAACACCTGTGTCAAATATTATCACGACCCACTTATAACAGAAAATATGTTACATCTTGAGCTGGTTTAACAAACTGCATTTAAGTGATACAAAGAAACTGTACTGACCATCTTGCCTTGCACTGTTTGGCAGACTTCCTGTGCAGGAGTGAGGCGATCCGTGACCACTGGTTTTTACCATATTTCATCACAGCAGCCTTGAGGATTTCATCCTGGAGACAAAAATATAATAATGTAAAAATATGATTCACTCAAGTGAGGCAATTCGTGACCACTAGTTTTACCATATTTCATCACAGCAGGCTTGAGGATTTCATTCTGCAGACATGGATATAAGAATGGAAAATATGATGAAACTGACTCATTGAAAACAGAGTTAAATAAAAGCCAATCATTTATATCTCATATGGTAAAACTAGAAGTAAAACTTTTGCTGTCAACTCTAAATCTTCTGTTGTTACCTTATAGTCAACCTAAATATGATAAAACTTCCACATATAAATTAAAAAATGCCAACTTGTTGCAGAAGAAAAGGTGGAAAAAACATCTATAATATAATATTTAGATACAGTAAATAAACTTAAATGCAATGTTTTTAGGGTGCTTTTACTTTTTTTTAATTTCTGCTGGCGTTATGTGTCAAATTTACGTAACACAGATTTATCTGTCATGTATCATACCATCACATCTTTGTCTCACAGGACTAAGAAATTCTCTGTAAGTTGCATGAATCTAGTGGAAGTCACTACAAAGTAGATAAGAAAACAACTGAAGTTTTAAAACTTAATTCCGCAATGATGTCATCAAAATAATTTTGATTTATCCAGGGAGGTTAAACCTCTTTGATTTAGGGACCGTACGATATTTATCGGGGGGGGGGAGGGCTGGTGCATTGGAAGTCGGATCAAAAATTTTTTTGATGGCCCTCCCCCCGATCTCAAAAAAATTTAACGTGACCCTCCCCCTCCACCTCAAAAAAATCAACATGGCCCTACCCCCGACAGGCATAATCAAACGGGTAGAAAAACAACCGATAAAATAATCTTAATATAGACGTCAGGGCACAAGGGCGCCAGTGTTCTCGCCAGGATTTTTTCACAGCGTCGGGCAGGGTTCCGGGGGCATGTTCCCCCGGGAAAAATTGGATTTTTAAACCCTCTAAAACAGAATTTCCTGCAATTTGAGAGGAAAATTATGCCCTTGAGATTGGATGCCGGTTGCCTTTTTTACTCCCGTTTTTCAGTAATCGACGTCCGCCCTCCCCAAAAATATGTTATAACTATAAGCTCGGGGAATCAGCAGTCCGTGATCTGGCCCGGGTATTATGATTGTCCAGTCATGTCTATATGAAAACTTTGGGTTTTTGATGCTTCCAAACAGGGCTCTAGCCAGTGAGTTCGTCAGCCCATGGAAAAATCCTGCCAATTTTTTTCCGACATTGAATAAAGAATGCCTACCTCATGCGATCGATGTTGCGCCCTCCTGCATCAAATGCTAGTAGTTTTTCCAGAGGATAAAATAACGGCGCCATCACACCTTGTGTTTTTTTTCTATTTTGCCCGATGATTTTACTAAAATTTATCATTTATCGAATCGGTCGGGTTTTACAAGGCCGCGCCGTCATTTTCCATGTGCGTGCGTTTGTTTCGTGCGACCTCAGGTAACCCCGTTTTCGGCGTGAAATCTTTGGCTCACCGCTGAATTTCTTTTTACATAGAGACCAAGAACGTTATACATTATACGAAGGACGGTGATCTGCCGCGTCTTTGGTAGTGATCAGTGCCGGTGTAGCCTTGAAGGAGTAGCCAGAAAAGACGTCCCAACGTGCTGGGCGCTGCAATCGACAGTCCGTCTTGGGAGGGGGGCGTGCCGCGCCATGTGCCACAGACGACAATGCGAGTGCACAGCCGACTCGATCGACGCTTGACAACAATATTGCGGCCCCTTTTCTGCCGCAAATTTTGTCCTTTTGAAACAAAAGAAATGTTGTAAATAAAAAATAAAGTGTATAGTTTTGGATTCTTCACATATTTACCGCGCACCGCTTTTGTAACTTAAATATTTGGGGAAACTCAGCCGAGCCGAGTGCGTCTTTCCAGAAAAAAATAAGTCCGGAGACGGAATGACGTATGCCTGGCGGGAACGCTGGTCCAGGGCAGCGCCACTTTGGGGGACCCTGGGGGCGAAGCCCCCCGGAAGCTCTTGCATTTTAGACTATTAAGAAGGCTTATTTTATCAGTTTTAGGGCCATGTCAAAATATCAAAACAAAAAATAGTATAAACAATTCTTTCCAAAAAATTAACATGGCCCTCCCCCTATTTAAAAAAAAATTAACATGGCCCTCCCCCCACCTCAAAAAAATTAACATGGCCCTCCCCCCCTAACGCACCAGCCCTCCCCCCCTGATAAATATCGTACAGTCCCTTATCACGTTTTTGTCCCATTTTTTTGGCTAAATAGGAGTGATTTAACGAAGCGTTTTGTCATGCGTCAACATGTGTAATACTGAACAACTAAGGTACAAAATGTGGGTGCTGAAAATCATCGCATTAGGCTTATTTTAGGAGATACATAACTTCCACTAAAGTCTGGTTGAACTGAACTTACCTCAGTGTTCCTCCAAACTCCTCCCTTTATCGTAATCCGCGGCATTTTGACACTTTTTGTACCACGAAAATCGACGAAAATCGCAGGCAGAAAACAGAGAAAATGGCGTCCTCGCAATGTCTGATGGGAGGAAGCTTACATCAAATATTAGGGGCTTTAGTATTTCCTTCAAACCTTTAATAAAGCCCAAATGAATACAAAATTATTATTATATCTTACATAGATAAGTAAATCTATTTTGTTTAATTTTCATTTCGTTTTTTGGGGTAATATTTTGGTTTCTATATACAGTAATATATATCCTTCTCGTTCCTCATTTTGAATGGTCTCGTCTAAAAGTCAAAGGTTACCACAAGAAGGCGGGAAATTTGTTGGCGTCCTCAAATTTTATTGTGCGTAGATTCCACAGCATTTCTGAAGTAAACAGCCCTTTTATTGACGTCTCTAACACCCTTGGTGCTACATAACAACCTTAGAAAGCTTATCGGCGACTTTCTGACGTAATTTTTGCGAAAATAGAACCTAAAACTACCGCGGTCTGACGGAAAAATAAGATCCCAAAATGTCGTCCGACGATCCGGTCAGTAATTCTTCATCACCCGACTGGAAGAGACCTCCAAAAATCATCACAATCAAACGAAGGAAGAAGAACGGACAACCAGCCAGTAAGCTAACCTTTCCAGACGGTGTCTTGAAGACGAGAAATGTCTCAGAAGACTCCAGGATGAAGGCGAAAAGGAGAAACCCTTTTGGTTGTGGCTCCGTCCCGAAGAGAGGGAAAGTTGGGAAGTGTGATGATTCTGAGCGGACACTGTCGTCTGATAGAGAGGAGGATAAAGGCGATGTGGAGGGGAAACTTCTGGCTGGGCTGTCTCAACTAGAAGAGGATCAGGTAATGTTGAATTCAATACAGAGTTATATTATAGATATATTGATAGATATATTGTTGTAGCAAGGTCTAATACTGGTTAGTCTTCAGATATTCAGGTGTTCAAGACTTGACAAAGCCTTGGTAACGCAGGTACCTGGCCAAATTATTTCAGTCACTTCTGTAAATGCATTTAAGTTCGCGGGGATTAAATTTTGCGGTAGTGGGAAAAAGGACTTTTTGCCGTGGTTTTAAGTTTGCGGTAACACCATGTAGACTGCAGTCTAATACAATAATAGAAATATGTTCGCAGTGGTTTTAAGTTTGCGGTGGAGTGGTCACCGCGAAAACCGCAAACATTAATCCACCGTGAACATTTCTGCATTTACAGTATTCCATATGTTTAAAATTACACAGTATATACAATGTATGTTTGTGTTGAATATCATGATACAATACAATGTAAAACAGCATATTCACATACTTGTATATCTATATGTAACCACCTCTATTGATTATCCAAAGAAACTGCAGATATCTTCAGACACTCCTGATGTGTGTCCAGACAGACTGCCTACTTCTACTACTACATGTACTACTACTACTGCTACTACCAGCACATCGAAGGATCTATACAATGGCTGTCCAAATTCAGTTCAACCACCAAAAGACAGCCAAGCAAAGGTACAAGAACCCAGTTCATCAGTGTTGGTAGAAGTCATCATTTTTTAGAGAAAATATAATATAAAATATAAAATATGATAAAAAAATAAGAAGGCTAAACACAACACTCAAGTAGCATATTCATTTTATATCTGTACTTTCGGTTTGCTTTTATAGTGCAGTGTGCAGCATACATGTACTAGTACATTTACAGTTTAATATGTTTCATGTAAACTCACATGTCTGTATATAGCAAATGTTTCTTTATATTACATGGGTTCTTTTGATGAGAACTTTAAACTTTTTTGATTTAAAGACAATCATCAATCTTCTTCTTCTTTTTGCAAAATAAAATGTGCATGATTTTCACTCTGCTTGTGGTAAACCAAACTGTAAATGTGCATCTAAAATTCACTTCAATTACTCCATCTGGTGACACATTTAAAGTAGCGAACTATATGATTGTCTTTTTTTAGATTGAGGATAAAAAGGCTGAAAGTTTGACGAGCCTTGGAAGCTGTGAACTCCCAGAAGATTTGAGCCTGAAGTTACGAGTGAGGTTCACCTCCCCCCATCCCTTCACATGGTGCAGTAGGATCAGGACTACAGACCAGGCTGCTGGGGTCTGTGGGTTTGTCAGGTGCCAGGACAGACACACACTGGAAGATCCTGAAGTAAGTATAGCAAAATGTCCCTGCAGTTCCTTAACAAGATGTTAGGTGGCTCAAAACAATGTTACCTCCCCCCATCCCTTCACATGGTGCAGTAGGATCAGGACTACAGACCAGGCTGCTGGGGTCTGTGGGTTTGTCAGGTGCCAGGACAGACACACACTGGAAGATCCTGAAGTAAGTATACTAAAAAAGTAATAAGAAAGACAATGAACAAAAGGAAGGAAAGAAGCAAGGAAGAAAGGAAAGAAAAAGGGAAGAAAGAATTAAAGTGTATTTTTTCACGTTTAATTTTTCCGCTGTGACATATGTATCCGGCAATGTTCTTCTGAATTATCTATTCTAAATTGTCTGTTGTGTGTAAGCAAGACAACATGCTTTAGGATACTAAATTATCATATTACAAATGAAACTACATGTCTGTCTGTTTTGTTGACCTTGTAGAGCCAGGCCTCCAGTTTCCAACAGTGTGTGATGACATGGATCCATCCCAACCTACCCTGGCTCAGACTCTTCCCTAGGATGGTTTCTACTAGTAGGAAGATGGACAGGTATAAGAGGGGCTTTCATGTCTGGAAATACTGAAATGTAGATACATGTACATATGACTGCATCAAGCTTCTTGTTTCTTTGTTTCTTTGTTCCTATGAGGTAATGTGAAAACATGTTCAATTACATTTACTATAGTATAGCACAATAAGCATTCTGTATCATATTTATTTCATGCTTGATTACACTGCATTTTGTACAGCAACAAGTCCTTTCTCTTCTTTATTATACATTAATATTGTGTCTTTACCTTTCAAACAGCAAAGGCACGCCATCAACAATTATCCCACACATACAAGAGGCACTGCTTTCTGACTGGTAAGTTCATCAGAATCTTCAAATACTAGTCATTTCTCAATTAACAGGGGCACATGATTGAACCCAAGCTAGAATAGGGTGGAAACCAGGCTCAATGTACTTCTACAATACAGCACAGAATAGTGGGTCTAGATAGGAGAAAGACAGGACAAGGTACATGTATATTTATATTATGATCTTAAATTGTATATATTTGGTGACACAGGACACTGATCTTAAGAGAAACTATGTGGCAGATTCATTGTTGGTTATTTGAGTTTTCTTTTACATAGTTTCACCTGATACAATTTTGATGTCTATCAGACATCATCCACAGAGCTTAGGACTGGAGTTCTGCTTCCCACTGCTATATGTAGCCATTGTGGTTGGCACTATAGAAGCCACAACACAGTCCTGAACATGGACAGCATAACTTTTCAAATTACATGTATAAATGTTTTCTGTTCCAGGACCAACAGTTTCCGGTCAGTGTTCCAGCTGCTTAAGGCCCAGATGTGTCCGTATTTCTATGTGTGCGGTCACCAGTTCACAGTGCTGTTCCATGGAGTTCAGATAGGGGGCACTAAATCCCTGGGTGCACTACTGACTCCAACATCTAGGGGACTCAGGGAGGCTCTGGATAATGAAGGTAAAAGTCCTCAGTGTATCAGAGTCAAACAGGATTTTGATTGAAATTCCAGATATATTACTTTTGAGTTGATACTTTGAGTCTAATAACAAATACATGTAGTCAACACAAATGCTGCATATTTAGAAGGTCAGCCAATGGTTAGACATTTCAACTAGCATCCACTGGTTATCATCAGTGACACTGAAGTGATCTGGGAGAAACAGGTCTTTTATAGCCTTTCTATGAATGAAGACAATTTTAGATGTCCGATAGGAAACATTGTAACAGCTTGTTGGCATATCTTATTACCTGGATGTCTAATCCTCATCAACGTATTAGAAGGTCCGTTTCTTTGTTTAAAGAATATTTTATTTAGTAAAGATATTTTATGAGATTTAAATTTCAAGTGCAATCTAGACCATGTTTGGAACAGCCACAACCAACTTCCATATATGGTGCTGTGGTTGGCTGTTATTGTTAATACCCCCCCCCCCGGACTTAATTTAATTTAAATTTCCTTTCTTTTTTTCCATCAGGAGTCAGCTACAAAATGCCCCTAGCAGCCAGACCAGCTGTCCAGTCTGGTGGTTCAGGTTCCAGCAGAAAGTTGAGCACAGATGGTCAGCAGGAAGAGACTGGTAGTGAGATATGTCCAGGCAAAAGGTAGGTTTGCTCTAATTTGGACATGTTTTATTTTTTATGGTGCTGTCATTATGTATAATGAATACATGCATATATACAATGTACATGTTGAATAAAATCAAATGTAATCAATTTCCATGAAAAAAAAAGAAAGACGATTTAAAATATATGTAAATCAGTAAATGTTCAAAGATCAGGTCTGTGTTAAGTTTTCTTTACACCATTACAGGCACCTCCAACACATCACAAAACTGTACAGCATAGTTGTATAGTACATACAGCACTTGGACAAGGGAGTTGGTGGGGAGAAGAAAGAATGAAAATGTTCACAGTGGTTTTGAATTTGTGATGAAGCAGTCACCCGGAAACCATGAACATTAACCCACCGAGAACAATTCTAACTTTTTTACACCAACAGCATGCATAAATCAACAGGATCAGGATGACCACAGTTCTTGAACATGTATGTCATGTCTGATATCTTATAATTGTTTTAATCATTCCTAGTGAACCCAGAGATGACAAGAGCGATGATGATGATGATGATGACATCACCATAGATGACTCCGGAGCCTCCTGCTGGTTAGAGAGTATGGGACTAGACAAGAGCAGCTTTCCTGAGCTGGACCCTTCCTGTCTGATATATTATTGTTTTAATCATTCCTAGTGAACCCAGAGATGACAAGAGCGATGATGATGATGATGATGATGACATCACCATAGATGACTCCGGAGCCTCCTGCTGGTTAGAGAGTATGGGACTAGACAAGAGCAGTTTTCCTGAGCTGGACCCTAGGAAGGTCAAAGTGTATCCTTTTAACAAGTAAATGCCAGAACAGGTTCCACAAGTCCACTGCCCCTGGGATTGTGGATAAGGCCAGGGGTTAGAAGAAACAATGTCGAGCTGAGTTTTTGGCGAAGGCTCAGGGGCAAGCCAAATGGATGCTGACAAGAAAAAAAGAACATACACATTAATCCAAATGGTGACTGTTGTAGGGATTTTGTGCATAATTTACTCTAAACCCTGGGATGTTGAATCCAGGATTCCCAATATCCACAGCATGCCCCAAAACACATTGTAGATTGACTGATGCATTTAGCATTCTTTACTTTTGATGACATTATCTGTCAAAAGTCCGGAATTTATCAAAGAAGAACTTAGATTAATTTTCTGTAACACTAACAGTATACGCCAAAAAACAGATACTCAAGCAACTAATGATGTCATTTTGTAAACATTGATGTTTCAAACAACATTTGTTGTTTTTTGTCAGTGACAATTCGAAAAACAAGGGATATTTGTTTGCTTGTCTGACCGTTTCCAAAATCATATCCAGTTGCTTGAGTAACTGCTTCTTGGTGTATCTTATTACCTGGAGGTTAACCTTCATTGACGCACTTACAGTTTGATATTGTGTTACTGTAAATTCATAGATATGTTCAGGAAGTTTATTTTGCAGTATAAGGGAAAAGTTGATTTTCTTGCCGTGTTTTAAGTTCAGGGTTGAAACCACTCTGTAACACCTATGTGTAGTAAATTTGTAATACAATAGGGACAGTCATGCAAATTTCCAGATTTATGGTACCTTGACTCCAAAACCAGTCAGAGAACCAAGATGAAGAGTGTGGACCATTTCCCAGAATCCCTTGTGCAGGTGGAGGGGGGCGACGCCCAGGCCCTCTTCAACTTCCTCATCAACAGTAAGAGTCTGGTCAGCCAATCAGGGCCTCTGGCTGGGGTCCCGCCCACCATTCTGGCTCCTGTGGCCTTTGAAGGAGCGACACTGCGGGCACTCAAGGTTGGTGGAAAAATTTGTCTGTTTTCTACGATCGTCTTCTTGTAAGCTGATAGAAATTTCACTGCTTGTCTTGTGTAATACCTGTCCAATTTAGATTTGTTCCCACTTTGGCCGCACTGTAGTCTCAATCCATGTAGAAAGGTTGCTCTAAGTAAAACATAATGTAAGGCTGAAAATACACTGTACAATGTAGTGCATTTTTGGGCACCAACATGTAAAATTGGAGTTGTGCACCTAATTTTTGACTGTGGGTGCACTGGTAAAGTGTACCTGGATGGACATATGTGTGGGGTACATTATGATGAGTTGACATTTGAGTGTCAGAAAAAAACTGATAAAACCTTTGTTATATTAATATTTTAAAGTTATATAATTCTATAATTTTGAGACAAGCAGTAAGGTTTGTAATAACTTAAAGGTTTTGATGACATTCTACTTTATTTAAAGTTATGCACTCAAAATGTTTTCTGTTCCTAGATTTTGAGTATAGGTGTACTCCCCAAAAATGAATTTTGAGCCCTAATAATAGTAAGTGTACATAATCAGTTTGCCTTGGGAGGGATAGTTAAGGCATCAACCTTGGCACTTACTGGTAGTGACATATTTGTATGTTTTTCCTATCTAAAAGGTAAAACAAGGCAGCATCAGACAGACCATAGCTGGTAAACTGACCCAGGTCAACAGCCTGGAGGTCAGTGGTCCCTTGCTGCCCCTCCATGTGAGACAGCTGTGTTCGCTGTTCCAACACTCCCAACATGGTGAGTTCAGCGCCACGTTCAGCACTCACGAGGCAACGGCCGCGTTCAACCGTATCAACGATAGAGAATCCGAGATGGAAGAAGGGAGTAGTCCCAGGAAAGAACTCCGTATTGAAGACATTAAGGAGCTTGTGTGTGAGAATGGTTTATACAAGTGGACATCATGATTATCCTGGCTCATATATAGCCCAGTTTGACTACTTAGACCTATGAAATCCTGGATGGAAGAAGGACATAGTCTAAGGAAAGAACTCAGTACTGAAGACATTAAGGAGCTTGTGTGTGAGAATGGTTTATACAAGTGGACATCATGATTATCCTGGCTCATATATAGCCCAGTTTGACTACTTAGACCTATGAAATCCTGGATGGAAGAAGGACATAGTCTAAGGAAAGAACTCAGTACTGAAGACATTAAGGAGCTTGTGTGTGAGAATGGTTTATACAAGTGGACATCATGATATCCTCATAGATGAGTTCGACTACCCAGACCAAGGAAAGTTCATGTTATGCTTCTAGTCAGATCGTGTTGATTTAATAATAAGGATGACATCCACATATACATGATTTTCAACCCTTTTCAAAGTTTTGTAAATTGTACAAAGAAGCAACAAGGTAAGCAAAGATTTTCAATAATTTACAAAAACATGTTTGAAAAGGATAAAAATGTCATAAAATGCCCTGGGTTAATTCCTTGCAGGATTTTGCTGAGCCAGGTAGTAGGAACAAAACAATTTTTGCTAGGCCGTATACATGTACTGTATATACTTGAAATAGCTTGCAACATGACTACAAGTCATGTACATTTGGTAAGTGATTTATTAAGCAAAATTGTCAATTTTAAGGCTTAGATATTCTGATGAAAATGTCTTTCAAAATCAAAATAACATCTAGAAAAGTTGTAGAGTACCATTAAATTGGTTGATATTGATTGAATTGAGTTCAGATTGAATTAAACATGTAAAAGTTGATTTTGATATTTCTAATGTTAAGAAAATGTTGTACAGCAGTCAGATACGTGTTGCTTTTTGGTCTTGTCCGAGACAGCTTTTTAAACTTTCGTCGGTTTATACTTTTTATATTTGTCTTTTTTTAAAATCTATTTATTGTTGTATGCAGTGGATTTCTAAACTTTTCCAATTGATTATGTACATGTATATTAGTACCTGATTTGTATATCAAGCAGATGACAATACTATGGTATACATGTATGTATCTACTTTTTTACATAGTGTTACTCTTCAACGAATGAACTGCAGTTTATTACAATTCATGTCTCAACCAATTCACAAACAAATGTACAGGAATTTTAATGGATGCACGATTAAATCTAATTTCCAGTCTTTCAAAATGTATCATTCAACACCGCACAGCAAATGCTTGTACATGTATCAACAACACACTATTGCAGTTACCAGTTAAAACAAAATATTACTTGTTAATGACTAGCTTGAGCCTGGCTTGCGTTCATTGTGGACAGCTAATAAATTATGTAGATTCCTGAAGTAGAAGAAACGTTCGACACTTCTGACAAAAAATGTATGGTGTTGTTTGAGTTTACCTTTAAAGCATCCATGTTGCCATGTTGGTGTGCTCATTTGCATTTCAGTGGACCATAGCTCAGGCATACAAGACATACTCGTGAATTGAGTTTTTCGTATTATTATTTTTTATATTGCAAGCGAGATAAATAAAAACTTGATAGTAGGCCATTTGAGAGGGTCTGAAGATCTCTGGATGTCATGAGCTACGATTCAGAGATGTAAAGTAAATACATATAGTGCCGTACCTTTGACCCATTTCTGAATCTATATCAGCGATGGTGGACTCCACACGGGCAATTTGGAGCACTCTGAGTACCTCGGTCCTGCTCATAGTCTGTATCAGTTATGTGATCAACAAGAGCGATCTGGAGTATATTTGTCCTTGTTCTTAATCAGTACAGTAAGTGATAACTACACTTATGTTAGCAATCCGGAGTTTGTTCGTCGGAGGTGAACCTTTGCCCTAGATCTTAATCTGTATCGGTGATGGACTCCGTAGGAGCAATCTTGAGCAACCTCTTTGTTTGGAGTACCTGTCTGTTCGTAATCAGTGAGGAACTACACACACGCAATCTGGAGTATTTTCTCCTCCGGTGTACTTTTGTCCTAGACTCCAGAGCAATCTTCACATGACTTCCCTTCTCTGGAGTGTCTTACTCTAAGTCTCCCCATGGAGGGACTCCGGAGAAGCAGCCCCGACTCCTTCCTCCTCATAGTAGTACCCTTGCCACACTGTTGAACACGCACGACTCTCTCCTCCGGAGTACCTTCACACCTGCTCTAAGTCTCCCCCATGGAGGGACACTGGAGAAGCAGCCCCGACTCTTTCCTCCTCCGGAGTATCTTCACACCTGCTCTAAGTCTCCCCCATGGAGGGACTCCGGAGAAGGAGTCCGGACTCCTTCCTCCTCATTAGTACCTTCACACCTGCTCTAAGTCTCCCCCATGGAGGGACTCCGGAGAAGCAGTCCGGACTGTTTCCTCCTCATTAGTACATTCACACCTGCTCTAAGTCTCCCCCATGGAGGGACTCCGGAGAAGCAGTCCGGACTGTTTCCTCCTCAGTAGTACATTCACACCTGCTCTAAGTCTCCCCCATGGAGGGACTCCGGAGAAGCAGCACGGACTGTTTCCTCCTCAATAGAACCTTTGCCACACTGTTGAACCCGCACGACTCCCTCCTCCGTAGTACCTCCACACCTAGGCCTGCTCTAAGTCTCCCCCATGGAGGGACTCCGGAGAAGCAGTCCGGACTCCTTCCTCCTCAGTAGTACCTTCGCCACACTGTTGAACCCGCACGACTCCAGCGCTGTGGCCAGTTCTCGGAAAGCGTCGTTCCCCCTGGCCTGACTGTTGCGCCAGTGCACCAGCATCTGAAAGGCGGCCTCTTCCCGATCGTCCTGGTAGAGCCGCCGGAGCTTACTGACTTTGGCCCGGGAGACGTTCGCGGCTCGCCCCACCTCCTCCCAGCTGCCGCAGATCAGGTGCGCCAGCCAATGGAGAACGGCGTTTGTTAAAGGTCCTGTTGGAAGAGCCGATGGAATTAAGTGGTAATCAAAGGTCCTGTTGTAACAGCCAATAAAAAAAGGTTAGTCAAAGGTCCTGCTGTAACAGCAAATTAAGAACATCGTCTGTTAAAGGTTCTGTTTTAACAACCAATGAAGAAAAGCGTTGGTTAAGTGACCTGTTGTAAGAGCCATTGGATAATACTGTTAGTGAAATGTTCTGTTGTAACAGCCAATAAGTAATAAAGTGTTATTAAAGAATTTGTTGTAACAGAAATCCACAGTAGAAGTCAATTGCTGAAAGTACTAGTATGTCCTTTTACCATGAAGAAGACAATTACAAAGCGCCGGCTGTTGGATTTAGCCCAAAAGGGAAAGTAATTGGCCAAGAGACTTTTAAGGGCGTATCACCCCTCTCCCCTCGTAAAAATTAAATGAAAGTGTCTCCCAGTTGTTTAGTAGGTAGACTTTTAATTTGATTTCAGTTTAGATTTTGAATGAAGATTTATTTCGTCATTTGTTGGTGACCGTAAATCCCAAAGAACGAACACTTCCCAAAGAAAAGTCGCTGTATTTTTGCTGTATAATAGTAAAGATTACTCTTCTTCCATAAAAGACGTACAGTAGTTTGAACAGAGCTGTAGTATAGGTGACAGGGATAGTTCACAGCCCAAAGTGCTACTGGTATCATTCCTGACACCTTTCAATTCATTCCCGTTGGTTGTTTTTATTCCTGCTTGACCTGCTTATTACAATCACAGATAAAGAAGATTTCGTCTCACTATCGGCTCAAATTTGGTGCTAATGAAAATTTGCTAAAAAGACAACGTAGGTAGTCGGCGTAACGCTGAAATCACCTATCAAAGTATCATTAAACTTAGCTTGGATAAGAATAAGATAGCTTGTTTGTAAAGTTAAGTCAACAGTTTCTTTGTTTTGAAGCTCTAAAGAAATATGAGATCACAACAGTCGCGGAATTCAATTAGACAAGAACAATTATTAATATCATCGTTTTGGTAAAACGCCGAATTTTCTACTTGAAGTTTGAGAATATAATTAATAAATAACACTAGAAATCTGTGCTTCTGCAAATTTTGATGTCTATGCATGACACCAGAAGTAACATGACATAATCTTAAGGTTTATAGATATAGATATCGGCTCACATTAAGTAACGTAAGTTACATTTCCAAATCGGCGTCCGGTCGGAAGGACAAGTGAGGTATAAAATACATTAAAGCACACAGAACGTACAAAAATCATCAGCATAACTGTATGTATATATTTCATGAGATACAAAATCATTAGTTGTTACGTTTTCAATCACGCAAACAGCCTGATCGGGTCCCGGTTTGGAACATAGACGATAGGGCATAGGAAAACACCTGCTTTATAAATGTACATGTTAGAGCGACTTGAGTATCGGTTATTAATGTCACTCTGTGGTCAGCTCTCGCTACACGCTCCGTTTCAAAGGTGATCTAAACGCAAACCAATTAACCAGATTACACGTGCACCATGTTGGTCCAATAGCCGCCATGAATAGGCCTTATTTACGAGTAAAGAGTGACAGGACGCACCTGTGGACTCACGTGGCGCCGAAGCTTGTTCCTCCTACAGTAAAAAAACAACAACATTTTGTCTCCGTTAATAAGATTTTACAATATACTAATACATCACCAACGAACGAAGGAATGTCCCTGTAGCTCAACTGGTAGCGACATCACATGTACTGGAGCTGGAGCTCCTGGTTCCAGTCAGTTAGTAACTGGGAGACCACTTTTGAAATCAGGGAAGGCCGTCGGTTTGGGGTCCGGTTTGTGGTGCCTTGAGCACGTTAAAGGGTAAGGGCAAGCATTCACTGTAAAAAAAGCCCTACTACTGAAACAGTAAGAAAACTTGTTGCACTACGTGCCACTATGTACATGTAGGTACTACCAGGTAAACGACAACAATCAACGAATTCGAATGTACCATTACACCTATTATACCAAGGATCTTTCATCAACGTAATGTTACCGTTTACCAATATGCGGTAGAGAATCGACACAAAAATGTGCACGAAGTTATATTAAATTCTAAGGTTGCTATTTGTGTCTGACTTTGTACATAGTCATTACGTTTTTCTGCTGCTCGATTTCCATGGCATGGAGTATGCCTGTGTGTTATATTGTCGCTCCACCTGGCCAGAAGGTACCAAGTCCACCTCGGCTTAGTGCAACGATGTTAGTTGATCTGTAAACGAAAAAAAATACGTTTACTACTTTACTACTGCCTTGAAACCTTATTTTAAAGCATATGTAAACCATTCATAAATTAAAGGTAAAGGGCATTTAATTCCTTCGTAGAAAAAACTCTTACAAGTTATGCATGCTATAAGGATGTGATTCCGTGCAGTGTTAACGCTATGCAAAGTAGGATTCACACTTAGATGTACATGTTCACAATGAACAGTTAAATTAACGCTAACCGATAGATATACTGATGTATACGTACCGGTATACCTACCTGGAACGTAAAGCTGTTCTGTTTTTCGTCTTCTGTACAACTAGTTCACCTTCTTCAGATCCTCCGTCGCCCAACAAACGACCTTCGACCGAAGTTTCTGATCATCAAAATGGTCGCCGAATTCCAAATTCGTCAGAGAGCGGAGCATATGTTTCGCCCACTCTGTTACATTGGATAGAGTATAGCGACCTGTGATCTTTAGTGGTCAAGACACCGGTCGTATTGCTGGCAATAATGTCAATTTAGAGCTCTTAAACTTTTTTAGCTCTTTTTTTTCCTGTGTGACGCCTGCTTTATAAAACAGCCAGTCCTGATTTTGTGGAAGAAGCCTGCAGGTGCTTTTTCTGTCTTCCGGATACGTTTACCTTCGCCCTTTTACGAAGTGTGTGTGTTTTTTACGCTTGAAGTATTCCTGGCTTAAGAACGATGTTTCGCGTTTCCCAACCCGTAACAACAAAGTGCAACAGGAGACGACCCAGATTATGGCTCTCTGTTTTCTGTATGTGTAATCATTACATATATACAAATTCAGAAAACTACCCATACTTTGTTGTTAAAGGCAGGGAAACGCAACACAGCATTATAGTTTATATAAAGTTTTACCGGAATTAAAGATGGCGTCATCTGGGACTGCAAGCAGTGGTGTGTTTTTGTAGCGTGTTGTCGTCTGTGCACTGGTACGACCGAAAGGCGATATCACAGTTGTCGTACAATATTGTTGTCGAGGTCACGACAGAAACAGCAACGACTGCCGACAAGGAACTACGACAATATCTCCGTCCATCACAAGACAGCTTGATTTTGTACGACAAAGTGGCGACTTTCTGTGGAATTTGCTACGATCGAAAGACGACATCACAACCGTGACATGATCTTCTTTTCTATGCTACGACAAAATAAAAACGACCCCGACATAAATCCACGTACGACAACTGTTTCCTTCCCAACTCTGCACGACATACTGGTATCCAGGACGTCCCCAAGAATTTTCTGTCGCAAACGCATCATACAACAAAAGCCATCCTCCTGGCCCTATAATAAACTAAGTCCGGGTGAAAAAGTCAAGGATACCCTATTCAACACTAATGCCCCCTACAACACACTAACAACACACACACTCTATATCTCTAAGCACTAAGCGTAGCCTGTTTACTAATGCCTCGCACTCACCTATCAAAAAGTCATTGGGGGAAAATAAATTATGCTATGTCGATAAGGAACAATTAGCAAAGCCTAGGGGTTATGATGCATCTACTAACTTGCTGTTTGGAGAATATTGCCATCGCTGCCAGGAGATTTTAACCCTATATCTAGACTGGGCTTTTTTTTTTATACGGGACCGGGGGTGTTGGGGGCTCTTTTGACCCCACCCCCCCTTCGTAATTTCAAAACGGCTTGGGTTACGATCACCAAATTTAGTAGGCATGATGTGCTGGTAAAGTTTTATATGTTCCGTAATTTTGGTATCGTTATGACGTAATATGATTTTTGGCTAAAACCGTCTAAATATGGAATTTTCGCTATACTCCAAGGCATTAAACAAAACAATGACTATAAAGGGTATCTTATAGGTATCTAAGTCTGTCAAGTCTTTTGATGCCAATGACGACGACACTGACGCCTATATGACGTCATAAAATGACGTCATTTGTCCGCCATCTTGGATTGACAAGCTTGAATTTTCTAAAATACGTATGTTTCTACATATAACCCCCAAAACCAATAGAAGTAGGCTAAAAAGGTTCAAGTGATTGTGTTTTGTAGAAAAATAAAAGATTTCGACGGAATTTGCGTAAAGATAATATGTATTTACCGTTGATAATGACATTGTCCACCATCTTGGATTTTGATCCATGGCGTCATCAAATTAGCATAAATTATGAATATTTAGTTATCAAACTTAATATCAATACATAAGACAACAAAAGACAACCACTGGTCAGAAAACATATTGGTTAATTTCAATAAAAAAGTCATTTCTCTTTTGTTAAAAGTAGTCAAGCAATAAAATACACTCTTCAATACATTCAAAGGCTTACCAATAGTATTACACAGACAAGTAAAGATAAAATACATGGTAAACTAATATCATTCTGTGTAAAACGTATTCGAAATAAAACCTAAAAGATTATGTTTAAATCAGAGATAGCGAAGATTGGGAAGAATTTTTAAAAAATGAGCGATGAAAACAAACAAAATCATCTTTATCTCACACTCCCATGATGCTATGCGTGATGACGTCACTAACATCCCATCCAGCCGTCCGAAGTCTCGCGAGGATAACCCCTAACCACGCGGTAACGCGTCTCGCTGTACTTCCAGTAGTGCTGACCCTTGAAGACATACACGTGGCCTGTGTGGCAATAAAAAAGAAACAAAACATTGCGATGTACGTTTTTGTTTCCCCGTCATGTTAACATCTAACTGACAGACATTCTTGTTAATGTTTTACAACTTCGATGCTTTTAATTTATCATACCATCGCCGTGAGATCACAAACTTACGTTATTTTTCGAACAAAGTCTTCTTCGTTTCACAACCTTCTTTTCATTATTTCGTAGACGATTGATCTACCAACCTGATGAAACTATTTACGGATATACGTCATTTTGTATGTATGTATGCGTAGTCTTGCACGTGTCTGGCAAAATTCAGATACGATTTTAAGTCAATTCTATCTTATATCGTTGTCAGTGGTTGGTTCTGTCCCAATGTGCTTGAAAGTCAAAATAGTACGACTACCTACGCCAAATGTTATCGTACACTAAAACAACGGTGGTTGGGAGTAACCCGATACGACTGAAGTTGAGAAAGATAATTAATACACGTGTACCATCCTCCGTCGCTTCAAAGGCGGCGTCGATGTGAGTGGGCAGTCCTCTCCACACCGTGATGGGTCGGGGGAACCCGGGATCTATCTCTCCCTTCAACTCGTCATAGCGCCAGTAGTACTCGTCCTGGACACAGGTCAGTTTTATCCTTATATTGCACATTGACATACAATGTATACAACTACATCAACGTCTGACGATAGAAACAGACTCCATTTAGATAAACTAATGAACTTTTATCTCAACGAAACAGAATTGCTGAATACATGATTATGCCCCAAAATGCACTCAGTTCACATGTGATAATACCAAAACGCACTGCAGTATACACAGGATAATACCGAACGCCCGCAGTACACGCATGATACAACCAAAACGCACACAGTATAAACGTGATCACACCATGAAAACTACTAGTATACAGTATACACGTGATAATACAGAAACAACATGCAGTGTACACGTAAACATACAACAAAAATCAATCATACAGCATGCACGTGATAATACAAAAAAAATGCAGTGTTCACGTGATCATACTGACCTTGAAGAAGTAGGTTTTCCCGGAAGGTCGCCATGGCAGCGCGGCGTCCACGGAGTCCACCGGCAGGCCGAACCGAGAGATGGGCTGGGGGTACCCCGGCTCCGGTAGTACACCCTCGAACAACCAGAACAGGTTCCCTGAAACACATGTACACTCAATGGCTTAGAAGATATGTTTCAAGAAATTTGGATAAAACAAGGAGTACAAAAATAATTTGGTGCTGGATTTTTCTGGCGTGTTCACAACAAATTCTGTCTGTTCTTGCTATTTTTGTTGTTGTTGTTGCTAAGGATTTGGATGATTATGATGATAACGATCAACTATTTCTGCAGCTGTACTTGTTCATAAGAAATGACACACATCTTGAGTGAGATTGCCATAATGCAATGTGTGTGTGTGTGTGTGTGTGTGTGATGCAATATGTGTGCGTGTGTGTGTGTGTGTGTGTGTGTGTGTGTGTGTGTGTGTGTGTGTGTGTGTGTTTGATGCAGATGGAATGCTGTTAGGTAGCCTACAGGTATAAACTTACCGCTGAAGAAGATAAGCTTGCCGTCATGGATCCTCTCGTACGCCGCGTCTATCTTGTTGGGCAGTCCGGACCAGAAGTGTGTGATGGGGTCCGGGCCGGACACGCGGTTATTCCTCTGGTTGATGCGGAAAAAGTACACATCCTGTAGGGGTGGAGGAAAGACGGAACAGCCTTGGTTATATATAGATTTGAGGAAATGGGGATAGGGAAAAAGCGATAAAACTCTCAGACTGGTAGGTTTGGGGAAATTGGGGCGACATACACACGTTTCACTTCGAGAAAAATCTGCTGACTTGAGACTTCACGGGGCTAACAGAAATCGGTAATCCTATCTGCTATTGCATTATGGGATTATCATAAAATCATCTAAAAAGACTGTACACAAACATTGAACGACACCCATTGTTCAACTACAGTACAAGACTAGAGGCGTACATCAAATAAAGTATGGCCCAAGCCGCCCAACTTAAAAATCTAGTTCTTACCTGACAGCTCTATTCTACCCTACTCGTAAAAATCTTTACTCGTACACACCTTTAAGAAGAACAACTCTCCCCGGAACTGGAAGACGGCGTCGAACTCCGGACGTCGGCACCGGTCGGGGAGAGGGCTGCACTCGGGGATGATCGGGTTGGGCTTCTCGTCTTTACCTGATCGACGACAATAACAGTATTACGTCCATGTCCTAAACACTTTATACAGTAGAAGCCGTTAAATTGCACACACCATTTGCCAGCGTGTTTCGTGCAAGTATCCGGATGGTGCAACAGTGCGAAGTTATCCAGCTGCACCGTACCACCACGGGATTTGGAGATTAGAAGTGTGCGGTTATGCGATATGCAATTAATTGGCTTCTACTGTATTGATAACTGCATACAATACAATTTTATGAAACAAGTGCAAGATGTACGCCTGCCAATGAAATGATGAAATTCTAAAGACGTAGTAGAAACATGGCGGACCGCACTTACGCCAGGCACGTGGGCACAAATACCATGTATGTTTGGCCATGTCGTCGTCCGGTTGTAGATATGTGTGCCATTATCATAAATTGTAATCATGTAAACAAATTAGTTTGCCTGGCACCTCCCATGGGTTCAACACCCATCATGGTGGACCACAATGACGTCACAGTCACGTGAGTATAAGTTCCCTAATATGACTAACCATAAAGACTCTGTATGGCCATCTTGTCGTCCGGGTGCATGCAGGGGTTGTCCTTGTAGATGTAGGCGGGGAACATGATGGTTCCCGGCACCGGGGTGTGGCTCAGGCCCAGGGCATGGCCGAACTCGTGAACAGCCACTTGGAACAGGTTGGTTCCTGTAATCATCGATTTATTGGTCAATCAATCGTTATATTGATCGATCGATCTATTAATCAACTAAGGCTAAGGTCACATTTCCAAACTGGGGTCCGGCCGGGCAGCTATCGGGAGCGAATAGAATGATATAAAAGACATTAAAATACTCAAAATGTCAAAATAAGATTCATGGGCATGATTTGTGTATATTTCTGGGTATACATCCTAATTTTTCGTTTCTTAAAACATCCCGCCGGGGCCCCTTTGTGGGAATGTGACGTTAGCCTAACCGATTTATCAACCAATTAATTTATCAACTGTAACCCCCCCCCCTCCCATCCTTCTTGAAGCCTCTTGAGCAATGTAAATTATTATATCCACATAGGCGTCTATATAGAACATGCAAGGTAAGGTAAAGAGGCCAGGGGCCAAGCAACGCCTTTTTGATCTCTAACGGTTTTGAACGAGGCAAGGCGGACATAACTCTTATTGATGAGTTTATCTTATCGTGTTTTTTTGACAGATTGGTTACGCTGATCATTCATAGGAATATTAACATGAAGTAGCCGTCTGCCTACAATACGAAAGGTGTGGATATGTTTTGTTTGGTCGGGTGTAATTGGTTAGTTGGGAGGTTGGTTGGTTGGTTGGTTATTTCATTTCAGCCCCGGGATATGTTTGGATGTGTGTTATTTGTTTGTTTGGTAATTTCATTTTTATGCTCCGGATATGTGTGAATGCGTGTGTTTTTGTTGTTATTTTCTTGTTTATTTGGTTGCTTTGTTTTTACCCTCTGGGCTGTTCAGCGTCCACAGCTCGTCCGCGTCAAAGTGCGTATCGCCGTCGATGTAGTACGTGTTAGAGTCGCGAGGGGGCTGGAAGGCGTGCGCCAGCCTCAGGCCGCGCCCGGTGTGGAAGTCAAACCTGGGGAATAGGCGGGAGAAGAACAAAAGCAGTGTTTGAAAAAGGAACAAAAATATAACTTGTCTTCTTTCTCCAACCTAATTTCCTTGTGAAAACAACACAAAACACTGCGAAAAGAACAGAATATGGTTTTCTGAGACAACTTTGCATGATGTTCAACCAGATTGTCGTCGCAAGAGTTTTCTTCAATTGAAAGATTCGTAATATCATACGTAAAAAAAAAACTGAGCTTCAGGCAAGCAACATGACAAGAATAGTTAACGTTGTTGTTAGGCTGCCGTCATGACAAGAATAGTTACAGCTACGAATGATGTCAACCATGAAAGTTGTTAACCTGCCGTCGAAAGGCGACCCGTCCTGGTGGTCTCCCGTGGAAAACTTGATGATGATGTCGGCCCTGCCTGACGGGACGGAGGTGAAGGTGAGCGGGGTGTAGTCCGACCACACCCGGAACGCGTCCCGGATGGCCTCCCGCGCCTCGGTCTCCGTCAGGTGGGACGTCAGGGACTCAAGTCTGGAGAAAATAACGTTTGTTCTGCGCTTAATACCAGCTTAAACTACAGAAACAAAAGCGAAAGACAAAGGACTAGAATAAAATCCATGTTTTGTAACACCTCTGACTGATTAGATTTCCGTGTTGCCAGTATAGAAGACGTATAGCATGAAACTACATGTATATGTATCTTCTCAAATAAGTTTTTCCGTCCTTCCATCTCTAATATATTGGGAAATGGCGAGGGAATATTCGACGCACACCTTCATTCTTATCTATGCAACTATATCATAGTTTTCTTTCTGCAGGAAATAATTTGTCATTTTAAAACTATTTTTTTGCTTATCTCTGTTTCAGCTTGATGACTTAATGTCACCCATAAGAACGATATAGCTGTACCTCATATCATACAAATAGTAAAAATGTACAAGCGTTGGAGTAGCCTTGATTGAGGCACGCCAACCTACCTGTACGTCAGATCATTCTTGGCCCACTTGGTCCCAGACAGGGCGTACCGCGCCAGCACGTCAGGAACGCCACACCGCGGCTTGCGTATGGCTGCAAGCGTGGCGGGGTTGAGAATGCCCGTTGCTAGGAGACCGTAGCTCTTCTGGACGCTTCGGACGGCCTCGGCCACCATCCGCTTCCCTCGGCTTTTCACGACCGACGCATGCGTACTGTTGACCATCTCTTTTGGCAGGTAGCCAAACTCTAGCATATAGTTCTGGGGAGAATGACTGTGTAAGAAAACTTCTGGGATATGTAAAGTGATAATATATGAAAAAGACTCGTGTATGAAAACTTCGGGAATATGTGTTGTGTTGATATACGAAAAAGACATGTGTAAGAAAACTCTGGAATTATGCGTAGTGTTGATATATGAAAGAGACTCCCTTCCTCTTTCTCTTTCCCTCCCCTTCCCTCTAGTTCACTCACTCTTCTTTCGCCTTTGAGACCATTTTGTCATGTCAAATGTCACTCTGAATTTTCAAACAAAATTAACTGTTCACCATCTTTTCATCACACTTGACATCCAAATTTAGAATTTCTAGTGATGATTAAGCAAATGTTTTCCATTTGAACTCTAGTCCGGAATTGTATGTAGGTATGTGGGTAAAATGTGTGTATTACCACTCCGAGCTTGACTTCTTCTGTAGTGACGTTGTCGGTTACTACATCCCTCTCAAGTACATGGATCAAGTCTTCATCGTCTTCTACTTGCATTCTCTCCTCCTCCGTAGACTCAACTGGCTGCAAGGAACAAAGAGACTCGGGAAATGTTAGACATGCGATGTTTTCCCATTATAATTCACAAATACTTATAGGAAACTGATTTTACTCTATACAATTTGAAATAACTGTAAATTGTAACATACATAACCAAAATCACGAATAATATGCCTACACCACATATATATATATATATATACGGCAACAGTTAAATATCTAAAACACTTCAACAAAAGTTCCTTATTCTCTTATTATTGTTTAACAACAGAATTCATTATCAACTTTGACGAAGCTAGAAAACAGACCGTACCTCAAACTCAGTAGGGACTTCCTCGGTATCCTCTGTGACGTCAACGTTAAAATCAGGGACACCTTCATCCGGGTCCGATACGCCAAGTTTACTCAGCTCTTCCCACAATCCCTCAGACCGGAAATTAGTCGCAACCGGTCTCCCTCTGAGAGATGTCACCTTTGGAAATAAATACGTAATGGCAAAAAAATCCCATACAGAAAAAAAATGACATTACGTCGCTTATGTGTAGACTGTGCTCGAGCTTAACTTTCAATCCATGATACATAGTGTACTAGTTTATTGGTTTATTAGTAGTATTAGTATTACACATATAGATGTAGATAGTCGACGTAGAGTCAGGCGTGCGCTATGAAGAACAACTGTTTTGCTTTTTGCAAACCGGTAATGACTGTGTATGTATCACATTGTCGTTGTTTGGGCACATTACAGACCGATAACATATGATATAACGGTTTTCTATTAACTGTGCTTCTTTTTTCTATCCACGACAAGTACCTGATATATACCCCCCCCCCCCTTAATTGTACAATGACAAGATATTATATAGATTTTCGACTGCTAGGCTATATCACTTAGTATGTAGAATTCTAACAATTTTAAGTGATCATTTATAGCTGATCGTATGAAACTCGTGCGTTTTTTTCTTCTTCAAATATTTGGGTAGCAAGGATAGTCATCGTACCTGTGCAGGTGTTTTGAAAATGGTTACACGTGTTTTGCACTCTATTGTATATCTATATATGAAACGAATACAGGTACCGGTCACCGGCGTCCAAAATCTTGACCTTCATTTATCGAGACCCACTCCCATACAAAATAAGTATCATATTGAGATATGCTAACCCTAACCCAACACACACAAACCCGAACACAAAGCCTCGAAAAAATAAACTTCTTGGCGGAAGGATAAAACACGACAAGGCAGCTCAAAACAAGAGCGTTCAACAATTTAATTGACATGTTGTCAGGCTATGTGCCAAGCAAATCAATTTGAGCACTGCTGTCAGCTCCACACAGACCAGATCAAAACGCTTAAAACCTGGCACCACGCCAAACGACTTCCTGACAAGCGACCTTTGTGTGTAAGTTACAAACTACAACTCTCAGTTGCAGTTCGCTGATGAGGTAGTCTGATATCCATTAGCCTGGATGCCAGACTGTTTTCAGGTCCCAGATTGGAGGTCAGGCGCGGTTTCTATAACACTGTACGACAACATTGTAACTCGAAATCATCGACAGTCTAACAACTACTAATACAATGCAACTTGGAGGCCAGAGGTCAAGTTCAATGTTTAGGCTAGTAACTTGAAAGCGTGGCCCCTTGGAGAATTCAAGTTCATGGCTAAGGTGTTTTCAAGCAGAACAAAGTAAGAAGCACCTTCCATATCAAGTTCATGTGCAAAATCAGTCTGGGATCCAGGCTTCATACCGAACCTGTACGGAGGTTTCTAGCAACATCTACTACTCAGTATAACTATTCCCTTCCAAATACAAACGTAGCGACTGGAAATCACACAGATCTGAAAACGGGTGGATACCAGGCTAGTAATGAGGTGATGACATTGGAATTTGGCGCCAAACCTGTTTGTGTGAAGACCGGACGTATTTGGACTCTGTCAAGTTCAATCTCGATAATTACCTCATGCTGTTTACACACATTCGCGTGACCAGCTGGCTTCCTCTCGGACATTCAAGCCGCAAGTTCGGGCGGAGGAGCAACAGACTGGTAAGCTATCGTTTGTTATTCGTACAAACATTAAATATTGTGGAAACGAGTAGGCATTAAGACAAAGGGTGGGTAGAGAAATCCCGCGACATGTCATCTTAAGACAAATGTGTAAACAGAGTTACACTCTAATAGTGAGGTCTTCTTTGAAATTACTGTAGGCATTTTTGACCATTTGTGGTTTTCTCTGTGAGTTTTACAGTCATGATGTCACGATTGTTTTTCTTGAGCTTTATTCATAAAGTGTATGTACGGATCAGTTGCCGATAGAAGGTGATGTGGCTATGACACAATCGTATTGTTAAGTGTGTCGTGAGGACGGATCCTAGGCTATACTGTGCATGCGAGAGAAACTTGCTCTCCAAGCACATCTGGAGTTTTGAGGGGGAGATCTGTACCTTCTATAATTGTCTGTCTCCACTTCGTACATCGGAGCTGTCAGAAATCGGGGCATAAATGGAAGAAAGTTATCAAACGGTCTCTCTCCAATCTCTGCCTGCAGAGTAACCAGCTATAGATCCCTGTTGACGGAATAGATAACTTGTAGACAGCATAAGTTGTCATGTTGACAGACATGCCCCCCTCCCCATACCGAGACAGACCAGAAAATACGTGTTTGATGATATAATATTAATACATCTAGTGCATTATTTGCAGCCAGTAGGTACCCAATTTTTTTTAGCAATGAGGCCGATTTACGTACTTGAGGCACCTCCTTGAACACGGGACCCCCGTTTTACGTCCCTTCCGAAATACGAATTCGTGAAATAATTTATTCCTATAACGTTTAGATATAATGACGTACCGTCATCGCATGGCCGTGGCGATGTCTGATATCGCGACGAATATCCCAGTCATCCTCCGGTAAGCCTATAGCTAACACAACATCCGACCATAACGTGCACAGCCACACCAGCGTCAACAGAGTTCTACAAACCGCCTCCCACCGCCAAACTATCCCGAGAAGTTTCTGTCCGGCAGCCATTTTTTCCCGGTAAACCCGCGATTTCGTAATGAAAACCAGCTGTTTCTGACAGAACCCCAGCCGCGGCTGCCCTGGTCACGTGGTGTCTGTTGCTAGGGCCATGTTGATTAGATGACATGGATGACATCAACGCGCGCATCAACTTTAGGTCATTTTAACAAAAAAACTTTTCGCTCATACTGCAAATAACGTTATGTCGTAATTTAAAAAAAATTATTGTCGTGAAAAATCTTTGGAATTTCGTTGTTTTAACTAAGTTTTAAACCATTCTCACTCACAGACGTTTGTGCTATGTATTTCAATATCATCATTGTGAAGAAATACAAAGCATAGTGGAATACGGTCTATATGAAAATCTATAAACTTAGAGCCTTGCGCTACGAGTGAGGTAAAGAAAAGTGTATTTAAGTGTCAGGGGTCCGCTCTGATTTACGAGTTGGTTCCAAAAGTCTACCAATCAGATTCTGACAATTCCAGGCGGCTTCGATATGTCAGATGCGATCGCGACAGTGCCCTGCTAAAACGTCGCCTAGCGGGATAGAAGAGAACTGATGGGTATTTTACCCAGTTGTGTTACATTCCGCTAGTTAGCGCTGTACATTGCGTAGTATTAAAGGCGTTCGCGAAACAATTTAACATGTACAAACCACAGGCCTAGGCTTGCTTAGGACTGGAATGGGATGAATGTTAGCCTCCATAGCAGGCTCTCTATGGGCTTTTTTGGGCACTTTTGCTGGCCATTTCTTTTTGTACTGGGTCGCTGATTGCTGGCCTCTCTCATATCCGCCCATCTAAAATGGGCGGCTATGAGAAAGGCCAGCAATCAGCGACCCAGTACAAAAAGAAAATGCCAGCAAAAGTGCCCAAAAAAGCCCATAGAGAGCCTGCTATGGAGTCTAGATGAATGTATTGTTACCGATTGCCGCCTTATCATTTCTCCATCTTTCAACGCTTGAAGAAGCCGTTATAGCGGAGGAGCAATAACGACCATAAGAAAAGGTCAACGCCCTTGCGTGCTTGATTAGCTTGCAAACAGGGCAACATTCGTGAGAGCAAAGGATTTGGCCAGGTAACTGTTAACATATATCCTGGACGTGACGCATTTCCTTTGAGATTGAATAACACCATCAAATCTGTGATAATAGTAAGAAATCTAATTTCTTGTGCTTGTGTGTGTGTTTGTGCGTGCGTGCGTGCGTGCGTGCGGTCGTC
This sequence comes from Branchiostoma floridae x Branchiostoma belcheri, assembly GCA_019207045.1. Lineage (NCBI taxonomy): Eukaryota > Metazoa > Chordata > Leptocardii > Amphioxiformes > Branchiostomatidae > Branchiostoma > Branchiostoma floridae x Branchiostoma belcheri. The sequence goes on from CM033031.1 coordinate 7,073,800, forward strand.
CTGTGTTTGTGTGTGTGTGTGTGTGCGTGTGTGTGTGTGGGGGGGTGCTTCTGTGTGTGTGCGCGTTTCTGTATTTCTGTGTGTGTGTGTGTGTGCGAGAGAGTGTTTCTGTGTGCGTGTGAGTGTGTGTGTGCGTGTGAGTGTGTGTGTGTGTGTGTGTGTATGTGTGCGTATTTGTGTGTGCTTGTGTGTGTGCCCGTGTACATGTGTGTTTGTGTGCTTCCCCACACATTTCAGACTTGACATACATTCTCAGTGTTGCTTTTTTTGTCTATAGGATTGGAATGGTCGCAAAAGTAGCATAAGTAGAAGGATGAAGTTTGCCATCTCTGATTGCCTTCTTGTTCATGAAGATATAGTGTAGTTATGTATAACAAGATTTACTTTTTCTGTGAATCATTGCATGAAGATTGATCATGAGATATTGGCTGAGGTGTCCACAAGCAGTCTGTGTTACATTAGAACTCCGCTGGCACGAACAACTATATCTTGGAATAGCGTGATGAAAGAAAAGGATACGCCAATTAACCTGTTCTCCTGAAAAAGGAAATGTCTTCACATGCCAGCATCCCTCACCTCCTGCTGAAATGCTGTCAATTGGAAGTGTTTCAGCAATACATTCCTTTCATAGCCGCTAATAGACGAGAATAGATTGAAGACTAATCATAGTCATAGAACTGTACGTACCCCTGACTTTACAGTTTTCTCTCTAATGGTTACTATAGTGTGCAGCTTTACAGGTAACCGCTACATGTAAAGGTGCCCAGAATTTAAAAAAAAAACTAAAGGCGTCCAGGATTAAAAAAAAAAGATTATTTCTAAAGGTATTAAAAGGCCTGTCAACACGTGGCCCTACAGAACGCACGTTCTAACCAGAATCTTGACATAGTCGCACAATTATATGTTCTCCGTAAGAAGTCTACGCCTTCCCCCTGCAAAATCAGTAATACTTATCGTACCACGGTGTCATTTGCGTATGTATGGTATCAACCGGGAGAGAGACAGACAGGCAGACAGAGACAGAGAAGACAGAGAGATAGGGAGGGAGAGAGAGGGGGGGGGGGGGGGGGTCAGAGAAAGGGAGAGATACTGACAGACAAGAGAGGTAGGAAAGGGAAAGATAGATAGAGAGAGAGAAAGACAGGTAGAGAGACATGTATAGTAGAGAGGAGACAGACAGACAGACAGACAGAAACGGATCAAGCCACCCAAAGTACACGTACTAAAACGCGCTGACGTCTAGTCTTACCGACTTGTATACTTAAAGGTCAATCAGTGACCTCAACATCGTCAATACCCTACTTGACCCCTATAACAGTATACATATCAAACACTAGAGTGGTTCGTTTAGTTACATATCTCTCTGGACTGACGTTTGAACCGGCGGATGACGATGTAATAAAGATGAAAGCCTTTGTTGTTCCGTGTCCTGTTCACCCAAGCATTAAATCACATTGAAACTTCAGGTCGACTTGAGGAAAACACAATTGCTTATAAAGTATTAATACTACCGCATTATCCAATACAAATGTACTTTTAGTTAAGGAAAACAAGTAAAGAGTGTCAAAGTATAGACTTTTGATTCAACGATTTGAGAATGTTATCAACATAACTATAAGTAAGCATTTCACTCTTTAAATGCAATTTTATCGCTACTGAATGTTGACTTCGCATCAGGGGATGCATATCTATGAAATCTTCTGGTTGAATTATTTTCATTTTCTGACAGCCTGATTGTTCATTGTCGGAGAGATTTGTTTTGCAACCTTGTCGTATAATTTTCTGCGGTTAGCTGAAGTTAGTTGACCCCTAACTGCCTAAGGCCATGTAATGTATATCCTGTGCGTTTCTTAAGGCTAACAATGGCTAAATATCTGCTGTGTACTGTAAAGACCTGTAAACAACACGTTGTGGCCCGGGGCCAAGTCAAACAAAGTAAGAACACATGGCGGTTAGGTCACCTCAACACTAGACGGAAACCGCTGAGTGACCGTTGGCACGATCGCTGAACGACCAAAAGTGAATTTGTATGACTATGACAAATACGATAGATATCACAATAGAAATTGAACATGATGTAAAAGTATGATTTGAAAGATATACCAAACCAAAGAAAGCTTAGGAAATATCAGAATACACACTTTTCAATCAAATTTGCTTGAACTTCCAGTGAGAGTTTTTATCACTCACTGAGCAGTTGTGGCCTCTGTGGAAGGGAGGTTTACGTAAGTACGCGATAACAAAATCTATTTTTGCGAATATGTATGAATGAACTGTGCGACACACTGTACAGTAGACCCTATTTATAAAGGCCTACTATGTGAATCTGCAAAATTAATGTGGGGGAAGAATAATACTTGAAACACAAGGTTGCCATAGAAATAGCCTCTTTTAACGCATACTAGCATATTTGCCAGTCTTACACTAGTGATTCATATTTGTGTATTTCAGACATTGGGTTATCCAACAATGCGCTCTTTCAGTCATGTATAAACGCCATTCCTCAACACGTTATCGGGTATTCGACCGCTTAATTGGCCGTTTAAGTGGGGTTGTCTTCTTTTATTCGGCCCACTGTCTCACCTAAATAGACTGAAGGGTCGTAAGAATAATGATCTGACACTTGTACATGCTTTTCTGTGATCACAAATTGTTTTGTTACGGAAACTTTACTCATAACAAAATATAAAACACTTCTTCTCCGCCATTCGTAAGACTGCATACCGGTAGCGTAACTGTGTGTCGAAGATATTATCATTCCAAACGCATGATTCAGCAAAACCGGGACAAAACAATCTATTTTTGATTCTCATGAATAACAACCCGTAAACTGACCGCTGTTATTTTAAGCCTAAGTGAGCCTAAAAAATGTTGAGTTCAGATTTCCCGTCACCGGAAGTCCGCTTCTTTGTGTTGTGTACGCTTTCTTGGCTGGGTAAACAAAGTCATGGTGAAAATTATATAGAACATTGTCAACTAATGATGAGTGTGACATCAATTTAAAATCTAAAATGCTTTGAATTCCATTCTGACACGATCATCGGGAGGCAATGGTTTGTTCATTCATTCATCAATCCAATCATTCATTGGTTTGTTTTTTCGTTTGTCCATCCTGTGCATGAACACGAGAGTATGTACTAGTATTAACTAAAATGTTTTCTACCGAAGTATCGATCACCTGTAAATATTTGAGAAGAAATGAAGACTTTTAGGTAATCCAAATGAATTCCTTTTCCCTTAACTTTGAAAAAAAATTTCCCTTGGTTTTAAATCTTGTCTATGTTATTTGCTTGTAACCAGTAAGATTTCGAATTTCGTGTTTAACGTCAAAACATACCCGACATTTGCTAAAGAGGCCCTTAAAACAAATTGCAGTGTGGGCCACATGAGCTTTTGTTTAGCGACAAGCACATAACAAATAGGCCCTTGTTAGATCGGTAAACATAGACGGTGTACCAAAAATAAAAACCCACTGCTGACTTACTTTAAAAGCGTTAAACTCACCTCGTGAAACAAGTTTAGAAAAAAACAAAGGTTTGTCACTGACAACTTGGTCAAGGCCGATAAGGATGGAGACCTCTGTGCGACCAAAATTGGATTTGAATTAACTATATGTATTTAATATAAACTAGATACAGTACATGATGTAATAGTATTGTGATTTTAAAAGACAACAAAAACACACAAAACTTAACAAAACACGCGTCTCTATCAATGAAATTCGTGTCAGCCACTCAGTGGTTTCCGCCACGGTGGAGAGGAGGTTTTAACCGACCTAGATAAACACACCGTACATAAGCTATCTGTTCAGAAACAGTCATGCTCTTGTGTTTCCAATTCCCGCCCTCAGGAAGCCGCTAGTTGAGTTGGAAAGCCGCCGGAAGATAAGCCGGGCGACAGGTCTGACGCAGGTGGCATTGTTCGGCCTTCCGAGCTCACTCGAGCGCGTGCTCGGTCGTTTCCGGCGTTCCTCGGTAATTTCCGGCAGCCAAGCACATATAAGTTTCCGTCGCGCTCTGGAATCCTCACAGTACACTTCGGTGCAAGGCGAAGAAGGGACAACATAGGAGCTAGAAAACACAATCAGGACTTTTGCAACAGGTGTTGAAACTGCGCCGAGAGAGAAATGGCGGACGTTACGCTGAAACTCGTGGTGCTCTTTGTGACGTTCTACCTGACATCGACGTCGCCAGTCAGTGACGACAGACAGAAAAGACAGCTGAGTCCCGATGTAAGTACAATCTCTTAAGCACAAGTTATCTGTGTTGATTGTTTGCATTCAAACAGCGTTGGAACAGCCTCTATATGACGACCTTTGATCTGTAACTTTTATACCTCCCTCACATGTAGCGAAAATCGATCGGACGACGAGTCTGCGAGCTCTAAATTACGAGAAGGCATGACCCTATTGCCGACGAAGAAATGGCAGAGTTCCCACCTTCCCATCAGGGTCATGCCTCCTCGTAATTTAGAGCTCGCACACTCGTCGTCCGATCGATTTTCGCTACATGTGAGGGGGTATAAGGAGGACAACAAAAAAAGACTTCGGAGTTTCCTCGCTTAGTTTTTGTTGTCTTTGTTTTAAAGTTTCCTAGAAATGTCTCTTCCGAAGATTGCTTATTTTCATAACAAACGCGACCTGTCTTTTGAAAGGCAATTCCTGACAGAAAACAATGACGTCTTTCCTGACGACTTCTTATTTGCAAACTTGCAGTTTCCGGTGTCACCCGGGGGACGAGGTCCGTTCTACCCAGAACCGCCAGGGTACGAGAGTCCACTGGCCGAAATCAGCATGGCCACGGAAGAAATGAAGGAAGGAATGGTAGGTCAATAATTTCTTTCTCTATTAAATGGGGAGGGGCGGGTATTGATAATCTCCAAGCTGATCCTACGGTAGCATAAGATAGTATCAAAAGCCGGCAGAGGAGTGAAGCCAGCTTAGGAGTGTGGCTGTGACTACACTCCTTGGCCAGTGTGGTACTATCTTATGCCGCAATGATTGTAGGATCTGCTTGGAGATTAGGGCATTGATACTATGACACAATGACTTTTTTTCCTATTTCATTCCATGACTCTTCATTTGATCATCGTTATCATTGAAGTCATTGTCTCACTCTCAGCATTTATGGCCGTTGCGCATGCACATTAGAAAGGTCTAAATGGGCTGTGGCTGCCGTTGATGACGTAATAAACTGTATCCATGTAAAAAAATAGACATTCCTTCGTATAGTTGCCAGGATGCTTCTACCTGACACAAAACAGTTTACCGCAAGCCTTTTGTCAAGGTACATGCACGAAATGGACCTGCAGAGATCAACTATTCTTATATATTATATGGTGTATGAAAGAAAGAAAGCGTCTACAGGGGTTTCTGGCTGTCGTTTCTATCATACAGCTTTTTTGTCAGATCCCCAAGCAACTGTAAACGTAGAAAAGTCTAACGCCCTCCCCCAATGCAAAGCGTCTTGACCCTGTTTCCTGTTACTTTCTCCTGAACATAAGGTTCTTATCTCGACGACAGGGCCACTTTTGCTTTCGCGAAGTTTGTTATCGGGCTACAGACTTTTTGCTATCAGTTAGGTCAGACGGCGCCACACTCTCAAGGACCTTCGGTGCATCTTTATGTCTTTCTTTCTTTTTTCTTTTTTTCTTTCCTTCTTTCTTTCTTTTTCTTTCTTTCTTTTTTCTTTCTTTCTTTCCTTCTTTCTTTCTTTTTCTTTCTTTCTTTTCTTTTCTTTCTTTTCTTTCTCCACAAAATTCTTCGCTGTTTCTTTCCTCTCATTCACAAAAGGTTATCTTGCGGTGGCAAGGTATTCTTGTAGTTAGAGCTAATAATGTAGAATCTAAGGTTATGGGTTTGAATCTCTTGAAGGCCCCAGCACATGATGTGCCCTTTGTACAGACAGTTTACACTTAACTTGAAATGACAGCATTGAATGGATGACTGAGTAAATGAAGGAAGGAAGGAAGGAATATGATGGATTTTTTATTACAGATCTAAATCAATTTTTTCGTCGATGAAGATTAGACATCCAGGTAATAAGATACACCAAAAAAGCAGTTACTCAAGCAAAAAACTAAAGCAACTGGATATAATTTTGGAAACGGTCAGACGTTTCAACTAGCATCCACTAGTTTCGTCAGTGACACTGAGGAGATCTTGTTGGACAGAGTTTTATATCCTAGCTGTGAATTGATATGTAAAAGAGATCTAGTTGAAGAACAGGTTTATCCTAACCATAAATTGATGACTTTTGTCGTTACAGAAATTCCTAGAGAATTACGGCTACCTGAGGGAAGAGGACATGCGTGACGACATCGCCTCCATCAGTGACGTGTCAGCCGCCATCAAGCTGGTGCAGTACAACTACGGACTGCGCATGACCGGAAGGATGGACGAGTCCACTCTGGAGGCCATGAGGAGGCCTCGCTGCGGGATGTATGACATCATCGCCGACTACCAACTCTCCGGGACAAAATGGGAGAAAAATCACATCACTTACAGGTGAGAAAAGGAAAATGTATTGTATAAATGCTTTTTTCCACTTGACAGAACGTTGTATAGTAACACACTGTCTTTTTTTTCTCCCAACACACACACTGACAAACACATTGACAGACAGACATGCCATATATACTACTTCGCTGCCCTTTGGGTGAAGTGAATGTCTTAGCTTCTTATGGCCTAATTCGCATCAACCCTATGGCAGATCTGTTATAAGCTCAATTCTGTCTGTGTTGTGATTTTGTTTTCTAAGAATTTGCTTTGCCTTTCCATCTGAATCGATCATTTGCAAGGTCCTTCCAATGTTCGCGGGTGAACTGAGCCTTAAAGCCCCCTTTTGCAGACGTCTTGAAGCAGATTGTGCTTTGTTATTAGAGAGAATACCGAAACTAGTGATTTCAATGATGAAAGTAAGTTCACTGATGAAGGATAGGGAGGAGTGGAGTTGGAGGGTCCAGCATGCTTCCCGTGCTGGCATCTGATGATGTCCTCGACTGATCTGAACTGAATGATTAGCATACTCCATTGTACATAACAACATAACGTTTTGTTTACTAGTCTAGGATGTTGAGCTTTATTTTATACCTCTATTTGGTACTTTATATAATAGTTGTTGCCATACATCGTACCGTGTACAATTGTCGTGCGATAAAGTTTTGTTCTGATAAACAATCATCTGTTTTCCCCGACACAGGATCGAGAACTTCACCCCGTACCTGACCGAGCAGGAGGTGCGGGACACGGTACGGACGGCCTTCGGGGTCTGGTCCGACTACACCCCGCTCACATTCTCGGAGGTGCGCGACCGCGACAGGACCGACGTGGACATCCTGGTCGAGTTTACGAGCGGAGACCACGGAGACAACTCGCCTTTTGACGGGAGGTAAGGATGACATTTATTAATGTTCCTGATTGATGTTAATTGTGTAATCTACCCTTCGAAACCCAGCATACAATAATTCAGTTAACATTTTACTATTGTGATATTGTTAAATGATATTATTGATTGATACCAAACGTGTAATCTATTGTATTACTATTAGTATAGAGGGTAAAGTGTTAGTAAGTCAACGTTTTGCAAATAGTAGTTATAGAGTATTATTCTATAGATGAGGACTCCAGAAAGAGTAGTGGATGTATTTCAATACGAAAGGAGATTTCTTTTTGTGTATAAACGAACACACAAGGGCCTGTCAGATAAGACAACGAAAGACGAAAAGATATCACTTCTTGTGGGATAAATCATGTGACTGGTAAGTTGAGCTTGATGAAGGCAAATGTACGAATCTAAAATTTGACAAAAAACGTTTGTTCTGTAGGACCAGTACACGACGCCTTCTATAACCTGATATATTTCCCCAGGTACGTTCCGGGTACAGGAAGGGGTCAGAACCTGGCGCATGCGTTCCAGCCGCCACGTGACTCGTACACCTACCGCATTGACGGCGACTCTCACTTCGACGGGGACGAGGAGTGGACACTCAACACGGACAGAGGTGAGGAACCGGTCCAATAAGCTCTCTCGCACTTCAGAGTTCGCATGTGCAGCTGTATGTACAGGAATTGTGGGTAATATGTGAAAGGTGAAGGCCCCTGAGACATAGACAAAAGACATCGGGACTCGGAAGTGTAAAAATGTTTATGGATACAGACACAAGCCTTCTACATGTACTGTCATCAAGTTTCGATGATATTGTAGATATCTAGAAATAATTTTTCAAATCCCAACACATTAAAAACTCCGTTTTGTTTTACTTAGTAATTGATTGATTTGCATTTCGAATCCTTAATGGCTTTATCTGTTAATTTATTCGCTGATTGGTTCATTCATTCATTAATCCATCCATTTATTTATCCATTCATTCCATTTGTCCTTCTATTCATTCGTTCTTCTATTCATTCATTCTTTCGTTCATTCTTTTTTGACATATCGAAAGCTTATTTCAAATCTGTTAGTCTGTTCATTGGTTGATTGATCAACTTATTGGTGTATGAAATTATTTATCTACCAACTGGCTTATTTTATGAGCGATTTATTTATTGATTGATTGATTGATTGATTGATTGATTGATTGATTGATTGATCGTCAGGAGTGAACCTGCTGATTGTGGCTATTCACGAGTTCGGCCACGCCCTGGGCATCAGCCACACGCCTACCCTGGGCGCCATCATGTTCCCCGCCTACGTGTACCAGGAGGAGCCCTGCATCCACCCGGACGACAAGGCCGCCATCCAGGAACTATACGGTCAGTTCCTTTTTTCTCCATTAACCTAATCTTACAGTAGCATAAGATAGTATCAAAAGCTGCCAGAGAAGTGAAGTGAAGATTTCTATGTCTGTTAAAGAGAAGAAAACAACACCGCTAAAAGCATGAACTTTTCTCTTTAGGAGCTCAAGAAGTTCCCAACCCCACCCTTCCTATGTGTACTATTGCGCCGGAGAAGTGCAACACTCGGGAATTTGACGCCACCTTGCGATTCCGCGGAGAATTGTTCTTCTTCAAGGTAAACAAAGTACAGCTTTATCCAAGGACGTTAACGTCCTTGCTTTATCCAAAAGAGGTCCAGAGGCAGAGACATTGATATAAATATAAACATATATACATAAACAATAAAAAAGTTGTACAAAAAACCGACATGAACCTATTTCACGTCAGCACAAGTGAAAGGATAGTGATTATTAACCTGTTTTTATGCAGCAAAACTTGAACGTTAATTGAATGACCTGATTCTTTTTTCTTCAGGATGAGTATTGGTTCCGGGTCAACGGACGTACAGGTCGCATTTCCGGTCCCGATCCCGTGCGACACTTCTGGGCGGACCTACCCAAAAAGCTGGACGCCGCGTACGAGCGAGTTTCGGATGGGAAACTTTTCTTCTTCAGCGGTAAGTCAACCTTACACAGTAACGCGCACACATGGCCAGTTGTGGTTATTTGTAAACGTCGGTCACAGTGTGGCCACATTCTACAACTACTAGCTAGAAGAAAAACATTATGTGCACCCCAGTAAGCTACTTCGAATGAATTTAATGCGCAATATGGCGCACTTAGCGTAACAATACTTACTAACATAAAAAGTTAAGATTAAAGGCCAATAGCCATTCTCTATGCATTTGCCACGGCATGAAAAATTACACACAATACACCATACTGCCCATGTACACTACAAACCGAGGACCGCCTTATTGAAATTGAGGATGGCTCCTTTACTCTCTCTTTCCCTCTCTCTCTTTCTCTCGGGGGGTTTCACGGCCGCATGCCGGCCTTCCTGTCGCCAACTCCGTTTATTACAGCCTCCGGAGCCCGGCTGGCTTTCTTGGGTTTTCCATCTCCTTTACTTGTTTTCCTTTACTTGCAACTCGCAAAAATGCTATTAAAAGTCCTTTACCCTTTTTCCTATTTTTCCTTCCCAGGTAACCAGTACTGGCAGTATGACGGCACAACTCCCGAGGCAGACAACCCCCGGCCCCTCTCCGATTTCGGCCTGCCTGTGAGCTCCATCGACGGCGCGCTGCCGTGGCGCCCGTCCGGGAAGACGTACTTCTTCAAGGGCGACCAGTACTGGCGCTACGACGAGGAGAACGCACGCATGGACGACGGGTATCCGCGCCCCCTAGCGGTTTGGCGAGGACTGCGGCGCCTCGGCAGGGTGGACGCTGTGTTTGAAGGGGCTACCGGCGATGGTACGTTGGATTGATTGCATATTGATGGATGGGTGGATGGATTGATGGATGGATGGATGGATGGATGGATGGATGGATGGATGGATGGATGGATGGATGGATGGATGGATGGGTGCATGGATGGATGGATGGTTGGATGGATGGATGGATGGATGGATGGATGGATGGATGGATGGATGGATGGATGGATGGATGGATGGATGGATGGATGGATGGATGGATGGATGGATGGATGATATCTTTTATTGAGGGCATATTCATTTGTTGTATAGTGATTGATTGATTGATTGGTTGATTGAGCGATCGATCGATCGACTAAGTGATCACAAGGAATTCGAAATAACATTGATAACAATCTAATCGGGCCCACAGAAAACCACAACCCACACTGCACATTGGCCCATCCTTTTCTTCACGTTGGCCTTTTTGTTCATCGTAGTAATGACTTCCTTTCCTGATGAGGACCTTATCAAAACGTCGCTGCGTCTTTTACAGATCACAGTTACTTCTTCAAGGACGGGAAATACTGGAAGTACAGTGAGAAGCTGTACAGGATCGCCAGGGGATACCTGAACGGGAAGGACATCGCTACCGAGTGGCTGGGGTGCTAGACTTCGTACCACCCACTCTACAACTGGTTAGGCTTAGGTCACATTTCCAAACCGGGGCCCAGCCGGGATGTTTAGAGAAACCAAAAATTAGAATTTATACCTAGAAATATAAAAAAAGATATGCCCAAAGCTTATGTTGACATTTTGTGTCTTTTGATGTCTTTTATATCCTTATATCGTTCTTTTCCCTCCGAAGGCTGCACGGAAAATGGAAATGTGACCTAAGCGTAAATAAGGCCCCCGTTCCAATAGACGGCGATCACGCTGTGCTCTCACTGCGACCTAAAACAGATGTGTGTAATCGTGGATTCCATACTGGGTTAATCTTAGAATTTGTGTAAAAGTGCTACTGAAAAGACAACAAAACACACTAGACGTAAGAAGATATGTTTTTCTCTATGCAATTCGTTGACGAACTGTCAAATTTAGGTCATAGAGAGAGCGCGGTGAGAGCGCCGTCCTACGGGAAATGGCTATAACATGAACATAGTAACTGTTTAACTGAGGAAGATGTTTCTAAGTAGCCTTGCCGTCAATTTTCTTATTTTTGTAAGTCACTTGGAACTCAATACTAAACGCCACTTTTGTCTTTGTGATAAATGCACAAACCCCCAACACTAAAACAGCTTGGGATTTTTATGCATTTCTTTTGTACATTACTAAAATTCTTGAGAAATTATTTAACACGAATTTGTTTCTTTGTTTGTTTGCTCATTTGCCCATTAGTAATTACATAACTGAATAGCCCCCCATCAGGCCTATGTCATATTTCCAAACCGGGGCCCGGCCGGGCTGTTTGTGGAAACGTTAAACGAAAAAAAAAGATTTAAAAAGTTATACGTAAAAATATACACAGATAATGCCCACGACTATTCTCTTTACGTCCTCTGTAGTTTGGTGTCTTTTATATCATACTTTCGTTCCCGAAAGCTGTCCGGCCGGGCCCCGGTTTGCAAATGTGACGTAGGCCTTACATCTTGACACCGTCTGTGCTTTGCTGGGATCTGCCTAAAGATCTGGGATCCATGCAAGTGTATGAAAAGCATCATGGTTCTGTTTATGAAATAAAAGGCAAAGATTGAATAAGTGTATATTCTTCACCATACTTCATAGTCGTGATATTTCCATTTGTTCAGGTATGGTAGACTTCTTCTTATTCTAGCGTTAGGTAGTAGTAGTTAATCTGAGTATTGAACAGCAAATGGTGTTGTAGGACTTTGGCCGTTTAGTGTGTAACCAATAAACAGTGGTTCATCGGGAGAACTTCGTGAGGAGGGCTCTCAGAAAACATAAAGGCGTTTTTTTATAATTTTTGAAGGCAAATGTTCTCGCCCTGGGTTTTTCAGGGACGCATCACTGCAGAGATAATTATCATGAATGGACCTGTCATACAGTCAAATCATGGGAGCACGTTTCCATTACAGCTGCATGCGTACATGCGTACACATCACAACAAAATCATGGCAACCAATGACGTTTTTTTATTAGAAATCATACGACAATTCCAGACCAATAACAATATCAAGGCAACATCTCACATTCAATAGAAATCCGGCCCCATTCAATCCTGCAGCTGGTTGCCCGCTCCACCACATACACCTACATGTAGTGTTTGCCCGGGAACAAATTTCGCCCACATCTGGCTTTTTTAAGTTCCCTTTGGAGAAGCAGCAGGACCTGACGAGCACTCCCCCAGCCTCTGGACGACAGCCAGCATCTCGGCCATCAGCCGCTGGAACCGGTTGTACCACACCTGCATCTCATCTGCCTTCTCGGCAACCCCTGATGACTCTGCAGCCTCCTAGTGAGGATAAAGATGTAGTTAGTAAGTAAGTAAGGTTTATTCTTCTCTGTATGCCACCAAAATCTTCCTGGTACATTAACGTCAACATCAGGGAAATTTGGAAGCAGATGTTATCTGTTTCTCTGTTATATTCTCCCTCATGACCTCCATGAAAAGCGACCTGCAGGCCGATTTGAGCTTATCATGAATAAATAAAGTTTCTAAAAGGTTCAAACAAATAAACGATAAACCCCAACAACTGCTTGAAAATTACGTCAGTGGTGGCCGGCTGTTGGACGGTGCTGGTTGCCACAGGTAGGGTGGGGTTGATCGCTGGCGCGGTGCTCGGCTCTGGGCAGACCATCGGGGCGGGTTCTGCACCCTGACTCCCCTCACAGTAACAGGTTACACCGCTGTCGGTCACAGTTTCCCCGTCTTCGTAGTACTTCCCATCGCGCTCGCAGCCTGAAATTTCGCATAGAAAAAAGTATAAATGTCTATCTAACTCACACACACGCACACACACACGCGCGTGCGCGCACACACACACACGCTCGCGCGCACACACGCACGCACACGCGCGCACACATACACACGCACACACACGCGCACACACACACACACACACGCACAAACGCGCACACGCACGCGCGCACGCACAGGCGCGCGCACCCACACGCACGCACACACACACGCACGCGCACGCGCCCGCGCGCACACACACACACACACGCACACACACACACACGCACACACACACACACACAGAGATACATCAAAACAATACCTCAATGAGAGAGATACTAACAGTTTCTTGGAAAATAAAACTTCAATAATTATACATAAGTCAAAAAAACTCACATCCATATCCAAAGTTGAGCTATGTCCAGTATCAGGGTGAAGTGCACGAAGTTAGGGTGTACGAAGTTGTACGAAGTTGTACGAAGTTACAACCGTTTCCTACTGGTTTTGAGGCTATATTGGGAGTCACAGATGACGTCAAAACATTTATTGGATGACGTAATCTAACTTCGTACAGTAGGCAGGGTAAGGTGTCAAGTGTACGAAGTTGTCCGAAGTTGTGCAAAGTTACGTGACGTCATCTAACTTCGGACAGTGGGCGGGGTAGGTCAACAAGTGTGCAAAGTTGTCCTAAGTTGTGCAAAGTTAAGTGACGTCATCTAACTTCGGACAGTGGGCAGGGTAGGTCAACAAGTGTGCAAAGTTGTCCTAAGTTGTGCAAAGTTACGTGACGTCATCTAACTTCGAACAGTGGGCGGGGTAAGTCAACAAGTGTGCAATGTTGTCCTAAGTTGTGCAAAGTTACGTGACGTCATCTAACCTCGGACAGTAGGCAGGGTAGGTCAACAAGTGTGCAAAGTTGTCCTAAGTTGTGCAAAGTTAAGTGACGTCATCTAACTTCGTACAGTAGGCAGGGTAGGGCGGCATGTGTACGAACTTGTCCAAAGTTAATTAACACATAGTAAAAACTTATATATATGTAAATAAGATACACACCACTCACGCATATAAACAAATAAAATAAAGATGCACATTAATCAGCACAAAATCAATGTTCATGCATTGTAAAAAATTCACTTATTTCATGTCTTTTTGTCTTTTATTTCTCCTCTTAACGTTATGTCCCACCAAAAACACAGACTTTTTAGATCTCGATCTAATCACTTTTATATTTACGTCTCAACTTCCGACAATTTCGGTAACCCCCCGTCTTTTTATACAAAGTTTGGATGACGTCATAATTAAGATGACGTCATAACTTCGGACAACTTCGGACAACTCCGTACACCCCCTGACTGACTGTCCAAAGTGAGGATGACGTCATGGTTAGCGTAACGTCATAACTTCGGACAACTTCGGACAACTTTGGACAACTTTGGACAACTTCTGACATCTAACTTAACTTAGGACAACTTCGTACATTTCACCCTGATACTGGACATGGGTGCCAAAGTTATCCCAGACAATGACTTCACCATTTTCATCACAGTATGCCCCGTGTCCCATGCAGCCTGGCACTTCGTATATCGTCTCCCCTCGACTATACGCTTTGTAGTCACAGCCAGGGGGGGATGTTGGCGACCACGTTGGTGGCCAAGTTGGCACTGCAACAGAAATCGGAGGAGACAGTTCTGCCTTTCCAAGTATTTTTAAGGTAACCATTGCCATCATAACTTATTCCAGACATAGTAGAAAAATACTCTAAACACATATTGCTGAAATGCATTTGAGCTCAGGGTTGTAGCCAGCGCCCGTCCTTCCGTCCTTTGACGGAATTTTGCAGCTGGGGACGGAAAAATATTTTGCCCATTCCGTCCTCTGTGACGGAGAAAATCGATATGTAAAGATACAACAAAAACTAAAAATCGTGCAAAGATCTCCAAAAATTCAAAGGATTTTTTCACAGCGCCGGGGCAGGGGTCCGCATTTCAGGCTATGCAGAAGGCTTATTTTATCAGTTTTTAGGGCCATATCTACGATAATAGTAGCAGTCACTTAACTTCTTTTCAGTTTGACATAACAATATTTCAAGTCAAAGCGCCAAAGTCAACTAAAAACTCGTAATCAACAAACTTTACTCAGCTCAACAGTAACGTTAACTATTGTCCGGTTTGCCATCCGAAGTTGAAGCGCTTATTTATAGCGCTAGTGGCTTCGCTGCGCCGTTGAGCCGCCGTGCCGTGCGACTGTTTTTGACGGTCTTACATCCCTAAGTTGCCGCCTCGCTGTCAGACGATATACCAACGGACATGTTTCAAGAAAAATACCCGGCGAAACCATTGTTCCGCGTCAGATTCTATTCTATAAAACATGTGGGTTACAGTCTGATAAATATTTTGTAGAAGCACCGCTGTGGGAAAATGCAAGGAATAATCACGTAGCATACGAAGTTCGCTGTCAACTGTCACACGGCTGTTTGAAACTCTAACCAACAGCCGCGGCCTTTGATGAAGTCGGTGAAAAGGTGCACTGCCTCACGAAGCCGACGGTCTCACGGTGGGCGGGGCCACATGACGAGGCTTGCCCCGAAAGCCCCAGCCCCGAAAGGAAATGCCCGGGTTTTACATACAAACTTACGGTGGCTTGTACTTTACGTTGCCGAACCAAAGAGCTTCAAATTTAGAACAGGAAATTTGGGAACGCGACCCGCCCTTGCTCTAGAAATGTGTCAGAGAGAATTGATTTTATTTTCCTCCCAAAAAAGAAATGACGCAACTAATAGTAAGAGCCTATGTGATCAACCCCGCTCCCCATATAAGGAGATTCCCGGGAAAATCGGGCTGTTCCGGGGAGGGATCCCACCCCGCCATAATAGGACCGCGCCGGATCAAACCGTGGGCGATTCTTTCAAGTGATTCGTTGTACATGCTCGCCGACTCGCCGTCTATGTTTCCAATCTTTGTAAAGTGTTAAAATGCTACTTACCTCGTTAAGATGAACTGACAGATGAAGTGTGTTGTGTTAATCGACGGTTTCTCTCATCGGCGACGGTAGGAATCGACGTCAACTTTGATACGACTTAACTAAGTAAGACGCAAACGGCCGGTGTTGAAAATGTTTTATTCTCGCCGATGTGAGGGCGCCGTTATCCCTTGTATGTGCTATTGTGCTTGTGTATATTCTCGTAGGACGTAGATACGTAATAAATTTTTGTTGTACTAAACGTGCTGTTTCTTTTCTGTGTAAATTCTATACAGTATAGAAGTGCAGCTGTGTAACACGCTTACAATCTTACCCTCATACCAGCAATCTGTGCGATTACTGCGGTGGCGGTAGCATCGGCCCCTTTCCTAAATAAAATCCAGCGTAAAACCCTCGTGTAATTTCTTTTACCAAAACAGATGTATTAACAGCTCAAAATGCTGGAAATAGCGTTTCAGAGGGTCTAGATTTCAAAATTTTCCGGGGGAGTATGCCCCCGGACCCCCCTAGGAACGTCGCGCCTTCGGCGCGACATCTCGCGCCTACGGCGCTCGATAGGATTTTCAGTCAAAAGTGGGGGGACGGAAAATGATTTAGGGCTGGCTACAACCCTGAATGCAGGTAAGCAAATTTGGCTACATGAGTTCAATCTTACTTAGATGTTAACCTTAATTACCTTAAGGCCCCCTCTCACTTGACGTGCGGCACGCTTGCGGCATTGCTGCGTTCGGAAGATGCTCAACGAATTTCAGAGATAAAGAACGAATTTTCTTACTTGTTGTATATTTTGTCGTCTTTTATGTTATACTTTTACGTATTGCGCAATATCTGAATCATAAAAAATCGAAGAAAATAACAAAACAGTGACGCAGTGAACGAACGCAGCAATGCCGCAAGCGTGCCGCACGTCAAGTGAGAGGGGGCCTTTAGACCTTCAAAGGTCCTCATGTGCTAAAGGCACCAGCAAGTTCCCGCCGCGCCCTCAACTTCTTTCCAGGGAATGTCGGTTCTTTTTAAGGCCTCTATTTAAGTCTTTCACCAAGTGTGCGTTCTTTGGTCTACGTCTCGTCCCACGGCACCAAGGCATGGTAGTTTTTTTAGTGCAGCTGACTCGGTTTGCGATTAGGTTGCACACTTTTTTTCTGTCATGTTGTCGCTCGGTGTTTTTTACTTAGCCCTCCCTAGGACTCCCTCGTTAACGTTAGAGTCGTGAACTTTCAAACCGTTGTAGCCCAAGTATTTCAGACACTCTGAATTATTCAGAAAGATCTTCACGGTGTTGTGGTTACTTTATATTTTTGTCTGTCATTCGAGCTGTTATATCGGGGTTTAGTGTAAAATGTTGACATTGTATTATAATTAGTCGCTCGGTTGATGTTGACACCAAGCATGCTGTAACAATGACAAGGTGGGGGCATTGAAGTTTTATTCTTAAAGAAGCTCAAACAGGGTTGTAGCCAGCCCTAAATCATTTTCCGTCCCCCCACTTTTGACTGAAAATCCTATCGAGCGCCGTAGGCGCGAGATGTCGCGCCGAAGGCGCGACGTTCCTAGGGGGGTCCGGGGGCATACTCCCCCGGAAAATTTTGAAATCTAGACCCTCTGAAACGCTATTTCCAGCATTTTGAGCTGTTAATACATCTGTTTTGGTAAAAGAAATTACACGAGGGTTTTACGCTGGATTTTATTTAGGAAAGGGGCCGATGCTACCGCCACCGCAGTAATCGCACAGATTGCTGGTATGAGGGTAAGATTGTAAGCGTGTTACACAGCTGCACTTCTATACTGTATAGAATTTACACAGAAAAGAAACAGCACGTTTAGTACAACAAAAATTTATTACGTATCTACGTCCTACGAGAAATATACACAAGCACAATAGCACATACAAGGGATAACGGCGCCCTCACATCGGCGAGAATAAAACATTTTCAACACCGGCCGTTTGCGTCTTACTTAGTTAAGTCGTATCAAAGTTGACGTCGATTCCTACCGTCGCCGATGAGAGAAACCGTCGATTAACACAACACACTTCATCTGTCAGTTCATCTTAACGAGGTAAGTAGCATTTTAACACTTTACAAAGATTGGAAACATAGACGGCGAGTCGGCGAGCATGTACAACGAATCACTTGAAAGAATCGCCCACGGTTTGATCCGGCGCGGTCCTATTATGGCGGGGTGGGATCCCTCCCCGGAACAGCCCGATTTTCCCGGGAATCTCCTTATATGGGGAGCGGGGTTGATCACATAGGCTCTTACTATTAGTTGCGTCATTTCTTTTTTGGGAGGAAAATAAATCAATTCTCTCTGACACATTTCTAGAGCAAGGGCGGGTCGCGTTCCCAAATTTCCTGTTCTAAATTTGAAGCTCTTTGGTTCGGCAACGTAAAGTACAAGCCACCGTAAGTTTGTATGTAAAACCCGGGCATTTCCTTTCGGGGCTGGGGCTTTCGGGGCAAGCCTCGTCATGTGGCCCCGCCCACCGTGAGACCGTCGGCTTCGTGAGGCAGTGCACCTTTTCACCGACTTCATCAAAGGCCGCGGCTGTTGGTTAGAGTTTCAAACAGCCGTGTGACAGTTGACAGCGAACTTCGTATGCTACGTGATTATTCCTTGCATTTTCCCACAGCGGTGCTTCTACAAAATATTTATCAGACTGTAACCCACATGTTTTATAGAATAGAATCTGACGCGGAACAATGGTTTCGCCGGGTATTTTTCTTGAAACATGTCCGTTGGTATATCGTCTGACAGCGAGGCGGCAACTTAGGGATGTAAGACCGTCAAAAACAGTCGCACGGCACGGCGGCTCAACGGCGCAGCGAAGCCACTAGCGCTATAAATAAGCGCTTCAACTTCGGATGGCAAACCGGACAATAGTTAACGTTACTGTTGAGCTGAGTAAAGTTTGTTGATTACGAGTTTTTAGTTGACTTTGGCGCTTTGACTTGAAATATTGTTATGTCAAACTGAAAAGAAGTTAAGTGACTGCTACTATTATCGTAGATATGGCCCTAAAAACTGATAAAATAAGCCTTCTGCATAGCCTGAAATGCGGACCCCTGCCCCGGCGCTGTGAAAAAATCCTTTGAATTTTTGGAGATCTTTGCACGATTTTTAGTTTTTGTTGTATCTTTACATATCGATTTTCTCCGTCACAGAGGACGGAATGGGCAAAATATTTTTCCGTCCCCAGCTGCAAAATTCCGTCAAAGGACGGAAGGACGGGCGCTGGCTACAACCCTGAGCCTGCATTACAGCCGCAGGCCAAAACACAGGAAACGAAAACAATGTCACCGAGAGGAAGCAGAGAGCGCTCCCCACGGAACTTCATCTTGTCTGGTAGCTTCAGGATCTGTTTTTCATTAGAGCTGAACGGATTTAATCGTTCCAACCTGACAATGACTCGGGGCTCGGATGTCTTCCAGAAGAGGGATAGAAAACGTCACGTGTACAGAAAGAACATATCGGTCGTGTGGAGAAAGTGGTAGAGTGGGTGGGTGGTTTGGTGAATGAGCTTGTGAGCTTGTGAGCTTGTGAGTAAGTGAGTGAGTGAGCTTGTGAGTGAGCTTGTGAGTGAGTGAGTGAGTGAGTGAGTGAGTGAGTGAGTGAGTGAGTGAGTAAGTAAAAGGATGAGTGAGGAAGATCTTCGGTAGTAATTTCACAGAAAACTGTGCTCGCCTTAAACTTTGCAAAGACACATCTCTGTATCATGAAAAGTATGCTGAAAAGAAACTTTTGAATAATCAAAGTACCGCTTTTCCATGACAGCTGCATTTATGTACACAACTCAGGGAAACCATGGCAACCAGTGACGTTATTGTATTAGAAATCATATGACCATTACCAGCCAATAACGGTCTCGTACTGTCTAGCAATATTAGCATAGCATTTCATATACAACAGAAACTTGTTCCCAACCAGACTTCCTTGCCTGCTGCGCCACAGACACCAAGTCTTCAGCCCGGGCCGGTTCTACCCAACATTTGATTTTGCTCTTCAGGTATGTCTCTACGTTACACAATATCGGTACGCTTGTATAGAGAAGTGTTCATGTCTTAATAACTTTCTAGTGATGTTTTAACCTCAAACGTTGGGATATCTTTGGCTTGGCGCTTCTGAGACAATGTATTTTTTACCAGGATGTTCAAGACTTTCTACTGACGCGATTCTTGTAAGTTAGATGGCACCGACAGCCATGTTCATAAGGTTGCACTGTTTATTTGGATAAGACATATGAAATAGTTGCCTGAACGCCAATATGTAGTCAAAATTACTTCTAACTGACAAGGTTACAAGGAAAACATGCAAATAGATCCCGAGATAACGTGTATCGTTATATTACAAATTTGCCGTGAACCAACATGGGCAGACGTGTTCGTTGTCACTACTAGAAGAAGAGTCGCTGAAAATAGTTGTTCCTGGTCAGTAATGGTCGACGATGTCCAAGAGATCACATCAGGGACGGTTTGTCCAATGATGGCTGTAAAAAAAAGGTAGTAGACAATGCATACAATTGTGAAATAGGCCGCACTAATTGTAGGGTTAGCTTACCAAAGACAGGACGTTTCTATCCTGGATTCCAGCAATTTAAGAACTCTGTATAGACGCATGGACCCTTATCCCTAGAGCATGACACAGAATTGCTAATGGACTGAAATCCCGTCCAATATTCAGTGCAATGTTTTACCACGAAAATGTATATCCGATTGTAAGGATTTTTTCATGTTTGAAAATACAATTGATAATACATATAACGACTATTCGGGCTCTCCCTTCTTGGCGGCGAGTACTCGGCGAATACCAAGAGATTTTGAACTGCAGGATATTCCTTTAGGCTAAAAAGACCTTGCTGCGCCAGACCTTTCATATTGAGTAGAGTGGCGCCGATTTACTTTCTACCGAACTGGTCCACATTGAGTTTTACAATCACAGCAGCAGAGGAAATAGAGGAAATTTAACATTATTAAAGTCTTTGGTATAACCACGACCTCCGAAATGTACCAAAGCGAACAATCTATCCAATAGGTCATTGCACATGGAAAGGGCCAGGTGTGTTTTAAACTTTCAATCTTATTCAACAGTCTTTAATGCATGGTTTCTTTCCTTCTCTTTTTCTTGTTTCTGTAGGAGGTTTCTCGCGACGAGGAATGCTGCCAAGATACGACATGAAGTCCGTGCCTTGCCTCATCCTCTGGACACTTTGGACCACCTCAGCAATTAAAACGTCAACGGTTAACTTTAAAGGCCGTAACTTAACCCACGTCCCCATAGAATCCATGACACCCGATGCCCATACTGTTAGGCTGTCAGATAACCAAATAACCGACCTCAGCTCTTTTAACTCAACCCCCCATGTACGATACCTTTTCATTGACAAAAATAAGGTGCACACAATATCATCCCTGACCTTCCAAGGCCTTCGAGAACTAGTCTTTCTTGATATTGACAGAAATCACGTCACTTCCCTTCCTGATTTCACATTCTTTACCCTCACCATGACGACCGATCTTATCCTTTCCAATAACTTCTGATCATCTCAGTTGTGTCAGAAAACGCCTTTTGCGGTCTGGCAAGTCTAGAATTTCTAGAGCTTTCCGGAAACCTTATTTTCGTATTTCCGAAGCAGGCCATCGAATGGATCCCTAATAAGCATCTGTATTTCGTCTCACTGAGAGAAAACAACTTTAGAAACATGAAGCATACAGATATATATGATAAAAAATCAATGCATCCATTCACTACTTTCGATTTACAGGGCAACCCTTTGCGTTGTGTAGAGGAACCAACTGACAATGATGATTGTTCTAACTCTACGGCGATTTCCTTTACATCAAGTAATAGCATAGGAATAAAAATAAACGTTTACTGGATGTATACAGAACATAATCACTCATTTGTTGAAAAAGGGCACTTCACCAAAAGTCGTTATGAGTACTTGGGTGTTCTACCCACAATTGTGTCTCCACTGGAGAATATTACAATCTTTCTGCCGTTGGCTCCCTTAATATTTAATACTGATTCTTTCTACTGGAACACTCCGACAGGACGAACTTCCATTAAATCTAAGAGAGAAACATTTGCGGTCGAGAACTTCGCTGCTAAAGACTCCGGTGTATACACTTGTGTAGTGGACAAAGGTAGTGTCAAGAAAAAATACGATGTGATGATATGTATGATTCCGAAACCTAAAACGAAAACGAAACACCAATCCAACTTGCAAAATGTGCCAGTGAGAAATAACACCAACATTTGTGAAACATCCAAAAACAACCAATCCTTTATTCCGTCAGTAACATCCGATCAAAACCTCTGTGTTCTTGACACAAATAATACAACGGCACCCAACACTACCTACATTGTTCCCATTACCGTTGTTATCATACTTCCAGCAATGTTGCTTGCTGCTGTATTTTGTTGGAAGAAACAACGCGCTACCAGAAACACGGCTAATGCTGTAGTGCAGGTCGGACTGCAAGCCATGGCAGTAAGTGTCTCTGTTGACACCGTGTTCGACGAGGAAGAGGACGCGAATATTAACACTAACCCTCCTCAAAGTTTGCAGTGCGATGAAACCCAGTCAGCCACAGAAGCTACTGGTACTTCCCAGTGCAGGACAGAACCAGTCACGACACATACTGCAGAAGCAGAAATTCATATCTACAGCAACGATGGCTCATCCATCTATAATGGTGACGACGAGGAGGCCGGCCTACACCACCAGTACGCTTCAGCTGCTCCGCCTTCCGTGCCTGACTATGACGATGATGACAACCCAGGACAGGAATCGACAAGTTACTCTACCGAAATGGTGCAAGAAGAAGATTCTACTTCCCAGATGGAGTCTGGCGACGAAGACATTAAGCCTTACGGGATAGCAGCAGCAAATGTGGTATATCAGGCAACAGCTGTGCATCACAGTCTGTCCCATGGTAATCCAACTGCTGTACAGCAAAGCCTGTCCTATGATAATCCTACTGCTGTACAGCAAAGCCTGTCCCATGGTAATCCTACTGCTGCACAGCAAAGCCTGTCCTATGATAATCCTACTGCTGTACAGCAAAGCCTGTCCCATGGTAATCCTACTGCTGTACAGCAAAGCCTGTCCTGTGGTAATCCAACTGCTGCACAGCAAAGCCTGTCCCATGGTAATCCTACAACAAATTACTCCGTTGAGAATGCAAATGAAGCCGAAACCGAAACCAATCTTCTGACAAATTCCTTGTACGAGCAGCAACCCGCCTCTACTTGCGTCGTTGCGGGTGTAAATCCCCTGTACGGAAGTGGACAAGCATCTTGTCAATGACAATCTGATTGTGTGGCACGCTGTGTTGAAAACGACCGCGTGATGGGGACCTTGGTTAAGAACTCCGACAGTCTCACAAATAAGCAAAGAAAATAAGAACTTTTTAATACCATTCCATGGTGGCTTTAACAAGAAAAATCATTGTGGGCGATAGCGATTGTAATTGTGACAATCATAAGGTCAAAAGAGACAATTTCGGCCAATTGATTTGACAACTTCAACACACACACACACACGTAAACAAGCACACACATAATAATGATACTACGTACATGTATATAAATATATGAATATATATATATATATATATGTATATAAAAGCATGTAGAATGTACATGTAGAAACACATGTAGAGTATTCATTAGAGAAATATCTTTGTTCAAGAATTGAGGAAGAGCTTGAGTTCCACGGCATTTGTAGAGGTAATTGATTTGATGTTCCTAACTGCTTTTGGTAATGTCAACTGGTTGCAAGTATTGTGTTATTGTGAATGAAAGTTTCCAAAGTGATCAGAGTGATGCAGTTGTATTGTGTGATGGCTAATGTATTCATTAAAAGCCATATTAACGTGGCTATAACGTGGCTATAACGTAACTGCATATTGTATATGTACATTTAGACGTCTTAAGACTTGCAATTATCATATAACAGGTTTGGTAGCTTTACTTCCTGGTTGAAAATCCTATAATGTCAAATGGTATTCTAGTAATGAAGTATCCGTAGATGCTTGAGTCCGAGTAAAAAGAGATCTAGAGGTTTTAACATCGATAAAACTATCAGTCCTTGATATTAATGCACAAGTTCTGTTGAAAATAATTGATCATCAATACTGTCGCTGCTTGGACATTGTTTGTATTGTTCTCTCTTTCTATTGTAAAAAAAACAGACAACTATAATAAACTTTGCAGCGTCTCTTTGATTTTGTCTTGGTTTTTAATTTAATAAGGAAATGGTTATTAACGCCCCCCCCTCTAAAATTCTCCAGACACAGTGTCTAACAATCCACTGTCCCTTTGGTCTCAAAAAGGCTATGGAACGACAATGTACCTTAAACTTTTTACTTCTTGTAAGTACTTTTCGACTTTGGTCGTTTAGTTGGTACCAATAGACATGTTTTTCAAAGCAAGAAGGCATTTTCTAGGCAATCGTTTTCGTCCTAAATCTTGCAAGATCGAATCACAGAGATAATTATCATGAATGGAACTGAATACAATCAAATCACGGTAGCACGTATCCAATACACAGCTGCAAATATGTAGACGTCACATCAAAACCATAGCAACCAATGACGTTTGGTTAAAAATCATGCGACCATTTGCGACCAATTACAGCCACTTCCTACTGCCAAGCAATATCAAGGCAGCATCTCATATTCAACAGAAATCCGGCCCCGTCCAGTCTTGGCTGCCCGCTCCGCCACACACACCTACTGTTCGCCCGGGACCAAATTTCGCCCAAATCCAGCTTGCAACGTCAGGTAGGTTGCTACAGTAAATAATATCATCACATTTTTATAGAGTAGCCATGTGTCTCGATCTTTAATCTTCTACGTAAAGGTGGACTCTTACTGAACTTGAGGAACCGGTGCGGCACTACGGGGTTCGTAGATGACTCAACGAATTTCAGAGATGCAGAACGAATTTTCTTCCGTTTTGTGTATTTTATTGTATTTTTGTGTACTTGTATCTAAATCATTAAAAAAATCGCGAAAATAACCAAACAGTGCCGCAGTGAACAAAAACCCCACAGTGCAGCACCGGTGCCCCAAGTGAAGCGGGAGTACACCTTTAGGATATCTTGGCCGCTAGAACTTGTGAGACATATTTTTGTGCTTCCGCGTTTTTTTCTACTCGCGAGAATCATATGAAGTATTATGGCACCGAAACTACCACAGACTTTATTCAGAATATTACTCTATTTGGCTCGATTGACTTTGTGGATGACAAATTAGAAGAGGTTTACATGAACGCAAAACGAGTACGTTACAACCAAGAATACCTTTTTTTCGGTTATCAGAACGAGAATCCACAAATTTTAAGGTGGGGCTTTTCGTCTCCCTCTGCTTCCAAAAAAAGAAGTCAAACCCAACCTGTTTAGAAATAGCCAACACTAGTATTAGAGTAGAGTATTGTTCATAACTGTCCATTGTTACTTGCATATCTACTACGTTTATACCATGTACTTGCAATTAGCCCTCGGGCACGAACTTGCAAATAAACTTCTTATCTTTCATATTTACTAGATAATAGTAGGGACTTATGTTGAATTGATATAAAGATATTTAATGATGATAGCATGTAAAAAGTTGGCCGCATGGGGCATAACGAAGGGGACACATTGAGTCGGTTTGCTGAAAAAAGTACAAATTTGGAAAATGAGCTGCATATATAAGCCTATTTGCATTTACCAGTACGCATGCGCGGAATTTCCTTAGCAACGAAAAAAGTGAGATAAACAAGTCGCGTTCGACAGGGCAGCGTGTGTCCAGGTTCAATGTTCAAGTGTCGAGATTTTTAGCGTCTACACGGCGTTAACGGCAGCTACCCGCCTGGATCTGATGTTCCAACAATGTCCTGAACTTTGTGTACCTGAAACACCGTGTTCAGTTTCGCTTCAGAGGAATTAACGGTACGTTTTTTGACGGTATCCAAGCAAGTGTCACCATAGTTAGTGATAACGCATGCATCCCTCCCCCATGCACGATGCCATCTATCTTTGCCGCTTACTTCTAGAATTTCTGTCCCTTCTCACTACAACCAGGTTTTTGTCTGTAAAGGTTACCAGTGTGACATAGTTAGGGAATTTTAACCTACGTATGTTATAAACCGTAAAAATGTTAGCTAAAATGCACGACCTTGTGTCTTCACAATAATGAAAGCCGATATGGTCATTGTCTCGTGATCTCTCGTGTCCGGACATGACCCCGCTTGCACTGACTGAGGAGCTTTCGTACTGTGACCAACACTTCGATTAGAAAGATAAAAAAAAAAGAACCAACAGCGAGTACATTAATAATCGCAGTAAATGGCTTGGATGTCCGTATTAGTATTAAACTGGTGCTTTAGGTTGAAAAATTGTACTAATAAATGTGCAAGCAAGGTCGCTGCAAGTTATGCAAACGTGACGGTGGGGAGGGGTGCATGTAGAATGTGCATTGAAGTGTATTGCGCTTTAAAGCTGTATTTTTTGTTTAAGTGTTGATATTTGCTTTAATGTTTCTTCCTGTTTTTAAGGTGCCGGAGTTCAACATGAGGCTGTGTGCAGTGGTCGGCTGCAGTAATGGAACATATCAACCAAGGCGGTTTCAACCTCCTTGTATCAACTTTAAAAAATGGAAGTCAGGGACATGTCCAAATAAAAACATGGAACAAAAAAGGATTTTGATGATGCAACTGTCCCCATCCTTTCAAGCTATGCATTTCCCACTGACAAGAAAGACCCATGGTCGGACAAAACTGTTCTTGCTCACAGATTGCCAACACTTGGGTTCGCTTCCTGTCTGTTACACTACAACCACTGATAGTATGGCCAAGTAGAGCTGCAATTTCCAAGACCTTGCCACCACAGTTCAAGAAACAATGTAGTAGAATAAGATGCATAATTGATTGTACAGAAATATTTATTGAGAGACCTATAGCCTAGATCTTTAGACTTACAAGCCTCCACATGGTATGACTATAAAAACACAATACTTTAAAGCCGTTTGTAGGGATCACACCAAATGGGCACATCTCCTTTCTTTCAAAGACCTATGGCAGAAGAGCCTCTGATGTGTTCCTTACCTGGGACTGTGGCTTTTTAGATTTGGTTGATCCAAATGACGTTATAAAAATAATGGCAGATAGGGGATTTCCAATCCAGGAGGACCTGATGCTGCTGAATGCAACACTAGAAATACCACCAGCAGCATAGGGGAGGCGACACATGACAAGAGACAAAGTAAAGAAAACAAAAACTGTTGCAAACTTGAGGATCCGCGTAGAGCGTGCTAACAATCGGCTGAAGGACTTCAAAATCCTGGAGGGTACATTTCCCATAACACTCATGTCAGCAGTAGATGACATTATCAAGGTCTGTGCTGCATTGGTTCGGAACCTGCAGCCAGACTTGGTCAAATAAACAGTCGGCATACAAGCCATTCAAGTTGGCAGAGATAAACTGTATTGAATTGCTGGCAGTTGAGTGCCAGTGACTTTTTTAATGATCCTTTACTGATTATGTTGTGATAGCAGGAAACTGTGACCGATGATAATAATGACAATGTAATGAAGATGTAATAGATAAAAGTGGATCCTTTCTGTAACATGTCCTCAAATGTATTCTCAAACATTTTTCATACATTAAGTTGTGAGTTCTGTACATTTATGCTGCCATACTGGTGGTGATGTAGGAACATATTTTTTTGAATAAAATCAACGGGATCTTACTTTTGCCTTTGTTCATGAAGTGGCTAGTGTAATGGGAAATGATTTATCGAACAGACAAACTAACAAACTAGCAGTAGGAGCTCACAATAATTATGTTTTCCCGATAAGATGAAAATTGCTCTTGCTGGTGTCTTCTTTTCATGTCTTTTTCTACTGTCAGGAACCAATCAGTGCTTATAACTGCCATGAACCAATCAATTTTAGAACTGCATGAGCAAATTAGCAGTATAACTATGAAGAACCGTCCTGTGTCTTAGCTCTTCATGTGTATAAACTTCCGCCTCCTCATCCATTACGGCCGGAACGAAAATGAAAAAAAAAACTCCACTTTAATACTTATACTGTCACTACTAGTGTCAGTAAAACACAAACACACGTCTTACACCAGACTTCAAAAACTTATTATCTTTATTCTTAACTGACAGTTCTAGAATCTTCTTTAGAACAGGTGTACGTTCGTACCTGTCAGGTGGGAACACCTGCGGCGCCGCACGGCGCGACGCGGAGCGCCATCTCCTTAAACAAACGCTGACACTACACACGCGTGACGCAACACTGGGTTGGCAAGTTATCTCTCAAAATGGCGGATTTTACCCGTCATGCATTTCGCGCCGGTAATTGCGAATAGGCTTATTGCCAGCGGACGAGGCCACCAAGGCTAGAAGTGACACGGAAATTAATTTCGCAGACAATTTCTTAGAATTTGCAACTGCGTATGTGTACACGTCACAACAAAGCCATGGCAACCAATGTCGTTTTTATCAGAAATCACCCAACCATTCCCGACCAATGACAACCGGTAACTACCAAGCAATATTCAACAAAAATCAGGCCCCATCCAATATTATTTGCCCAGTCCACCTCACACACACCTAGTATTCAGCCGGACCCAAATTTAGCAAAAAAATTGGCTTTCAAAGGCAGGTACTTTGCTACGGTACACAGATCGTCACGTTTTTATTGATTAGTGTTCATGTCTTGATAACTTTCTAGATCTTTAATTTTCTACGTTAGGATATCTTGGACACCAGAGCTTCTGATATATATTTTGGGCAACGTCCATGTTTTTCTGCTGTCGAGATTGTGGCAATACCACTGTTTTCAAAATATTCTACTCTGTTTTGCGTGATTGATTTTTATGGATAGAAAATTATAGTTTTCATGAATGCAAAATGAATACATGACAACTAAGAATACTGTAAATGCATTTAATTTCGCAGGGATTTAATTTCGCGGTAGCGGAAAAATGGACATTTCGCGGTGGATTTAATTTCGCGGTAGCGCCATCCCGCGAAATTCAATGCATTTTCAGCACTGCACTGTAGTCACGAACTGCCGTATAAAACCCGGCGCCTCTACAAACCGCCAGTCGGAAAACACTTGCTGGTTACCCGGTAAGGGTCCTATACAGACGGATAGAACAGTTTCCATGCTTTTGACTTGTTCTTGCGTGAGCTACTGTTACTGATCTAATCGTATCTACCCTCTCAATACGTAATAGTATACAGTAGTACGACCTTTGTATCATGGTGAACATACTGTACAGTACTGTAATACAGTTGGTCGTATGAAAAAAATACATGTGTGTCTTCACCGTAGTAAGTATGTCAAACATTTCATTGTACAGTGACAAAGACAGTAGTAGTATGTACATGGAGAGGAAAAGGGGCACCTTAGGCGGCGCCAGCAGACGAAATATTCGCGGTGGACTTAATTTCGCGGTGAAGCGGCCGCCGCGAAAACCGCGAATATTAATCCACCGCGAATATTTCTGCATTTACAGTACTCCTTTCAGCGAAGATATTCTCAAGATTTAAATGGCTGTTGAACTGATGTACAAAAAGATGTTGTATAACCACATGGTGCTATTTTACTTAGATTAAGTTAGAAACCAGTTCAACTGCACGTTTATCTCTTAACATGGAGTTATAGTAGTTTCTCATTGACAATGCAACAAGAGATCTTCATTTGCACAATAAATATCCATCTACATTCTTCCTTTTCTGAGTTACATATGTGACAAGTTTGAGCTATCTACCACCCACGACCAGAACACTTGATATCAAAAGTTCCACTAAAGTACCCTAGAAAGCCGCAAGGGGGCCATTATCGAACCTGACCTTCGTTTTCCTAACCTATCATCGGGATCCCTCCACAGCTTCTCGAGTTAAGATGTTGGCAACATACAGATAAACTACGAAGTGATAGAAAAAGAATACTCCATTCATCACTCCAATGTACATTGAGCAAGGCCATCTGTAGCCTGATTTAATCGCGCTTCTTAGGCCCGTCCTACATTGCCACGCCCATCAACCTACCAGCTCCGGATAGCGGAGTTTGCGTTACACAGACTAGGCCATCTGAAGTGTGTTTAGAGCTACTTTGCCTCCGTATAACCATTAACGGTTGTTCATTTGTTTCTTTCTTTGCTTGTTGATTTCTTTGTTTCGTTGTTGTTTCTGTAGGACGTTCCTTGAAAGAAGAGACGAAATGAAATTGATGACCTGCCTCATCTTCCTGACGCTGTGGACAACCACATCACTTAAAACGCTTAACTTCAAAGGCGGTAATTTAACCCACGTCCCCATAGAATCCATGACACCAGACGCCCATACTGTCAAGCTGTCAGATAACCAAATAACCGACCTCAGCTCTTTTAACAAAACCCCTCATGTACGATACCTATTAATTGACAAGAATAAGGTGAACAAAATATCATACCAAACATTTCAAGGCCTTCGCGAACTAGCCTTTCTCGATCTTGACAGAAATCACATCACTTCCCTTCCTGATTTCACATTCTTCACCCTCACCACGATGACCGACCTTATCCTTTCCAATAACTTCATCTCAGTTGTGTCAGAAAAAGCTTTTTGCGGTCTGAAAAGTCTAGAATTTCTGGAGCTTTCCGGAAACCGCATTTCCGTATTTCCGAAGCAGGCCATCAAATGGATCCCTAGTAAGCATCTGTATTCTGTTTTACTCAGAGAAAACAACATCAGAAACATGCATACGTATATATATGATATAAAACCAATACATCCATTCACTACTTTCGATTTACAGGGCAACCCTTTGCGTTGTCTAGAGAAACCTACCGACAATGAGGATCGTTCTAACCCTACGGCGATTCCGCATATATCAAGTATAAAATATATACATCAAAGAATAAAACTAGTCAGATACAGGATATATACAGAACATAATCACTCCTTTGTTCAAAAAGGGCACTTCATCAAAAGTCGTTATGAGCACTTGGGTGTTCTACCCATAATTTTGTCTACATTTGAGAAAAATACAATCTTCCTGCCGTTGGCTTCCACCATATCTGATGCTCATCTGTTCTACTGGAACACTCCCACAGGACGAACTTCCGTTAAATCTAAGAGAGAACCATTTGCGGTCGACAACTTCGCTGCTAAAGACTCCGGTGTATACACTTGTGTAGTGGACACAGGCAGTATCCAGATCAAATACGATGTGATTTTATGTATGATTCCGAAACCTAAAACCAAAAAGAAACACCAATCCAGCTTAGAAAAAGTACCAGTGAAAAATAACACCAACATTTGTGTAGCATCCAAAAACCACTCCTTGATACCGTCAGGATCATCCGATCAGAACTTCTGTATTCTTAGCAATATGACTTCAGATACAAACGATACCAAGGCTCACAGAGCCACCTACATTGG
This sequence comes from Branchiostoma floridae x Branchiostoma belcheri, assembly GCA_019207045.1. Classification (NCBI taxonomy): domain Eukaryota; kingdom Metazoa; phylum Chordata; class Leptocardii; order Amphioxiformes; family Branchiostomatidae; genus Branchiostoma; species Branchiostoma floridae x Branchiostoma belcheri. The sequence goes on from CM033031.1 coordinate 7,105,256, forward strand.
TCCCATTACCGTGGCTAATGTCCTTATCGCAATGTTGCTCACGGCTGTGTTTTGTTGCATGAAACAACGTGCAAACACGGCTGCAGCAGCCGTACAGGTCGCACTGCAAGCCATGGCTGTATGTAACCCTGTAAATGCTATGGTAGACGTAGACGTAGAGGAGGAAGCGAATACAAATGCTAACTTTCCTCAAAGTTTGCGATGCGATAAAACCCAGTCAGCTGCAGAAGCTACTGGTACATCCCATTGCGTGCCAGAATCTGTTACGACACATACTGCAGAAGCAGAAATTCATATCTACAGCAACGACGACACATCCGCCTATAGTGATGACGATGAGGAGGCCCTACACCACCAGTACGCTTCAGCTGCTCCGCCTCCCGTGCCAGACGACGATGATGATGACAGCAACCCAGGACAGGAGACGACAGGGTACTCTACAGAAATGGTCCAAGAAGACGATTCGACTTCCCAGACTGTGTCTGGCGACGAACATAATCCTTACGGGATAGCAGCTGCAAATATAGTGTATCAGGCAACAGCTGTGCATCGCAGTCTGTCCCATGATAACCCGACTGCTGTACAGCAAAGCCTGTCCCATGGTTATCCTACTACTGTACAGCAAAGCCTGTCCTATGGTAATCCTACTGCTACACGGCAAAGCTTGTCCTATGATAATCCTGCAGTAAATTACTCTGTTGCGAATGCAAATGACGTCGAGATGGACTCCCATCTTTCGACAAAAACCTTGTACGAGCAGCAAACCGCCTCTGCCTGTCCCGCTGAGGCAGCTGTGAATCCTCTGTACGGAAGTGGACCAGTATCTGCTCAATAACAATATGAGCGTCTTTTATTTAAAAAGAAAAATCATTGAGGGAGTTAGCGATGGATAGGGACAGTCACACGGTTAAAATAGATACAATCAGCCCATTGATTACTTTTCTGACGACTTCCAAACACACACAAGTACACAATTAAACACACATAAGGCCATGTTGATTTGATTATATGGATGACATCCTCCAGGAACTCCAAAATTGATGCGAGCGAGCGAATAAAAAAAAAGTTTGGCAAAAAAAAAAAGTTGCCTTCAGTATGAAATCAAAGTGGCCAGGAAGGTTGAACATAGGACTAAACACACATAGTATGGTATACCAACAGTTAGGTGTAGGGACCAGCACATCATACGGGTGCAAAACATTTTTTTCTTCTTGGACCAATCCAAAAAAAAAACAGACCTGAAAAAAAAACAGAGGAACAGGTTTCGCCAATTACAAAATGGACACACTATGTCGGCAGCCATTTGGGGTCTAACCGGGGGGCTAAGAAGACAACAAGAGCGAAGTCAAGTAGAGTTTATAGTCAATTGCACCAAGTTTCTACAGTCAAAGGTACAGAGACAGTTAGCCTTTATTACATGGAGATGGGATTTCAAAATGCAGTGGGAGTCCAATAATCCACCAAACAGATTCCTTTGTAGCAAAATTGACCAATTACCATTGTTTTGAGTATTGCCAGTTCTCAAGTTTCCACAGACAATCAGGTCCAGGTTCATGTCCGACCTTGAAATGATCCTCTGGACCTGAATTTTCTGTACTGGTACCTCCCCCAACCAATTCTTTGACTTTAGATTCATTTTGGCATTCTGTGGCATTAGTTATCTGTTTTCTGATACTTTTTTTCAATCTACGGAATATTTGTGCTCATTTTACAGCTGCTTTACACAATTTATTGTGTGGTCGAAAACTTTTTTTTTTTGGAAATGGCTGAAAATTGGTGCGAGCGCGGATGTCATCCATATAATCAAATCAACGTGGCCTAATATAATGATACTATATACATTTTCACAAATATATATATATATATAAACACATTAAGAATAAACATGTATAAGAACATGTACAATTTGTATTAGAGAAATGCATTTGCTTAGGAATTGAAGAGGGCGAGTTCCACGGCATTTGTCTACTTTGCTTTTTACCTCCATGAAATGTCATGGAATGGAGGTTATATTTTCTGTTATGTGTCTCTGTCTGTGTAGATGATTACTCAAGAACGGCTGGATGGATTGGTTTCATACTTGTTGTGTTGGTGGGGTGTGATGAAAGCTCGAATCGATGAGATTTTGGGAGCCGTATCTGTCGTTATAATCGATGTAATAATATCAGAAATCACCCCTATATTTGAGATATATTGGTACAGGCATCGTGCTTTATGTGTTTGTTAATGGGCTTAGCTCCAAGCAGATGGTGAGGTGACAGCTGTTTGGGGAACCCCGAGTTTTTTTAATATGATAATTAGTTTTATTTATGTCTGCTTAGGATATCATGGAGATGTGAAGCGTAAGTATAATTGTAAGAAGTTGAGGTACATTTAACGATAATGCTTAACAGGTATGGATGTCTCACATACTGTACTGCTGATTTGAGTGACATGGTGATTAAAATGCCATTAGGTCCTCTCATCTGGGTTGGGTGTCAGAAGTTTTATGGGCGAAACAGATGTTCTGATTTTGTTACGATAAGGGACAGTTGTTAGTTGTCTCTTTCGTAGCCAATGGTACTTGTTTTTTAGCAGGCGGGGTTGGCGCCAAGTATTCATCTTACAGTTGGTGTAGGGCTGTCAGAGGAAAGTGTGCATCTCGTTTTTGTACCGTGTGAACAGCTAATGTTATGACATATTGGTGGAAAATCAAATCACCATCTGACTAAAGTTGGCCACATCCCTTCTTCTTTCTGAGTTTCCCAACTTCCTCCCACCACACAGCTCTGAGGCACATAGTCGAACCTCAATAATGCTGACAACCTTAGACATTTTAAATGCCAAACATCAAGCTTAAGGAACACCACGCTACCATATGCCGTCGACCTCTTAAACACACATTACACAATTAAGTGTCACATTTTGATAATTACTAATCAGATGGACATCCTCTGTGTCATTAAATAAATACACCACTACTTTCCCATAACATTTATATTATATAACCATTACTCTCAAATACAACCGACTATAAACATACATACCATCCACAAAAAAGCAATAAATATTTCATGGAGGTATGAGGTCCCCTAACTCTAGTTTGTTACTGTACAAGTAATGGTAATTGATTAGATGTTGTTCACTACTTTTGGAACTGCCTCCTAGTTCCAAGTATTGTGTTATTGTGAAAAAAGGTTTCCATTTAATATACATAATGTATATAACCAACTTGATCAGAGTGATGCAGTTGTATTGTGTGATGGCTAGTGCATTCATTAAAAGCGGGTATAACGTAACTACATAATGTATATGTACATGTAGACATCTTACGACTTGCAATTATCATGCAACAGGTTTACCAGCTTTACTTTCTGGTTGAAAATCCTATAATGTCAAATGGTATTCTAGTAATGAAGTATCTGTAGATGCTTGAGTCGGGTCTACCGAAAGTGCGAAAAGGAACGAAAAGGAACGAAAAGGAACGAAAAGGAACGAAAAGGAACGAAAAGGAACGAAAAGGAACGAAAAGGAACGAAAAGGAACGAAAAGGAACGAAAAGGAACGAAAAGGAACGAAAAGGAAAGTACCGAAAGTGCGAAAAGGAACGAAAAGGAGCAAACGTTCCTTTTCGTTCCTTTTCGTTCCTTTTCGCACTTTCGGTACTTTCCTTTTCGTTCCTTTTCGCACTTTCGGTACTTTCCTTTTCGCACTTTCGCTACCGAAAGTGCGAAAAGGAGTGAAAAGGAACGGAGTATGAAGCAAACTTAAATAAAATCAATGAGAATATAAGGAATCGGTACTGCGGGCGTTAGAAGCCTATGAAACGTGTTTTATTTTACCGAGAATTTGACATTATCAAATTTTTACAGCGCTGTTTCAGGCTGTTGTTTTTGTGTGGCTAAATTATTCTTTGAAGATCTGCGAAATACAAAGAAACGGAACTGAGATAAGAAAGTAAGGACTAAAATTCAGTGGGTGGTAGATAAATATCGATTATTATACATTTTCAGGATGAGGCAAGATTGTAACGTTGTTGTTGTATTTGGGTGGCTTTTATTCTCCCTAGAGGGCAGCCCCGCATGCAAATGACCCGCGAAATCCGGTCAGGAAAGATATGCTAATAAACTGCTGCTCCACGAGCATGACAGCTCCTTTCAACAGGGCCAACAACATGGTTTTCTGGAGACTGGAGACATATCTTCTCGCTCGTTCACAACGAAAGAAAAGCTGTGAAAGGATAGACATATATACATTGTACCAAAGAGATTTCATCAAGTTGTACCATGAGTATTCATCATTTTGGCGGGAAGAAAGGTGCCAACGTGAGGAATTTGTGCAAAGGATATTGGGAAATACAATTTCTGTCAACAATTTTCCGTCATATTCAATACAAATAAATTTCTGCCTCTTGCGACCGACATCAGGCCCTCGCTGATGACAAAAAAAATCCCAATGCCGGGTTTAGATGTCCTGGTTGCAAAACAAATTTAAGGCGTTGTATTAATATTAATGAAAGTGTAAAAAAAAAGGAAGGAAAAATAATTCTCAACATGCTGGGCTCGAACTTCCGATCGTCGACTTCCCTGGGTTCGAACATGCGACCTATATTTCTCTAAGGTCAAGTTCTTGCAAATTGTGCAATACATATACTTGTAACTTTGCTAGCATTGCATTTTTTAAACAACTATATCCACATAGCATGGCTTTTTATGATAAAATATGCGCAATCGTTCTCGACATAATCCATTTCTTCTTGTGAAATTTTATAATATAAATGTAATATGGATATTCTAAGGAATGTTATAACCACATTAACAAGTAGATGAGCATAGATATGCATAGATAGGTCTCATCAATATCCATTCCTCCATTGAACCATTGGGGCTATAGGAATTTCGTGGAGCAAGCCGCAAAATGCCAAAGTAAAGCCCGTTTCATATGCATTTGCCGATCACAGTTTACCGTTGCCTTACATTACCATTGATTTTATTTCAAGTTGCTTCATACTTCGTTCCTATCCGATCTTTTCGTTCCTTTTCGCAAGTTCGGTAGTGAAAGTGCGAAAAGGAACGAAAAGGAACGAAAAGGAAAGTACCGAAAGTGCGAAAAGGAACGAAAAGGAACGAAAAGGAAAGTACCGAAAGTGCGAAAAGGAACGAAAAGGAACGTTTGCTCCTTTTCGTTCCTTTTCGTTCCTTTTCGTTCCTTTTCGCACTTTCGGTACTTTCCTTTTCGTTCCTTTTCGTTCCTTTTCGTTCCTTTTCGTTCCTTTTCGTTCCTTTTCGTTCCTTTTCGTTCCTTTTCGTTCCTTTTCGCACTTTCGGTACACCGCTTGAGTCCGAGAAAAAAAAGCGATCTAAAGGTTTTAACATCGATAAAACTACCAGTCCTTGAGATTAATGCACATGACATTATGTTCTGTTGAACATAATTGATCATCAATACTGCTTGGACATCGTTTGTATTGTTTTCTTGACAACTTTCGACAACTACAATAAACTTCGCAAAGTCAACTTGATTTTGTTTTGGTTTTGCATTTCTTAGCAACTAATCATTATCATTTAATCAACACCACACATCAAAGGATTCTCTGTTTTCTTCTGCGTGTTCTACATTAATCGTTTACCAGAGACAGAGTCTGTCGTGTACACAACCACCTGTCCGAAGAGGTTGCGTTAACACTGCTAGTAATTAAATATCCATAGATGCTTGGGCCTGATAAAAAAGCGCGGGCTTTAGCATGGCGAAAACTACTAGTCTTTTACATTAATGCACAAGTTCTGTGGAATACGATTGTTCATCAATACAAGTATACAATCGCTGTTTTGCATCGACTGCATTTGGTATTGCCTGTTTAGCGTCACTAAATCGATTGCGAAAACTTCAGTCAACTTTGATCAACTTTGCAAAGCTTCAAAAACATTTTGTGTTTTGTGGGAATAGATGAATTTCATATATACACCATACATCAGAGATGAACTTGTTTTCTTCTCATGCTTGTGCTTGAGAAAGCAAGACAATCCGGAAATATTAGGCCACGACCTCATTTGCAACGATGCCCACCGTGAGTGGGCATGTGGCCCCGGCTGGGGTTTGAAGAAACAACTTGTTCCCGGTGGACTGTCTGGTAGAGTTGTCATCGTAGGTGACGCCGTCCATCTGTCACCAGGACCAAGGTTGATTTTAACTCAGAGTTTTAAAAAATGGCCATAGCCCCATAAACCGCAGTGTGCAGGTCCAGGGCAAAATCTACTATGACTTGGGTGCCAACGAGTGGTAGAATATATGTATACATGGGGCAGGACATTCATAGAGACATAGAGGACTTGGAAAAAGCCGACATCAGATTGGAAAGAAGTTTAGGGCGTGGCGGCGGGAACTTGCTGCCTAATGTACCCGTAGGTACCATGATGAAGACATAAGATCTAAGGTGAGGTTAACCTCCGGTAACCCTTAGTTGAATCAGCTCTTGTAGCCAAATTTGCTTACCTGCATTACAGCAGCAGGCCAAAACACAGGAAACTAAACTATGTCACCGAGAGGAAGCACAGAGCGCTCCCCACAGAACTTCATCTTGACTGGTAGCTTCAGGATCTGTTTTTCATTGAAGTGAACGGATTTAATCATTCGAACCTGACAATGACTCGGGGCTCGGATGTCTTCCAAAAAGGGATAGAAAACGTCACGTGTACAGACATTGGTCGTGGAGGAGTAAATAGGGGTGAGGGGTTGTGAGTAAATGGATTTGTATATTACTGTACCAAGCGAGTGAGCTTGTGAGTGAGCTTATGAAAGAGCTTGTGCACGGTGGCTCATAGTGAACTTATGAGCTTGTGAGATTGTGAGTGAGTGACGGAGTGAGTGACGGGGTGAGTGATTTAATGACTATACACCAGATATTATATTCTATGTCATACCTGTGACGCGAAAACGTTCGATACGGGTGTTCCGGACCGTGTGATAACTTCCGTATCACACAGGCTCGAAAGTTGTATCACACAGGCTTCCTTCTAGTAAATAGAACCATTTCGAGCGGGCCGAGTGTGGCACGGTTGGCAATTCGAATACCTGAATCGGACGTTGGAACATTGCTGTTGTAACGCTTTTTGTTCGAGGGCACCAAATTTGTTCCACTTCTGGCGCATTTTGCATCAAAACATGGGTTTTCTCAGGTGGGTATGACATAAATAAAATACAACACGGTGTATTCCGCATCACCCTCGGTCCCAGCCCTTCCGCGGGTCGGATCACCCTTCGGCCGTCGGGCGATCCGACCCGCGGTCGGGCGGGTACCTCGGGTGATACGGAACACACCGTGTTGTATTCTATGTGTATATTATATTATATTATGCATCTGACTGAGTGAGTAAATGAGAGAACAGTCTAGGTCATATTCACAGTAGAAGCAACTGAAGATCATTCGTTCCGTAAATGACCTGGTGTTGTTAGGTTAGTATCAAACACCCCTTGTATTTCCGACAATGGCAGCTTAGTTTGTAATGCGCATGTTTTTAACTACAGGAGTTGTAGAGGTCTGATCTCGGAAAGTGTCGTCGGGTTATCAGAATTTACCCACTCCCTCCTTCAAGCTCTTACTTACTTACTTACTTACTTAGGCTTCGTGATTAATATCACGGGAAATGCATGTAATGACGCATCTCTGCAGAGATACGTATCCTGCATGAACCTGTCGAATGCAGCACTTTTCAATGACACAACTGCATACATGTATACGTTACCATGGCAACCTGTGACGTTTTTCATATTAGAAATCATACTGAACGTCCTCGTACTGTCCATAAATATTAAAGCAGCATTTCATATACAACGGAAACTTGTTCCCAACCAGACCTGTTTGCCAGCTGCGCCACAGACACCAAGTCTTCAGCCCGGGCCGAATCTACCCAAAATTTGGTTTTGCCACTTCAGGTATGTCTCTACGAAACACAATATCGGCATGCTGGTATAGAGAAGTGTTTATGACTTGGTAACTTTCTAGTGATTTTTTAACTACATTTGTTAGGATATATTTGGTCACCATAGCTTCTGAGACAATTTTTGGAGTGATGTCCATGTTTTTCTGCTGACGCGATTCATGTCAAGACAGATGGCACCGACAATACCACTAGCTATGTTCATAAGATTGCACTATTTTCATTTTATGAAAAACAATTTATGCCTACCTATCTGGCATCTCCACTCAACGAGAATTAAGACAAAAGATAAACGGACACACTTGAATTCTTTAGCGGGAATACCAGTGTATTTATTTGGATGACATATATAGAAAAGTTGCCTGAACGCCAACATTAATTCATGATTCCTTGTAACAGACAAAGTTGCAAGAAAAAAACATGCACATGTTTCCAAAAGATGCATGTTTCCACACGCCATCCCCTGTCTAGTATGACCTTGTCCATCCTGTGAGGTGACCTACTTCTACTCTATTTTAAGAATCCGATGGGCCGACAAAACTCACCATCAGCGACTCTGTCACACATCTATACATAACACATTTGTCTAGGACCAACATAAGCAGACGTACCCTTTGTCACTACAAGAATAATAGCCGCTTAAAAAAGATTTTCCTAATCAGACTAGTCATGGTCAACAACGACCAAGACATCACATCAGTTGAGGTTTGTTTTGTCGCGACTGAGATGGAAAAAAAACAGTATAGATTGCATGCCATGGTGAATAGGCACCATTTGTGGGGTAGAGTTAACTAACCAGGGCCAGATCGTTTGTATTTTGGGTTCAAGAAACTCAAGATCTCTTTATAGACGGATGGACCCTTACCCCTTAGGAATTGTGCTGGGACACTAAATATTAAGGTACCATAGCCTTGTTTGAGGCTGTTCGGGCAGTGTGTCTAGACCACAGTATTGGAAGGTGGAGCCCATCCCTCTCCTTCCACCGGCTTTTTATCTCCCCAACCGAAGTCATGCATTCATTTCTATATCCGGCTGAAGAGAGGAAAGTCGTTTTAGTGCCATTTGGAAGGACACAACGTGTAGCAGGGAATTCCAGGAATTGAACTCGTGACATCTCTACCTCGTGTCCGCTAGCATAGCTACTTGGTTATCCGACCGACGTTATTTAATGAGATCTTAAACGAGCTCGAAAAATATTTCCTTGAACATGGCATCAAATTCTCAACGTCAAGTCGGTGAACTGCAGCTCTTTCCCATATTTAGTACAATATATTTCGAGAAGTTTGAAAGCGTTGTATATATAAGATACTGTTCGCGGTGGCTTTATGTTCGCGGTTTTCGCACTGCCACTGGCCGCTTCACTGCGAATTCAAAACAACCGCGAACATTGCCTTATATCTTCCGCTCGCGCCGCCTACGGCACACCCTCTCGCTACATGTACGCGCTATACATTGTCACCATATTGTGATAATGAAATGTTTGAAATACTTGCCACGAATGCTTACAAGACACAAGTTCCATTTCCCCATACGACCTGCTGCATAGCACCATTGTAGAAAACTACGTAGTACTGTGCTACGTATTCAGAGGGTAGATATGTTTAGATAAGTGAAAGTCAAATAAGAGCAGTATTTAACATTTTAAGTCGTTGATATAACTACGACCTCCGCCAAAGCAAACAATCTACCCATTGGGCCATTGTACACGGAAAACGACAGGCCAGGTGTGTTTTAACTTTCACTCTGATTCAACAGTCGTTAATTAATAGTTTCTTTTTCTTTCTTTCTTGTTACTGTAGGAGGTTTCTCGCGACCAGGAATGCCACGAAGATACGAAATGAAATTCATGACTTGCCTCATCTTCCTAACGCTGTGGACAACCACATCACTTAAAACGTTTAATTTCAAAGGCCGTAATTTAACCCACGTCCCCATAGAATCCATGACACCAGACGCCCATACTGTCAAGCTGTCAGATAACCAAATAACCGACCTCAGCTCTTTTAACACAACCCCTCATGTACGATACCTTTTCATTGACAAAAATAAGGTGAACACAATATCATCCCTGACATTTCAAGGTCTTCGCGAGCTAGTCGTTCTTGATCTTGACAGAAATCATGTCTCTTCCCTTTCTGATTTCACATTCTTCACCCTCTCCACGATGACCGATCTTATCCTTTCCAATAACTTCATCTCTGACGTGTCAGAAAACGCCTTTTGCGGTCTGACAAGTCTAGAATTTCTGGAGCTTTCCGGAAACCGCATTTCTGTATTTCCGACGCAGGCCATCAAATGGATCCCTAGTAAGCATCTGTATTCTGTCTTACTCAGAGAAAACAACATCAGAAACATGAAGCATACATTTATGTATGATATAAAACCAATACATCCATTCACTACTTTAGATTTACAGGGCAACCCTTTGCGTTGTGTGGAGAAACCAACCGACAATGGGGATCGTTCTAACTCTACAGCGATGTCATATATTCAGAGCATCAAGCTAGCAGTATATAGGATGCGTACAAAACATAATCGCTCCTTTGTTCAAAAGGGGATATTCGTCAAAAGTCGTTATGAGTACTTAGGTGTTCTACCCATAATTTTGTTTGCATTTGAGAATAGTGCAATCTTTCTGCCGTTGGCTTCCTTTATATCTAATACTGATTCTTTCTACTGGAACACTCCGACAGGACGAACATCCGTTAAATCTATCAGAGAACCGTTTATGGTCGAGAACTTCAGTGATAAAGACTCCGGTGTGTACACTTGTGTAGTGGACAAAGGTATACGTACTATTAGTATCAAGTACAAGTACGATGTGATGATATGTATAATTCCGAAACCCCCAAACGAAAAGAAACACCAACCTAACTCAGAAAATATACCAGTGAAAAATAACACCAACATTTGTGTCACATCAAAAATGACTCCGTCAGGATCATCCGATCAGAAGTTCTGTGTTCTTGGCAATATTACTTCAGAAACAAACGACACACAGGGACCCGACTCTATGCACATTGTCCCCATTATCGTTACTACCATCCTCCTGGCAATGTTGCTCGCCGCTGTGTTTCGTTGCATGAAACAAAATGCTTCCAGAAACACGGCTGGTGCGACAGTGCAGATCGGACTGCAAGCCATGTCTGTACACAACCCTGTAAATGCCATGGTAGACGCAGAGGAGGAAGCGAATACAAATGCTAGCTTTCCTCAAAGTTTGCAGTGTGATGAAGCCCAGACAGTCGCAGAAGCTACTGGTACTTCCCAGTGCCGGACAGAACCTGTTACATCAGGTGCGACACATACTGCAGAAGCAGAGATTCATATCTACAACAACGATGACACATCCACCTATAGTGATGACGATGCGTAGGCAATACACCACCAGTACACTTCAGCTGCTCCGCTTCCATACTATACCAGACTATATGATGATTAAGACGACAACCCACAAATAGGACAAGAGGAACATTGTACCCCCCATATTGTTGATACTGAGTACGGTGACGAACTTGAGCCTTACGGGATAGCGGCAGCAAACGTGGTGTATCAGGCAACAGCTGTCCTATGGTAATTATACAAACAATTACTTTGTTCCGAATCATGGTATCACGTTTCCATTACAGAGCTGCACATGCGTACACTTCAAAACAAAACCATGGCAACCAGTGACGTTTTTTTTAGAAATCATGCGACAATTCGCGACCAATAACAACCGCTTCCTACTGCCAAGCAACATCAATGCAACATATTCATATTCAACAGAAATCCGGCATCACTAAATCTTGGTTGCCCGCTCTGCCACACACACCATTGTTCGTCCGGGACCAAATTTAGCCCAAATTTGGCTTTCAAAATCAGGTAAATTGCTGCGGTACACAATATCGTCACGCTTTCGTAGATTTTATGTCGTAGCTCTTTCTAGCTCTTCTACATTAGGATAGCTTGGCCACTAGAACTTGTGAGACATATTTTTGTGCGGCGTCCGCGTTTTTTCTACCGGCGAGACTCATATTCAGTAGTATGGCACCTAAATAAAGTACCACAGACTGTATTCAGAATGTTACTATACTAAGCGTTATTGATTTCCATGGATGGAAAATCAAAGGCTTTTTACATGAATGCAAAAGGAAGGATACCCTTTTTAGGTTATTATATTTACAAGACAAAGGTAGGAAATTGATACACATATATGATATTTGATATTGATGGCATGTAAAAATTTGGCTGCATGGGGTTTACCGAAGGGGACTCTTTATAACTATACTTATTAGAATATTGCCTCGAACAATGACTTGCTTTTTATATACGTTGGCCTTCTTCTCAGTGCGCCAACAGCAGACATCGAGGAAATCGCCAGGGCAATCATAACAAGGTAAGAATCTCCCCCTCTATTACCTTCTGCCAAGAAATTACTTGCACAGACATTTTTCTTTCCTTGCAATTTTCAAGGACGCAACTCTTGTAGACATTACACAACTGTGTATGCGAACACGTGAGAACAAAACCATGGCGAAAAAAACAGGGATGTATTTAGTTGAAATCATACGTCCACTTCCGACCAATAACAGCCGCTTACCACTGCCAAGCAGTATCAATGCAACATCTCATATTCAACAGAAACGCGGTTCCCTTCTATCTAGGCTACCCCCTTCCTCCACCCCCCCCCCCACACCCAGTACTCTTGTCGGATCAAAATGTAGCTAAAAATTGACTGGAACTTCAGGTACGTTGCAACATTACACAATACTTTAACACTTTCAAAATTGTTTAACCCTTCCTCGTTAGGTCATATTTTTGTAGAAAAACGAAGACTCAAATGAAGTAGTATGGTACCGGATCTACCACAGACAGTATTCAGAATATTACTCTACTTCAGGTGATTGATTTCAAGGGATGGAAAATTACAAGCAGTTTACATGAATGCAAAACCCCTACATTACAACAAAGAATACCTTTTTCGGTTATCATACTTGCAAGAAAGAAATAGGGACGGATGTTGAACTGATATACATACGATACATACTAGAAAGGCTGTGAGAGCAAATACAGCATATTTCTCCCATACCTATGGTATAGCTGAAATATACATATTTGAAGTTGATGACAAGTTATAACTATACAATACAGTCATCGGTTTGCTGAAAGAGGTAGAAATTTGCCAAATGAGCTACACATTTTGCCAGCAAACGTACCCCACAAAGGCTAGAAGAAACTCTTTGATCCAATATTCGTTAACGGTTTTTTTCATTCGTTTCTTTCCTTGCTTGCATGTTTATTTGTCTGTTTGATTATATTTCAGCCATTCCATAGGTATGGTGAAATATATCGATTCGTAATGTTTCTTTCTTTCTTTCTCCTGTCAAATCTTCAAATCGAATCATCTCCGTCGTTCCTGAACCGAATGACCTGAAATTTGGCACAAGGGTAGAGTGGGCCAATACCCTTGGGAGGTTTTTTTCTTCTTTTTTTATCATTTTTTTTCATATTTGCCTTTAAAATGATTTTATTCAAGTTTTTGGCAATTTTTATGTACATTTTGGCCCCCTGTACCCTGGTAATACAGCCGAATGACCTGAAATTCGGTACAGAGGTCCCTTGATCATATCGCCACCAAGATCCAATAACAGTTTTGGCATGCGGTACAACAAAATCCTTAATTTTGCCATTTTTTTGCCAAAAATGACAATGACATTTTTGGCTCCTTTACCCTGTGTAGGAGTGCCATCTACATGTGCGCACATGAATGAAATAACACTTTTGGAATACAGTACAACGAAATGCTTAATTTGGAGATTTTTTGGCCATCGTTTGACCAAAAACGTACACTTTTGGCTCCCGCTCCCTGGTCTTACAACCAAATGACCTACATTTTGGTAGATAGGTGACTATATATTTATTCAAAGGGCCCATGTATAATTTCCGGCATACACCACTTCAAAATGATATATTTGGGGATTTTTCTGTAATTTTCCAATGGCAAGACACACTCCCACCTGAAGACAGCATGTGCACATGTCTATATACTAGTAACTTGATTAAAGGTCTTCATTCATTCATTAATGAATATCCCGAAGAAGATTTGGCAGCCAATCAGTGAGCCTGGTGTTATCTGGAAGAGTCCATGCTGGCATGGAGGGGTACATTTTGTTTGTTAAATTCATCTTTGGACTGTCGATTATAGAAAGTCTCTCAGTGTGAGTATTTTTGAACTGGTCTATTTTGCTTAGTTCAATTTTGCTTAGTTCAACTTTGGACTGGGTTTCTTAATCAAAAGGCAATGTTTTTATTGGAAGTATTTCTGGACTGGTCTATTGCACCAATTCACATGGGGCGCACTGGAAGAGTCCATCCTTGCACTGGGAATTTTGTAAGATCCATTTATGGGCTAAAGTGTCATTAGTAGAAGTGACTTTTAAGCAAAAGTGTTCCATTTCTGCACATGGGTGATTTTGGAATAGTCTATTGTTGCATGGTGAGGGAGATGGCTGAAATATGCTGTAGTTGCTCTCAAGCAAATGTCGGCAGTTCTAGTTGTTTGTTTGTTTGTTGTTTCTGTAGGACGTTTTTGTACAGCAAAGAAGTACAAAATTTCTTCTGCGTGTTCTATGTCAATATTTTACCAGACAGCGTCTTCTATTAATAGAACCATCTGTCCGAAAAGGTGGCATTAACACTGTTTGCAAGTAATTAAGTATCCACAGATGCTTGCTAAAGCTAAAAGCTAAAGTTGCCATGCATCACATAGTGATGCGTAGGCCCGGCGGCCATCTCCGTTTTTAAGCCCTGGGGTCACACACATATAAGTCACTACAGTAGGGGGCCAGTCCACCGGTAGTGAAGTGTGTTTAGCTTCCATACTCTTCCTCTTTGCAGAGAAAGAAGTATGTACCATTTTTAAGAGTCTTTGGTATGAGCCGGCTACAACATCCAGTCTTCCTTGGTGGTCTCCCATCCAAGTACTGTCTGGACTGCACGTTGCTTAACTTCCGAAATCGAGGGATCGGGTGTACCAACGCGCCAATGCTTTCCAGTCTTTGACATCAATGCATATTCATTGGAATACCATAATTTGGTTTGGTCATCGAATGCATTGGTATTGCCTGTTAAGTGTCACACAATCTATTGCGAAAACTTCAGACAAATATTACGACGGAACCATTGGAGTGTTCACCGTAGGTAACGGCGACTAGGTGTCCCAGGTTGATTTTTAAATGAGATTTTAAAAATACTATAGGGACATGCATATGGCCGTAGCCCAAAAAAGACAGGGTGCAGGTCTAGGGCAAACTCTACTATGACTACAATGACTTGGGTGCCAGCGAGTGGTACTCGTTTAATGTATGCACACATGGGACTGGACCGTCATGTAGGCATAGAGAACTTAGAAAAGAGCCGACATCAGATTAGAAAGTTAAGTCAGCTGACGAAAATTTGTGGAGACTTGCTGCCCTGAAGGCACATAATGAGAACCTAGGGTCTAATGTGAGGTTAAACTCTGGAAACCAACTCTGAAAACCCTCAGTTGAATTAGCCTCATGTAGCCAGAATAATTCCCTACCTGCCTTACAGCCGCAGGCCAAAACACAGGAAAGGAAACTATGTCACCGAAAGGAAGCAGAGAGCACTCCCCACGGAACTTCATCTTGTCTGGTAGCTTCAGGATCTGTTTTTCATCAGAGCTGAACGGATTTAATCGTTCCAACCTGACAATGACCCGGGGCTCGGATGTCTTCCAGAAGAGGGATAGAAAACGTCACGTGTACAGAAAGTAAGGGTCGTGTGTGGTAGAGTGAGGGAGGGAGAGAGTTGGTAAATGTGTGAGTAAAAGAATGGAAGAGGAAGAGCATCGGTTGTAATATCATAGACGTGTTGTGAGGACGCATCCTGAAAAATATCCTGAAAAGAAACTTATGAATAATCAAAGCACCACTTTTCCATGACAGCTGCATATATGTACACAACACGGGAAACCCATGGCAACCAGTGACGTTTGTTTTATTAGAAACCATACGATCATTCCCGGCCAATAACGGCCACGTGCTGTCTAGCAACATTAGCATAGCATTTCATATACAACAGAAACTTGTTCCTATCCAGACCTGCTTGCCTGCTGCGCCACAGACACCACTTCTTCAGCCGGGGCCGAATCTACCCAAAATTTGTTTCTACCACTTCAGGTATGTCACTACGTTACACAATATCGCCACGCTTGTATAGAGAAGTGTTCATGTCTTCATAAATTCCTTTCAACCTTCAACGTCAGGATACCTTTGGCTCGGCGCTTCTGAAACAATTATTATTTTTTATTAGGATGTTCATGTTTTCTACTGACGCAATCCATGTGAAGCTAGATGGCACCGACAATACCACTATCTTTGTTCATACTATTGCATAACTATTTATTTGGATAAGACATATCAGAAAGTTGCATGAACGCCAACATTGATTCAGAATTCCTTGTAACTGACAAGATTGCAAGAAAAATGTGCGCATGGATTCGGAGAAGGCATAACGTGTATATAACAAATTTGCCTAGGACCAACATGGACAGACGTGTCCTTTGTTACTATTAGAGGAAGATTAGCTGAAAATGGTTATTGCTGGTCAGTAGTGATCGACGATGACCAAGAGATCACCAGGTACGGTTCGTCCAGTCATGGCAGTCATGGGTGTAAAAACAATTATTAGAAACTGCATGACATGGTGAAATAGGCCGCGCTATTTGTAGGGTTAGCTGACCATAGATCCGGATAGGGTATGTGTATCTATGGTTACGGCACTGTATTGACGGGTGCACGCTTACCGTTATTGGGAAGTATGCTGGGTCCTAAAGGTAAAGGTAAGGGTAGTCTCAGGGCCTTTATTTTGAGGCCGTAGGTGCAGTGGGTTGTTATCCACTGTATTTAGGGCACAGCACTGGTAAGCGAAGCCTGCCCCTGTCGATTTCTACATCTGGGTAAAGTGAGGAAAGTCAGGTTATGGGACATTTATGAAGGTTAGACATCCAGGTTTAAGCAATGTTCAAATACAATTCAATCTCTACAACTTGATAAAAAAACGGTATTTACCTCCGGACGTTTCGAGTGTCATCCATCACTCTTCTTCAGCGTCACTAGAATGAACTAGCAGAACAATTCCATACAAGTACAACTAACAAGAAAACTGGTTTAACCACTAAATCGTTAGGATCCTATGCAAAAAGTAATTCAAATGTAATAATGTTAGCATAGTTTCAGGTTATGGGAATTTCCGAAGGATACAACGACTAGCAGAATTGGCAGGAATCGAACAAGTGACCTCTCCATGTCGTGTCCGATACCATACATACATTATCTACCGGAGGTCGGGACCAGGCTAGTACACATTTTACCCCAAAGATCCCTGTCTAACATTGCTTTTTCTAAGTTCACAAATTCAATACCACTATCTAAAATGCCCGCAAATGTCTGCAATGTACCCGGTCACTCGGTTTCCATAGGAGATCAGACAAGACTATTTCGTCTTTGGCTCGACAACCATGTCCCACCAATTTTATCATGCAGTGAGTCAGCTTCAGAGATAGCCTTGGAAGACTTCCATAAATTGTTTCAAGAGTAGCATGTTGACTTATATAGAAATATTCTGTGCTCTGCGAAGGAACTTAGTCCGCTAGCATAGCCACTCGGCCAACCGACGCCACATAATGGCACCCTGAATTAATGAGCGCGACAATATCAGCAAAGCGAACAATCCATCCAATAATTCATTGCGCAAGGAAAAGGGCCAGCTGTGTTTTAAACTTTCAATCTAATTCAACTGTCTTTAATGCGTGCTTTCTTTCCCTCTTTCTCTCTTGTTTCTGTAGGAGGTTTCTCGCGACAAGGAATGCTGTCAAGATACGAAATGAAATCCGTGCCTTGCCTCATCCTCTTGACACTGTGGACCACCTCAGCACTTAAAACGTTAACGGTTAACTTTAAAGGCCGTAACTTAACCCACGTCCCCATAGAATCCATGACACCAGACGCCCATACTGTCAAGCTGTCAGATAACCAAATAACCCACCTCAGCTCTTTTAACACAACCCCTCATGTACGATACCTTTACGTTGACAAAAATAAGGTGAACAAAATATCACCCCTGACCTTCCAAGGTCTTCGAGAACTAGTCTTTCTTGATCTTGACAGAAATCACATCGCTCTTCTCTCTGATTTCACATTCTTTCCCCTATCCACGATGACCGATCTTATCCTTTCCAATAACTTTATCTCTGCCGTGTCAGAAAACGCCTTTTGCGGTCTGGCAAGTCTAGAATTCCTGGAGCTTTCCGGAAACCGCATTTCTGTATTTCCGACGCAGGCCATCAAATTGATCCCAAGTAACCATCTGTACTATGTCTTACTCAGAGAAAACATCATCAGACAAATGAAGCATACATATATATATGATATAAAATCAATACATCCGTTCAGTACTTTCGATTTACAGGGCAACCCTTTGCTTTGCGTTGTGTACAGAAACCAACCGAATATGCTGATCGCTCTAACTCTACGGCGATTTCGTATATATCAAATAAGAGCATAAGTATAAAAATATTGCTATACTGGATGCATACAAAACACAATAACTCCTTTGTTAAAAAAGGACACTTCTTCAAAAGTTCTTATGAGTACTTGGGTGTTCTACCTACAACTTTGTTTGCATTTGAGAATCATACAATCCTTTTGCCGTTGTCTCCCACCATATCTGACACTGATTCGTTCTACTGGAACACTCCGACAGGACGAACTTCCGTTAAATCTATGAGAGAACCGTTTGCTGTCGAGAACTTCGCTGATAAAGACTCCGGTGTATACACTTGTGTAGAGGACAAAGGTAGTCTAAAGAAAAAATACGATGTGATGATATGTGTAATTCCGAAACCTAAAACCAAAAAGAAACACCCATGCAACTTACAAACTGTACCAGTGAAAAATAACACCAACATTTGTGTAACACCTCAAAACCAATCCTTGATTCCGTCAGGATCGTCCGATCAAAACCTCTGTGTTCTTGACACAAACGATACACAGAGACCAAAAGCCGCCTACATTGTTCCCATTACCGTGGCTAACATCCTTGTGGCAATGTTTCTCACTGCGGTGTTTTATTGTCTGAAACAACGTGCTGCCAGAAACACGGCTGCTGCAGCAATGCAGGTCGGACTGCAAGCCATGGCTGTACGTAACCATGTGAATGCCATGGTAGACGTAGAGGAGGAAGCTATCACTAACTTTCCTCAAAGTTTGCAGTGCGACGAAACCCAGTCAGCCGCAGAAGCTACTGGTACTCAATCCCAGTACGTGACAGAACCTGTTACGACACATAATGCAGAAGCAGAGATTCATATCTACAGCAACGATGACACATCCACCTGTAGTGATGAAGATGAGGAGGCCCAACACCACCAGTACGCCTCAGCTGCTCCGCCTCCCTTGCCAGACGACGATGATGATGACAGCAACCCAGGGCAGGAGACGACAGGTTACTCTACAGAAACGGTGCAAGAAGACGATTCGACTTCCCAGATGGAGTCTGGCGACGAAGACATTAAGCCTTACGGGATAGCAGCTGCAAATGTAGTGTATCAGGCAACAGCTGTACATCAAAGCCTGTCCCATGGTAATCCTACTGTTGTACAGCAAAGCCTGTACCATGGTAATCCTACTGCTGTACAGCAAAGCCTGTCCTATGGTAATCCTACTGCTGTACAGCAAAGCCTGTCCTATTGTAATCCAACTGCTGTACAGCAAAGCCTGTCCTATGGTAATCCAACTGCTGTACAGCAAAGCCTGTCCTATGGTAATCCTACTGCTGTACAGCAAAGCCTGTCCCATGGTAATCCTACTGTTGTACAGCAAAGCCTGTACCATGGTAACCCTACTGCTGTACAGCAAAGTCTGTCCTATGGTAACCCTACTGCTGTACAGCAAAGCCTGTCCTATGGTAACCCTACTGCTGTACAGCAAAGCCTGTCCTATGGTAATCCTACTGCTGTACAGCAAAGTCTGTCCTATGGTAACCCTACTGCTGTACAGCAAAGCCTGTCCTATTGTAATCCAACTGCTGTGCAGCAAAGCCTGTCCTTTGGTACAACAAATTACTCGGTTGCGAATGTAAATGACGTCGAGATGGACTCCCACCTTCCGACAAATACCTTGTACGGGCAGCAATCCGCCTCTTCCTGCCCTGCTGAGGCGGCTGTGAATCCACTGTACGGAAGTGGACCACCAGCTGGTCAATGACAATCTGAGCGTTCTTTAAAAAGAAAAATCATTGAGGGAGTTGGCGATGAATAGGGACAGTCACACTGTTGAAATAAATACCATCAGTCCATTGATTAGTTTTCTGACGACTTCCAAACACACGCAAGTACACATACACACACATGGTAATGATACTACATACATTTACACAAATATATATATATATATAACACATTAAGGAAAAACATGTATAAAAACATGTGCGATTTATATTAGAGAAATGTATTTGTTTAGGAGTTGAATAGGGCGAGTTCCACGGCATTTGTCTACTTTGCCTTTTTTTACTGCATAAGTAAAGACAATTGATTAGATGTTGTTCATTGCTTTTGAAAAGGTCTACTAGTTCCAAGTATTGTGTTATTGTGAATGAAGGTTTCCATTTAATGTATATAATGTATATACTAATCAATTTGATCAGATTGCTGCAATTGTATTGTGTGATGGTTAATGTATTCGTTAAAAACCAGAGCAATGCGAGTATAACGTGACTGCATAATCCATATGTACATGTAGAAGTCTTAAGATTTGCAATTATCATGTAACAGGTTTGGTAGCTTTACTTTCTGGTTGAAAACCCTATAATGTCAAATGGTGTTCCAGTAATGAAGTATCCGTAGATGCTTGAGTCCGAGAAAAAAGTGAGGCTAGAGGCTTTAACATCGATAAAACTATCAGTCCTTGATAATAATTGATACACATGTTCTGTTGAACATTATTGATTATCAATTCTATCGCTGCTTGGACATTGTTTGTATTGTTCTCTTTGGTCTTTTGTAAAATAAATTGACAACTATGATAAACTTCACAAAGTCTCTTTGATTTCGTGCTGGTGTTGAATTTCTCAGTAACTAATCGTTATTATTTTATCTACACTACACAGTTACACAGAGACAGAGTCTTCATTAATACTGCCATGAGAACCACCTGTCCGAAAAAGTAGCATTAACATTCCTTGAAAGACTTTTCATTGTACACGACATAGTTGATATATGCGAAGTGATTTAGGGAGGTACCGGCTTATTCGCATTAAGAAGCAACCATAAAAATGTGTAAAGTCGGCATAATTACTTTTCAGGTATCCCTGTATCCCCCACGTGCAGCCCAACTAAACATTACCAATATAACTATAATATTTTTACAGTTATGCATGTTTACAAAAAACAACTCCGCAAACATTTACCATGTTTGTGGGGCCGCGTAGCACAGTGGTAGTGTATTCGGCCCGTGACCGAGAGGTCGCCGGTTCGAATCCGCCTGCCGTGTGGCCGGTCTTGTGCCCTTGGGAAAGGCACTTTACACGACTTTCCTCACTTTACTCAAGTGAAAAATGAGTCGTCCCTCGGATAGGAGTTAAATGGAGGTCCCGTGTATGGGGAGAGCCATACCCCATGCACGTTAAAGAACCCCAACACGTGCGATGGTGCGGTGTGCGTTGGTGCAAATCCTTCTGTCGGGAGTTGGTGATTCACTTCAAATCACCCAGATGGAGGCCTGGCGAACCTCTGTCTCGTATCAGCCTCATGGTGATCTACATCATTCACCCGGACGGGTGTGTCACCCCGTAAGGGGCGGTATAACCCGTCGTGTGCGAACATGTGCGAACATGTGCAGGGTTAGCCCTTGATAATAGCCTACGGCTAGTTGGGCAGCCCTGGCTGTTTGTAAACAGCTGAACAAATAAAATAAAAATAAACATTTACCATGACTACCATAGTGTAATATAACTACCGGATTATTTATAGCCCAAAAAAAAACCTCTCAGGGCCCATGTATGGCCCAAATAGATGACGATTGTTTTTGAAGAGGAAGTAGATGTTCCTCTCTCCAGGAACATTAAAACCACCCATCAGATCCACTGCGCATGGAAGATAATGGACCGATTCCCATCTTCCGGCCTCTGCCTGGTTTTGTCAGCATGGATAAAGCTATCAATATGCAATCTTTGACATTAATTCACATGTTCTGTGGAACACAATTGATCATCAATACTATGCTTGGCCATCGATTGTACTATCATTGCCTATTAAGTGTCACTCAATCCATTGCGAAAACTTCAGACAACTTTACGGTCTCATTTACACCGACTCTTATGAATGAACTCAAAGTGTGTAGCTCCACCATGGGAATCCCGAGAATCATACACTATAAACACACACGATGTACTCGGTCCAGTGAAACAGGTCCAGTGAAATAGGTAGGAAACCCCGTTTCAAAAGCCCTTGTTTTCGGCGAAATGCCGCAATGAAATAAAACACGTTGATACTACTTATTATCTAGGTGTTACTTACCAGCCATGTAAGATTCCTTGAGGCACAACACCTAATAATAAAGAAGATATGCAGCATTTTGTAAAGTCCGATTTCCGAGGAACAGCGTTACCAGCAGTACCATATCTGGCCGTTAGGGTCGCTGCTGCACAAGACGATTACATCATTGCTAGCCAATCAGACGTGAGACTCAGATTTCCCGCCAAAGTTTCAGTGAACCAAGTACACACCGCGTGTATGATAGTGTATGATTCTCGGGATTCTTTCAGTGGACTGAGTACACAGTGTATGTTAGCTTTATGATTCATGGCATTCTTTCAGTGACCAAGACACAGAGTGTGTTAGTGTATGGTTCTCGGGAATATTTCAGTGGACCGAGTAACGTAACACTGTGTGTGTGAGTCAGTGTATATGATTCCCGGGAATCTCTGTGGAACGAGTACACACTGTTTGAGTTCATAGAGTCTGATTTTAGTATGACAAAGTGTAATCCTGATTTCAACAAATACTCGATGACAGTACGGTAGTACTGTGTACAGTGTGTGTTGAGTGTATACGTGCAAATAAGCAACAGCGATTTCAACGAAAACTCGATGGCCTATCGCCCATGATTGATGTTTGCATATTCCATAATACTTAGTATAATCTAAGGGCCGATTTCATGCATTTGGCCCTACCCAATTGCATCAAACCAAAACCGAATCAAGAACTAATAAATGGGCAGATCCTCATTTTCTCTGATCGACTTCTGAACGGCTTATTTTGATTGACAGCCGGGATCGGTGATTTGCGGTGCAGAGTAACGTTCAAGGTCAACGCGCAGTTCATACGAATGTCTCTAGAGGGCGCTGTGGCTGAGTTTGACTTGAAAGCCAATCTGTGGTTGTCAGTGTGAGCTGATGTTTCAATCCATCCTGTCGTACCCTAGATCCTGTTTATAAGGTCTACATGCTCTAGGCCGATATGCTGCCGAGGAAATTTTGCCACAGGCCCCTGAGTTAGACCCTGACCAACAACAGGGAGCTGTGGTAAATTTTCCTCGGGGCACCGTCAGCCTAGAGCCGAGGGACTGGCTTGTGTAGTCTCCGGAAACAGTGTGGCATCCAGGCTAATCTCACCGCCGTGTGTTGATGTGTGCTCAACGCGTGAAGGATAGTTGCGGAGAGGCCAACGCGTCTTAACAATCGCGCATGGCACTGCACCAGATTCAAATACTCTGGTGCGTTGGCTAAATCTACTAGTCTATTTTCCCAAAGTAGCTCAGTGAAGAAGCGATGCAGTGCCTTACCGCGTCCTTAGTTTTCTTTTTTATGTCGTCCGTACGTCAAACGCTGCTGGTTTGCCTTTATCCGTGGGGAAACCTATATCCGTATTTTTGAAAATGGTATTTAGGAAAACCAAATTGACGGGCGATGGTTTTAGATTGCAATATATAGAAAACATTAAAAAATATTGCAATTTGAAACCACTATCCGTCCATATCCCTAAATACCCTGACATTAAAAATAACGGATATAGGTTAGACCACGGATAAAGGTGAACTACCGTTAGCATTAACACGATGACCATACAGTAGCATCCATAATAGACTCTTCGAGTCTCTCATACTCTTTTTCTTACACCATGTCAGTTCTCTGGCAATCGGTTTCTATTGCAAACCAGTTGTTACCATTTTTTTTACCCGAGAATTATGCGCTATCCAATCCAATCCAATCCAAATCTATTTTCTTAGAGTAGGTCGATGCGGTGCCTGACCGCATCTTTAATTTTCCGCTTTCGTCAGAAGAATGCAAACATTCTTTCCCCTCCATGTAACAACCTTGTCAGTGGCTCCATCCCCCCGCGGGGAATCGCATTATGGCGCCCATTGGGGATGGCAATAGTAATTTTACGCTAGGATTGCGGCAGAGGCGTTAGATCGAAAGCGCAATCGAAATAGGTTGTGCGGGAGTCCATTATGGCGGTGATGAGGTGACCACATGGTCCTTAGCGTGCCGCGTGAGCCGGGTTAACGGGGTCAGACGGGGCACGGGGGACCGGGCCTGATGAGCGCGGTAACGATCGGCCGATTCAGTCTTTGTTTCTCATTTAATTACCTAATGAATATACCAATAAGGTCTATGAAATGTTTCTGAAGAAGATGGTGGGGAGCGTGGATGCAGTCGGACTTTCTGCTTAGCAAATGAATATCCCAATAGATGAAATAATATATTAAAGGTTTCTAAAGGATTCTCAAGAACACGCTTCCGAGTGTGGAAGCGATCGAACGATTCAGTCTTTGTTTCTCATTTAAATACCTAATGAATATACCAATAAGGTCTATAAAATGTTTCTCAAGAAGATGGTACCGAGCGTGGGTACGGTCGGATGATTCTTACTTTGATCTGATCAGCAAATGAAAACCCCAATCTAATAAGTAACATACAATTAAAATGTTTCTAAAGGATTTTCAGGAGCACCCTACCGAATGTGGCAGCGATCGAACGATTCAGTCTTTGTTTCTCATTCAATTACCTAACGAATATACCAATAAGGTGTATGAAATGTCTCTGAAGAAGATGTTTGAGAGCGTGGGTACGGGCAGATGATTCTGACTTTCCGCTTAGCAAATGAATATCCCATTAGTTAAAAAGATTTATAAAGGATTCTCGAGAATACACTACCAAGTGTGGCTGCGGTCGAACGATCCAAACTTTATTTCTCATTTGATTTGGTAATGGAAGTCCCGATAACGGTCTACATCGTCCCTGAAGAATTACTGTACTCTCCAAGCAGAGGTTAGGCTCCAGCTGTTTTTTTAACGTTTTTTAGTTGTTTTTATCGGGCTTTCTATTTCGTAATTTTTTTTT
Source organism: Branchiostoma floridae x Branchiostoma belcheri (assembly GCA_019207045.1). Taxonomy (NCBI): domain Eukaryota; kingdom Metazoa; phylum Chordata; class Leptocardii; order Amphioxiformes; family Branchiostomatidae; genus Branchiostoma; species Branchiostoma floridae x Branchiostoma belcheri. The sequence goes on from CM033031.1 coordinate 7,130,578, forward strand.
CTGTGTCCGGCCTGCCCGATAAAAACGACTAAAAAAACGTTAAAAAACAGCCGGAGACTAACCTCTCCTTGGAGAGTAGAATTACTGTACCGAGCAAGGGACGACTCGACTCGTATAATTAGTTTCCTTTTTCTGAAGAAGATGATATTGCGCTTTTAAATTTCGCCTAACTAGGAAAGTAGTTAAAGATGTCTTAACATCTTTCTCCTTCTTTACTTCCTTTCTTTTTCTTTATGAGCACAAAGATATCTTGCATAGGCAGAGCTGAACAAAACAAAAACGATGTTGAGTCGGACACGAAAATATCAATGCTGTTGTTTTCTTGGTCCACAGGATTGTATAGTTTAATCATGTCGCTTTTCTACTTTTAACCCTCTCGATCAAGCAGGGGCAACTTGCAACTATGCTTATATTCCCACAGTCTCTTTTAACTTTGGTTACTGAAGTGATTCCATCGCCTAACTGACCACATATCTAGATGTTGCCATGAAGCCAGTCAGAGATAAGGCCTGATTACTTCTGCATCAGTCACGTACCTGTGAGTGATGACTGTCATCAAACATACATTATGTAAAAATGGTGTTTCCTTTTCGTAATTAAATGCGGTGGGGGATATCACTGACTGTAAGGGTAGATAAGATGATATCGTTTACTCATAAGTATGATTGCATAGTCGGCTTTGTCCAAAATGTTTCATAACTCCAGTGAAATACTGGGCATGCACAGGTTTATATGTGCAGTTTTCAATAAACGCGACAATTAACAACGCAAAGTTTCGCAATAAATAACGTTCTGTGGTCGTTTCAGTTTGCAGAAGTCGGAAAATGATGTGTTTGAAGGATAAAAAGCCATTGGCAATCAATGAGAGACTGTCATACACCGCTGTAAAATATCGGTAATTTGTGCTTCCCGAAATGAGTTTATTTCTACTGTTGGAAATGAAAAATGGCGTCCTTCTACACAAACTATCAATCTTTTTTACGTTTTTACGCTCCGTGTAAGTTTGATGATATATCAAGGGCTACATTCTGGTCGATAAACACAGATAACTCTTCTCCAGCCACTCAGAGAGTTTTTGGATACATTTTAACAAACGTTTGATATCTATTTATGGCATTACTGGTTATCTCATTTCTTCCGTAATGTTTTTGGTTAAGTTCAAGAAAACGCCTTTGCTTTCTTTGCTACTATATAGTATAGTATAATCATATGTGATATTAAGCCCAGTATATGGAATTTCTGCTGACTTATATGTAATATCTGCTATTCGGTGTAGCAGTTAGGTGATCTATTTTTTTATAAATTTCATATAACAAAGATGTGAAACAGTCGATACAGTACAGCAAAACAAGTTAAAAACATCATGTCATAAGCTGATATTTTTTTTGCGGATTGATGACAAATAGTCGGCATGCGATATGTCATGTTAACATAATTAAAATATGCATGTTTAAAACCAATTCCGCATTAAACTATTATGTGTAGTGCTATCGTGATCCATTGTTTAGATTTTACCTGATGTAAACGATGTCAACGTTTGGTTGATACAGCAAAACAACTTTAAGACCATGCCATGAGCTCATATTTGCTTGTACTTCGATGAAAAAGTAGTCTACTTGTGACATATAATGTAAAATATCAGCTGCAACACTCCCTGTATTAAATCACATTCCCAGCACCGTTTCTCCCATGCTCCGGGAGGCTAGCTGCGCCCCCTAGGCCGAGTAAACATCGCCTGGGAAGCAATTACAGGAACTCCACTCGCCTGGTGATGGATATATCTATCACACACGGCAGCTAACAATGCATTGATGTATTGATGTGAAGGAAAACTGTATAAATCACACAGCTTTACACTTATCTAAAGCAAGCATTGAGGTAAATATTCCGTCTGATAAGAAATTATGATTTCAACCTGCTTAAAATGATACGCTTTCAGTTCATCTACCTTCACCTTAAAAAGATTGTTATTTGAGAGTTCACACAGATAGATACCACAATTTCACCATGACACTTTCTTAGTATCACACACGTATGTCTCCATAAAGATATATACACATTTTATATTGCAAAGGTTAGTTGATTCACTTGCATCTCTTTGAATTCTTCTTCACATTTTGCCTGAAATCAGAACTTTAAGCTTTATCTTAAGTTGTTCTAATTATACTTATATTAAACTGATGGTGAAAAATGCCCCGTACTTTTTTATTCCATATTGTGCTTTATGTAATAACAAAACAAATCAGAACAAATTCCATGTACCAATATAATTCCACACCTCTGTGCTTAGAGTTGGCTTCGGAGGATGTTTGTTGGTACATTATATCATCATTATGTATTATCATATTGTTTTCCTACGTTGCAACCTGCTCAAATGATGACTGGCGATGTATGTTCACAGATTATACAGTTTGACGTCAGCACAAGATGACTTGATTCCGCCTCAGCGTTGGGGGTTTATGAGGATATAGTTCTTTGATTTTTGTCTCGGAAATATAATCTACGACATTCATCAAAGTACGTTACAAGCAGTTTGATTGTGTAATGGCATGTGAGACTAAAATAACCATTCTGGCAGTGGTTTCTATCTTTATGCATTAACAAACGAAAAGAAGAAATATAATAGTTACTAAGTAATGGAAGTCGATGAATTAGTCGAAATGAGAAATTTGTGGCTGTTTATATTGAGCACAAGGTTAAGGTTATAAAAATACCAGTGTGGCTTATTATCTATGCTTATGGTGATGTAGGTAGTGTTAAGTACCAAGGGCAGGAATGGTAGCTGTGGTGTAAGTAATGTTCAGTACCAAGGACAGTGTAGGTACCTGTGGTGTAAGTAATGTTCAGTACCAAGGACAGTGTAGGTACCTGTGGTGTAAGTAATGTTCAGTACCAAGGACAGTGTAGATAGCCGTGGTTTGGGTAGCGTTTAGTACTGAAGACAGGGTAGGTAGGTGCAGTGTAGGTAGTGTTCAGTACCAAGGACAGGGATGGTAGGTGCAGTGTAGGTAGTGTTCAGTACCAAGGACAGGGATGGTAGGTGCAGTGTCGGTAGTTTTCAGCTCTAAAGACAGGTAGATAGCTGTGGTCTGGGTACTGTTCAGTACCAAGGACGGGGTAGGTAGTGTTCAGTACCAAGGACAGGGTAGCTGTGGTATAGGTAGTGTTCAGTACCAAGGACAGGGAAGGTAGCTGTGGTGTGGGTATTGTTTATTACCAAGGACAGGACAGGGTAGGTTGGTAGTTGCATTTTTGTCAGTTTTTCGTACCGGGGGCAAAGACAATGTAGGTAGCACAAAGACGAAGTTTGTGACTTTGAATGTTTGATAGTTGCATCGTTTTTCAACGTTGTTTTTCACCTCTCCTTACTTTGCCGCCGACATTTGGCGAACTTAACCAACTACCAGCTGCAGCAGATGGGGTTATACAGTAACTCCGCTCGCTAAAACACTGACGTGCCGTAAAATACCAAAGTAGAATTCCCCCCGCACCTTTTATTACGCGCGTGTTTACAAGATAGCGACCGAGATAAGGAATCCTTAATTCGCGGAAGCGGGGCTTTCCAACCACGGTGTAGATTTATGATTTGCGCCATTACCCGGAATCCGAGCATCCCTGGGCTCTATTTAACTTCATTATCGGCTGTCAGATGCCCAGATTGCTCCGAATGCCGACCTCATCACCTCTCCGCGATCCGTCCTCATAAACCGCCGCGGTCCGCCGCCTGGGCGAAAAATTACCACCAGCTTTTACATTACTGAACCCATTTGATTCCCGCTACTCTTTTGTTTTTTTGGACAATATTATTTATATCTTTGATAGCCGTAACGTAAACACACTCGGCTAATACAGGGGGAACTTGTTTTAAGCTTCAACAGTTTCTACGTTTTTGAAGCCATTTGAATCCCGCTACTCTTTTTTTTTGGGGGGGGGGGGACAATATTTTCATATCTTTGATAGCTGTAACGTAAACACACTCGGTTAATACAGGGGGAACTTGTTTTAATCTCCAACAGTTTCTACGTTATTGAAGCCATTTGATTCCCGCTACTCTTTTTTGGGGGACAATATTTTCATATCTTTGATAGCCGTAACGTAAACACACTCTGAAAACAAACTAATTCAAAAATTCTCGCAGAGGCAGGGGGGTGGAGGAGATGCTTTAATCTCCAACAGTTTCTACATTATTGAAGCCATTTGGTTTTGCTATTTTCAACAGATTTTTTTATATCTGTTCCGAACAAGGTACGATTACGTATATGCATTCAGCTTTTATAGTCTCAGTGGTTTGTTGATTTTGACTAGTTCCCACATAACTTAAACTATTGGATTCCCGTTAGCAGCCTTTAGGTAATATTTTTTTCTAATATCTCTGCTAAGGACATTACGAGGCTTTTCCTTTTACAGATAGATTAGGAAATCTCTAAGGGGCAGGGCGAACGAACAGTGTAAACAGTGGCACGTAGAAATCATTTTTTTATTACCACCAGGTTCAACATCTCTTATATAAGTCTTTGCCATTTTCTCCATCTGGTCCAAAGTTTTACAAGACATTACGTTTATAGTTCGCAAACATTTGCATATGACTTAACATGTTCGTCAGTTTATTGTGCTTAATTTTTTAAAATATTTTTTTCATATTTGCCTCGAAATTGACTAGATGTAAATGTTTACTCTGGGTATTGGTAATGCTCCTAGCAGCAGGAGGAGGATCAGTACAATACGACGTTAATTTCTATCACTTTTAACATTTAAAAAACATTTTAAAAATTTTTGTTTTATATTCAACAAAATAAAGAACAGATCCATCCATGACCCGGCAATACAGAAATGGTACCGCGTCATTAATCATATCAATAGAAACGTATGAAAGTCATAGCAACAGAAATATGTGAAATAATTATGTCACCCCAAACGTATGAATATTTAAATCATATTCTACAGAAATGTGTGAGTTATGTTCTACCAGTTTTTAATGCTACTGATGCCTTTAAAATCCCCACCCCCACTCGCAGTTATCTGCTCTGAACCTTTACAATTAAGTCTTTACGTTACCTTCACCTTCATTTTAGGGATCCTCTCAGAGACTAATTTCAACATTAATTACATAAATGCTTTTTCTTACAAAGTCGTTACATTTCAAACTCGGGTATTAGGAGTGCTGCCAGCGGGTGGGCGTATGATGCGCATAAAGAATTCCAATTGGGAAGGGTTGTTAACTTCCAGCAGATCTTACATTACTGAATCCATTTAACTTCCCGCTTGCACTTGTCCCTTTTGTTTTACAAGTTTCTTAAGTGCTGCGGAGAACTTTTACAAGCCACACTTTCGAATATTAACAGTTCTCTCGTGGCCTTTCAAATGTTCAGTGTAAAAAACAAAATTCCAGAGGGGAATGCTTGTTAATAGTCAGCAGCTGGCTGCGGGGAAAGAGAGAAACTTCCAGACTGAGTTGTCATATATAGTCTAGGCGATTATTGCAAAATATATCTAGAATTGTGCAAAATGCGGTAACAGCATGATACTTATGATGAATCCTGGGAACATTTTCAGGGGCGGAGCCAATGCAAAATGCATGTTTGCTAGCAATGGTTGCTAGGCAAATAGCTTGATTCTTCGCTTCTGTGCGATACAAGATACAAGACTAAACTTGACTAAAGCATACAACTATTAAAAGCAAGTTGTGCAGGATGATTTATTAAGACTCCTATATTTGTTTCTATTGTTGTACAGAACAAGTTTCTAATTTTGTGCCAAGTTTCATGCTTTTACCACATCTTGTACAAGTTTTGCACCAATCGCATAGACTAATACATCGTCATGTCTATACTATAGGCGCTGCAAACGATATTCGGGAAGACGAGGTGCCAGCTGTGACCGCGGTGACTTCCGCGTCGCGCCTTATCGACGTCTAACGTACCGCAGGGGGGCTTAATCTACTTAGTACAACACTCCCGCGTGGGGACCTCAAGGGGCCCCATGCTAGCGCTCCTCGGTGTGAGGAGCTTCCCTTCCCCACCGTTTCCTAAACCTTCCCACCTACCACGGCGGAAGGTAGGGATGAGGCTAGCAGCCCATTCTGCGGCGAAAGATTCGTGGCACCTTTGGGGTGGATTTCGCGGTATCGGAGAAAAGTCAACTTCGCCATTTTTCTCTGAAGAGCAACCGGATAACGGGAAAGGTCGATATAATTTCCCGGCAGCGGTTGATAGTCAAACCTGGGAGTCTGCTCTATCGAAAAGGTTACAAGTCATAGCGGCGACAGTACTTCGGAAAAATTTAAAACTTTTAGGAACTTTTAGGCATTGCGAATACTGAACTTGTCGATAGTGAGAATAACTGAAGTGAAGACCAGAATAATCTACTTTTGAAAGGTAATTTCCACTACGAAGCACTTGCTGGTTCTCTACTGAAGCCTTAATAGCAAATATACAAGCATCACATTTGACAGTGGGTCATGAATATAACTTTATCATCGTAATGAGTCCTGGCAGCTGGCAACAACCGAGTTCGGAAAATTACAAAATCCAACACATGTTTACATAGATTATGTATATACTGTATGATACATGTTGATAAAACACACAATTCGCCAGTAGAAATACACTATAACCACCAACTGATCCACTTCAGTATGTCATCAGACCATTCATAATAATTTGCGAAGGTTTTTTAATTCTTCTCTCCGAAAACCCAAGGTGCCTCTTCCACCCATTTTCGCTTTATTACAGTTATCGCAGAGCTAACGGCTTTGGGTTATTACGACAGCTCTGTAGCCTATAAGCCATGTAGAGCGCTTGTAATTGCTACAGCGTACGGGGTATAGAAGAGCTGCGGGCGGCATCTATTTTGATTAAGTTTCCGCCGTTGCTTGAACCTACACCTTTGTTGCATCCTAAACAGGACTTTATCCCAGACGAGCTCCGAGTGTTTCATTTGGGATAGTCGCGCTGTATCCCAAACTGGTCTCGGAAAAAAATGGTCCCATTTTGGGAACTCCAGTGTGACCCGACCGGGTCTTGGGTCTTTCGAAGGACTCTTTCGGGATAAGAAGCGGTGTGGCTGGGAAAGGCTACGTCATAATCTACGAGGTTGAGACTTTCGTCTATGCTTGTTCAAAACAGCATCAACATTACTACTAGTGCTTGACTATTCTCCAAGCAGAGGTTCGGTTAATGGCTAGTTTAGAGTATGCGTACGTACGTAGTTGTCGAGGTTTTTGACGTCTCACTCCCTCTTACAGAATGTAACACTTAAAGGCTTCCAAATGTAATGGTATAGTACGGTCGAGTTGTATCTAGTTGGGAAGTCTATGAAGCTTAAGGGAGTTTAGAGTTTCTGCCCGGAGAATTTAGAGTGTACTACTTGCAGCTCTGTCAATCACCATTTATTAGTGGCGACACCTGAAAGCAAACACAATACTTGGGTGTATCTAATTTTGCCTGTTTACCCGCACATAACAATTACGATCAAACAAAAGAGAAGAAATAATCGTTAATGATCGTAAGGAAATAAATTAAAAGAAAACAAGTTATTGTCTCATTAGCGATGGAACCAGCGTGGCATCGCACATTTTGGCCACGTACTGTGTTTACGTTCGGACTATCTCCAATTACCTCGCTTGAGCTGTGGCGAGCACGCCGCCTGTCAGCGGCCTTCTTTTCTTCTTGCCTCTCCCGCGTCATTCGAGTTCAAACGTGGAAAATTAAGAGGAAGTGGCCGGGCAATTACAGCTGATTGAAAGGCCATTACCGCTCTTATTCCGCGTCTGTGCGCTCGGACACGCGTTCTCGTCTGAAAATGGGGAGGGGAGCAACGTATACTACCTAGATTGGCCGTATAGAACGGCCGGTTTCTAATAAATGCCCATGCACTGTAACACACACAGCTCTTATGAAGTATATTACGTGGAAAGCCTACATGATGCACTTGCATGTCTGACGTGAGTGAGAGAGAAAAGAAAACATACGTGATGGCCTGGTACAACATGTACAGTCAACCCACGCCATTTATTGTACCGCAAGCAGCCTAGCCTACCGCCGGCCCGCCGTAATGTAGAAACAGGAGCCGTGTCATACAGCCTGGCAGGTTTCACCCAAACGGCACATCAAACGCCACGTGTAACGTTCAGGATGGGCGATTCTAATAGTCGGGGTTCCTTCAATTTGGTGTATTTCCTCCGTGGCCTTTCATGCATGTCCACTTCCATTAGTAGTTTGCTTTACCTACTGCGTTTTCCCATATCCGTGGCCGTTTTCGGCATCTCTCAATCGTGCCGTTCATGAAAATGCTGCTCAACCCACGCGTTAATACGTACTATTTGATAGAAAATATACTGTACATGCACAGAACGTTATGGCAAGAAATATATCTTCGCTAAAATGAGACGCTACGCTAACTTTACTTGCCTACGTCGTAATGAAAAAGAACAATGGTCGACGTGAGTAATGTCATCTGTTCTGTCTTAAGACATATATCTACAGAAGACGTCTTCAAGAACATAATCTTCTGGTGTTAAGATAAACGTACCGCACATCAGTCATAAGAGCTATCACCTTCTTCAAGGCGCGACTGAAACATATCTCGATCGACACACCTTTGTCTGCATTACGCTAGGGTCGGGAACCATCGGAGCTTGCATAGTGTCGGTCGAAAAGTCAGCCACGATCTATCCTAGAGGTCAAGTGCGGTAAAAATGTATCTTATCTTCCTCAAAAAGACTCCTTCTTTTCGATGTCACTTAATCTGTACACGGAGACGACTTGACATTGACGTCTGCTATAGGTAAATCCCACCGAAACGTTAACGTCTTGTGGAATCCTTTCAATGTTGTGCCTGTTCTTATTGTGGTTTAGGTAGGGTCTCTGTTTCAGTAGGTTCTGTAGAGAAGAAAGCCGGAGAAGGTGCTGAACTTGTCCCCACTACCGTACAGGGTGTGATCCTTGCGCAGTCTGATCCACACCTTGTCGCCCTGCTTTAAGCTGAGCACCAGCGAGTTGCTGCCCGTGTCGCTGTGGCTGTCGTCGAAGGCGATGGCGGAGGTCTGCTGGACGCCGTTCAGCATCAGGTCCGCCCACATGCCGTCCCGGTACCGCGGCTTCAGCACGTGGAAGGTGAAGTAGTACCAGCCGCCCAGCTTGCAGGTGAACGTGCCCGTGCGCTTGTTGTAGCCGTCCCCGACGTTGGAGAAGACGTGGTCGAAGATGACGGTGGTGTCCTCCGTGGCGAAGACGTCCGTCGTCACGGCGACGGAGAAGCCGGCCCACATGTCCTCCTGAGTTCCGGCCGGCAGCCAGGACAGCGCGTCCGCGGACTTACTACCCAGCGGGTTATCAGAGTACAAGCAGCAGTCCATGCCTGTTGTCGGCGGTTTACCGTAGCCACCCTTCTCTCCCTTCGGGCCGGGAGGGCCTGGAGGCCCGGGGGGACCTGGAGGGCCAGGCGATCCTTTGGGACCCCTCGGCCCGGGTCTGCCCGTAAGGCCGCGTTCGCCTCTGGCGCCAGGCTTGCCGGGCTCGCCTATGATCGGGAGCGCCACTGCCTCGGACGTATCCGCTCTCGTCTGGCAGGCGATGCTACACGTTGGCAGGCCGTCCCCCTTCTCCTGCGACTCTGCTAATATTGGCACCGCGACCAGCAGCCCCACACACTTCAGAAGCAGCCACCCCATCTTCTCTCGCCCCTCCGGTGTGTTTTAAGTCGTCTCAAGTCTTTCCACTCCGTCAAGCATCGGCGGCAAGGAGTTAACTGTCTCAACGTCCAAAAGCAGCCGCATCGGGGGAGCCAGAGGGGCGTGAATGCTCTTTCCGTGTATCGACTTGATTATTTAATGCCGGGGTGACAATTTGGAGTCCGTAAGCACACCTTGCTAATTGGGTGAGCGAAAGCGTTTTTGGACCATAACGTCGCATTGAATTACAATATCGCACGAAAGCCCGGACCCCCCGGGGAATACCAAATTGGCGGAAAACCGTCACAATGAGCGCACCTGAAGACGTTTAACTCAATTTCACCGCACACTTCTCTCGCACAAAGGGGAAAAGCGATTGTTCTAGATTTACCGCGATCCCCGCCGTATCAACAACGTTAATGTTTTTTCATCTCATGTAACAGCGGTGCGAAAATTTACTTTCCAAAGATATACATCAGCTCGCTGGCACCACGACTGCGCTGGCGGGTAGGCGGCCATAACATCTGGGCCCTCATACGTCTTCATTAAAGCCCGATAGTGAAATCCCGCCATCTCCCCTGACCCGTAATCTCTTTGATGGGAAGCTAAAGCCCGGCTGCTTCTGCATTGACACATTAGACGAGCTCTCATCACAACGGAGACTGACTTAAAGGCGCGAAACTTATTCCTACAGACTTGGGATGTCAGCCTTTTCACAAATATTTGCAATTCTTAACTCTACACCCTGCTCAGTCTCATTTTTCTTGATAAGTCGTATATTGTGTTTTTAACGATGCTTCATCCTTCGCATGCATTTCATTTCTAACTCATGATATTGGCCTAGATGTCGGCCTTTTCACATATATTTGTAATTCTTAAATTCTCCCTACAATCTGATCAATTTCAGTTTTCTTTTGACAAGTCAAATATTCTGCTTATAAAGATTCTTCTTCCTTCGCGTGCATTTTATTCCCCACTCATGGCATTGTCACAGATGGCATCTTTTTCACACCCCTTTACGGCTTGCTGATATTTGTCATTCCTATTCGAGATCATCTCAAGATCCTGCCCGAATTCGTTTCTTCAAAATTCTTATCTTCATATGGTTCTTCAGATACCTATTATATTCTTTATCTTCCAACTCTTTATTATTAATGATAATATTCGCGCTATTTCTTACAAATGATATCAGATGCGTTTACTCAATTTTTCTGTAATGACGAGTTCCACTGGCAACGTAGCCCGCGGAGAGCACAAAGGATCGCGCTGGGCTGACTCTTGCCCAAACGTTTCTTGATTTACGCGAATAGAAATCGATGTGTGCATACTTTATGCGCAGTGCATGCAGTTCTGCTGTTCCTGGCGTGTTATGTTTTATATCACAGTATCGCTGGGAGGTTACAACTTTCAACTCGGGATATCGTGCTGCGGAAACGTCAATCATAGCAACTCCGGGCGCCCTGAGAGGAATAGGTGACAATAAAAGAGGAAACCCTTCCTTTCAAGCAATCGCAGGTATTGATTGAGGCGTGGATAAGATGGAGGCTTTAGCTTGTAACTTTCTGACATAGATAAGATTGATAGCGCCATTGTGGGAGGGTAGCAGAGCATATTGGTGAAATCGCGCGGGGGCTTATTTCTCCATGATCAGAAACTGCGGCTGAAGATGAAATAGCCATCAGAGGCGGTGGGGTAAAGGGCTGAGTAAGCGGCGACGGGAAGTGTGCGAGGTCATTACCATACCAAAACTACCCGCACTCCATTCCACCGCTCTTAGGGCCGGGCTAACTGCGCCGCGCCCGCGCCAAATTGCACCCGGAAATAAAAACACCCGTTAAATGACCGCCTTTAGCGTCTCTTCCCCGTAATGGAAGATTCGTTTTCTGCGAGTATCTTTCCCCTCGCTTTGAACGCGGCCGGACCATAAACGTCAGAGGCCCTTAAAAGACCAATCAAAACCCGACTGGTGCGAATCTCCGCGTCAGGCCCATCATCTGCCGAGAAGTCGTTTCGAAGTCTTCATGAAAATAAAGAAATAACGACGCGCAGTCATCAAAATGACGGCCTTACAGCCCCGGCTGCGGAAACAAGTACTAATGCATTGTTAAAGATAGGAGCGAAACTGTTCGACTTTTCACGCGGGGCGACTTTATAACCGCTCTGTGTGTAGTTATATATAACACCATCTTGTGTTTAAAATGCGTCTGTGCGACGCCAGGTATCAACCATGTCTTAAGGAGGATAGAAGACGCTGCCAGGTATGCTCCATGTCTTAATGAACGAACCTGGGAGATTTCAAGTTGCAACTGCGTCCAGGCAGGGCTTATTGTTTTCCCCAGATGATTCGTATGGCCAGATCAATGCTGCTTAACCGTTTTATGATGTTTACTCTTACATTTCACACGGTATTACAACTCTTGACAATTCTTCACGGGCACATGTTTTATTCTCTCTCTCTTTCTCTCTCTCTCTCTCTCTCTATATATATATATATATATATTTAATATATATATATATGCGTGTATGTATGTACAGTATTGTTGTATGTATGTCTGTATGTTAACAATCATAGCAAAGTAGTAAATACGCATGCATGCTGGGACCACTTTTGTGCCATTCTAACTGAAGAGAACGGATGCCCTATTTCTCGATAAGGACGAGTGATACGTACAGATCACAACATGTAATCTGCATGGAATAGATTGAGGAAATCAGAATGGCGCTATTTGCGAAGCCATTCGAAAACCACCGCAATTCCGAACGTAATTGTACAAAAGTGGTACCCGAACAATAAGAGAACGAATCGGCGCGCGCTTTGGGACGCGAAGCAGAATGACAAACGTCTACAAGACCTGGTATTAAGAACAAAGGGAAAGCTTTTAACCACTTAGTCAAACGTGACGAACGCGTTTTGCACTTCTTTGCACAAAGAAGCCATAAACGAAACAGATGACACCCGCTATACAATCATACTTAGAGTCGCAGTTTTATGGAGAGATAGCTGTCTGGCTATGGTTTTATTGTACCCAAACCACCAGCCGCGCCGGCAGCGCCAATTGCACAATTTCCCGCCTGTTACTGCATTGTCTTCCCGGCAAAGTGCTTCGCATTTCACGCCGTAACGTTCGCCATCGTAAACACATCGGCAATCTTGACTCGATATAGATGATGCGCGTTTACAGTCGCACGGGAATGTCATTTGTCATAAAGTTTATAGTCAACACTAAAGATCATCGAATTAATTCCAGGTGATTCAGCCGGCCTACGTGTATTCTTCTGAAGCAATAAATCAGGTGTATTATTAGAACATTTGGGTATGTGTTGGCGCCGTGGTGACAATGTTAAAAGCAAGAATATTCACGTAGACAGTAATAGTAATCTCTAGTGAGACTGTAATGTTTGCTTTGGCCGTTGTGTTGTACCTTTTTTTATAGTTGAATAACTAGATATAATTTCGAATCCATTCTCTCTGTGTTGACGCCTTGTTTCGTTTGATTATACACAGTAGAAGCCACTTAAAATGCACAACGGATAATCGCACACTTCTGTTAATTGCACGAAATTCCAAATCCCATGGTGGTGCGGTCCAACTTAATAACTTCGCTTTGTCGCACCATTCGGATAATTGCACGGAATGCATGCACTGGTTTATGGGGTGTGCAATTAGCGTCTTCTCCTGTGTATTAATGACTTTCATTTATCAAATGCAGGACCTTATAGTAGAAACGATTATATGAATATAGTACCAAGTTATCTAGAAGGCTGAAAATCCTTCGCTGCGTCGACATTTCTCTAATCAATTGAAGTTTGGAACCATACATATCTCTAACAAGATATTCCAAGTTCACTGCCATGCAGAATTCGGAGATACATCAGAATATGCATCTATGCGCGACTCACGTTAAACCAGCATATGTAGAGATAGACGATCAGTGACAGGTATGTACTCGCGGATGTACCCCCTGACCTTATATGGCAGCGATTCCGGGAAGTTGAGTGATGTGACAAGACAGGTCCATTTCCTGAGGGCAGGGCAGCCCGTGTTGTTACCGGCTGGAAGCGGTGATAACGATGTCTGTGGAAATGTCTTTATTCCGCGGAGCTGTCGCGAACAATAACCTGCCAGCTTCTCTTTGCCTGGTTACGGGCTGACCGTGACCGCAGATGTGACAACTGTTGACAGGGATTGTTGCGGATTTGTGGCCTTTCGTGTTCATGTAAAAGTGGCGACATTCTAAAACGATAAAGAAAAAGCCTGTTTAGCATTGTTTTGCGATATTAAAGTGATTTTTTCTTTGGAGATGTGACAACTGTTGACAGGGATTGCTGCGGATTTGTGGCCTAGGTGTTCATGTGAAAGTTGTAACATTCTAAAATGATAAGGAAAAAGCCTGTTTAGCATTGTTTTGCGATGTCAAAGTGATTTTTCTTCGGAGATGTGGCAACTGTTTACAGGGATTGTAGCCGATATGTGGCCTTTCGTGTTTATGTGAAAGTGGCGACATTCTAAAACGATAAAGAAAAAGCCTGTTTAGCATTGTTTTGCGATGTCAAAGTGATTTTTCTTCGGAGATGTGGCAACTGTTTACAGGGATTGTAGCCGATATGTGGCCTTTCGTGTTCATGTAAAAGTGGCGACATTCTGAAACGATAAAGAAAAAGCCTGTTTAGCATTGTTTTGAGATGTCAAAGTGATTTTTCTTTGACAAAGAAAGTGGCTGCGTACGTGCATCAGTGCTTAGTCCTAACGAGTATCTACTGATCCTTTGGTAAACTCATGATCAACCCCATTCGGTTGTAACGTGCTTATCGAAGCCCTTATTAGTTTTATAATTAGGATGCTAAGTTTTATTTTATACCACTATTTTTTTACTTTGTGTATGTTGCCATAAATTTTACCGTGTACAATTGTCGTGCGATTCCGTTCGTCAATGTTAAGGCTTGTAGTCAACACAATCCTTAACTACTGTGCATCTTTAGTTTTACTTCTCTTAAAGTTCGCGGCCGTTTTATGTGTACATCTATTCTTGAGTGTGCTGCTTTAAGTAGGCAGGTGAACACAGAATCCGATATCTAACCATCATCGTTGAAGTTATCCAAGACTTTTTGTGACGGCAAGATGGATTGGTCGGACTAGCTACACCATTACTTCTGATACTAAATGTCACCATAACATCTGTCTTTTTATCTACTTAAGAAAGGCGTATTTCAAACTGCAATTCCTCACTAACCACAGCAAATAGCCTTTAACGTTCGCACCTGGGCACCGTTTCAGTAGAAGGGCAATTTTCAACAGAAGCGAACACACGTACACACAGATACACACACACACAAAGACATGTGTACGCTTACATACGCCCCCCCCCCCCCCACACACACACACACATCCCCACACGCACACATACACACATCATACACATACACAACCCCCACACTGCGTTAGATTTGGTGCTTTTAGTGTCCTAAAGAAACGTGTAGGTCATAAGTTTCCATTAGTCCCAACCATAATAAACCGCCACTTATGCCTTTCTGCAACTAATTCCAAACCTCAGTTGGTTAGAGTCCGGCCATTTACCTTCACTAGTGACATCAGCACTGGCATAAATCTCACACTATTGTAACCATTAACCGCAACAAATTTAGATTTAGATTGTACGTATTGCAAACTAGAATAGCCACACGTCCCACGGTGTCATTTTTATTAGTGGTTTTTCAGTTACTTGCAATCAGCCGCCGGGCAACTGACTTTGCAATAAACTTATTACTAGCATAGGTTTTAGAGCTCGAACTGTATACTAACTGTATACTCTTTACTAGTAACCTGTTACATCGGCAATTTAGGCATAAGTGGGTGCTGCTAGCTGGATGGTGTTTTATCATAAAATATTCATAAATCAAAACCCTAGCTAGCCGTCACAAACATTGCTTGAAAACGGCAAATGCAAATGTCCATTAATTATCATATTCATCAGTGCTATTATTCGCCCATCTTCTTTCATTATGTTACCAATTATGTGTCGCAACTTACTACTGTGGAATATTCATCATCACATTTCGGGATTTCGCTTCTTAGGCCTCCTTTCAGCTAGACGGCTATCGCGCTGCGCTATCACTGTGACATAAGACTCATGTATATGTATTAACTTTCGATTTCATTTGGGCTACATCTAATACAAAACGTAAAAGTGTAAAAAGACAATAAAGTAAACAAAGCGTTAGTCACGACGAGAGCGCCGACCTAGTGGAAAAGGTAGTCATGGTAGTGTCCAGGCAGACGTGTCAGATTAAAACATAGAGAAGAATTTGGCCAAATTATAGAAGTAGGGACAAATGAGTTGCTATGGGTTTTTGGTCAGTCTTTTGCAGTTTATCCAGCTGTCACGTCTGCCCTTTTCCGGCCAGTTCAATCCTTAGCCAATTAACTCCTACTAGACTTTTATTCCTAAAGGTGGAGTCTCACTGCACTTGGGGCACCGACGCGGCACTGCGGGGTTCGTTCAGTGCAGCACTGCGGGGTTCGTTCAGTGCAGCACTGTTTTGTTATTTTCGCGACTTTTGATAATTGAGATATTGCCTAATACGCAAAGGTATGACTTAAAAGACAAAAATACTCATAACGGACTAAAATTCATTATTTATCTCTAAAATTCGTTGAGTCATCTACGAACCCCGCAGTGCCGCATCGGTGCCTCAAGTGCTGTGAGAGTCCACCTTAACTTGGCCAAAGTCCCCTATTACTATTCGCCCAGGCGGGAGTCTGGTAGAGACTAATACCATGGTTCATTCGGAGCTTTTGGGCAGGCTGTCTGGGAACGAGTGATGGGGCATGAAAGCCTCCTGGGGACGAGTGATGGGGCATGAAACTCTCGTACACGTCTGCTCAGCCGGCTGCCCTAGCCTCCTCCCGGCTTTCCTACGTGGTACGGGATCGTAGAATTCGGCAGAAAAATCTGGAAATTGGCCAGGGGAGTCAGTCCACGCTAAGGTTCATCTTTCCCTTCTGGAGCGCGGCCGGACAACTCATCTGGCAACAAAATAAAACTACCATTATATATTATGATTCATTAACCATTGCCTTCAAAGAAGAAGTCAAACCCGACAATAGTATCCATATTATCTTGTAGTTGATTAGACACTAGTTTTATGTACTTACCTCTCTTAGTTCTTGAGACTGTGTATGCAATTAGCCCTCGGGCATGATTTTGCAAATAAACAATCACTATTATATTATGATGGCAAATGTTTCTCCCTATAATGGCCAGCGTAGTCAATCTGATAGAGATTACGACTGCCTGACATGACGAAGGGAACTGTCGGATCGCCCGAGGCAAAAACAACATCCGATGAAAACACGCTTTTATCAATTAACTCCTCTATTAGAGAGAAGGGTCATTAATTAGCCGGCTCAATAGGTCGGCTCCGGGGTAATGTAATCGGTGCCGCGGGATTAGCGATGATGTGTCCATTCACTAAGCCAAAGCCGATAATGCAAACGTCGAAACCTTCATTTTGCATAATTTGTGCGTCTCTGAGGGTCAAGTATTGATATTTTAGGCAGTCAAATAGTCTTATGGGAATAGGTGGTGCACGTTACTAGGTCTGTGGGCTTTGGGGCCAGCTTTGAGCCATTCAGCTATGTACGTTTGGAATGACTCAAAGCTAGTCCTCTAAAATATTTCTTTTGGCAGTCATATATAATATTTAGACAGTCAAATAGTTTATAAGTGTCGGAGACAAACGTTCCAAACCTGTAGCCTGTGTGTCATACGCGGGATCTAAGTCGTCTGACCTAGACTTCTAAAACTGTTTTTGTAATAATTAGTTGTAGACAGTCAAATTGTCTTATGGGAGTAGGCAGCGCACTTTACTACGTGTTTGCGCTTTAACTTGGAGTCAATTCTCATATGGCGCAAAGCTAGACACCGAAAGAGTTGGTTGTGAAACACATATAGTGTTGAAACACTGGTACGAGTGCTGTACAGCCAATAAATAAATAAATAGACTAATAGTGTAATGATTTAGTCAATTCGCTAAAATTTTATTTTGTCTTTGTCTAATCTTATGTAGTTTTCTTTGGCGTTGTAATATAACGTTTTGTACTTGAATGTAGCGCCACTAATAAGTCCATTACTATGTCTTTGTTATATATTCTTCTAATGAAAATATTGCACCGTTTCAAAGATATACCTTTTCATTTCATCCCATAACGATTCAGTGTTCATATCGGTACCTCAGGTGAAGTTACCAAGGTGGTTGGTTGCCAAACGTCTACTGTACTGACATTTCTTAATTGTGTGAAAAATGAACCCTCTCCTCCGTCTGTCTTAAGGCAAATTATATCATTAGTGTGGTTTAAAAGGAAGACCACACACAATAATTGCGCAATAGTATTTCCCAACCCGTCAAAATGGTACCGAAACCTCATAGTCACTCACAGTTATCTGTAAATTGGCTAAAACTATGTCTGCCGTGTTTTTATGTAGCCCTTCCAATATACCGTGCGAAGCATTTTTGTTACCTGCGGCAACTAAACCAGACTAAGAAATAGGAAATTATATGTCAAAAATTATTATCATCAAAATGATATGTTATTAACAAGATTTGAAGCACTCCACTCATGTGTTTTTAAAGAAAAGGGGTATCTATAAGACATATGAAAATTTGATAGTGTTTTGAATTATTAAGGCAATATATCACATGAGTCGGTAGTTGTAATCATATCAAGTTCGTACAATAAGGGGACAGTGACACGCCACTTCAGACCGTGATGTAATTGACCAGATCCTGACAGTGATGTATAACTTTTGTCTACACATTTCGTGACAAAAAGCCTTCCATTTTGATAACTACTAATAAATCATGTGAGTAGAATGGCAGAATGACGATGCTGTCAGCAGCATCATATCATTATTCCTTCTCTGAAGTATGATTTAGATATAATTACAAGAGAAATCATTCTCAAGTTCATGATCTTTACATTTGGATATCGTAAACTACTATCAAAATTATAGTTTGGAGAGCCCTTAGCATCAAAGATAGTGATTTACAAACTATAATGTAGTAAATGGGTAGTGCGCGATATCTAAAAGTATCCTTTTTGAGGTGCGTAATTATTGGCCCTCCAGTATGAGTGATGCGGAAATCGTCGTCTGGAGCCTAAAGTCACCTATGTGCTAAAGCGACCATCCTGAAGCAGATGCCTAATTCCACAGAAAGCAGAAAACTTGTCGATGGGCGGGTGGGTGGGACGCTTCAGGCTCCAGACTTTGCCGGAGGGCCAGCACACAGAAGAATGATATATTCATGCGCGCATCTCTTATTTATAGGGGGAGTGACGTCATACTTTTCGGGCCAATCATTGTGCACCTCAAATAGTATCCTTTTTGAGGTGCGTAATTATTGGCCCTCCAGTATGAGTGATGCGGAAATCGTCGTCTTCCGCCTTTGCCATCTCTGGCTATTGAGCCCTTCCTTTTCCCTTTGAACCCCTTAACTTTGTACCTGTATCAGTATTTATAATTAGTATAGATATCTAGCTAACGTAACCGCCCTTCAGCGTAACGCATCAACGTGTCTGTGTCTGTATACATCAACGCGTTCGTATCTGGATCTATCTGGCTAATATAACATTCCTTTAGAAGAACGCTTGTCATCCGCTCCCTCTATACCTCTTTCACCACACCCTTTCTCATTATTCTCTCTCAACTCCCCATCTCTCATTTCCCCTCTCTCAACTCCCTTCTCTCATGTAACTCCTTTCTCATCTTACCTCTCACGCTGCCTCTCCCTTGTACGGTACCCACTCTCAAACAACTACCCAACACTCATATATAGCCCACTCTCATTTTTTGCTGCACGACAAACAAAATGGAGGAAGCAACGCAAAATTGTTATCTCAAAACCGTTCCTCTACGATCACTCGAAGGAAGAACGATAAGGACACGGCCAAGCCCAGTTCTGAATTATCCGCGTTAGAGGTAAAACAAAACTATTTTTCCCTCGCATCGCAGGACCATTTGTCTTGAGCCTCGACTGTCTCTATGCCCAACGGCCCCCAGCCTTATCCAACCTCAACTTTCAAGCATCCGCTTGACGATGCTGATCCCCAACCTTTCAGAGGACGGAGACGCTCATATTTGCCACTCTTCCTGCTTAATAAACTCGACCCACCGAAGCAACAATATGGAAAGACACCAGGCTTGCACAAGTGGAGTGCAAAACGGTTCCAAACGCCCACCGCGACCTCGGAGATGCATAATGCCCAAAAGTATTATTCTGAGTCCGGACGACCTCTCAACAGTTCAAACACGAAATTCTTTTTCCTCAATAGAGATAGCGGTAAGCCCAAGATGGAATCGAAAGACAAACATAGTGTTCCACATCATAGCTTCGATGTTGGGATCCGGTGTAAAATCTGTAAGGGTACTTGTGTCGGCTGATTCAACTCAGTCAGTGAAGCGACAGCCAGAGATGATAAATCCGTCTAATACAATAGCGAAGTAACACCTTACGGTATCCAGCCTACGATTTCTTACAAGGTTTCCGACCTAGAAAAGTCCTCCCTTCTTTAATACCAGTCTGAGCCATTTTAGTCTTATTACCAAAATTGTATCAACCAAAAGAGTGTTCTAATCCATGTGTAGCTTTGATGCTTCAATTATGGTACACGATCTCGGAGTGCAATACAGAGAAACGCCCCTAGGTGTCTCAAATCGAAAGCTAACAGGAGGAGCTCATGTGACCACTCCAGAGTCCCTGTCACACAGGCATATGTGGCGATAGGGAGTATACGTGCCTGGCAAAGGCGCATATCACAACATCTGATATCCTTGCGGTTCCACACTGGATTTCTTAGTCTACCAGATGCAGAGGCGGCCAAGAGCGATCCTTCTCTTTGCGTCGTTTTAGTACTATGTACAACACTTCCCAGGAAAACAAACTCAGATTTTCACAACTATTGTGACCTCTATGGAAAAGATTTCTTGAACTATTTACCCGAGATGACTTCTCACTTGCAGCATTTCCTTTTCGAGCCCCTTTTCTTACATGCGACTTCAAGCTCACTTGTCGAGAACTGCAATTTGCTGAATATTGTCGCTGAAAATGTAGCGTCATTATGCAAAGTCTCGGGCTGGGACGAAAATTAAGTACAGAGCAGAGTGGACTCATTCCTCAGCCAACCGCCATCTATCACACCACAGTCATCTCTCCGTAAGACATTTGGACCCGCATATCTCCAGTTTTAAAACACTTTTATTCAGTTATGCCAAACTGGTTACGAAATGTGAATAAAGAGACTCTTTTTACACAACCAATGCTTTATTCACACCGACGTTTCGGTGACCGTCTGTTACCTTCTTCAGGGCAATTCTGACTGGTTCACATTGTACTGCAGGACAGGTGTCGCTGCTCACAGTTCAGATGCGGTCACAAAACAAAAAGTATTTACATATGTACAAACAGCTTTGATGCACACATTTACAATGCGGTCCCAAACGTAAAGGAGTGTAATACATCCATAACACAATCAGTCGTCAATTAACGATGAATTGATGTAACGTGTTTTTTTTTTTTTTCCTACTTCTTAAGAATATTGTCCCACACGTGGTTAAGGAATGTGTTTCTTGCGTACTGCCTAGAAAATTCGCACTTGTATACCTTCCAGTGTAATATGCCTTGCCCTTGGTACCTATTTAGTGCGACCGTCCTTATATAACAAGACAATTTTGTGGATTCAATGCCTTCTCGATCTCATGGCGATATGATTTCTGGCTTGCGGTCTTCAAAACCTTTTACGGCGAAGTACGAGTACGTTTTCCTTCCTAAAACATCCACCGTGAGCTCCATATTCTTCTGCGGCACTTCCTGTGCCTGCCTGGGTATTTCAATTTCGTAAACTCACGGAGGTTTTAAATTTGGTTGAGTTCAATGTGAAGACGCTGGTGCCACCTCTCTGTGTATGAACGGAACTGATCTGAACCGAGATCAATATCTTCCCGCGACACTCGCCGGTGCCTGCCCGGGTCTTACCAACTTCGTGAGCTCTACCCGCGACACTCGCCGGTGCCTGCCCGGGTCTTACCATCTTCGTGAGCTCTACCCGCGACACTCGCCGGTGCCTGCCCGGGTCTTACCATGGCCATCTTCGTGAGCTCTACCCGCGACACTCGCCGGTGCCTGCCCGGGTCTTACCATCTTCGTGAGCTCTACCCGCGACACTCGCCGGTGCCTGCCCGGGCCTTACCATCTTCGTGAGCTCTACCCGCGACACTCGCCGGTGCCTGCCCGGGCCTTACCATCTTCGTCGTTCGTGAGCTCTACCCGCGACACTCGCCGGTGCCTGCCCGGGCCTTACCATCTTCGTCGTTCGTGAGCTCTACCCGCGACACTCGCCGGTGCCTGCCCGGGCCTTACCATCTTCGTGAGCTCTACCCGCGGCACTCGCCGGTGCCTGCCCGGGCTGTACCGTCTTCATGAGCTGTCCTTTCCTTGTGGCACTCAAGTGTCCGGAATGGCGAGGAGGGTGAGGGGGCCTAAGAGAGGCTGACAGGCTGCTGTTCCTGCGCCACCACTTGCTGCTACTGCATCTTTTGTCGTACCTGCCGCATCTGAAGATCCCTGAAGTCCGAAACTTCTTACAAGGGTCGTTACGGGTGGGGGAGAACGTCACGGGTGAACCAGCACGTTCCGGTTCCTGAGAACTATGCGGAAAACAAAACACAATTATCGATACCGCTGACGAAATTACACACAAAATCCAGCCGTAACAATATCCACACCATACGCACTCGACATCCCCCCGCCTAGCGCTCAAAGATGGGCAAGCCACGATAACATGAACAGTCCTAGGCCATGCGTGCTCCCCGTACATACATGCTCAACAACCAAACGCTAAGCTTGGTAAAAATAGGCCACGCACACGACAATCACCTTACGTACGGGCAACACCCACGCAATCCAAAAAGTTAAACTTGACAAACGAAAACGTATAACGATAACATGTACGTAACAAAAACCACGCTCTAGAAACGCTGGCAGTCTGCATTACTACATCGCCCACGAGGGGGATGGCGGCGGGTTTCAATTCCTGAAAAGAACTCCAAAAATGGTAGCCATAGTGAGTCCCGATGCCATGACAGTGCTATCCTAAAATCCTGCATAAAATCATACACACGAAAAAAAAATATAAAGATTTAAAGAAAATGACAAGAAAATGGCGAAGCTCTAGATCTGTAATGGACCTCCGCACTGTATGGAGGCGTTCGTAGAATTCCCTGGTAGAGGATGGATGCAGATTGTGATTTCAGCCACGGCGATACTGTGAGAGTATCCATCTTGCTTCTTTGTTCGGGGTTTCAAACCACGTGTCTGCGTATCACTAGAATATACACAAAAATCAGAAAATGACAAGAAAATGGTGAACATCTCGGTCTGAAACTCTCCTCAATAACAGACAAAAGCCTCCCTTGCCTTCCAAGGTAGAGGATGGCAACGGATTCTATTATCCCACCACGGTGACTCAGAGGGTAGCCATGTTGCATCTCCTCGACAGCGACAGCTCTAGCATCCTGGTAACACTTTCATAAAACAAGAAAAACACACAAATAGCAAACTCCTAAACAGCACCACTAATCAGCGTCGTCAAAAGGTGGCCACAGCAAAATTCAACAGAGGATGCGATCGTATATACCAAAAACTGAAAAGAAACATTCTAAATATTAAAGGTAGCTCTCTCCCGTCGGACCTGCATACAACGTTTACAAAGCGTTCACAAAACACTCAGCAAACAGGCAACAGACAAAACGCGACAATGAAACTATGTGACAGTCAACCGGAAAAAATTGCAAAAACGTGAAGTTCTTCCGTACGGCAGAAACATGACTCTGCGAGCCCTGCAACAGGCCTAGACTACAGATATCAAACATGTCTCACCACAACACCATACCACAAAACGAACAAGTAAATCTCCAGAGCGGGCTCAGATAGTGCTTTCCTGGGTTCGACCAAACCTTGCGTGGTACCGTGTATCTCTGATACAATACCCGGGAGAGTACGAGCTGCCGTCACGAGCTTGAGCTGCTGCACCGCATCGTGTAGTAGCGAGTCTCCCGCCGGCACTCTCGTGGCCTTTTCCCGGCAACGACGTGGCCTTTTCCCGGCAAGTTTTCTGCGCTGGGGCGATGAAGGACGTACGCTGGTAGCTTCAGACTTTGCCGGAGGGCCAGCACACAGAAGAATGATATATTCATGCGCGCATCTCTTATTTATAGGGGGAGTGACGTCATACTTTTCGGGCCAATCATTGTGCACCTCAAATAGCGCACACATACAGCACGACGCAGGAACAGTACTAACGATCTCCGCATGGTGTCCCCATTTGGCGATGTTTCCCACCCCCCCTCCCCTGTTATTTCCAATCCTACAGGGTATCCGCTTTAAAAAGGCTAAACAGTATGGGTCAAATAGTTAAAGACGTTTCTTTGCGTTCACTGTCTATGGACTGAATTGTGGCCAAGACGTATAATGCTTCCGCTGTGACAAATAATTCAATAAATCAAAGTATTAAGTATGAGAAACTGCAGTTTGAATTGTGAGTGAATGATAATCGTAAGTATTTCGAAAGAAGTTACCCCCTTTTTACCTTGAATAACTGTTATAGCTGCATATCAGCGCAAGGTGTAGACCCGGCCTTTCGCCATGTTTGGTCGGAGCGCGCGCTTGAGTTTGCCCGCTAAATATCTTCTGCGGACGTGTAAACACAGCGGCCGTGAGGAAATAGCGGCCCTGAAATGCGAGGAATGTTACATACAGCAAGAAACGAAATAAGTGAGGATTTAAACAACACGCATCGCGTAAGAAGTACGGGAAAATAGAACACATTATTTTCATTCACACATTGTCGAAAACGTTTCATTTGAACTCAATCTTGAAGAAATTTTGAGAACCATCTTGAACCACCCCAGTCTTGTTTGATCTTGAGTCATTATCACCTAAGCTCGAGTCAAACAAACCCACTGACCGAAAAGGAAGAAGCCCAGAGCGCAGCGCTTGAGTAAGGATATTTATAGAAAGCGACATTTCTGGTATAATGAAGGTATAAAAGACCAGACAGATTCCGGGCAAGCCTCACAGCTTTCTCCTCCAGAGGTGAGTACGGTCCGTTTCTTTTCGCCTTTAAGACAATTTCTTTTACTTTGTTCTTTCTAATACTACACAGAAATATTGTGCTTCTAAGTCTGTCACCATTTCTGACAAGAATTCTAGAAAGTCAACGTATAGGAAAAGTGTCCCTATGAATATCCTGTAGCTTTACGTTTTGAAAACAATGTGTGTGTTATACACTATAAGATGGAAATAGTTTGTTCTGAACAGCAAATTTACCTGGAAAGAAACAATATCGCACTTTTTACCTCATAGCTAAGAACGAAACATAGCAGCTCACAAGCGTAATTGACTGCAATGGTGGCAAAGAATCAATATCTACGAAGCTTACAATTTCAGATTTTGTAATAAAGCCTTCTTGTTCACGGCTCTTGAAATGAACTTAAAGCTTCTAACATGATAATCTAATTTGTTCCCGTTCCAGGGTCTTGTTCCTTTAGTAGACGCCCTGCCGGACTCAACATGCCCGCCTACGGTCCCTCGCTCGAGGTAGGTACAAGGTCTGGCGATATCCCAGTGTCATCTGTACGATGCAGTATCTGTTTATCCGCTGCATGGCGCTTGTAAAGTTACAATTATACCCAATGTAATGAGAAGGAATTGCCTATAAAGTACAGTTCGTAGTTATGGAGCTCGTAGCCTATGGTTTTCTTTTACATTATCATATGAAGTTAGCCTCTAAAGCACGCATTGAAATAAGTAATAGTCTGTTATGTATTACATCTAAACTCAGTCACAACTCAGTACTACCTGACACAAAACAAGGCCGTGTGTTGAGATAGTGAGCACCACCGGTCACATACGAACGGATGTGGTTCTGAGAGGGAACTTCTGCTCTAGGAAAGTTTGATTTGCGTAATACCGCCACTACTCGTAACACGATGCTCTCCAAGCAGAGGTTGGTGGGGAAAATCGTGACCTTATCTCTTCATCCGTTTTCTTTTTCGATCGGCGTTCCCAGTGGCCACAAAAACGGATGAAAGGAAAATGTCACGATTTCCTCCACCAACCTCTGCTTGGAGAGTACAACACGCCAATTTTGTACAATATGCACAGCTACTACAAGCTCGGGAAGACAGAACTGTAAAGGCCCCCTCTCACTTGACGTGCGGCACGCTTGCGGCATTGCTGCGTTCGGAAGATGCTCAACGAATTTCAGAGATAAAGAACGAATTTTCTTACTTGTTGTGTATTTTGTGGTCTTCTATGTCACACTTTTACGTATTGCGCAATATCTGAATTATAACAAATCGGAGAAAATAACAAAACAGTACCGCAGTGAACGAACGCAGCAATGCCGCAAGCGTGCCGCACGTCAAGTGAGAGGGGGCCTTAATGTCGCACCGAGAAGGATCTCTGCTCAAGCTGCTTGTAATTCTAACATCAACGTTGACGCATCTTCCTAAACGGTCCACAGGATCAGCCCTCGGAGCGTTTCCTCTTCGGAGACCCCGCGGACATGAAGAAGCTGCGGTCGGCTCCTTACGACGCCAAGAAGAACTGCTGGGTTCCCGATGAGAAGGAAGTCTTCATCGAGGCTGAGATCAAGGCCAAGAAGGGTGGCCAGGTCACGGTCACCACACGCCTGGGAAACGTAAGTTACGCTGTGTGGATTCAGAACTGTTCCTGTCGATATTTTGCCGCCTTTCTTTCCCTCTGCCTATTTGCCATTATCTTTTTGAATTTGTCTGTCTGATTTAGAAATATTTCCGTCGACGTTTTGTCTCTTTCCTTTTCCTATGTCTTTCTACTACTATCTTTCTCAATCTGTCTGATTTAGAACTGTTCCGGTCAACATTTTGCCTCTTTCCTTTCCCTACGTCTCTCTGCAACTATCTTTTTCAATTTGTCTTATTTAGAACGGTTCCGGTCCACGTTTTGTTTCTTCTCTTCCCTTCGTCTCTCTGCCAACTCTTGAATTTGTCTGTCTTTCTCTCTGTTTCTATATTTCCCTTTGTCTCTTACGGTCAGTACCTCTCCATGTTTCTGTCTGTCTGTCACTCTCCGTGTCTGTCCCTGTTTTTCTCTCTCCCAATCACATTTCGTCGTTATGAATTTCGGACAATTTTCTTGTCTCTCTCGATCCGCTTCACTTTCTTATGTTACGTTTTCTTAAAAAAAGAATTGCAAGTTTAGAATAATAAAAGCAATGTTTTTATGACATTAGCTTGGAAGTAGTTTTACCAATCATAATAACACCTTAGTAAAGACCTTGTAAATAGTGACGTCACTGCTGATTTTACCCACAGACCTTCACGGTGAAAGAGAGCGTGGTGCAGGAGATGAACCCGCCCAAGTTCGCATGCGCGGAGGACATGGCCAACATGACGTACCTGAACGAGGCGTCCGTCATGAACAATCTGCGCACGCGCTACCAGAACATCCTCATCTACGTGAGTATACTCGCAATGTATTAAGGTGGGGTGACACATGCGTGTATATTTAAGTCCGTTTGAGGCGCGCATGGAGTATTTGCCTCCACCAGGCTCCACAGGTCGTTGTAAAAATAATAGAAATTGGACAAACGTAAACAGGTAACATGTCAGACGAGTAAGCTGGGTCGCTAACCATACTTCTCGGTCAGCTAACTCATCTGGCAGGTTATGTATCTATATTTGTCCAATTTGTACTATTTTCCCCGCGACCTGTGGAGCCTGGTGGAGACTAGGAGCGTTATACGCACCTCAAAAGGACTTGAATATATAAGCATGTGTGACCCCACCTTTAGTAACGTTACTGTCCAATCCTAGTCCTTCTTTCTGGTCATGTGAACTGGTCTACGTGATGATGAAGAAATGGATTCTTAAAATGGATAAAACTGACTAGACTCGTCTTAATGAATTGATATCAAATTTGATAATGTTCAACCATAGTGTAAGAAGCATACTAATTAATGATGGGGTCATATTTCTAAAGCGGGGCCTGACTGGGCTGTTTGCGGTACCGAGAAATGTCACGAACTATGCACAAGTCATGCTCATGACTATTTTTGTGGGTGGGTCTATCGTAATTTGCGTTCGCGCAAACTGCCGGGCACCAGTCTGGAAATGTGACCCCATATAACATGTTTGCCTTGTATTGTATTGTGAGTAGTCGCGACAGACCTACTTGAATCTCCTTTAGTCACTGAATCAAAATGCATCGCTATAGTCCCACCGCTGCCACCAGTAATAAAGAAAAAGCCTGTGTGTAATTACATATTAGAAATTCGTGGTTATAGACCTACTACAGCCCATTTAATATGTTTGTATCGTGTCCTTACAGACCTACTCCGGGCTGTTCTGCGTGGTGATCAACCCGTTCCGCCGTCTGCCCATCTACGGACCGAACGTCGTGTCCATCTACCACGGCAAGCGGCGCCAGGAAGTCCCGCCGCATCTGTTCTCCGTGGCCGACGAGGCTTACATGAACATGAAAGGCGGTAAGACATCATTATTTTTATTACATTTCGAAATTTTTCTACACATATGGCACGGGAACAAATAGCAAATGGACATCCGTAAATAGTTTCACCAGGTTCGTAGATCAGTTGAACAAAGTCTTCTCCGTTACACAACCTTCTTTTAATTCTTCCGAAAACGTTTCGACGACCATCTGTCGCCTTCATCAGTATAAAATGTCGCCGTCATCATCTACTATCGCACCGATAGCATTTGTCTCATTTTGTACAGATGAAGGCGCCAGATTGTCATCGAAACGTTCACGGCAGAATTAAAAGAAGGTTGTGTAACGAAGAACACTTTGTTGAAGCAAATGGACATGTGCATCTTCAAAAGAGTTAATTAAGACCCAGGGAACAATAATGATGGATACAGTAACAAAAATGCTACAAATAAGACGTTCCTGTCATTAACCAAAATGAAATTAAAGCATTTACTCATTCAGTATGCAAATTAGGTCTTTATTTTGCATAATATATATCAATCAATATTCTTCTCCTTCTCAGTTACAAATGTCACATGTTGCAATGGTCCCATAATGGAACTGTAAAAAGTCAATGATACTCATAAATTGTGTTCATTCTTTACAGACCAGATCTGCCAGTCCATCCTGATCACGTGAGTATATCAATTCTATTTCATATTAAGTATTTTATTTCTATATCATGATGCCAATACAAATATTCTTAATTTGAATGAATCTCATTTCTTTGTGTTGAAAAAAGTTAATTTTTTCTTTGATATTTTGTACCAGAGAAAAAGGGGGAATTTCATGATAACCTTCATGCACTGTTTTTGATCGTCTAACCAAGCCTAAATGTCTGTTATTTGCCGAAGTGGTGAGTCTGGTGCCGGAAAGACAGAGAACACCAAGAAGGTTCTGTCGTACTTCGCGACTGTTGGTGCCAGCCAGGCGGCCGCCGCTGCACCTGAGGGCGCCGAAAAGAAGGTACGTATGATGCAATATACGAAACGTCAACGAGATCGCGTGGTGCAGCGGCAGCGTGTTTGGCTCGGGACCGAGAGGTTTCGAGTTCGAATCCCTGCCGTGTCACCGATCTTGTACCCTTGGGAAAGGCACTTTACACGGCTTTCCTCACTTAACTTCTAGCTTCGGCAAGGGACGTCCCTCGGATAGGACGTTTTGAGGTCCAGTGTTTGGGGAGAGACACACCCCACGCATGCACGCACGTTAAAGAACCCGCCACAAAATGATGTGCCACAAAATCTGCCCAAATTTAGTCCCAACGAAGGATTATACAGTCGTAAAGGGGTCAGCAAAGCAGCAGCAGAAGCTGCTGTCGGCTGCCTACAGAGTCCAGGCACTAATACACAACATGATGCCCCACCAATAAAGCTTTGCAAAATCATGCAAATTCATATGATAGAATTATCATCATCATCATCATCACGGTCGACATATCGTCGGGGTTATACCGCCCCTTACGGGGTGACATACCCTTTCGTTTGTACAAGACGGGGATGCGCCAGGTCTCCCGTCCGGGTGAATTATAGAACAAGATCTTAAGATGATAGACTTAGTCTTTTATGAGATCATTGGATTTGGAAATCAACAGCACTTCGTCTCCGTTTAATTCTTTAGGCCACCCTGGAGGACCAGATCGTGCAGACTAACCCCGTTCTGGAGTCGTTTGGAAACGCCAAGACCGTCAGGAACAACAACTCCTCCCGTTTCGTAAGTCGCTCTCTGTACCTTGTAATTCTGTAATGCTCGCCTTTGAGAATTTATTTTCATCAAGTCTCGTCCGACATCGTTGTGTATATCATATACGTATGAAAGTTGTATTAACGTCTCTATGGTGCAAGTATTGCCTCCAAATTTGTAAGGTAGTGAATGATTATAGTCACGAATTTTTTTTCATATGCAAATCTATTGGTCTGGCCTTTCGAATTCCATCCAATCAGTTGCTTTGTCGTCAGCTGGACAAAATTCGTTTTCATTGAAGTCCATGTTCTTCGACTTTATCTTCATTTTAGCGCATTGTTGTTTTACAAGGAAATAATATGCTGAAACTTTCAGGGCAAGTTTATCCGTGTCCAGTTCAACCGGAAGGGAATTCTGGCCGGTGGTGACATCGAGACTTGTAAGTAAAGCGTTTATACTTACTCTCCAATTAGAGGTTAGGCTCCGGCTGTTTTTTAAACGTTTTCTTGGAGTCTTTTTTATCGATATTTCTATTTTGTATTGTATCTTGTATTGTCAAAACCTAACTGGCGGACTTAAAGAAAAATGACAAAATAGAAAGCCCGATAAAACGATAAGAAAACGTTAAAAAAACAGCCGGAGCCTAACATCTGCTTGGAGAGTACTTACACCCAGAGGAAAGTAAAAACCTTAGTTGCTATTTTTTATCATATAAATGTCTTTGAAAAGATATATTTGCTCTAATACTTAATCATAGTGCTTCTTATGACTTGTTCTAGTTGCAGTATATGGTGTAATTTGGTAGATTGAGGCAAATAGCATAGTGTATGTATAGCATAAAGTCACACTTCAATACCCTTTTCTAGATCTTCTCGAGAAATCTCGCGTGATCTCCCAGCTACCGGGAATGGAACGAGGTTACCACATCTTCTTCCAGCTGATGTCGAACGGTATCCCTGGCACAGTCGGTATGTTCAGACCTTCTCATTTCCATAACATTTTCAATATCACAAAGAAACGAGAGGAAGCCAAATGTACGCAGTAGAATACGATCTTTGAGTAGTGTACATTCCGAGTTATATCATTATATCATGTTATATCATTTATTGTGACCTGTACTGAACCCAGTGGGTATGAATGTACAATAAAGGTCTCCATTCATTCAATTCATAACAGTTCTACATGAAATAATTTGTCATGCTTTATTAGGGTGCATTCTCACCGCACCGCTGCGGTACTGCGGGGTTCGTAGATGACTCAACGAATTTCTGAGAAAAAAAACGTATTTTCTTCCGTTTTGCGTATTTTGTTGTCTTCTAAGTCCTACTTTTACGTATCACACAATATCTGAATTATAAAAAAGCGCAAAAATAACAAAACATTGCCGCAGGGAACGAGCCCCGCAGTGCTGCAACGGTGCCCCAAGTGCAGTGATAGTCCACCTTTAGGGTATCAAACGAGAAACTAAAAACATTCATTTTGGTAATGTTTTAGATACCATACATAAGTAAGATTCTACAATATTCTGTTGACTGTCAATTGATCTATATCGTGGCATATCTAATTCCAAGTAAAACAAAGAATAATGATCTCTGTATTTTAAGATTACATCATTTTTTTTTAAATGTATCTAAACGATTAGATTTCCAGATTGCTGAATGAGAAATGAATGTAGTGGAGCAACGTTTCACTTAAGATGCGCCATTGGGGCTTCATTATTACTATCCTTTGAATAGCTTGTAAAAGACAATACCAACGATAATACCGATAGTCAGGTCGGCGTTGGAAATCATTGTAAGATCACGAAGAGTCATTTCTGTTGTTCTGTTGTGCTGCCAGACCGGCTGCTGTTGCGTTCCGACCCGTCCTACTACCGGTTCGTGACGGAGGGCGTGTACGAGGTCGCCAACCTGGACGACGGGGAGGAGTTCCGCGCCACGGACGAGGCCTTCGACATCCTGAACTTCGCCGCGTCCGACAAGGAGGACATCTACAGGCTGTGCGCCGCCATCCTGTGGTTCGGGAACGCAAAGTTCGCCCAGAGGGGCGAGCAGGGAGAGGTGGAAGGGTTTGAAGGTACCGTAGTCTGTGTCTCGTTTTTTGTCAGAAGGATTTGAAGGTACATGTATCGTAGTCTGGGTTTTTGTTTCTTTTCAACGCGTTCAACGTTGTTGTTGGATGTCCACAACATTATAAAATGCCAAAACACAACAAACAAGTTTTCAGCTTACGGTCATGCAGATTTTATCAAGAACATAAGACTATGACACAGGATTAAGGAAGGTTGTATTGTAGTAGTTGTACCTAAAATCAAATGTGTATTTTATTCCTTTCTTGGTTAACGTCATGAATTATCACGATAGTCATGGGATTTCTCCTCTATCTAAAGAAATGGACAAGATGAGCCGACTTTGCGGTATCGATCGGGAAGAGTTCGTCAACGCGATCTGCAAGCCTCGGGTCAAGGTCGGTTCTGAGTTCGTCACCAAGGGACAGACTGCCGAGCAGTGCATGAACTCCGTCGGGGCGCTGTCCAAGTCCATCTACGACAGGATCTTCAAGTAGGTCGTGCCCTGTACCTGGTCTTGTTGTTTTTTTTATATTTGCTTTTGGACAGAGGAGGACACTGTAGCACTGCACTCAAGTTTTAGCAACTTATATCAACAGTGCCACATACACAGTACAGACAGAAGGTACAGGTAAACTTTTCTTCTACCTCCCCGACCGAAGTCAGGTACCCATTTTTACACCTGGGTGAAGTGAGGAAGGTCGTGTAAAGTGCCTTTCCCAAGGGCACAACGTCTGGGGCACGGCGGGTATCGAACCT
This sequence comes from Branchiostoma floridae x Branchiostoma belcheri, assembly GCA_019207045.1. NCBI lineage: Eukaryota > Metazoa > Chordata > Leptocardii > Amphioxiformes > Branchiostomatidae > Branchiostoma > Branchiostoma floridae x Branchiostoma belcheri. Next base: position 7,163,343 of record CM033031.1, read on the forward strand.
GGAACCTCTAGATCCCGAGTCGAACGCTCTACCAGTTACACGCGACGTCGCGTACCTAGTCTTCGTTCTCACGGAATGGCCATTAAATAGACATGTTGAAAGAAAGTTGATCCTCTAGCCCCCTCCTAGTATCTACTAAATTGAAAATACTTTTTTTGTTTGAACCGTTTATATGACCTATTAGTTGTCGCTACTGAATCTTTATAAGATTACGCATAATGCATAGCATGTCAACCTGTGTCAGTTGCTTGATACCTTTCAATGGAATTAATGTAAGTCATCATCATCATCGGTCGGCTGCAACGCAGGCGACTGTAAGTTTCTTCCATGCTCTTCTGTGGGCAGCTAGATGGCGTATCTGCTTTGCAGTCATATGGTCATTAAAGTCTCCTAGGCGTTGTTGAATACACTTCAGATAGGAGGTAGCTTGGCGTCCTCGTCTGCGTTTCCCGTGCGTTGGAACAAAGAGAGCATAGATAGTATTGTAGCGAGAAGTTGACTAATGTTTGACATGCACGTAGGTTTATCGTGGCCAAGTGTAACGAGACTCTGGAGACCGAGATGGAGAGGGCCTTCTTCGTGGGTGTGCTGGATATCGCCGGCTTCGAGATCTTCGAGGTAAGTGAGCTGTTTAGATATTACATGCAATTTGTGTCGTACATTTATTTAAGAACAGGTGAAGTAGGTATGTAACGTCAAGGTCCGCAAGTGACAACGGCAATATAAAGTATCATCACGCGTCTGTCTAATACGTCGTTGAAGATTATACATCCAGTTAAAAATATATGCCAAAAAGAGTTACTCAAGGAACTGGCTATGATTTTGGAAACGACCAGACGCTTCAAATAGCATCCACTATCTTTCGTCAGTTTCTAATATTCTTCTCTATTTTGTTTGTCGGCAACTACAGCTGAACAGCTTCGAGCAGCTGTGCATCAACTACACCAACGAGAAGCTGCAGCAATTCTTCAACCACCACATGTTCGTGAACGAGCAGGAGGAGTACAAGCAGGAACAGATTGAGTGGGAGTTCGTCGACTTTGGCATGGACTTGCAGGCTTGCCTGGATCTCATCGAGAAGGTGTGTAGTCTTCCTGAGAAGACTGTCTGTACTTCCTACAGAGACTGCAAGTTCATTACTCGCACGATGAATCCTTAAGTGAAAAATAATTGACTGTTTTCGTGTCGATAATTTTTTGGACAGTTAGCTTACGTATTTTGTACGTTGGTGTAAATATACCTATGCACCAAGAAAGTAAAATTGTCGCCTTACCCACGTTTTGCACAGCCTCTTGGTATCCTGTCAATGTTGGAGGAAGAGTGCATCGTACCGAAGGCTACGGACCAGACGTACCTGGACAAGCTTCAGGGCCAACATCTGGGCAAGAACCCCAAATTCGGCAAGCCCAAGCCGGGCAAGAAGAAGTACGAGGCTCACTTCCAGCTGGGCCACTACGCCGGGCCTGTGGGTTACAACGTTGGCCATTGGTTGGAGAAGAACAAGGACCCTGTGAACGAGACTGCTGTGAAGGTCTTCAAGGCTGCTTCTAACGACCTGCTGAAGCGGGTCTGGGCTGACTACATAACTGCAGAGGAGCAGGCAGGTGGGTGGGACACATACTTTAGACAGAAAAAAAAACCTTTGACTGTCTACCTCAAGGATATAACGTCCTTGTCTACCTGTAGTCCTTACCGGAATTATACGAAAGTACGTGTATTGTGTATCTGGCTGAAGGTTGGTTACATTTTTTTCATAACAATGACTGACATGAGTGCTATCAAAACGAACCTTTAAATCTACTAATCTGACTTATCTGTATGAAAATGGATGTTGATGTGTTACTCTCTCTATAACAGGGCAGAAAGGTGGAAAGAAGAAGAAGGGTGGGTCCTTCATGACTGTGTCTGCCGTGCACAGGGTACGTAATTTTTTCTTTGCAGAAACCAGACGAACTCCTTTAAAGATAGAGTTCTTTTGTCAGATATGTTTGTTCTCACCTGCCAACGTTTGCCGGCTATGAGGATTAATTTTTTTAAATCCCAATAGGAGCAACTGAACCACCTGATGCACACCTTGCATCAGACTTACCCACATTTCGTCCGATGCCTCATCCCCAACGAGGTCAAAACCGGTGGCATCATCGACGGGCCTCTGGTCTACAACCAGCTGACGTGTAACGGTGTGCTGGAGGGCATCCGTATCTGCCAGAAGGGCTTCCCCAACAGGCAGATCTTCTCCGACTTCATCGAGAGGTGAGACGAAAGCAATCCTGGAAATTTGAAGGGAATTTTATACATTCACAAGCTTCATGTTTACAAGCAAATGCAAAACCGATTAGTTTGTAGCCAATACTTTTGATTCCCAGTGTTGAAAGATAGAGATATCTTGAAACCTCCGGCAAAACAGTACTCAAGCAATAGAGCTTTCCACATTTTCACTCGTAGTTGAGAAATAGTGCAATCTTAAAACCCTTGGGAAAACAGTAGGCACTCTGGCAAATCAGCGCTCTAGCAATAGGTAATTCCTCCTCAAGGACTATTGCTGCAAAATATTCGTTCCAAGAATTGAGCGCTTAGTATAATGTTCTATTTTGTAGAAGATTGATGGTTGGGCATGTTTACAATATATAACTTTAAAAGATACATAGAAATGCTAAATATCTAATATACCCCTACAGGTACCGTATCCTGGCGGCGAGTGTTTTCGCTGAGGGGACGTTCATGGAGGGTAAGGAGGCTTCCCGACTGCTGCTGGAGGCGACCGGGCTCCCCAAGAACCGCTACGCCATCGGGCTGACCAAGGTCTTCTTCAAGGTAACACGTGTACACAACTGGGCCTGCTGTCGCCTTACATTTTCTGTCATCCTGCTTTCGTACGGATGCTACATGTATTTACTGCTGTACTACAATGAATGCCATACGTGTACTTTTGATCTGATATGTACCTGTCGTTTCGTTAGTTTTTTTCCGCATTTAGTCATCAGTTATCACACTTCATGAATGATTTTGTCTGTGTCTCTCTGAGTGATGTGTGTATGTGTGTGTATGAGCTAGAGAGAGAGAGAGATTGGGGGGGGGGGGGGGCAGAGAGTGTGTACATGTGTGTGTGTGTGTGTGTGAGTGAGTGTGAGGGGGGGGGGCAGAAAGAGTGCATGTGCAATATTTTCAAAATATTTCATTTTGAAACCATCCTTCGTTTGTGTGTGTGTATATTATTAATTCAACGTGTAATTATCGATGACCACCAGCAAACCATTAGATCTACAACTTCCTTTTTTTGATATCCTCCACAGGCCGGGACACTCGGAATGCTGGAAGAGATGCGAGAGGACAAGATTAACGCGGTCCTTATCGCGATCCAGTCCCGTTACCGAGCCCGTACCCAGAGGGTGATGTTCGAGAAGCTCTACAACGGCAGGTCAGGAACTTCTTGCGTACTTTGCGTTAAAGTGTTGGCAAGGTCAGCTGTTGTTGAAACTGGGGGCCACTTCTAGTTACTTTCGAGACATCCTTAACGTTTGTGACCGCATTGTCAGAATCGCAGAAGCAATTAATATACATTATGTAAATACTTAACGTTTGTGACCACATCTGTAGTACACAGCAACACCTAGGGCTGCAGTGCAATGTTAACCAGTCAGATTTGCCCTGAGAAATGTTTCATTAATAAGGATACAGCAGCGAAGAACATGTCATTTGTACCTTAAGATGTGTCTGCATTCTACAACCATAAGTTACCGCACAACCAATACATGGAACCCGGAGGCGACCACATAACATGTCTCATATTCTATGCTAACATCAATTTCATTGATCTACCCCTGCCTTGCCGTCCAGGATGTCAGTGGACACTATCCAGCGGAACATCCGCATGTTCTTCAACCTGCGGCACGACGGCTGGTACAAGATGTACGGCTGGATGAAGCCGCAGCTCACCGGGGCCAAGGCCGAGGAGCTCCTGAAGGACAAGGAAATCGAAGTCGAGGTATGAACTTTGAACCGTGACCTTTGATTGCCATGTATCAACGTGTTCCTTTTTCGTTTTTAACACTTTACATCAAAGACTAGGAAAAGCTTCAGATAGCAAGAAATTTATATATTCTAGAAGATGAATGTCTAGCGACTGCCACGACCAACCAGTTTAAAATTAAAATTAAG